>CM076998.1:39572280-40781335 GCA_039090855.1 Macrothele yani
AGGACGGCAAAAATCACAAACTGCCACCAAGCTGCGTTCCGACCGCGGCTCACCGGTACTAAAGGCGAGCTAAGGCTATCCCGTATGGCTGGAGCCAGCAGAATAGATACTGTGCCCCAACTCGCGGGTAATTTGAACGCTTGTAACGACACTAATGTGTCACAAAACTCAACATATAAAACCCTGCTAAAAATGGGACTACTGCCCTTGCTTACAATGGTTCATAGCCCAAAGCTCAAACCATGGGCTTGCGAGTATCAAAACTTGACCTCGAATGATTGCAAGAAAATCGTCAACTCTGATGAATTTCACTTTCTGTTGCACCATGTTGGTGATTGGGCACGTGTGCGTCGTTTACTTTTGGAAATGTTTGGTGCAGGATGCACCTTATAACGAAAACAAGCCGGTGGAGGAAGTCTACGGCTTTAGGAAATGGTCTGCTGGAAACCCCTTCGGCCAGTCATTCATATGCGGAAATTATGACACCTAAAACCTATCTAAGCACCATTGCAGATCAGGTGCACCCTTTCATCTCAAAGGTATCCTCCTCTGGTAGTACCTTCTTTCAAAAGGATAATACACCATTCACCGCTTCCCGAACTGTTTGAGAATAGTTCGCGAAACATGAGAAATACTTTCATACATTACCCTGGCCTCCAAATTCCCAGGACATAAATCCAATCAAGCATCTGTGGTATGTTTCTGAACAGCAAGTCAGATCTGCCACGGCTCATCTGCGTAACGTGCAAGAGTTAAACGATCTGCTGGAATCTTTTTAGCACCAGATAACACAAGGCGCCTTTAGAAATCTTGTTTCGTCCATTTCTCGCAGGGTAAGAGCTTTTCTTCTGCGGTACGTGGAGGACTAATAAGAGTTAAAGGATCTTCTGGTAACGTGCTGGAACCAGATACCATAAGACACCTTTAGAAATTTTGTAGTGTCAATGCCTCGCCGGGCGAGAGTTGCTTTAGCGATATGTGTGGGATCAAACGTAAACGCTATGTGGACAAAAGTGATTGTATACCCCTACGTAGGCGCAATGGTGTGCTCCCTCAACTGACAAGTTGTCGATAACACATGAAAACTGCCACGGCTGTTCGCTCAGATTAATGGCTGATAAAATAGCTAGCAGGAGAGAACTTTCATACACTGTCGTGCAAAAATTAAGGACGAGACGGTTTTTCGAATATAACGCCGTGCAGAAGTGCTCCACATCGACTCAAATCATACCATAAGATCCCCAAGATGTACGAATATGGAACAAGTGAGCAAAACCGTCCAAACAAGAAATCCAAAGGATACAAAGGCACTTTATTGAAAAGGTAGCTTCCAGCACAACTGGACAGAAGACAGAAACGTGCATGTGACAGGCGGCTGCGAAGAAAAATACAGTCTTTAGTAGGGGATATGATCCCCCCTGACTGCGTTGCAGGATTTACAACGTCTGTCCATTCTGAGGACGAGGTTGTCAAGGAGCTGTTGAGGCATCGTGGCCCTTTCCTCTTGTAGCGCCAATCGCAGATGCGGAATCGTTGCTGGCGGTTGGTGACGTGTTGCCAAGCGTCTCGCCAGAAGGTCCCACACGTGGTCGATTGAATTTAGGTCAGGGGACCTTACGGTCCAATCCATGCGTTGAATATCTTTACTCTCCAACAGCTCTGCGACAGCCACTGTACGATGAGGTGTAGCGTTGTCGTCCATGAAGAGGAACTCAGGACCCACAGCACCTCTAAACAGACGCACGTGAGGCATGAGAACCATGGTATAATAGCGGACACCAGTGATTGAAGGAAGATGTGTAGGTCAGTACGGCTACCAAGAATGACACCGCCCCAAACGATAACTCCACCACCTCCAATTCGGCCCCTTTCGATGATGTTGGAGGTGTGATTGCGTGTTCCCTGCTCTTTCTAGATGTGTATACGTCCAGAAGCGTTCGTCAGACAATATCGGCTCTCATCCGTAAAAAGAAGTCAACCCCATTGCTGATATGTCTAGTTCTTGTGTTCCTGGCACCACAGAAACCGCCGTCTCCGATGAGCAGGCGTTAATGGCACACACCGTACTGGTGGTCGCGCAAATAGACCACCTTTGTGCAGCCTCATGGCCACAGTAAAACGCGATAACAGACGTCCAGTTGTCTGTTGCATGTGCCTTGCAATTTCCCCGCTGTCTGCCGTCTGTTCCTTCACGCCTGTAGAATAATATACCGGTCGTCTGCAGCCGTGGTTGCTCGTGGACGACCACTGCTAAATTCTTGGACGGCTGTTCCTGTCGTTTGAAATGCTCTCCAAGCTCGTGAAATGATGCTGGGAGCGATCCCGAACTCCTCGGTCACATTAGTCACATTTCGACCTTCTTCCAACTTCCCAATGACGCGACCTCAAGTAAAGTGTTCCAGATGTCGTCTACTGGATTGCCTGTTGGCCATATCGCAGGGTGGCAGCAACTCGACGTCGTTCAAACCGATGTACACCGTGCAATAGCTTTCACCGAATTGCTGAGCGTACACCTTCCGTGTTCTTTATAACCTTCCGACTCACCCTCCCCTATGTCATGCTGCATATATGCGCATGCCCTACCGTACCGGACCCTAGTATATCTCCTGAGTGGTTTTTCGGTCCGTTCTGCGTGCTCGTTCCACTGTTATGCTAATTTCTCCTCTTCGTCCTTACTTTTTGCACACCAATGTAGTTTGAAAGGGGTGTTATGATAGGCTGTACATTTGAAGTATGAGAATAAGAAGAACTGCTGTTTTCAGACAGGTCGCTAAATTGACGATGACGTTTGTCATCAACAGATGGAAGAATACGGGACGTTGACGAAATTCACCTCTCCCTGGAAAACCCACGAAAGTGCAACCTAAGGACCGGAGGGTGCTGAAGAGGGAGGTCCGGTAAACCAGGCTACAACCAATACACGCCATAGCACATACGTTTCAGATGTCCAAAGATGGTATGTCTCCACAAGGACACTTCAAAAGAGTCAGTCCCATGCATTCGGGTATCATGGCCGTGGAGCCACACATAAATCTCCCACGAAAAATACCAATGCAACCACTCGGCTACGATGGTGTCAGCAGCATAAAAATTAGAAACTGGAGCAATTGCGAAGGTGCTATCTAACGACGAATCCCGCTTCACATTATTCCGATTGGATGGACGTGTCTGGGTTTACCGGATAGCCGAAGAACGTCTGCTTCCGGAGTGTACAATGACGACTGTGAAGTACTGAAGCGGTGGAGTTATGGTATGGGGCTGTTTCAGATGGTACGGTGTGAGTCCACTGGTTATTATTCATTGTAACATTAACTCTGTGCTGTATACAGATATCCTAACTCAATGGTCTCTATGTTGTGGTAGTTCTACGGAAACGACGATTGTTTCTTCCAGAACGACAATGCCACTTGTCATGTTTCCAGAACTGAGTTGGAGTGTTATGGGGAAAATCAGGTCTCGCCGATGGACTAGCCTGCTGAGATCCCGGATCTCAATCCCATTGAACACCTGGAGTGAACTAGAATGAAGGGTGAGGTCAAGACCAGCACGACCTTTTTCACTGACAGAGTTGGTGCATGCACTAAAGGATGGATGGAGAAACATCCCGCTCTCCGTACTCTTTGTACTTGCGGACAGTTTGCCTCAACGGATGGTTGCTGTACTCTCTGGAAATGCAGGAACTACACGCTACTGATGAAAATACAATACTGTCTTTTTTTTATTTACTTACAGTGTCCAATCACTTTTGTCCACGCAGTGGTCATAATGTTTCCGCTCTTCGTTGCACGTGGTTGGGTTTAAAACTTTCTGAAGACAAAACATTTGATAATGAAAATGTTGCCACCTTCTATTTCTATATTAATACTCGAAACAACACTGTTAGTGTGAAGACACTACATTTAATTGTTTCTAATCGAACATCACTACATAACTAGGAATATAGCGTGTAAGCTTAACGGCAATAAACATAATATATACACTGAGTGGCCACTTTATTATGACCACCCTCTAAGTACTTCGTTGGGCCATCTTTCTCCTTTAATACTGCGTCGATTCTTCGTAGCATGGACTCCACGAGATGTTGAGAGGTGGTTTATGGAATCTGAGAACATGCTTGATGAATAGCACTTTCTAGGAGTGTGAGATTGCAGGGTTGTGTATCCAGCTGTCTCACGGCTCGTTCAACTTCATCCCACAAATTCTCAATGTGGTTGATATCTGGAGATTGTGGGGGCCACCTAAGCAAAGTAAATTCACCGGCATTTTCCTCAAACCAATGCTGTACAACACGAGCACTATGGAAGGTAGCATTATCTTGTTGAAAGTAGCCATCGCCATTGGGATAAACCATCCACATGACAGGATACACTTGGTCCGCAACGATGTTTAGATATGATGTGCTAGTCAGACGTTGATCAACACGAATTAAAGGGCCCAAAGCATGCCAGGAAGACATTCCCCAAACCATAACGTTGCCGCCACCAGCTTGAAGGTTTGTAGGAATGCATTTGGGGTCTATGCTTTCGTGCTGTTTCCGCCAAATTCTCACCCGGCCACCGGCATGGTGCAACAGAAAACGTGATTCGTCGGACCACATAATTTGTTTCCAATTATCGACTGTCCAATCCCTATGCTCCTGCGCGAACTGGAGACGTTTTCATTTGTCAACTGCAGACAGCAAAGGTGTTCAAACAGGCCTTCGGCTGCCATATCCCACCTGATGCAGTGTACGGCGAACAGTGCGTGCAGAGGTCATTTGAGGAGATACTTGCTTAAGATGATCTGTAATTTCCTGCACTGTTGCCCTTCTGTTATCTGTTACCAGCCTGGACACTATCCATTCCGTCCGAGCAGTCACTAGTCGACGACGACCACACGTTGCACGTAGAGACCCAGGTTTTTGGCTGACAGTCCAGTCTTTAAACACTTTAACAACAGCTGCTCTGGAACATTTCACGAATGCGGCGGTTTCGGTGATACTCTCTCCATGGCTACGAGCTCCTACAATCATCCCACGTTGAAAGTCCGTCAAATCGCATGTTTAATCCATCTCGTCACCTAAAAATCACTTCTACTACTGTCGCAAGCACTAAGCTTTCCCTTTTATATACTGGTCTCGCCCACTGGCGGCAACAGCGTGCATCCATAGCTCATTTGCTTGAAACTGTCAGGTGGTCATAATAAAGTGGCCACTCAGTGTATATAAACATCAGCCTGACTACATGAAACGTCTGCCTCGTCCATTGTTTTTGAACTCTCTGCGCTCTACTGTTGTTTTTGAAACAGTACGTGGCTTCAAAGCACGCGGCAATCTCGTGCGATACATGACGTATTATTACACGCGACATCATAGAAAATTACGTAACTACAACAGAAAATGTGGTGATTCCTTATTACACATTTGTTGTTAAGGTAGTTCCACTTAAAATCTCTCCCTTATGTTTCCACATCATGAAAGGTACCAGAGTTCTTCCAGTCCTCCCAGCAGAAGTTGCTCATGCAATCAAGAACATGAAGCGGGGGAAAGCTCCAGGAGAAGATGGAATTACTATAGACATCATACAAGAAGCAAGTGGAGAAATTGAAACAGTACTCGCCCAAATTTTCACTCGATGCCTTAATGAAGGGAAGATTCCTGAGGATTGGAACAATGCTACAATGATCCTGCTACATAAAAAAGGTGACATTGAGGATCTCAGGAACTACAGACCTATCAGCCTCCTATCAGTGGTTTATAAAATCTTCACTAAAGTTCTTTCACACCGCTTGAAGGTAACACTGGACATGGCTCAACCGAGAGAACAAGCTGGATTCAGGAGTGGCTACAGCACAATAGATCATATCCATGTACTGAGAGAACTAATTGAAAGAGCGAGGGAATATGAACTTCCATTGTGCATGGCTTTTATCGATTATGAAAAAGCCTTTGATTCGGTGAAACCATCAGCAGTTACCACGGCTTTGAAATCCTGCGGTATTGAAGATGCATACATTAATATTATTAATAACATCTATGAAAATGCAAGTGCAAAGATTCGGCTGTTTGAAAATACAACACACATAAAAATTGGAAAGGGAGTGAGACAAGGTGACACCATATCTCCGAAGCTCTTTAATGCCACATTGGAAAATGTCTTTCAATCACTGAACTGGGAAAACAAAGGGATAAAGATTAATGGAGATTATCTAACCCACCTTCGTTTTGCTGATGACGTAGTCATTTTTGCAACTACCCCATCAGAGCTGCAGAGTATGATCCAGGAACTTGCTGACAAGAGTAAAGAAGTGGGATTAAAAATGAACTTTCAGAAGACAAAAGTGATGTTCAATGCTTTTACAAGAAATGAAGATTTATCGATTGATGGAGAAAAACTGGAGATAACAGATACGTATGTTTATCTTGGACAGCAGATATCAAGTGAGGGTCACATTGATGAAGAAATTAATCGGCGTACAAAACTTGCCTGGAGAGCTTTTGGAAGAAACAGCATAATTTTCAAGGGCAATATGCCATTATGTCTTAAAAGAAAAGTGTTTGATCAATGCATCCTTCCAGTGCTTACGTATGGTGCAGAGACGTGGACCTTAACTAAAAGAGACATACAAAGGCTGCAGACAACTCAAAGAAGCATGGAGAGGTGCATGCTTGGTATAACCAGGAGAGATAAGAAGAGGAACTCGTGGATCCGAAAAATGACGAGAGTGGAAGACATCATGATCAGAGTTAAATCCCTGAAATGGCAATGGGCTGGACATACTGCCAGAAGGACAGACCATAGATGGACAGCCGAAATTTTAGATTGGATTCCAAGGGACAGGAAAAGACCCAGAAGAAGACCACATGGGAGATGGGTGGATGAAATTCGTAAATATGCGGGAGTGACATGGAGGAGACTGGCACAAGACAGACCGTTGTGGAGGAAACTTGGGGAGACCTTCGTCCAGCAGTGGATTGATAATGGTTGACAATGATGATGATGATGACATATTTTCTGCGCAATTAATGTATTCCCAAGGAAGAAAACTTGCACATCGATAAAACTAACTCTAAGTTATAGCATGGGATACTTAATACATGCTAAAACATAACCATAATTATATTAAAAATCAATCATTTTTTTTCAGTAATGTTTAGTTCTGTTAATAGATGGCGCGACCTGTACATTGATGACGTCAGTAGACAACCAAATGTTGGATTGCTTTATTATGGTTTAGTTTTAGCAAGTATTAAGTATTCCATGCTATAACTTAGAGTTAGTTTTATCGATGTGGAAATTTTCGTTCTTGGGGATACATTAATTGCGAAGAAAATATGTAAAGAAGTATTACCATTGGAAACATAAGACAGAGATTTTACGTGGAACCACCGTAAGTACGGCATTTTTTGTGATTTGTTGCTTCACGTACTTTGCACTTAAGAATTTATTAACAGTATCGAAAAGGGCAAGTCCCTTTACCTTTAAAATTAGAAAGTTTGAGATTTTTGGCAATAGTCGTGCACATTACCGTGAGAGAATGTAGTTCTGTAATTTGGAGTTGACATTCGGGTATTTTTGAGCAGAAAAGATGCAATGTTTCTCTCATAACAGTCAAATGTTTTACATAGATCTTGTATTTCCCCAGGGAATTACTTCCTTTTTTACTTCCATTGAGTGTCAATTTGCGCTAATTTTCTAGCTTCAAACGCGCTATTCAAATTATCGCAATCATTCCAATACAAATCTTTCAACAAAGTAGGATTCTTTTATTACGTTTCATTTAAAAGAGATGACAGAAACAAAAATATATATTTGTTTCCATTAAGAATAGCGGTCCTCTCGTCGTTCTTCCTTCCGAGATGTCAGCGTCGGATTATTACAATAATTATCCTTTCCTGTCGCCAAATCCTCTGCTGAAAGCACACCTAAAATAAAATTCCGCACGTCTCAAGAGAACGGCAAATAAATCTCCATTTTTGATTTTTCTGTAAGTTCGCTCTCTGTGCAGGCGAAGGATTTCCTTGACGGTAAGTCGAAATATCATAGCAGCAAATCAATTCCTGTAAAGTATCATTGTTTTCCTCCTGTAATGCGAGCATTTAGATGCTTTTCCTGAAATTCGCAGCGTAATTCAGTACATCCTCATTTTGATATTATTTCTTCCTCAACGGTAAAGCAGCAAACTATGCTAAAAATATTCGGAGCTAGAATGATACGTTTATGTAAAATAAAACAACGAATGGTTCGTAATAAGAAAATGGAACATGCACACAGGAAGATTTTGAGACATGTTATGAAATAAAAGAACATTCTTCTTCGTTTCTAGTTTAGTGGATAATATTCTATCAAAATTGAAAGCCATCTTCCTTTAAGAAACCCGGAATCTTTTCTTCGGTAAGCTATAAAATAAAAACTGAAATTCCAAGCAACCTTTACTGCCTTTCTCCATACTTAAGCAATTTTGTATGATTTATGAGACATTTCACGTGAAGGAATCTGTGTCGTATATTTCTGAAGCATGCTTAGATAGTTTCTCCTTCCAAACATAACGAAGATGCCATTTCCGTAAATCAAAATTTCATCTGGAGACAATTTTGCAGGCAATGTGTTTCTCTCTTGAGCTCTGGGGCGAAATATGTCGCTAGAACCAAAAGGAAAATGCAAACGACAATGTATATTATATTAAGAGAATACAACGTTTGTAACACATATTTTATTTTTTAAAGTCGACGAAGGTTTCGTTCGGCTCCGGCCTAGCTTGCTTCATCAGGACGAAAAGCACGTAAATATTCAAATTGTGCATGACATCATGAATGGAGTTTATAGTCACGGGTTTTGGTTAGTTGCTTCCACATACTTGATAGAAATGGAGTGAATGCCATTTCATTAAAAAGTACTACTAGCTGATGACAAAACCGGTACCGTCTAATAGCAGACTCCACAGGGAAATGTTGAACTCTCTCGCAAGTTTGGGATTAATAAGGTCCCTGACGGAGCTGCGATAGCTAGCTCGTCAGTCACCGGAATCCACAGAATTTCACTCGGACAGATTTGGTGCAGGGACCTGTGGGGATCTGCCTCCCCCACGGGACCAGCACCTTACACCCTTCCACAATAGCCCGTGTGTGCGACGTGCTATGGGCAGTTAGAGCAAGCAACTTTTCAATAATTTATCTCATCTCGTGGCCGGTAGATCGCCCGCCAACGCGAGTTTTTGGGACCAATGTCCTTTAACAGGTATCTAAACAAATACAGGTACGTTAAAGTATGAGGGTCTCATGCACTCCTCTCACAAATATTCGAACACTGAAACACATTAATCACACATAGCAAACATTTACATGGTCCACAGTACTAGTGCTCGTGCTGTGGTGATGATCCCGGGCCAGGGTCATTTGTAATACCTTGGTCAATAGACCAATGAAGCTCCAATCGAGAGCTACGTACTTTCGAGGGTACTACCATCTGTCAACCATAGTTGACTGATATACACCAATGAGCAGTTACATTATGACCACGTACCTATAATAATAAGCTGTAGGACCCCACTTTAGCCAGCAAAATAGCAGAGACTCGGTAAGACAGCGAAACGATGAGGTGGCGATAAGTATCCTGAAACATTTGTAACCATAATGTCAACAGCAGGTCCTCAAGTTCCGGTACATTTCGGGGTGGTGGTATTTTAGCGCGAACCTGTTTTTCCAAAATCGAACAACAAATGTTTGATTAGGTTCATGTCAGGTGAATTTGGAAGCCAGGGCAGAAAGTCACCAGCATGTTCCTCGAACCACTCATTGACGATTTCGTCAGTGTGACTTTCCACATTATCCTGTTAGTAATGGCCATCACCAGCAGATGACCATTACCAACATAAATGGGTGAACGTGGTCTGCAAAGATGATAAGTTACCTGACAGCTGTGCTATTGGGATAATGGGACCTAAAGTGTCCCAAGAAAACATTGCCGCCACCGGCACGTTTGAGCCCAACAGTGTATCCAGGTGCCATAGTCTCCGTTGGTAATCTGCGTATATGAGCTCGGCCGTCTATGTGATACACCAGGAATCTTGATTCGTCAGACAACGCCATTCTTCTCCCAATCATCCATGGCTCAATCGCAATGATCTTGGGCCCATTTTAAGCGTTGTTGGCGATGACGTGCAGTGAGCATGAGGACCCGGCTGTGTGTTTAGCTACGCAGGTCCATGCGCAGAAGACTGCGATGAACTGTGTTCTGTGACAAATGTCCCTGATAACCATTGTTGTAGCTGCAGGTAATTTGTCGCGCTGTGGCCCTGAGGTTGCTGGGAACAATGCGAGAGTCTCCTCTTCCCTCTGGCATCAATGAGCTGCGGACGACGCACGGCTGGACGACGGTCCGTCGTTCGCCATCTGTGCACCGCTTTCGATACGTACTCACTAAAGCAGCTCGTTAACAACCCTCAAACCTCTCAATCAGTCCTGTGACGCAGTGCCATCCCAGTTTGTCCTTTATCAAACTCCGATAAATCGGCAGCTCTTCCCATTCTGACTCCGCACACTCTACTAAGCGAAAGCCGGCCCTCGGGTTGTATATATACTACTCCATGAACGTAAATGCGCCACCGTTCGGTCTACAGGCGTGCTGATTTCTCTAGGCTGGTGGTGGTCATAATGTAATGGCTCATCGGTTTATATGGAAAGCTTCCAAAATATCAAGTTTGGTGGTTGAATCTGGCTTGTCGATTAGTTTTGCTTCTTCAAAGAGAAATTTGTGGTCCTTTCGTAGCAGCGTTTAGCCGTCCATGACTTCTTTAGGTCACAGTTCCGAATATAGGTTTTGTGCTCCTCCAATCGAATGCGCAAGGCTCTACAGGTCTGTCCTACATACGAAGCACCATATTTACATGGAATTTGATAAATTCCCTATGAGTTTTTGTCTTCAACATAGTACTTTGATCGTGAAAAGTTCATTTTGTTTATGGGTTTAAGAATCATTTTAAAATTAAGGGTTTTGAGAATTTTTGAAATTTTGAAGGCAACATCACAGGACAACGGAATAATGGCGAAATTATCTCGTGATGGGCACAAAATAGGCGTTAACGTGGAGATAGGCTTCGGTTTCCGGAATTTTGTTCGAGCCTTATGTATAATGGAAGGGTTGTATCTTTGCTGTACTGTAACCCGGTTAAGGAAATCAAGTTCTTTTTCCGAACTGTCTTTATCCGAACATATATGTATCATGCCATGTACGTAGCTGTAAAAGACGCGGATTTTTAATTGCCAAGGGTGATTGGACTTTTTATAAAGAAATCATCGATGGCCAAGCACTGTTGCGAAAAGAACTATAAATTTCTCTTTGAAAAAGCAAAACTAATCGACAAGCCAGATTCAAAGACCAAAATTGATTTTTTTTTTGGAATATTAACGATCAACCTGAGTAACTCAATGGGCTATAATTATTCGCCCATCCCTAATTTAGGGCCGCTGATTCTAGAGAAGGGAGACAGCCACTGCCATAAGACAAACAGTGATATTTTGGAAGCTTTCCATGTATAGCAGAATTCTTCGCGCCGCCCCAGTGGCGCAGTGGTCTAAGTCGCTGGCCTCTGATCATTCGTCCGTAAGGGGTCCGAGTTCGAATCCCGGTGAGGCATGGATGTTGTGTTTGTCTTACGGCACTGGCTCTCTCCTTCCCTGGAACCAGTGACCCTAAATTAGGGACGGGCGACTACTTATAGCTCATTGAGTTGCTCACGGTGGTCGTTAAACCTCCAATAAAAAAAAAAAAAAAAAAAAAAAAAAAAAGAATTCTTCGTAAATTGTTAATGACATATCATCCACATCATTTCTATGAAGCAACTAACCAAAACCAGTGAGCGTAAATACCTTTCATGATGTCATGTGCAATTTGAATATTTACGTACCATTCGTCCTGATGAAGGTAGCTAGGTCAGAACATAGCGAAACCTTGATCGACTTAAAACAGAATTGGTACAAACGTTGCATTTTTAAAATAAATACAGGGTGCATAGGAAAGTCCCTTTAGCCTGGAATAACTTCCGCACGGAGAGCGGTACAGTTATGCAAGTGAGATGACGGTACAGTAAAGCGACTGCGCCCAATCGAATGCAACCGACAGCATTGCCCCTAGTGGCAAAATGCGGAAGTTAGCCACTTTGCATATCGAAAAGGAAAAAAGATAGAGCAAAATTTCCAATTACAAAGTTGTAGAGCACCAATTAATTCGTACAAAACGACATTTGTTTCACACGGATAAGATAAATTGTTGCCTGAAAACCCTAAAATGTCAGAAATCGATGCGCGACCTTTTGTGTGAACGTTTGAAGGGAACAGGCATAGGTATGAGCGAATACACACAATTTATTGCATAAATGCGTACTTGTATCAATACAGTTTGATGACGTCAGACAAAACAAAAACAAAAAAGGCAAACTGGCGCACAGTGATAAAAAATTAATGTTGAGTATGTTCGAAGAGTTCGCCATTGACCACGATACACATTTGCATTCGTGAAAGTAACTCCGCATGCACATTCCTCAGCATGGAAGGTGTCACACTATTGCAAGCATCTGTAACACGACGACGTGGATTCAGCAGACATGTAGGCGCTGTTGTATACACCTGCATTTTTTACGTAACCCCAGAAATCCAAGCTCGCCATTCTCACACAGCGTACGTAGACCTATACTTCTGATCAGGGTACATCCTGCTACAGGTTTTTATATCGTAGGTACGGTACAACGTAACAATCTGCATTTGCATACGGCTACATTTGCGAAATGTGAATATGCAGATTCGAATCGTCGCGCTTCGATTTCGGACATTTTAGAGCATTTAGGCAAACATTTATCTTATCCGTGTGAAAGAAATGTCGTTTTGTACTAAATAATTGATGCCCTACAACTTTGTATTTGGAAATTTTGTTTTACCTCTTTTCGTTTTCGATTTGCAATGGCTGACTTCCGCATTTCTCCACTAGGATCATTGCTATTGGTTGCATTCGATCGGGCGTAGTCGCTTTACTGTATCATTGTCTCACTTGCATAACTGTACCTCTCTCCGTTCGCAAGATATTCCAGGCTAAAGAGACTTTCCTATGCATCCTGAATAATCATCATAAGACTGTAGTCTCTGATTTCAAGAAGCAAGCAATCATGTTTTATCTGAAAACGGAGGGAGAAGTTTAATGAACATATGTAAATCAAGAAAGATTACTGCACATTGTTATGCTTTGTGACGTACTACAGAGCTGAAACACGTGTCAAGAAGGCAAGTCTGCAGCGATACATTCCGTCGGTGTAGTTTGGTAGAGTAGAACATACGGTTCCGGAGCGAGGAGACGCCTGTTTGATCTTCGTCGCTGAGAAGATCATCGTCATAGCTTAGAAAGTTAAGACGATACGTCTGCAGCGATGCATTCCGTCGGTGCCGTTTAGTCGGGTAGAACAACTGGCTCCGGAGCGAGGAGACGCCGGTTTGATCTTCGTCACAGCTTAGAAAGTAGACTGCTTATATACATCGTGTTCCTGAAATGTTTGATGAAACCTTGGGAGCTCTCTCTCTACCGCCGATTCTGATGGAAAAAGCAAACTCATATAAACATTGAGGCGGAAACGCTTTCCTAAAGAAATATCCCGTGTTTAGAGTAAGCTTGCGCAGAAGACAACTACCAAGCTTGATTCTAGGTTCCGAAGTGCGATCCTATTAGACCGTTTACCGCGTCTCTGACAAGCATTCAGCGAACTTAGCGCATTGAACTTCGAACAGAGACCGAAAATGTTAAATACGGAGGTTTTTATTATTGGAGGTTTAACGACCACCGTGAGCAACTCGGTGGGCTATAAGCAGTCGCCCGTCCCTAATTTAGGGTCACTGGTTCCAGGGAAGGGAGAGAGCCAGTGCCGTAAGTCCAACACAGCATCCATGCTTCACTGGGATTCGAACCCGGACCCCTTTTAGACGAATGATCAGAGGTCATCGCCTTAGACCACTGCGCCACCGGGGCAGCAAATACGGAGTTGGATAGCATCGTTCTTTTGCCGCAAATCGGTCATGAAAAAGAGGGTCCATGAAATTTTTGGTTTTAAGAAGATAAAAAGTTCAGTCTGTGTACTGAGGTACCCCATGACATTTCTAAGCAGTGTGATGCATAGTGCGGCAGTTGATTAAGGAGACTGATTTAAAAAAAAAAAATCTCGGGTAAAACACACGGCTCGGGATGGTATGGTTTTTATGCCTTCCCAATTCGTGTGATTTACCTAAGCTAGCCATGCAGTGTTGGCAACAGCGTTTGCGTGACAATTCCTCAGATGATTTTTTACGCTGTGGATGACGTCATTCGGTGGAAGAACATTGTCATGCTCAATCATGGAGCAGTCGAAAAAAAAACCTCGACAATTGAATTGTTGTGGGATGTGTATGGGGATAATTGCCTATCTCGTGTACAAATATTCCGAAGGTATTCACGTTTCAAGGATGGGTGGAAAGTTTTAGAAAATGACGAAAGTCCTGGACACCCGATTTCAGCGCACATGTCTGAACTCACTGAGAAAGTTCGCCAAAGGATAAAAAGTGATCGTTGTGTGACTCTGAGGATGCTGGAATGTTAGGCGGTGTTAATAAGGACACGGATTCGTTAAATATTATTGCAAACTTTGGGGGAAATTTTGTTTCGCATGCTTTCTTAGACTACCAGAAACATGCACGAGTGGGGACATCTCGAGACTACAGAAACTATGCAAAAGTTTTACCAAATAATTTCGGCAGATGACGGGGCATGGTGATTCAGTTGTACTCCTGGAATGAAGCACCCAAAGGAAGAAGAATCACCCAGACGAAGAAGGGGGCTCAGTGTAAGTTTTCAGAGTCACCCAAACGAAGTCACTCAGACGAAGAAGAGGGCTCAGTGCAAATTGCCAGAATCACCCCAACGAAGACGAGGGCACAGTGGAAATGTGCAGAGTCACCCAAACGAAGAAGAGAGCACAGTGGAAGTTTCCAGAGTCACCCAAACGAAGAAGAGGGCTCGGTGGAAGTTTCCAGATTCACTCAAACGAAGAAGAGGGCTCAGTGGAAGTTTCCAGAGTCACTCAAACGAAGAAGGGGCTCAGTGGAAGTTTCCAGAGTCACCCAAACGAAGAAGGGGGCTCAGTGGAAGTTTCCAGAGTCACCCTAACGAAGAAGAGGGCACAGTGCAAGTTGCCAAACGAAGAAGAGGGCACAGTGCAGGTTTCCAGAGTCACCCAAACGAAGAAGGGGGCTCAGTGGAAGTTTCAGAGTCCCCCAAACGAAGAAGAGGGTTCAGTGGAAGTTCCCAGAGTCACCCAAACGAAGAAGGGGGCTCAGTGGAAGTTTCCATAGTCACCCAAACGAAGAAGGGGGCTCAGTGGAAGTTTCCAGAGTCACCCAAACGAAGAAGAGGGCTCAGTGGAGGTTTTCAGTCACCTAAACGAAGAAAAGAACTCAACGGAAGTTTCCAGAGTCACCCAAATGAAGAATAAGGCTCAGTGGAAGTTATCAGAGTCACCCAAACGAAGAAGAGAGCACAGTGGAAGTTTCCAGAATCACCCAAACGAAGAAGAGGGCACAATGCAAGTTGCCAAACGAAGAAGAAGGGCACAGTGCAAGTTGCCAAACGAAGAAGAAGACACAGTGTAAGTTGCCAAACGAAGAAGGGGTCTCAGTGGAAGTCTCCAGAGTCACCCAAACGAAGAAGAGGGCTCAGTGAAAGTTTTCAGAGTCACCCAAAGGAAGAAACAAACTCAGCGAAAGTTTCCAGAGTCACCCAAACGAAGAGAAAAACTCAGCGGAAGTTTCCAGAGTCACCCAAATGAAGACGAGGGCTCAGTGCAAGTTGTCAGAGTCACCCAAAAGAAGAAGATCAGGTTACAGAAGTCTAAAACCAAAACAATGCTTGCTTGCCTTTACACCAGTTTATTATGCAATGATCTGTTCTCTTATTAAATTTATCCAATTAAATATTTTCGAAAAGTGATTGTACCTTCTTCTTATATGCGTACAAGTAAAACGTTTCATATCTGGTAGTCTATCAACCATTGGAACAGTCGCTGATTTGAAACTTGTCGTATATTGCTTTTTGCAGCAGATACAGCCATGTAATCGCAAAGCATATTTTATATGCTATGAACATTGTAACATTTTCAATATGAGTAAACCATTTCAATCATTGGTCTCCATCCTACTGACAATGTTTTGATTCACACATCAACATTACTAACATGGTAAGAACGAGTACTGCCAGGAGCTCCACTCCTGGCAGTTCTCACTTCTGGCACTCCTGCCTGTTCTCGTTCTCCAATTAATTGTTGCATCTCTCCAGCACACGAACCCCTCTTGTGTTTCTCAAGAAGCGGCCAAATTTAGTAATAAAACGTCAAAATACGAATATCAACACTTTCATGTACAGCTCTATTCCTGACCTTTCTGAGTGCCAATCAGAAATTCTTCTAAATCACTATGACCCTGATACGGGTTCGGGAGGCAAAAACAGAGGTAAAGGAAAGGTCAGATCATATGTACAGAATTTTATGAAGGAGTGTCTGAAACCCAGGTCTTAAACAAAACTCAGAAGTAGAATTTGGGCTAGAGTGCCCAACAGGAAAGTCACGCGCAAGCGAGGTATAAATGGGAAGGTAGACGTCCTTATTTATAACCGGGGGAAAAATCCCCGGGATCCGACGGTTTAACGTACCCATCCGACCCACAGTGAACATTTAGTGGTTCGAACGTTCGTCGAGATACACCCCATATTGACAAAAGTCACCGGACACCCGTTCAAAAGCAAATGAACGGATCCGCTATGTAGTTAACATGCGCGGTACAGCTGCAAACGGTATAAAAACAAGCCTGCAGGTGACCGCAAGCATATCGCACTGTAAGGTTGAGTGAAAATGTCGCGGCAAGAGAGAACTGACTTTGAGAAAGGAAAGATTCTTGGGTTGTTATATTAGTGGATTGTCCATAAGAGAAACCGAGAGGAGTTTAAACATACCCAAGTCAACTGTTTTCGATGTACTGAATAAATGGAAGATACATGGCGTGCCTGAAGTAGCAAAACGTACCGGCTGACCAAAGAAAATCAGTGATAAAAGACGTCGAGGCCACAGAAGAGTCATTACAGCTAATCGACGGAGTACTGCGCAAGACCTCAGTGTACAGGTGAGTAAAAATGCTGGAACCTCGCTATGTATACGTACCATTCGCAGAGAACTTTATTCCATGATTTACCGTTGTCGTGCGGCTACTCATAAGCCTTTCATCTCCACTCAAAATGCTACTCGTCGTTTAGCATGGTGTAAATAACATTTATCGTGGTCCGTTGATTAATGGAAACGGGTCCGATGGACCGACGTGACGTGAACAGGCAGAGCTATTCATTTTTAGAGATGTCAGAATATTTATCTCAAGATCGTGTAGATCAAATCGCAAACACTTCCTTGAAATGTGAATTGATAAGAAATCCATTCTAAAAGCAAAAGGTAAACAAACCCATTTTGAAGATTACCAGTAGTGCAATAATTACTTTGGCAGTCATCCTCTAAAACTGAATGATGTAGCAATGCTACACTCACTGACTATGAAATTTGCGCACCAAGAAGAAAGCATCAGGATTGAAGTGAAATTTTATGGACGTAATGATGCAGATGAATGTTACACATGATGGCAAAAACAAAGATGCAATACAATGGCAGAGGGATCTGTGGCACGCAGTCCGTCATCTTCAATAGCGCATTGCACCGCCTCGTGCAGCGATACATGCTGCAATACAGTCCGGCACGGAGGCGAACAGACGTCTGACGTTTCCCTGCGGAAGAATGTCCCACACGTGTAGGAGGATGTGCTCCAAATCCTTGAGAGTGCGGAGCAGCGGCAGCCGGCGTTTGAACTGGTCTCACTCATGCTCGATAGGGGACATGTCCGAGGAACGGGAAGGCCATGGAAGTGTCTGGAAATGACGTAGGCAGTCCTGGGCAACCTGTGCCGTGTGCGGGTGGGCATTATGCTGCTGGTATAGCACACCTGGAATCCTGGACAGGAATGAGAGTACATGGGGCCGTAGGATCTGATTCTCATACCGCTGGACGGTCACTAATCCACGCACCACTACTAGAGCTGATCGGCTATCGTAGACAATGACTCCCCAGACCCTAATCTATGCAGTGGGGGAGGTGTGTTGCTTGATAGCGAGGTTGGGATTGTGCCATTGACCCGAGGACTTCCACATCAGGACACGATGATCATTTGTCTCTAAAACGAAGCGGCACAGATCGCTAAACAACACACGTTGCCAGTCTGTGGCGTTCCAAATCGTTCTGGCTTGGTACCATTGCACACGCAGCCTGCCATGTTGCGGTGTTAATGGCAGCACACGTAAGGGACGCTAGGATTGCAGATTCGCTTCCACAAGGCATCGGGAAATGGTTCGTGGGCACATAGGAACCGCTACATCTGCTTGTATAATCAACCGACTCCCCGTGGGATCCGTTCGTGCCTGGCGCGCGATCCGTCGATACTCTCTACCGATGGTCCTCCTGTTCCGTCCGGAGTAGCTCCGTAGTGTGACTGTGCCGTAACGTGTCCACTGTTCCCAACACAGTCGGTCGGTATGGTCAGAACGATCCACGTGGCGCGCGGACAACCGTTGCGCAAACCAGCGTCTCTGGCATCTTTTTTTTTTTTGGATTGGAGGTTTAACGACCACCGTGAGCAACTCAATGGGCTATAAGCAGTCGCCCGTCCCTAATTTAGGGTCACTGGTTCCGGGGAAGGGAGAGAGCCAGTGCCGTAAGACAAACACAACATCCATGCCAGACCGGGATTCGAACCCGAACCCCTTACGGGCGAATGATCAGAGGCCAGCGCCTTAGACCACTGCGCCACCGGGGCGGCCTCTGGCATCTACCCGACATTCTTGTCACTCTGTACTCTTGCTTTCGTTGGCCGGTACTTTTCGCTATGAGGCTGCCGGTTCGTGCTTGCAGCTCTACCACAAGGTGTGCGGTCATGCGCACTCGCACCGAACGGGGACCATTTGCATACAAGCACGGAGAGCAACGTTTCGCGGTTGTAGCACGTTTTATTCTAGGTGCGCAAACTTCATTGTCCGTCAGTGTATATCTTCTAGTTGCACTCAGCTGCTAAGCGTGTTAGCATGTACTCGAATTGCAAAGGAGAGTAGTAGATATTTATGGGAAGGTCTTGCATCATCACGCGTGACATTCTGCTGTGAGTGTCTGTGCGTGCATGTGTGTGGAAATCAGATGTCGCGTTATCGGTATCTGAGTATTGTCTTTCGGCCTGTCCTTCGCATTTTTTATTATTTTTTCATGTTGCAGATACTGATTATAGACCAGCGACATCGTCCATGACGATGTCATGGTCAGCTCTTCAGCTGCTCGTAAAGATGTTTCTGCAGCACGAGAACGTGCGATCATACCTTGCTTGAAATCAGATATTTTCTGCGTGTCCCATTGTATACTCCTATATAATTACTCCACCAATAGCACACATCTGCACTTTAGGTCGAGCAAAAACAGGAATATCATATTTGTGAAATATTCAATTTTGCTCGTCGCGACTTCCAAGTGATTATAGGTTACCTGAAAATTCTGGTATTGTTTTGAGGAAAGAATTATAAGCTTTTATTTTGTTCAATATCGAAAGCACTCTTTTGCGTAATACACTGGTTACGATTTAAAGATTTATTTAGACGTGAAACGATCACAAAAGAACGACATGCATGACCGAACTCACATTTCTGGAATTACGGCACACAAAAAACGGTTTCAAAATACCGGTGCACTGATAAACTTACCAGAAGAACGTAACTGAAAACCGTGAATATTGTAAGTAATACAAAGCAAAAATAATGCATATATAGGTTGTCCCACTCGCAACCTAACCCGCCATTTCTTGAATAATATTAACCCCAATGAAGATATTGGAACGAAATTTGAACTGGACTTACCTCATTTCGTGCGAAAGGTGATGACATCACAATATGTGCTGGAAGTGGAGACTATTTGCGTCCAGACAGCATTGAACCCGACGAATCATATTGTGAAAGTCCTTGCCAGTACGTCCGCCGTCACTGCTTGAATTTTTCGGTGATGTTTGCTTTCAAGCCATCTATGGTCCTCGATTTCTTTTGGTAAACTTACCCTTTTAAATATATCCATGAAAAATAATCAGGAGACGTCAGATTGGACGAGTGCGGTGACCCTTCGAAATGACGCGGTCGCCGAAAGAGAACTGAATTTCGGCCATACTGGTGCGTGATGTGTGTGATGTCGCTCCATCATGCTGGTACTATCCAATAGAGAGTTCTTCGTCGTTCAATTGATTCACAAAGTTGTTGAATATTTTCATATATGCAGCTGTTGTGATGGTTCTATCGAAGAAGATGCAACCAATTATGCGGCAGCCCCGGTGGCGCAGTGGTCTAAGCGATGGCTTCTGAATCGTCCGAAAGGAATTCGGGTTCGAATCTCGGTGAGGCATGGATGTTGTGTTTTGTCTTACGGCACTGGCTGTCTCCCTTTCCTGGAACCAGTTACTCTAAATTAGGGACGCGCGACTGCTTATAGCCCATTGAGTTGCTCATGGTGGTCGTTAAACCTCCAATCAAAAAAAAAAAAAAAAAGCAACCAATTATGCGGCGCCGGGTCATCCCACACCAGACACCAATTTTCTATGAATGAAGGGGTTCTTCCTGTATCGTGTTGGGATTTTCGCTGGCCCAAGTACGGGAATTTTGAGAATTGACGTATCCGGGCAGGTGAAACCACGCATCGTCCGAGTACCACGTGTAGTCCAGAATACCCGGATTTTACTAAAGAAATGTCTGAAACCATCGACTGTACGTCACTCGTGTCACGTGGTCAGGCTCTCTCACTTCGTGGACCAGGGAGATACGGTACGCATGAAGCTTCGCTTTCTCCACAGCACGTTTACAAGTGCTTTTGGACAACCCTGTTTTTTGTGACAATCGGCGAAGTGACTTCCTGGGAAACGCAAATAGTCGGCCCTTTACGTTATGGATCGTTTCCTCGGACATTTGTGGACGACCTCCTGCATGGTCGTCTAATAAAATCCTCTTGGTTTCTAATTTTTTCGGCAGTGCACAAATGGTGGAATTGCTCGGCGGATGTCTGCCTGAAAACCTCTCCAGGAATTGCTGTTGACAAGACTTTGTCGATTCTCTTTTCCAATAAGTGCGAACATTAAACACTCGATCCTCCAGAGCATACCGATACATTTTCACACGTACGCGAACAGCCACGATCACGATCACTCACTATCAACAACCGTATTGTGTAGACACGCTCAGAAAAATGGCGTAACAAAGCAGCAGAGAGGCGCGTCAGGCTGGCTGGGGGACAGCGCCGGGTTCAATGCTGTGTGGACGCAAATGCGGACCACTTCGAGCACATTTGATGTCTTCACATTGCGCACGAAATGAGGTTAGTCCACTTCAAATTTCGTTACAATATCTTAATTGGTATTAATATTGTTAAAGAAATGACGGGTTCTGTAGCGAGTGGGACACCCTATACTTTTCTGTACAAATGGAAACCACTTTTAAGGAAGGTTTTGATTAGACATCAAGTAGTACAAAAATATTTCCGTACTGATATGCTGCTAGAAGCTTGAAAGTTATTTAATATGAAAATATAGAACGTAAAAAACATGCTTGTCCTTCCAAATGGAAGTAAGATAAAGTCTGTACCATCGTGCTCAGCATCTTTAAATTGTGTTGAATGTTCAGAGGAGGATCTCAGACAATGAATTTTCCTTGCATGTCTTTCTTAGTTAAGGTCCACGTCTCTGCTCCATACGTAAGCACTGAAAGGATGCATTGGTTAAACATTTTTTTTTAAGACATAATGTCATATTGCTCTTAAAACTTGCACTGGTTCTATCAAAAGCTCTTCAACTAAGTTTTATACGTCAATTACTTTGTTCATTAATGTGACTTTTGCTTGCTATCTGCTATTTAAGATAAATGCAGGTAACAGTTATCTCCAGTTTTTCCCCATCAGTCGATAAATCTTTATTTCTTCACTGTACATCAATTTCTTTTCAATCCACTTCTTGTCAGCACGTTCGTGGATCATACTCTGCAGCTCTGAAGGAGCAGTTATAAAAATGGCTTCGTCATCAGCAAAACGAAGATGAGTTAAATTGTTGCCATTAATCTTTAGTCCTTTGATTTCCCATTTTAATGATTGAAAGACATTTTGCAATATGACATTAAAGAGTTTCGGAGATATGGTGTCACCTTGTCTCACTCCCTTCCCAAACTTGATTGGTGCTGTATCCTCAAACAACCGAACCTTTGCACTTGCATTTTCATAGATGTTATTAATAATGCTAATGTATGCATCTTCAATACCACAGCACTTCAAAGCCATTATAACTGCTGATGGTTTCACGGAATCAAAGGCCTTTTCATTATCGATGAAAGCCATACATAATGGGAATTCATATTCCCTCGTTCTTTCAAATTGTTCCCCAATTTGAATATGATCTACAGTGTTGTAACCACTCCCGAATCTCGGAAGGGATGACAATAATACTATAGCAACTTCTGAATCTGCGAAGGGATTAAAAAATTTGGGAAGGCATAAGTTAACCAGAATCATTTATAGCATGTATAAAAAATAATATAATTTCCTTTGTTTGAACGTGTGTCGTACTTTGGTGGCGCAGTGGAAAGAACACTTGACTGTTTTAATTGTCGAATCCCTTTCTCAACCAATATTCTTTTTAATTGTTGTAATGTTCATGAACCATACTTTCATATTTGGGCATCACAAATATATAAAGAATACCTAGTTATTACAAAAAATTACGCTACATATCTTATTTTTACCGTCATTTTTGATGGGCTTGCGCCTAGTTGCATACTAATGTTCTAAATTACGGGAAAGCGATTTAAAGACGGCGCCGTGGTAATGCTTTGAAATCAATAAGGAGCTATTAAATACAGGATAACATTGATTCAAACCAGAAACATAATGCCTCTCAAACGTTTTCCATAGAAGAGATGGAGTAATGTGAAACTTTCTCCTTCCTTGCTGTTACCTGTATCATTCTGATTTATTTATTGTACTTTCCCTAAAATATTATTCCTTACAGTAAGCTAATTACAAATTAAAAGAAAACGCAATGCCATATTTCATCTAGATATACACTATATTGACAAACGTCAACGCACACCTTTAGAAGAGAAACACAACATAGCATGTATTGATATACATTAGTACAGTGTCGGTCCACCATTGGCCCTTATTGTATGTACTGACCCTTCGAGACATGCTTTCGACAAGGTTTTGGAACAGAGCAATACGTATGCACTTCCATTCAGTACATAATGCTGCCGCTAACTATTGCTTACTAGTAGGCCTTGGTTTCAAAGTTCCTATGCGGCGCTCTAATTCATCCCATAGGTGCTCTATGGGATTTAGATCAAGGCTCTGGGTCGGCCAGTCCGCACACGATACGGAATTATTGTCAAACCACACGGTAACAGTCCTTCCTTCATGGCGCGGTGCATTATTCTGCTGGTACCAACAAGGCTCGGTTACATAGAATTGCCACAGAGTTGGTCGGGCATAATTGTCCATAATATCGAAGTAGACGTGCTGGTTAACAGGTTTGTCCATGATAACGAATGGACCGAGAATGTACCACGAAAAACACCCCCACACCAGTACACTGCCAGATCCAAACTTGACTTATTAACAGTATATTGTTGTAACTAGCGTTCCCCCAGCTGCCGCCTTACACACGGCCATCAGACTGATAAATCGTGTATCTGGATTCATCAGTCCATAGCACCCGTTTCCATTTATCTACGGCCCACGATAAATGTTCTTTACATCATGTTAAATGACTAGTAGCATTCCGAGTGGAAATAAAAGGCTCATGAGAAGCCGCACGACCACGTTAACCCACGGAATGGAGTTCTCTACGAATGGTACGTGTACATACCGAGGTTCCAGCAGGTTTCCTCACCTGTACACTGAGGTCTTGTGCAGTACTCCGTCGGTTATCTGTAACGAATCTCCTGAGGCTTCGATGTCTTCTATCACTGTTTTTCTTTTGTCTGCCAGTACCTTTTGTTGCTTCAAGCACGTCATGTATCTTCCACTTATTCAATTACTCCAAAACAGTTGGCTTGGGTATGTTTAAACGCCTCGCGGTTTCTCTTATGGAAAACCAACTAATATAACACCTAACAATCTTTCCTTTTTCAAAGTCAGTTCTCACCGCCTCGACTTTTTCACTCAACCTCACAGTGCAATATGATCGCGGTCAGCTGCATGCTCCTTTTTATACGTTTGCAGCAATACCGCGCATTTTAACAACGCAGCGGATTCGTTCATTTGCTTTTAAATGGGTGTCCGGTGATTCTGTCAATATAGTGTGTGTGTATATATACACTGCCGGACAATTGCTAAGGACGGATGACAATAGCAACGATAGCAACCATAAAATGGAAAGGCAGGAAAATGTGGAAATTAGCATAAGTGCGGGATACAGTAAGACGTGTTGTGCGTATGCAAATTTTGGATTGCCGAACTTGTTCGTGACGTCATAGCGCTGATAAGAGTTATAAAGGATTTGACGCGTATTGACCGTTGTTGTTCAAACGCAAAGTTGAAAGGGAAAAAATCAATTGACGAACTTGCAATTTTCAGTATGTCTTCCCGACATCACCTAGATGATTTTACACGTGGCCGTATTATTGGCAAGATTGAAGAAGGGCGAAAAATAACAGATGTTGCCAGGGAGTTCGACGTCAGCCACAGTGTTGTTTCAAGGCTTTGGAAATCATTTCAAAAAAATGGAGAGTGTAGCAAACGTCACGGGGAGATCGTGTTCGCAGTACGACACCTGCAGAAGATCGGTACATAGTGCTATCAACAAAAAGACACCGGCGCAGCACAGCTAGTGAGGAAGCAAATCAGTTTATGGCTGCTACTGGCAAGCGGATCTGCCTAAAAACTGTCGCCAGACGTTTGCATGATGGAGGACTATACGCCCGCCGTCCTGTTGTGTGCATCTCATTGTTCAGACATCACCGTACCGCCCGTTTGCAATGGTGCCATCAACATCGCAATTGGACTGATAACGACTGGTCTGCTGTCCTCTTCTCAGATGAGAGTAGATACAGTCTATCGTCTGATTGTCGACGACAACTGATCTGGCGTGATAGTGGTACTGCATATTGTCCAGCAAACATACAGGAAAGGGACCGATATCCGACATGTAGTGTCATGGTATGGGCTGGCATCATGATCAATGGCTGTACATCCCTCTATGTGCTTCCAACTGGGACTATAACTGGCCAACGATACATTAATGATGTTCTGCTACCTCATGTTCGCATGTTCCGTGGTGCTGTCGGTGATAGATTCATTTTCATGGAAGACAACGCAACATGTCATCGAACAGTCGCTGTCCAGGAGTGTCTTGAGAGCGAGGATATTCAACGCCTCGTATGGCCAGCACTTTCTCCAGATCTGAATCTCATTGAAAATGTGTGGGATGCTTTGAGGAGGAGTCTTGCTGGTCGCCAATGCCCTCCAATAAACAAGGACACCCTCATCCGTACACTGACAGAGGAATGGGATAAATTACCCCAACAGCTGCTTGATAATGTTGTGCAAAACATGACACGACGTGTGGAATCTTGCATCGCCCTCCATGGTGGCCATATCCCGTATTGACATCTTACGCCGGAACGCCTGCGGACGGTAATTGCATTGTTTTCATGCTTACGTATTCTGCACAAAATGGCCGGTTTGTCCCTTGAACACGTTCCAAAGCCTTCTGAATTTCAGAACACAATAAATTGTCTTTCTTGTAATGTCCTGGCATTCTGACATTATTTTATTTCACTTGGCATCCAACCACACTTACTTTTTTATGCGCTATATAGCCGTTTATGATCCGTCCTTAGGAATTGTCCAGCAGTGTATATAAATACACTGAAGAACAATTGAATTAGAGATACCTTTTTTTTTTTTATTTTTTTTTATTTATTTGTTTAACTGTTACAATAGAATCATTGAGTATATTAGTTTACAGAGTAACCTAAAGTTTGTAACAGTAAGGGAAGCCTAAGAAAAGGCCTCTTTCAAGAGTCCTGACATAGCTCAGGCTTCCCAGTAATCATTTGATAACAGTCAAGTCAATTGTATAAATATACAGTGTTAAATTCTCTGCATGCTCATATAACATTTTAATCTGAAAATCAATTTTCTTATTGTTGAAGTATATATGATTTTAGTTTTTTCTTAAATAAATTGAAATTGTTAATATTGGTTAATTCGTTTGGGAGTGCATTCCAGTACATTGGACCACTATATGTAATATTTTGCTGTGCCATTTGTGTTCTTGGTGTAGATATTTGTAAAGATACTTTTGATCTTGTGTGATATAAATGTAATATTGGTGCTATTTTAATTATTTGAGTAAGATTGTAATTATCTGATTTTATACGTTTAAACATAATTTTTCCTAGGTTGAAGTTATACAATTGTTTAATATTTAATATTTTATATTTTTGTGGGTATACCTTAGAGTACCTAAAATTATTTATTTGCCTAATATTATCCTTGTTATTATTAATTTTGAGATCAATTAGTCTAATGTATTTGTTTTGTAGTATTTGAAGTTTTTTGTGGTTAGTATTTGTTGTCTGGCCACAGGCCAAAAAGCAATAATTTAAATATGGATGAATCAAGGCATAATATAAAATCATTAAGGTTTTAATAGTTAGGTTGTTTATTACATTACTGACTATTCCGATATTTTTAGATATTTTTGTTAGTATTGTATCTATGTGTCTAGTCCATTTTAAATCTTTGTAAAGTGTAATTCCTAAGTAAGTAAATTTATCTAATATTTGAATTATTGTTTTGTCAATTACCAAATTTTCTATTATTTGTAGAGGAGATAACTGCCGAGTAATTATTACTGCTTTAGTCTTTTCTAAGTTTATTAGCATTTTATTTGCTGCCATCCAGTTAGAATATTTTTCGAGCAGTATATTTGCTTTATTGATCATTTCATCAATATGATTGTCATAAATTAGAATAGTTGTATCATCTGCATATTAAATTATATTAGTTTCTTTATTTACATTGAAAATATCATTTATGTATATGTTAAATAGCAAAGGCCAAAGTATAGAACCCTGAGGAACTCCAGAGTTTATTTTTTTTTTTGTAGAGATGAGTATTTCTCAATTTGTGTAAATTGAGGTCTATCTGTTAAGTAGTTTTTAAGAAGTGTACATGAGGTGTCTCTTATCCCTATATGCATCAGCTTTTTTAAGAGAATGTCGTGATTTAATGAATCAAATGCCTTTGTTATGTCTAAAAAAATAGCTAATGTTAAGCTATATTTTGAATTGTAAGTACTGCCATTTCTGTTGACTTATTTTGTTGAAATCCATATTGATACTGATTTAAAATTTTAAATTTGGTCAGATATGAAATTAATCTGGTATATATTAAATTTTCTAAAATCTTTACAAAAGTAGATAAGTTTCCAATTGGTCTATAGTTATTTATTATGTTTTTTGATCCAGATTTGTGTTTATGAAAAATTTTAGTAATTTTTAATTTCTCTGGGAAAATTCCTGTTTTAATTATGAGATTAAATATAATTAATAAGGGTTCAATAATAATTTCAGCTACATGTTTGATAACTTGTGTGTGAATTTCATCATAGCCTGGTCCAGTATTTGATTTTATATGGGTTAATTCAGTTAGTAGTTCAGTTTTCGCTATTTCCATAAGATATATAGAGTTAGTGTAAGTGGTATTTTGTAAATATGATTTAAAAGGAGGATTTGTTTTTTATTTTTTCATTTATAATTCTTGGGATTGAAATAAAATGTTCATTAAATAATGTAGCAATTTCGTTTTTGTTTGCTTATGATTTTGATTAATTAAAAAGTCTGGGCATGCCATTTTGGAAGAGTTTCCCAGAAGAAAATTAAGGTGCTTCCAGTTTTTTCTTTGCTGATTTTGGGAAAAATTATTTATGTAATAGTTTTTCTTTGTTAATCTTATTGCAGAATTTAAATGATTTCTATATGTTTTAAAATGTTCAAAGTCTACTTGTAGTTTAGTTTTTAGAAATTTAGCATACAGTTTACCTTTTTTGTTTATACGATTTATTAAATTGTTTGTTATCCATGGTTTTCTAAATTTTTTATTTTTTGAATTAGACAATACGATTACTGGTATTGCCTTTTCATAGAGTTTCTTAAATACTAAAATAAACAAGTCATATGCAATAACTGGAGAGTCTATGGTATCCAACTCAACCTAATCTATCTGACTAAGATTATTTTTAAAATATTCTAAGTTTGAAGTATTAATTTTCCTAATTTGGGAATTTTTGTTGGTTTTATTAATTTTAGGATGATGAAAAGTATGTTTATATATAATAAATATTGGAAGATGATCACTTAAATGATATTAAAGAACTCCAGAAGTTAATGTAGAAGTTTGTGAGTTTACTATACATAAATCCAATATGGCTTGAGAGGTTGCAGAAATACGCGTTGGGGATAGAATTGTATTTTTTAATCCAGCTGAGTGAAGAGTATGCATAAATTTATTAACTTTCAGTGAATCAATCTCCTGTTTGGAAACTTGATTAGTTTTGGTAGCAATTTCAAGATTTTTTTATAAGTTACTATTAGATTCTTCCAATAAGTTACATTTAAAAATGAGACCATCATATCTGTTAATTAATGAGTCAACTGTGGATTTGATGTCTCTAAGTTCTGCCTTAAGTTCAGGAACAGTGTCTAGTTTTGAATTAATTTCCGTTAAGGCTAATTTCACAAAGTTCTCAAAATTATTATTCTCACCAGGGAGAGTTGTTTCAATTTGTTTTTCAGTAGTCCTTTAAGAGGCCTGGTTCCTACTTCCTGTCACTTTATAATTAATATCTCTTAGACAGCAATATACCCATGTAGAAGGCCATGCGTGGAGTGAATAGAAAGTCGATAATATTCCCTACTGTCTATATTTAATAGTTAATTACCCTAGGTATTTTAATCATAGAATTGAGATCCAACATATCTAGAAACGTACAAATACCAAATAGTCAGCAAATAACACGAAACGTAATAATTTCAGTTACAGTTCATTAACCTGAATAACAGGTGGCAGCACAAAGCGAGTAACTGAAGGTAGCATTAAGGAGGAATATATGATAGTGCAGAGTAATTATTCAGCGGTAAATTCTAAAGAACCAACTTCCTCGAGACATATTTAGATTTCAAACACTCAAAAGTTCTCACGTTCCAGAAGTATATGCCCTTTCCAGTACTATTATCAGACACAATTACTCGAGCTCTCAATGGTACAGACCACTCAAGGACCCAGGTCCATGAGCTAAACGAAACACCCCTATTTCAGGTTTAGAACAATTTCGATTACGCCGTGAAGCACAAGAAACCATCATTTAAAACCCTTTCGTATGCCATTATCCTTTACGCTGTGATAGATAATTACGGCAAGAGCCCCAGAGAACCACAACTCACTGACTACGTAACTTGACTTGAAACCTGTCTAGTAACGTGTAGCACCACCTTTCTGCCTGATGACGGCGGCGATTCGTCTCGGCATGGACTCGACAAGACACCGGAAGCGTTAGGAAGCCATACGGATCCACGACCGCTGAACAAACTCCAACAGTTCACGAAGATTTGATGGAGGAGGGCCAGATCCACAAACATCTCTCTCGATGGCATCCCAGATGTGCTCGATGGGATTGAGCTCAGGAAACCTAGCCGGCCAAGGGAGCGAGATCACGTCGGTGGAGCGTTCATCCATCCATTCGGATACAATTCGGGAGCGATGGCACGGTGCATTGTCTTGGTGCAGGATGAGGTCCCCAGTGGGATGTTGAGGACCCACAAACGGGAGCAAATGATCGTCCAGGATATCCCGGTAACGTTGACCTGTAAGAGACGATGTCACACGTACCAGGGGTCCCATTTCAGTCCACCTAAACAGTCCCCAGACGAGAATGCCACCCCCACCAGCTTGAAGAGTACCCTGCTGGCAAGAAGGATCCATCGCTTCATGTGGTTTGCGCCGTAATCGTATCCTGCCACCCGCATGTACCAACGTGAATCTCGACTCCTCAGTCCAGGCAACTATTTTCCACATGTCAAGAGTCCAGTGGTGATGTTCCCGCGCCCATGAAAATCTTTGCATCCTGTGATGTGCGGTTAGCAGCGGTACCCTCGTGGGACGATGGCTTCTGTACCCCATAGCGAGGAGATGGTTATGGATGGTGTGGCTGTTTACACGTTTTTGTTCACCAGCGTTAAATTGCCGATTGATTTCTTGCACTGTAGCCCGTCTATCCGCTGTTACAAAGCGAGCTAGTTAAAGATGACCCCGCTCATCCACACGCTGTTCTCCACAGTAGTTGGCCCTTCCAGGGATGGTTTTACCAGATTCGATGTACTCACGGTGCACCCGTGAAACAGTGGCTCGTAAAATTCCCAGTACCTGCACGCCATCCGACATGGAGTGACCCATTCGTCGGGCGCCGACAATTTGCCCACGATCAAATGCGCTTAGATCCTTCGTCTTATACATACTGCGTCCGACTCTTACTGATTCCCGTCGCATCACTCCTTATATTGTCGGATCACTGCATACGTCATGACGTTTCCGATTACAGAGCCGCCCACAGCGCCACATTTGCAAAACACAAGCTGTCATGAGGATAATATATATATATATATATATATATATATATATTAGATGTAAGGTCAGGTGATGCGTAACATCACAGCCTCTCCTTGACAAATGTCAACCCCGCCTTCTCGTGGTACATAATGTTCCCACTAAAGGGGCTCTGATGACCGCCAATAGCGGTATAACTATACCATCGGGATTAGAGGAAATTCTATCATACACTCGCCAACCCGCTTGGCCAGCGTGGTGAGTTATGGCCAAACCCCTCCAAAATGATTCCACAACTTAAATCTTGGCCCTCAGTCTCCGGCAGCTGGAATGTACCTGGCCAAGGCAGCGGCCAGTGCGACATGAAGGCAGAGGGTGCTAAGAATCCCCGGAGGACCGGACTAGGCTGCCATCTGATGCTGACCTTGGCTACGTACAACGGACGATCAATATCTTCTGATTCAAGGCTTCTTGAATTGGAAGAGGAACTACAAAGGATCAAGTGGGACATCGTGGGGCTAAGTGAGGTAAGGAGAAAAGGAGAAGATCTCATCGAACTGAAAAGTGGACATCTCTTCTACTATCGTGGGACAGATACTGGCAGAACTAGTGGTGTTGGATTTATAATAAACAAGAAACTGAAGGATAAAGTTGTAGAAGTTGAAAGTTCCTCTGACAGAGCTGCACGACTTGTTATCCAACTCTCGAAAAGATACCAGGCTCAGATTATTCAAACTTATGCACTCACCACAAGTCATCCTGAAGAAGAAATTGAAGAATTTTATGAGGAAATTTGTCATCTAAATAATAAAGGTAAGCAGCACTTGAAAATAATTATTAGAGATTTCAATGCAAAAATAGGGCAACGGCAACAGAATGAAACTTCAGTAGGTAAATTCGGTCACGGCAACAGAAACCAGCGTGGAAATACTCTCGTTGAGTTTGCAGAGGCAGAAGGGTTTTTCATCTTGAACTCCTTCTTCAAGAAAAAGCCACACAGGAAATGGACATGGAAACATCCAAATGGGACGACAAGTGAAATTGATTTTATTATGTGTAACAAAAAATTCGTCATAGAAGACTGCAGTGTGCTAAACAAGTTCAACACAGGTAGTGACCATAGATTGGTGAGATGTAAGATGCACCTCAACACCAAACTTGAACGTGGCAAGCTCATAAGACAAACAAAATCTATTGACATAACCAACCTTCAAAAACACCATAATACCTTCAAGTTGGAACTGAAGAACAGGTTCTCTGCTTTAGAAGGCCTAACATCGGAAGAAGTGGACATCTCTGAAGTTAACAGAAAAGTAACCAAAGCTCTTATGGAAACAGCAACAAAATTAGCTGGGTCTAAGAACAAGTTGCATGTAAGCAAATTATCAGGAAAAACGAAAATGTTGATGCAAAAAAGAAGAGAGATGAGGACAACTAAAGAAGATGTGACTTCCAAAGTGGAATATATAGAGCTATGCAAGACAGTAAGAAAAAGTATCACTGAAGACGTAAGAAAATTCAACTGTGAACTAGTGAGGAAAGCAATTGAAAACAATCAAAGCCTAAAGATAGCAAAGGGACATCTCAGTAAGGGAAGAAAACAGATTATGGCACTGAGAAAAGAAGATGGTTCTGTAACAAGAAATAGAGGCGAAATTTTGACAAGAGTGAAAGATTTCTACTTCAAATTATATGAAAGGGATGATACATGCACTTGAGACATCATGAAAGATACCAGTACCAGAGTTCCTCCAGTCCTTCCAGCAGAAGTTGCACATGCAATCAAGAACATGAAGCGGGGAAAAGCTCCAGGAGAAGATGGAATTACTGTAGACATCATACAAGAAGCAAGTGGAGAAATTGAAACAGTACTCGCCCAAATTTTCACTCGATGCCTTAATGAAGGAAAGATTCCTGAGGATTGGAACACCGCTACAATGATCCTGCTACATAAGAAAGGTGGCATTGAGGATCTCGGAAACAACAGACTTATCAGCCTCCTATCAGTAGTTTATAAAATCTTCACTAAAGTTCTTTCACACCGCTTGAAGGTAACACTGGACATGGCTCAACCGAGAGAACAAGCTGGATTCAGGAGTGACTACAGCACAATAGATCATATCCACGTACTGAGAGAACTAATTGAAAGAGCGAGGGAATATGAACTTCCATTGTGCATGGCTTTTATCGATTATGAAAAAGCCTTTGATTCGGTGAAACCATCAGCAGTTACAATGGCTCTGAAAACCTGCGGTATTGAAGATGCATACATTAATATTATTAATAACATTTATGAAAATGCAAGTGCAAAGATTCGGCTGTTTGAAAATACAACACACATAAAAATTGGAAAGGGAGTGAGACAAGGTGACACCATATCTCCGAAGCTCTTTAATGCCATATTGGAGGGTGTTTTTCAGTCGCTGAGCTGGGAAAACAAAGGGATACAGTTTAATGGAGATTATCTAACCCACCTTCGTTTTGCTGATGACGTAGTCATTTTTCCAACTACCCCATCAGAGCTGCAGAGTATGATCCAGGAACTTGCTGACAAGAGTAAAGAATTGGGATTAAAAATGAACTTTCAGAAGACAAAAGTGATGTTCAATGCTTTTACAAGAAATGAAGATTTATTGATTGATGGAGAAAAGCTGGAGATTACAGACACGTACGTTTATCTTGGACAGCTGATATCAAGTGAGGATCACATTGATGAAGAAATTAATCGGCGTACAAAACTTGCCTGGAGAGCTTTTGGAAGAAACAGCATAATGTTTGAAGAGCAATATGCCATTATGTCTTAAAAGAAAAGTGTTTGATCAATGCATCCTTCCAATGCTTACGTATGGTGCAGAGACGTGGACCTTAACGAAAAGAGATATACAAAGACTGCAGACAACTCAAAAAAGCACGGAGAGGTGCATGCTTCGCGTAACCAGGAGAGATAAGAAGAGGAACTCGTGGATCCGAAAAATGACAAGAGTGGAAGACATCATGATCAGAGTTAAATCCCTGAAATGGCAATGGGTTGGACATACTGCCAGAAGGACAGATCATCGATGGACAGCCGAAATTTTAGATTGGATTCCAAGGGACAGGAAAAGACCCAGAAGAAGACCACATGGGAGATGGGTGGATGAAATTCGAAAGTATGCAGGGGTGACATGGAGGAGACTGGCACAAGACAGACCGTTGTGGAGGAAACTTGGGGAGACCTTCGTCCAGCAGTGGATTGATAATGGTTGACAATGATGATGATATATATATATATATATATCATCATTGTCAACCATTATCAACCATGATGATGATATATATATATATATCATCATTGTCAACCATTCTCAATCCACGGCTGGACGAAGGTCTCCCCAAGTTTCCTCCACAACGGTCTGTCTTGTGCCAGTCTTCTCCATGTCACTTCCGCATACTTTCGAATTTCATCCACCCATCTCCCATGTGGTCTTCTTCTGGGTCTTTTCCTGTCCCTTGGAATCCAATCTAAAATATCGGCTGTCCATCGATCGTCTGTCCTTCTGGCAGTATGCCCAGCCCATTGCCATTTCAGGGATTTAACTCTGATCATGATGTCTTCCACTCTTGTCATTTTTCGGATCCACGAGGTCCTCTTCTTATATTTCCTGGTTGCACCAAGGATGCACCTCTCCATGCTTCTTTGGGGTTTTTTTTTTTTTTTTTTGATTTTAGGTTTAACGACCACCGTGAGCAACTCAATGGGCTATAAGCAGTCGCCCGTCCCTAATTTAGGGTCACTGGATTCAGGAAAGGGAGAGAGCCAATGCCGTAAGACAAACACAACATCCATACCTCACCGGGATTCGAACCCGGACCCTTTCGGACGAATGATCAGAGGCCATCGCTTAGACCACTGCGCCACCGGGGCGGCCTTCTTTGAGTTGTCTGCAGCCTTTGTATGTCTCTTTTAGTTAAGGTCCATGTCTCTGCACCATACTTAAGCACTGGAAGGATGCATTGATCAAACACTTTTCTTTTAAGACATAATGGCATATTGCTCTTGAAAATTTTGCTGTTTCTTTCAAAAGCTCTCCAGGCAAGTTTTGTACGCCGTTTAATTTCTTCATCAATGTGACCCTCACTTGATATCTACTGTCCAAGATAAACGTACGTGTCTGTTATCTCTAGCTTTTCTCCATCAATCGATAAATCTTCATTCCTTGTAAAAGCATTGAACATCACTTTTGTCTTCTGAAAGTTCATTTTTAATCCCACTTCTTTACTCTTGTCAGCAAGTTCCTGAATCATACTCTGCAGCTCAGATGGGGTAGTTGCAAAAATGACTACGTCATCAGCAAAACGAAGGTGGGTTAGATTATCTCCATTAATCTTTATCCCTTTGTTTTTCCAGTTCAGTGTTTGAAAGACATTTTCCAATGTGGCATTAAAGAGCTTCGGAGATATGGTGTCACCTTGTCTTCACTCCCTTTAATATATATATATATATATATATATATATATATATATATCATCATCATCATCATCATTGTCAACCATTATCAATCCACTGCTGGACGAAGGTCTCCCCAAGTTTCCTCCACAACGGTCTGTCTTGTGCCAGTCTCCTCCATGTCACCCCTGCATACTTTCGAATTTCATCCACCCATCTCCCATGTGGTCTTCTTCTGGGTCTTTTCCTGTCCCTTGGAATCCAATCTAAAATTTCAGCTGTCCATCGATGATCTGTCCTTCTGGCAGTATGTCCAGCCCATTGCCATTTCAGGGATTTAACTCTGATCATGATGTCTTCCACTCTTGTCATTTTTCGGATCCACGAGTTCCTCTTCTTATCTCTCCTGGTTACACCAAGCATGCACCTCTCCATGCTTCTTTGAGTTGTCTGCAGCCTTTGTATGTCTCTTTTAGCTAAGGTCCACGTCTCTGCATCATACGTAAGCACTGGAAGGATGCATTGATCAAACACTTTTCTTTTAAGACATAATGGCATATTGCTCTTGAAAATTATGCTGTTTCTTCCAAAAGCTCTCCAGGCAAGTTTTGTACGCCGATTAATTTCTTCATCAATGTGACCCTCACTTGATATCTGCTGTCCAAGATAAACGTATGTGTCTGTTATCTCCAGCTTTTCTCCATCAATCGATAAATCTTCATTTCTTGTAAAAGCATTGAACATCACTTTTGTCTTCTGAAAGTTCATTTTTAATCCCACTTCTTTACTCTTGTCAGCAAGTTCCTGGATCATACTCTGCAGCTCTGATAGGGTAGTTGCAAAAATGACTACGTCATCAGCAAAACGAAGGTGGGTTAGATAATCTCCATTAATCTTTATCCCCTTGTTTTCCCAGCTCAGTGACTGAAAAACACCCTCCAATGTGGCATTAAAGAGCTTCGGAGATATGGTGTCACCTTGTCTCACTCCCTTTCCAATTTTTATGTGTGTTGTATTTTCAAACAGCCTAATCTTTGCACTTGCATTTTCATAGATGTTATTAATAATATTAATGTATGCATCTTCAATACCGCAGGTTTTCAGAGCCATTGTAACTGCTGATGGTTTCACCGAATCAAAGGCTTTTTCATAATCGATAAAAGCCATGCACAATGGAAGTTCATATTCCCTCGCTCTTTCAATTAGTTCTCTCAGCACGTGGATATGATCTATTGTGCTGTAGCCACTCCTGAATCCAGCTTGTTCTCTCGGTTGAGCCATGTCCAGTGTTACCTTCAAGCGGTGTGAAAGAACTTTAGTGAAGATTTTATAAACTACTGATAGGAGGCTGATAGGTCTGTAGTTTCCGAGATCCTCAATGTCACCTTTCTTATGTAGCAGGATCATTGTAGCGGTGTTCCAATCCTCAGGAATCTTTCCTTCATTAAGGCATCGAGTGAAAATTTGGGCGAGTACTGTTTCGATTTCTCCACTTGCTTCTTGTATGATGTCTACAGTAATTCCATCTTCCCCTGGAGCTTTCCTCGCTTCATGTTCTTGATTGCATGTGCAACTTCTGCTGGAAGGACTGGAGGAACTCTGGTACTGGTATCTTTCATGATGTCTGGAGTGCATATATCATCCCTTTCATATAATTTGGAGTAGAAATCTTTCACTCTTGTCAAAATTTCGCCTCTATTTCTTGTTACAGAACCATCTTCTTTTCTCAGTGCCATAATCTGTTTTCTTCCCTTACTGAGATGTCCCTTTGCTATCTTTAGGCTTTGGTTGTTTTCAATTGCTTTCCTCACTAGTTCACAGTTGAATTTCCTTACGTCTTCAGTGATACTTTTTCTTACTGTCTTGCATAGCTCTATATATTCCACTTTGGAAGTCACATCTTCTTTAGTTGTCCTCATCTCTCTTCTTTTTTGCATCAACATTTTCGTTTTTCCTGATAATTTGTTCACATGCAACTTGTTCTTAGACCCAGCTAATTTTGTTGCTGTTTCCATAAGAGCTTTTGTTACTTTTCTGTTAACTTCAGAGATGTCCACTTCTTCCGATGTTAGGCCTTCTAAAGCAGAGAACCTGTTCTTCAGTTCTAACTTGAAGGTATTATGGTGTTTTTTTAAGGTTGGTTATGTCAATAGATTTTGTTTGTCCTATGAGCTTGCCACGTTCAAGTTTAGTGTTGAGGTGCATCTTACATCTCACCAATCTATGGTCACTACCTGTGTTGAATTTGTTTAGCACACTGCAGTCTTCTATGACGAATTTTTTGTTACACATAATAAAATCAATTTCACTTGTCGTCCCATTTGGATGTCTCCATGTCCATTTCCTGTGTGGCTTTTTCTTGAAGAAGGAGTTCAAGATGAAAAACCCTTCTGCCTCTGCAAACTCAACGAGAGTATTTCCACGCTGGTTTCTGTTGCCATGACCGAATTTACCTACCGAAGTTTCATTCTGTTGCTGTTGCCCTATTTTTGCATTGAAATCTCCCATAATTATTTTCAAGTGCTGCTTACCTTTATTATTTAGATGACAAATTTCCTCATAAAATTCTTCAATTTCTTCTTCAGGATGACTTGTGGTGGGTGCATAAGTTTGAATAATCTGAGCCTGGTATCTTTTCGAGAGTTGAATAACAAGTCGTGCAGCTCTGTCAGAGGAACTTTCAACTTCTACAACTTTATCCTTCAGTTTCTTGTTTATTATAAATCCAACACCACTAGTTCTGCCAGTATCTGTCCCACGATAGTAGAAGAGATGTCCACTTTTCAGTTCGATGAGATCTTCTCCTTTTCTCCTTACCTCACTTAGCCCCACGATGTCCCACTTGATCCTTTGTAGTTCCTCTTCCAATTCAAGAAGCCTTGAATCAGAAGATAGGAGCGTCCATTGTAAGTAGCCAAGGTCAGCATCAGATGGCAGCCTAGTCCGGTCCTCCGGGGATTCTTAGCACCCTCTGCCTTCATGTCGCACTGGCCGCTGCCTTGGCCAGGTACATTCCAGCTGCCGGAGACTGAGGGCCAAGATTTAAGTTGTGGAATCATTTTGGAGGGTTTGGCCATAACTCACCACGCTGGCCAAGCGGGTTGGTGAGTGTGGGATAGCATTTCCTCTGATCCCGATGGTATAGTTATACCGCTATGGGCGGTCGTCAGAGCCCCTTTAGTGGGAACAGGATGCACCACGAGAAGGCGGGGTTGACATTTGTCAAGGAGAGGCTGTGATGTTACGCATCACCTGACCTTACATCCCATATATATATATATATATATATATATACATACACAGTCGAGTCACATCATTGTGGCTACCTCCTTGTCTTGACGTCAACAGCGGTTATCCAATGAAAAAAGGCAAGTGTGAACTATCTTGGAGAGTATATATGGTGTGCTGTTCGCAATCTGAAAACATATCATACATTGCTGTGATGGAGAAAACGAGCAATTTATCAGATTTGCAAAAAGGGATAATTTATCAGCTTTAGGGACAAGGGTGGGAGTATTTCTGAAATAGCGCAGTTTGTGAACTGTCCGCGTGCTGCTGTGGTTAAAGTGTATCGTGATTGGAGAAAAAGCACCATTACGAATAAGTGACGTGGAAACTTCGGAGCACAACGTGCCATTGATATGAGAGGTGAACGTCTGCTGCGAAGGTACGTGAGGGCCGATCGTCACGCTACAGTGGAGCAACTCTCTGGCCGAATGAACGAGGGAGCTGCCAGATGTGTGTCTAAAACTACAGTTCAGAGGGCCCTGCTGCGTATGGGTCTCGGATGCAGACGAATGGTGAAGGAACCTATGCTGACGAAAGTGCATGTGCAGAAAAGGCTTATATTTTCACAGCAGCATCGGAATTAGACCTCCACTGATTGGCAAGGGATTGCCTTCCTCGATGAGTCACCTTTTCTGCTTCACCGGACGGATGGATGCTGGTGTATAAGGCGAGAAACATCGGAGAAAAAACTCTCTTCAACTATTGCTGGAAGAACACAAACTTATGGTCTGGAGAATGTTTTCGTGGCATTCTCTTGGTTCACTGATACCTGTGGAAGGCACTATGCACCAAATTCGTTATGATTTTATTCTTGGAGATTACGTACACCCATTCATGCTGATTGTATTCCCTGGGGCAGATGGAACCTTCCGGCAAGACAATGCGACATGTGACACTCCAAGAAAAATCCCAGAGTGTTTGCAAGGGCACGATGAAGACATCAAAGTACTTCCCTTGCCACGTAACTCTCCAAACTTAAACCCAATATATTATTTATGGGACCACCTCGATCGTGTTATTCGCTCTATGATGATCCTCAACCACGCACCCGGCAGCAGCTGTCAGATTCACTGCAGTCAGCATCGCTTCACATACCTGTAAACGCCTTCCAGCACCTTACTGAGTCACTCGTAGCTCGTCTAGCTTCTGTCCGCGCTGCACACTGCGGTTACTCTAGATATTAGCTAATGGTCACAATAATATAACTCGGACGTTTATAAACACTGAAGAGCAATTGAATTAGAGACAGCTGGCGTTATTCAAATGTGGCGCTGTGAGCGTCCCTGTAAACGAAAACGACATGACGCATGCAGCGATCCGACAATATAAGGAGTGATGTAACGGGTATCAGTAAGAATCGGACGCAGTATGGGTAAGACGAAGAATCTAAGCGCTATTGATCGTGGGCAAATTGTCGGACCCGACGAATGGGTCACTCCATTTCGGAAATCTTGCAGGCACTGGAATTTTCACGAGCCACTGTGTCACGGGTGCACCGTGAGTACATTGAATCCTGTAAAATCATCCCTGCAAGCAAGGGTCATCTGCCGTGGACAACAGCGTGTGGATTAGCGGGGTCATCGTCGGCTAATGCGCATTGTAACAGCGGATAGACGGGCCACAGTGCAAGAAATCACTCGGCAATTTAACGCTGGTGCACAAAAACGTGTAAGCAGCCACACCATACAGAACCATCTCCTCGCTATGGGGTACAGAAGCCATTGTCCCACGAGGGTATCGCTGCTGACCGCACACATCACAGGGTGCAAAGATTAGCATGGGCGCGGGAACATCGCCACTGGACCCTAGACATGTGGGGAAATGTTGCCTGGACTGGTGAGTCGAGATTTAGGTTGGTACATGCGGGTGGCAGGATACGAGTACTGCGCAAACGAAATGAAGCAATGGATCCTTCTTGCCAGCAGGGTACTCTTTAAGCAGGTGGGGGTGGCATTATCGTCTGGGGACTGTTTACGTGGAATGAAAGGGGACCCCTGGTACGTGTGACATCGTCCATCACAGGTCAACGTTGCCGGAGATATCCTGCTCAAGCATTTGCCTCCCATTTGTGCGTCTTCAACATCCCACTGGGGACCTCATCCTGCAACAAAATAATGCAGCTCCCGAATTGTATCCGAATGGTTGGATGAACACTCCACCGACGTGACCTCGCTTCCTTGGCCAGCTAGGTCACTTGACCTTAATCCCATCGAGCACATCTGGGATGCCATCGAGAGAGATGTTCGAGGCTCTCATCCCCCTCCATCAAATCTTTGTGAACTGTGGGAGCCTGTTCAGGTGTTGTGGATCCGTATGGCTACCCAACACTTCCGGTGTCTTGTCGAGTCCATGCCGAGACGAATCGCCGCCTTCATCAGGGCGAAAGGTGGTGCTACACGTTACTAGACAGGTATCTCTAATTCAATTGCTCTTCAGTGTATATATTATAAAAATGGAACATTAAATATAATACTTATCTAAATACACACGCTGTACCAATGTTGGTACTTACGATACATTTTCATTGCAAACATCTGGTCTATTTATAGTCTCCCTTACAGCAGATTCTCTATAGCTAGTTTGTCTGGCAATGCACGTCAAATTCTTCCATACTGTGGTAGCTTCGTAGAATAACACCTTTGTAACAAGCCCTGAAGCGGGTTTTCCATCTTTTACACCCCTACTGTGCTTTAACATTCTGGTGCCAATCAATCGCTTGGTCATTCATATATAAAGATTTTCGTTTCCATCTTGGTAAGGAAGCGGTATAGCGTAGATCCCGTGTAGTCGGCAATATCGCATTTCATTCTCGTTGGTTGGTTGGTTTGCGTTTTATGGAGCAAGGGCTTTAAATGGCGAAAGAGCACCAACATTTCATTCCGCTACTTTCTAAAAGTTTGCCAAATTTAGGAGATATAATCCCAACATCCTAACTAATACTTCGAATTAAATTCTTGAAGGGTATAGTAGGAAAACCCTGGAATAGCTTCTGAGAACCTGGGGTTTTCCATATCTTTCACTGTTCCTTTTGTGTTAAAGTTAAGTTTCACCTGTTTGGGCATACCAATCACTCAGTATACCAATCATCAATATACCAATCATCCATCGCCTTGAACTTCACCAACCCAAATGTGTCTGCCTTTGTTTCTGCGAAAGTGTATCTAATACCATTGTGTTAAAAACGTTGTTAACTTGAAATATATTTTGTTGTAATATTTATTATACAGTACAGTCCTAGGAAACGAAAGAAAAACTGTTCACACGAACAAATCTCCCATTTGATCCCTGTCCATCACGCTCGTCTCCTACTCAGCACCCGTACATGGGTCCAAACGTATGGCTTCTTTACAGGTAGTATCACAGCAAAGTTTACCCCGGTACACCTAACCAGAGAGCTCCATAAATCCCTGTACGTCTCCTTTCAGACGGAAATCGATTATGGTTGTCAATTTATACCAATCACCCACTCATGGCTATACCCTCAGGAATCTGCAGAAGAAAAGTCATTAATTTTGCATAATGCACATAATTAACAAAATTAATTACTCTAAAATGGATTGTCCTTCGAACATTGCCGCCCCAGTGGCATAGTGGTCTAAGCGATGGCCTCTGATCATTCGTCTGAAGGGGTCCGGGTTCGAATCCCGGTGTGGCATGGGTGTTGTGTTTGTCTTTCGGCACTGGCTCTCTCCCTTCCCTGGAACCGGTGACCCTAAATTAGGGACGGGCGACTAATTATAGCCCATTGAGTTGCTCACGGTGGTCGTTAAATCTCCAATCCAATCCAATCCTTCGAGCATTGTTCTCTGCTGACCCGAAACCAGGACGTTTGTGGCTCTGCCTTTCTCAAGGTGGAAGGACGTTATATACATACCACGTGACATTACGTACATGGTGTACTATTGAGGTGACGCATGTGATAAATCGACAATTAATAATATGTAAGCCTGTCGGCGTAGTTTAGCTGGAAGGGCAGCAGCGTCGCAATATCAAGATGCCATTTGAATCCCACCACCGACAAAGAAACGGTTATATGTTATAAACTCTGAGTGCTATATACAGCGATGGGCCATTACATTATGTCTACACCCAGCATAGAGAAATGAGCTTGCCTAGAGACAGAACGGTGACGCAAGTGAAGTTCACAGAGCAGTGTATATACAACCTGAGGACCGGCTTTTGGTTAATAGAGTGATCGGAGTCAGAATGGGAAAAGCTGCCGATTGATCGGAGTTTCATAGAGGACAAATTCTGATGGCACGGCGCTTAGGAACTACGATCTCGAAAACAGTGCGGCTTGTCTGTTTTTTTCCTTGCCACTGTAATGAGTACGTATCAAACGTAGTGCACAGATCCCCATACGACGAACCGTCGTCAAGCTGTGTGTCGTCCTCAGCTCATTGCTGCCAGAGTGACACTGGGACTGTCGAGCATGGTTCACAGCAACCACAGGAGGGCCACAGTGAGACAAATAACCCAAAGCGACAACAGTGGTGATCAGGGAAATGTTAACAGTACTCAGGTCATCGCAGTCATTCATGGCAACTGCGTTCCCTGTTGGTGATGGCCATTACCAACAGGATAATGGGATAATGCTCCATGCCCCACTGCCAGAAACACCAAAGAGTGGTTTAAGAAACATGCTGGTGAATTTCTGTTAATGAACTAGCCTCAAAATTCACTTCACATGAACCCAGTCGAACATTTATGGTTCGACCTGAAGAAGAAGGTTCGCACTACATCAACCCCCCCCCGAAATATACGAGAACTGGCGGACCTGCTGTTGACATTATAGTACCAGATAACGCAGAAAACCTATCACCACCTCATGGATCCAATGCCTCGCCGGGTGGCAGCTGTTTTGTGGGCTGAAGAGGGTCATACTGCTTATTAGGAAGGTGGTCTTAATGTAATGGCTTATCAGTGTATAGTCGACCGTCCCTAACTTAGGGCTACGGATTCTAAATTTCTCATCCGGTGCAGCTCAGTCTAAGCCACAAACCTAGACTTTGGATCACTTGGCCATGGCAGCTGCTACTGGAACTTCCTTAATAATGTCGTGAACGAGTCGGTGTCTGAGATAATTACTTTATGTTGTAACAGGTAGATAGATAAAGTGAGAACATCTGTAATTAAAACATTCATTGGAATGAAATAGTTGTCTATCCTAATGGTCTCCATTTATACAATTCTGCAGTCGCAATCGAATGAGGTTAGCAAATATTTCAAAAACTACTGCGCGAATTTGAAACGCAACACTTGCATTCTTGAGTCATGTCAGCGGATTCGCAGGAAGTGACGAACTTGTGGGAAGGGGGGTTATGCTGTAATCGTGAAATGGATGTAAAATGACAGATTACTGGGATATAATTAACGTTCAGGGATACACACAATGGCATGCATATCACTTTAAATCCGTGAATTTCATACGTACAAGCAACTATAGTTAATATATGTTACTAAAAATGCTATTCTTAAAACAATATGTTCTTGCTCGCATTATTATATTGCAAGCCGCTTTGTGACAGAATAGCGTCTTTCGAATAAACAACTGTTTTTGTTTTTTTTCATGCGATAAATTGCCTACAGTGATACGAAGTATCTTAAGGTAATGTTTCCGTAAATTGGGAAAATATATTTAACATGAAAGAAATGATCCCGAAAGCAACAAGATGATTTTGCAATTTTAGATTAAATAAATTTATAGGAATCTCAGAGCATATTTTTGGAAGACCATGCGGATATCTGAGACCAAGTGAAGTTACAGAAGTTATAGCTGGCGTGGAACAGTTGCGCCATTAACTTGTAGTGGCGGAATGGCAGACTTATCGAATCCGGACAGAATACGATCGTTTTTCCTGCTTCAAGTGTCATGTTTTTCTTCTTCGCCACCTTATTGACGCAGTGGTTTCTGACTGGTTTCTGACCATGGGTCCGGGTTCGAATCCTGTTGAGGCATTGCTGCTGTGTTTGTCTTACGGCACTGGTTTTCTCCCTTCCCTGGAATCATTGGCCCTAAATTTTGGACCGCCGACTGCTTAACTCCCATCGCGTTGCTCACTTAGCGCCCCCCCAACAAAAGTGTAATATTTTTCGATGATTCATTTTTTTACGCTTAATAAGATACCCAACAATGCATGAAACTTATCTAAAAATATCTGAAGGAAATTTTCTCATAAATTCTGAGTTTAAATTATTTTTCTATTCATCCATGCATGAAAGTGCGTCGTGCCGCCCCAGTGGCGCAGTGGTCTAAGCGATGGCCTCTGATCATTCATCCAAACTGGGTCCGGGTTCGAATCCCGGTGAGGCATGGATGTTGTGTTTGTCTTACGGCACTGGCTCTCTCCCTTCCCCGGAACCAGTAACCCTAAATTAGGGACAGGCGACTGCTTATAGCCCATTGAGTTGCTCACGGTGTTCGTTAAACCTCCAATCAAAAAATAAAAAAAGTGCTTCGTGCGCTTTCCTATCAGGTTCCCATAGAGCTGAGAACTCCACTCATATTGTCTATTTGAGTGAGGTGTAACGGTGTGTAATCCTCTGGTTACCAATGTAATTTGCATTTACAGAATACACTACACCACCTTTATACCATAATAAGACATGACTCATGTGAGTATGAAATTTTATTTCATAGAGTAAATAAAAGACTCAATAATTGCCAAGCATTCGCGGCTGCCACATTGTAAAAACTATGAATTTGTTTTCCAAAATAATCAAAATAACACTGTACGTAATCTACACTGTAAAACATACACTCACGGACAATAAAATTTTGCATCTAGAAGAAAACATACTACAACCGCGAAACTTTGCAAATTGCTAGAGTGCGTGCTGGTAGCCAAATGATCCACGTTTGGTGCGCTTGTGCATGACCGCACTCCCTGTGATGCCGTATCAAGCACGAAATCGCAGCCTTATAAACCGCCGTGTAGTCGATGCTCCAAGAAAGCGAAAACCACCGGCCGACGCAAGCAAGAGTACAGAATGACAATAATTGCGGGTAGACGCCAGTGACGTCGATTTACAAAACTTACGGACTTTGAGAGAGGCCTGATCATCGGGCTGAAAACAGCAGGGTGGTCGGCACGCGGTTTAGCCCGCCACGTGGAATGTTCTCAACATACCGGCCGCCTGTGTTGGGAGCAATGGACACGCGATGACACTGCCATGCGGCGGAGTGGTCCCGGACGGACCAAGAGGACCACCGGTAGAGAGGATCGACGGGTTATGCGCCAAGCACGAAAGGATCCCACCGGGACTGGGTCCACTATACAGGCAGATGTAGCATCTCCTGTGTGTCAACGAACCATTTCTCGATGCTTTGCGAAAGCGAATCTGCGATCTCAGCGCCCCTTACGTGTACTGCCCTTAACACAGGAAAATGGCCAGCTCCGTTTGCAGTGGAGCTAGGCCAGAGCGCCGTGCAACGCCACATACTAGCGACGTGTGGTGTTTAGCGATGAGTGTCGCTATGGTTTGGTTACAGATGATCATCGTGTCCGGGTGTGTAAGCTCCCGTGTCAACGGCACAATCTCAACCTCGCTATCAAGCGCCACAGCTTCCCCACTGCATGTATTATGGTCTGGGGAGCCATTGTCTACAACAGGCGATCAGCTTTATTAGTGGTACTTGGATCATTGACGGGCCAGCGGTATGTGGATGAGATCCTACGGCCCCATGGGCTTCCCATTCCTGGCCGGGATTCCAGGTGCGCTATACCAGCAGGATAATGCCTGTCAGCACACGACTGGGATTGCCCAGGTATGTCTACGTCATGTCCAGACATTACCATGGCCTGCCCGCTCCCCTGACATGTCTCCTATCGAGCATGTTTGGGACCAGTTGAAACGCCAGCTGCCACCGCACCCGCACTATTCGGGATTTGGAGTGTACTGTCCAGTCTGTCGCAAGACAATATTAGGCGTCTGTTCGCCTCCATGCCGGACTGTATTGCAACATGTATCGCCGCACGAGGCGGTGCGAAGCGCTATTGAAGATGACCGAACTGCGTGCCACTGATCCCTCTGTAATTGTTCTGCAGCTCTGTTTTTTGCCATCATGCGTATCATTCATCCGTATCGTTACGTCCATAAAATTTCAGTTCATTCCGATGCTTGCTTTTTGATGCGCAAATTTCATTGTCCGTGAGTGTAAGTGGTGTGAATTCACGAAAAAAAAACGACTTTCAAAGTTGCCTGCAGGTGTTCTTCTTTTTCAGAAATTTCTGTTTCTAAAACTGCTCGTTTATTTTAGCTTCCTGATTTTCCCAGTTTTTCCGTAGTCAGAAATTCCCTTTTTTTCAGAATAGTCCATTTAAGGTTTTTCCGTTCCTAAACTTAAATTTCGCAAAATCGACAAACCTGCACTATTCAGCCCTTACCCTAGATAATCCTTCCGCTGCAGTCAAGATCGAACCCTTGTCGTTTGGGTTGGATCAACCGTTACGCACGCTTTTAGCCACTGAGACACAAACTCTCGGGAATCTGATTCACGTACATCGTAAAACAAATTGCGCGAAGATGATTTTTTTTGTTTCATTAATGCGAGTGATTTTCCCTTTTTTATTTTCCGTTGGACCTTATTCTTTTTCTGAATAAGTTTGTAACATTTTTTTCCGTAGGAGGACTTTTCACAAATTAAGGAGTCTTCATCCTGATTTTTCGAAGCAACAAAATGCTTTACAACTTGATTTTTTTAAACTGGCAATAACTTTCTGTTATCTTTGAACGAGTTAGTAAAATCATGCAATGCATTGGTTATGATACGCTTTCCAACATACCAGAAATCATTAATCATGTTATGGGGACAATGGCAGCGGAATAAGTCTAGCTCCTGTGTCCTGACCTTTGACCCCGTTTCGATGATATTCAACAGAACCTGTACAGTATACCTCCCGAACACCATACTAAAGTTTTGTCGCAACAAAAACATTTTTGATTAAGTTATGAGGATAATCACGCTCCTGTGCCCTGACCTTTGACCCCATTTCGATAATATTCAACATAACCTGTTCAGTATATCTCCGGAACAACATCATAAGGTTTCGTCGCAATCGAAGCATTTTTATGTACGTTATGACGCATAAGAACAATGGAGTGGATCCCGCTTTTATGTCCTGACCTTTGACCCCATTTCACCCATCTTCAATAGAGTGCATCCCCAGGTGGTCCCCTACCACAAACTAAAATTTCATCTAAATCGAACCATTTTTACGCAAGTTATGACGCATAAGATTTTTGGAATGGATCCCGCTCCTACGTCGTGACCTTTGACCCCATTTGTCCTATTTTCAAAAGGGTTCATCCCAGGTGGTCCCCTACCACATACTGAAATTTCATCTAAATCGAACCATTTTTACGCAAGTTATGACGCATACGATTAATGGAATGGATCCCGCTTCTATGTCCTGACCTTTGACCCCATTGTGCCCATTTTCAATAGGGTTTAAACCCAGCTTGTCCCCTACAACATACTATAATTTCATCGAAATCGAACCACTTTTACGCGAGTTATCATGCGGACAGGCATGCGGACATGAAGACGGACAAAGTTGGAGCATATACGCTTCTTTAATCTACAGTTGAAAAGCGTATAAAAGGTGAAATGTACTTTTTTATAGTATTATTTCACACAAAAAATCTTAAATATAAAATTTACGCTTTATAGCTACAATAGCTCTTGTCTTAAGTTGTCCAAAGACTGTTACATAGACATTGTATGGATAATTACAGTATCTGTACAATAAGTTAAATACCCGGTTTCTTGCAGAAACACAATATGTAGTAAATAGCTGGTGCACAAAATAGGGGAGAGGAGAAGAAATATCCTGGGCATAATAAACAAAATGCATACGTTATGCTATCCACAATATCCGTTCTCGCTACGGTACTTCAAAATTCGACAGACGATCCAAATTTAAAAGGTAATCAATCCTCAAATATTCCAAACAATCGCTCTTATTACCGGTAATTTCTCGTCATACGGATATGGAAAAAAGTCATAACAGAGTTTTTCTTTTAACATATTTAAGTAATTGCAGTAAGATTTCTGAAAATTCAGAATGTTCCGTCAACGTATCTCTAAAACGGTAATCTACCGTTACTATAAGAAGGAAACTGCGGAAAAGTTTTTGCAAATTCAGAATTTTCCCGTGGTACGAAAAATTCGTGAAATTCAGGTTTCTTTCTGTCCTTTCAAGGAAAAGGTTAAATCAAAAATATGCTTCTTTAATTCACAAAAGAAACGACAAAAAGTGGCTCATGAATTTCAGAAAAAAATTACGGTGTTTGAAACTTACAGCAGAAAAGAAGTAGAGTACTTAAGTCTTTTCTTCAATTGGAACGCTACGTACTTTCAACTTTCGTTATTTTTGTCACCAATTTTGCATTGCGCAGAAGTAAAAATAACGTCTTTTTAATCGTAACTTTTTATTTTTCCATTTGTCATGTTGTGAAGGCTGCAGTCAAGGGTTCTCGGAAAGAGCGTGTGTTCGAGTCTTCTTTCTTTTGTTTTAATTTTCAGCGGCTCTCTGATGAACGTTATAGAATTCTGCTCGACGTCACAGTTTGAGAACATAAGTAAAAGATGCTACAGTGCGAAGCTCTCCACGCATTTGTAGCACACATTACTCAGGGACGAAATGAGTGTCTCTGACGACATGGGCACAAAACAAGATGCCGCCCCAACGCCACCACCAAATATGTTCTTTTGCTAAATGGTGCACGTTCATGACGTGTATGTGTTTGTCTGGAGTGTGTTTTACTGCGTTATGTTTAGAAATTTTGCAATGACATTTATTATTAACGAAAAATATAGTAAGTTTATTTCGTAGTGTACCAGTGTACGCTTCAAATTATTGACCTTCAGGATTTTGTGAAATGTAAATACATTATGACAATAACATTTTTTATTATATAACAATATAATCCACCAGAAAAGACTCAATAATGTAGGAAAACAAGCAAATATTAAAACAATCTTAATGAACACTTACAGTGCAAATGAAAGTTTGATTAACGCTTGCGTAATTTCCCATTTTTCCACCCAATGTCTTACTACACCTCAATTATGGCATGATCAGCGATTTTTTACTGGCCTTTGCATGAGCAAAATTGTCAATTACTGTAGAGTAGTTTATGCCCATGGTTATGTTCCTTTTCTACACATATTATCACGAGTGAGTTAAGTTTGTTTTCTCCCAATAAAGTCCATTTTTCATTTTTTTATTCTTGAGACTGCTGGAAATGATCTTTCAGCAGACCAATTCATGACTGGTAAGGTTAATATCTTTCTCAAAGCTATTTCTAAGTTTGGAAATGTACTCTGAAGATTGTTATGAATGATGAAAATGTACATATCTCGTGGGGTGTTCAAGTCTTCGGCATTCGTATATATTGGGAGGAGGGGGAAGTAATGACATTGTTTGGGGGGGGGGCTGAGTTTGGGAAGCAGTTCTGAGGTGTTTATGTACGTTAAATTTAAAGTAAGTGTATGTACAAGTGAATGAACTATTCGTCTTTCTCTTATGTAGGTGTTTTTGTCTTTCAGATTTGCAGATCAAAATGAGTGACATAAAACCCGAGGAGAGCTATGTTCGTTGTTGTACGCTGTATGAATTTCACAAGGGGAACAATGCAACCATGGTCACCAATAACATATGAGCTGTTTATCCGAAAGTGTTAAATGTCTGCAAGTGCCAGCGTTGGTTTGTCCAATTTCGGTAGGGCAATTTTGACCTCTCTGATACCTCTTGTGCAAGAAAGCCCATGGAGCTGAACAATGACATACTGCGTGCAGCCGTTAAGGCAGATTCTCGTCAAACCATTAATGAATTATCCCAACATCTTAATGTGTCATGGTCTACTGTTGAAGAGCACCGGCAACACATAGGGAAGGTCTATAGTCAAGGAGTTTGGGTCCCACACCAACTTTGACCTGGCAACAACGCCCAGCGTTCCACCATCTGCAACTCTTTGCTCAGCCGACAGGAAAATGATCCATTTTTCATCGAATTGTCACTGAAGATGAAAAGTGGGTTCCTTACTTGAACAACAAGCGCAAACGCCAGTTGTTTTCTCCAGGTCAGACACCAGCTCCTACGCCAAAGCCATGCCTACACCCCAAAGATGTTTTGCTCTGTGTTTGGTGGCTTATCGCCGGCATAGCTCACTTTAAGCTCTTGGAATCCGGACAAACCGTAATGGCCCACCTCAATTTTCAACAACTGTATCTTTCGAAGCAAGGTCTTACTGTAAAATATCCAGCACTGTTCAACAGAAAAGGTGTCGTCTTCCAGCATGACAACGCAGAACCTCACAGGGCGAGACGGACCCAGCAGACGATCAGAGACTATTGGCCAGGAAGTTCTGCCCCATCCCCCTTATTCCTCTGACATTGCAACACATTATTACCATTTGTTCAGATTTCTGCAGAGCTTTCTTAATGAGGATAGATTCCACAATATTTATGATGTCAAAACGGGGCTCTTGGACTTCTTTGCATCACAGCCAATGTCTTTTTCTGAAGACGGTATTGAAAGTTTGGTTTCACGATGGGCAAGTGTGATCCATAATGATTGCGATTATATAATTGATTAGGAAATAAATTTCTTCTGTTACAAACAGTGTTTCTCTTCTTTTCCAAAACGGACATTACCTTCCGTTCCCCCCAATATGACTAGAAATGTAGACATTCGTTGCTGAGAAAGTTTTCAAGGCCATGTTCCATGTATAGTACACATTCAGGTGGCTACTCACTCCTTTTTTTATTCTTTCATATTACTGCAGTTACGAATTAATGATATAGTTTGGTCTTTATTTTAAATTACCTCCTTATTCTCTTTCTATTCTCTAACCGCACCCGTTTTTAAAAAGAATTACATTACTGTATTAACAAATTATAAACGATAATTTTTTGAAGAGCAAGCTGAACAGCTTTATAAATCTTAGAAATAAAAGCAATACGTGACGCTCAGGCCCGCTGAAGTAGTTTTGGAGGGGAAGAACGTGCCCTACGCAAACAATAATTCTAATTGCTTCCACATATCACTATAAACTAGCACAATATTAGACGGTAAGGCAAGGGGGACACCCCTCGAGCTCTCTCTTACTCCCCCTCCAAACCAGCACTTGACACGCTTCAAGGTCAGACTGCTCGATATAACAGTTAATTATGGTAGCATTTTGGCTAGCCCCAATACAGCCGGCAATTGACGCTCTTGCTCAATTAATGCTCTCAGTCTTCGGATATGGAGTGATGACTACAAATAAAATAAGTTTTAAAAATTAACAAATTTTGTAAAATTATTCAAGAAAATTTTTTCTTGGGTGGTGATACTAAAATATTCATGAAAAAACACTTTTCCAGGTTGACGCTCCCTTAAATCAGGCTTCCTAGGACTGGGCCCACTCGGTCCATTGCTTAAATCGGCCACGACATTACCGTTTGTTATGCAAACATTTCTGAACGAACAGCAATTAAAACTTTGTCGACGCCACTATCTCTGTGTGTGAAAGGAAAGACACAAAAGTCAAAATGAAATATGTATTTGTGTGTAAATATGTATTTTATTGCCTCGTATGAAACTATTTTGGTGAGAAATAATGCTGACTTATGAAGTTAGACGAAATAATGATATAGCCTTTGGTTTAAAAATGCGCAGTTTCATGTATGCTTTTCTTCCATTAGCTGTGGCGTTTTCTAGGGTTCACTTATCGACTTACGAGTAGCACAAACAACAATGGCAGAAAGGTAATTTATCGCAGTCTAAGACGAGCGTTACAGCACTGTAAATTGAAGGAGATGTAAAGATAATTGATTGGACGTTTACACAGCAGCACTCAAACTATAGCACAAACCTACGTATAGTTGTGTAGAAGACAACGAGATTGTGTAACTTGGGCAACCACACGAATGAAATCCTCACTGGCATAGCACAGACACAAATACTTGATTTTACAAGTTCTCGACCTCCACACCCAAGTATCGCATCCTTGCAATTTAACGTACGCCCAACATGTCTCTTAAGAAGAGAAGACGATAGATCAGTGTTTGGCCTATTTTAAATTGTAAGGATGTGCTACATGGGTATTTACATCAGTCATCTTGACTTGACCGACTGCCACTCTTAGCACAGAGAACACGTAGCGAGAAGAATGCTAAATTTAAATACGTCAACATAAATGGAAGTTTGAAGATGTAGCACAGGTCACAGGACGTCTAAATACAATATCATAAAAATTCTGGGAACGATACTCAAGCAGTCTGAGCCACTGGATTGTGACCATACGTCAAAAATAAAATGGGAGGAGGTTCGAGTCCCGAATGAAGCATGAGCATGTCTCACGGCATGACCCTATCTCGGCACTCCTGAAATCGGTTGTCCAAATTAGGGGCGGGCGACTCGTTATACGTATATTGTACACGTTTGCTGCTAAATCACGAAATAAAGGAAAACAAGCAAACAAAAAAAATGAAGTCCATTAGAGCCTCACAGGGTTTTTTTTCATCTCCTGATGTTTATTTACAATACAAAACATAATAAATACAAATCCCCCAGTGCCCTCTTTCGCTAATGCAGTAGTCTGCTATTATGTTGCCATTGCTTCCAAGAGTGCATTTGCTCTAAGACCACTGTGAATGACAAAAATGGCCGCCTTTATGTCTAGAAATCTCTTTTCACGAAACCAATCTTTTATCATCAGGAACAACGGCAACACTTGTCTAGTGGTGAGAACATGAAATGTTCTTGGCTGTGTCTTCACTAAAAATGAGGTCGTTTTGTTATGAGTAAAACTGAATATTTCTCTTGGGAAAGCTGAATTGGAGGAAAACGGTGCCTATTTTGGAATTTTTTCCGGAGATATCTTTGCACTCATACGCCTGAGAATGTTATAATTTCATGCTCTGGAGTTCTTCCTTTACCGTACCCTTTGCTCGTAAACTGCGAAGCTCTGGACTGTTTGTTCTTGTGAAAATTCTTTACGCACCTCTCTATTCTCTTGAAAATTCTTTACACACCTCTCTATTCTCTAAACACCTCTCTTCGTGCCAGGCTTTGATGATTATCGTTTGCATCTGAGGCAATTAGCAAAGGCCCATATCAAATTATGGCCTTTTTTAGCACCCTCGTACCCGTTAAGAGCTGTGTCACTTGAACAAGGTACATGAAAATCCTCGCCGGCTATCTGCACACATTCGTGATAATTCTCCTTCCGCACAATAACGCCATCTTTCAGCTGGACAACGCCAAGTTTCATGCTGCTCTAGTAGCTACAAATGTGTTTCTCTAGTAGCGATCGATGGGCTTCCCTAGTAGTGACCGATGAGCTTCTCTAGTGGGGACCGATGGTCTTCCCTAGTAGTGACCAATGGGCTTCTGTAGTAGTGACCGATGGTCTTCCCTAGTAGTGACCGATGGGCTTCTGTAGTAGTGACCGATGGTCTTCCCTAGTAGTGACCGATGGGCTTCTCTAGTAGCGACCGATGGGCTTTCCTAGTAGTGACCGATGGATTTCTCTAGTAGCGACCGATGGTCGTCCCTAGTAGTGACCGCCGCCCCGGTGGCGCAGTGGTCTAAGCGATGGCCTCTGATCATTCGTCCGTAAGGGGTCTGGGTTCGAATCCCGGTGAGGCATGGGTGTTGTGTTTGTCTTACGGCACTGGCTCTCTCCCTTCCCTGGAACCAGTGACCCTAAATTAGGGACGGGCGATTGCTTATAGCCCATTGAGTTGCTCACGGTGGTCGTTAAACCCCCAATCAAAAAAAAAAAAAAAAAGTAGTGACCGATGGACTTCTCTAGTAGCGACAGATGGGCTTCCCTAATAGTGACCGATGAGCTTCTCTAGTAGGGACCGATTGGCTTCCCTAACAGTGACAGATGAGCTTCTCTAGTAGAGATCGATGGGCTTCTCTAGTAGTGACCGATTGGTTTCTCTAGTAACGACCGATGGGCTTCTCTAGTGGGGATCGATTGGCTTCCCTAGTAGTGACCGATGGGCTTCTCTAGTAGCGTCCGATGGGCTTCTCTGCGCAGCAAAAACACAAGTGTTGGGAAACTCCTGGACACCAGCTGGCACTGATGAGTCACTGCTGGATGAAATCAGCCAATCAGGGCCCGGTAGCGGTCCGTTGGTGGCAGTGCCCTCAGTTGGCAGCCATTAACTGCCCTGCAGCATCGCCATAAATTGCGGGCCTCCAAGCAAGTGTCGCTAGTAGCCCGTAGTTAGTAACCGATGCAACCTCAACACCGAGTGGAAGCAACGGGACTGCGCATGCGCAGAAGCAACACGTGCTGTTTCTCTCGTGGTACCAGGAGGTTGAAGACGGTCGTCCCGGTGGCGCAGTGGTCTAAGCAATGGCTTCTGATCATTCGTTCGAGCGGGGTCTGGGTTCGAATCCCGGTCAGGCATGGATGTTGTGTTGTCTTACAGCACTGGTTCTCTCCCTTCCGTGGAACCAGTGACTCTAAATTAGGGACGGGCGACTGCTTATAGCCCATTGAGTTGCTCACGGTGGTCGTTAAACCTCCAATCAAAAAAAAAAAAAATTTAAAGACGACGCTAGGGCCATTGTGTTATTTTAGTTATGTTATGAAAAACAACCATGCCGCCCCGGTGGCGCAGTGGTCTAAGCGATGGCCTCTGATCATTCGTCCGAACGGGGTCCGGGTTCGAATCCCGGTGAGGCATGGATGTTGTGTTTGTCTTACGGCACTGGCTCTCTCCCTTCCCTGGAACCAGTGACCCCAAATTAGGGACGGGCGACTGCTTATAGCCCATTGAGTTGCTCACGGTGGTCGTTAAACCTCCAATCCAAAAAAAAAAAAAAAAAAAAAAACAACCATCGGTAGAGAGGCGAATTAATTTCCTATAATGAAACAGCACGTCGACGAAGATATCAGATTTTTTTATTGGAGGCTTAACGAACACCGTGATCAACTGAATGGGCAATAAGCAGTCGCCCGTCCCTAATTTAGGGTCATTGGTTCCAGGGAAGGGAGAGAGGCAGTGCCGTAAGACAAACACAACATCCATGACTCATCGGGGTTAGAACCCAGACACCTTTTGAACGAAAGATCAGAGGCCATCGCTTAGACCACTGCGCTACTTGGGCGGCAGATATCAGATTAAGCCATGAAATACCCCCACTCCATTACCATAAATAACAAGAAATAATTTCTGTGTCATCTTTCGTTTTAACATATACTAAACTGCTTGAAACAAAAGTCCTGGAAAATCATTAATAAAACGTTATGTTGGTAAAAAACAAACAAACATGAATTATACGCGTAGAAAATTTATCAATTATTTGAAAAAAAAAAAGCAACGCTATGTGGATATAATGTACTCATCCATGGGTTGAATACACAAGACTGGAGGAACTCGCTTCTAAAACCAACGAGAAGTAAAATAAAATATATTTCATCTTTAAAACAAATGTAGCTCCAGGCAGCGGAATGGAATGATACAACGTTAAAAATGTATCAGAACGTGACATGAACGGGTAAATATATTAATTCAACAATCGCCTTTCAAGACGACAAGAACAGCACGAAGCTTTGGAAAGCGTCTTTAAGTTGGAGCACTCGTTTAAAATGAGTGAAGTTCCCTTAAGTTAAAAAAACAATCGTTACGTTGAAAATATAAATTTATGAATTACATGAAACTGGCATTTATGAAAAACACCTCGCAATATTGTAAAATTATAAAGAAGAACCATTCGTTACACATTCCGCAGGAAAGAGGTTCAGCTTCAAGCCAACGCTCATGTGTGGCAAATCAGTCCCGTTGGTAGAGCGCCCGCTTCACACGCAGACAGTCCTAGGTTCGTTTTCACCCAGATCCAAACGGAAGTTTTGTCACGACCTGTTGAGAAAATTTCCCCAGCGCAGTGCTGTAATACAGACGTTTCGTAAGGCGGAGAAAAAGCAGTTGTAGCTTTGGGAAACTGCGGTTGTCTCTGGTTTTTTGTATGGCTACTACTCGGAAATTGGCGGACAAGATTCTTGAAGCCATCAGTTACATCATGTGATTGCCGGCTTCCACTCTCGGAAAACTAGCGGACCACATAAGGCTAGCCATCATTTATGGAACGTGTTTGCAGGGCCGCTGATGGGCCACTTGTGGCAGCTTCTGCCTGTAATGGATAACTAATGCCCCTATTCTCTCATATGACAACTGATGGGGGTGCCACTGTTGGACCGAACGGCAGGGCCATGTGGTGGCCACCGGGACACTTCATTGATCCGTTGGACCGCGGCAACATAACGCTGGGCCTCCGCTGGCAGTGCTGGGTAGTAGCGACCGATGGGCTTCTAACCGCCCCGATGCCGTAGTTGTCTAAGCGCTGATTGTAGCCGTTCGTCCGAGAAGAGTCCGGGTTCGAATCCAGAAGACGCATGGATGTTGTGTTTATTTTACCGCGCTGGTATTTTCCTTTACCTAGAACCAGTGGCAAAAAATTAGGGACGGGCGACTGATTATAGCCCATTGAGATGCTCATGGTGGTCACCAAATCTTCCAAAAAAATGGGCTACAATATCATTTAAGGAACACGTTCACTTGCTCCAATTCATTTCCTTCTCCGTTCGGTCTTCACTTGGTGCAAATTCATTTTGTCCTCAAAAAGGATGGAATACGTATGTGAAGAACAAGGTTCAGGCGTGGTTTGTTTGGACGGAACGTGGCTTTCAAAGGAAACATGCAGACGCCGGATTTGAAAGTCACTTTGCTGTATGTACTTAAACTGGGCCATTCCGCAGGAATTACCGCTTGAAACGTTAACAAGCGTTTAGGCAGAATACAGCCGATGAACGAACCATTCAGTGATGGTTTGTGTAGTTTCGAAGCGGATATATGGGCCTGCAAAACGAAACACGTGATCAACGACTTGTTGCTGTTTCTGACGATTTTCTGTTACGTGTGGTTGAAGGGGACCCCCGAACAATATGACGTCAGATAGCGGCAGAGATAGGTGTCTACAGCACGATAGTTGTTCGGCGTCTGGCGGCGCTGGGTAAGGTAAAAAACTTGGACATGTGGCTTCTGCATGAGTTGACAACTGCCAATAAGACTAGGCGTTTGGAAGTCTGCACGTCGCTACTTGCCAGGAATAAATAAGAACCTCTACTGCATCGAATCGTCAGCTGCGACGAGAGGTGGGTCCTTTATGATAATCGGAAACGATCTGCACAATGGTTAAGCAAGGCACGGCCTGCCGAAGCCACCCCTACACACTAAGAAGATGATGCTCCTTGTCTGGTGGTCCACAACCGCGATAATTCATCGGTGTTTTGGCAAGAAGCCAAACCATCCCTACAGAACGTTATTGTGCTGAATTACACCAGATGCACCGGAAATTGTTGCAGAATCAACCAGCTTTTGTCAACAGACATAGTGTTCCAGGAAAACGCCCGCCCTCATGTCGCATAACGAACGACCCTGACATTAAGTGTCTTGGGCTATGAAGCACTCACTACCTCATCCTGCTTTTTCCGTGGACTTCTTCTCTTCGACAAACTGTCATCTCTTTCGTCGCCTGGATCACTTCCTGTCCGGGAAACAGTTCACGACAGACAACGAGGTTCAACATGCAGTTGATGACTTCTTCGGGTTCCAGCCACAAGACTTTGTTCGTTCCGGAATCATGGCATTGCCTGACAGATGGAAACTATGTGTCGATGCCGAGGGGGATTAATTTGCATAGGCAAGTTTTCCTACTTTTCGGTTCTCGCCGTTCAAGTGTGCGGGTCCTTGCAATACAGTTCCCATAAAGTTGCCGGACACATGGCAACTCGGTTGCAATACAGTTGCCGGAAAGATGGCAACTGTATTTTTTTTTTGATTGGATGTTTAACGACCACCGTGAGCAACTCAATGGGCTATAAGCAGTCGCCCGTCCCTAATTTAGGGTCACTGGTTCCAGGGAAGGGAGAGAGCCAGTGCCGTAAGACAAACACAACATCCATGCCTGACTGGGATTTGAACCCGAACCCCTTACGGACGAATGATCAGAGGCCAGCGCCTTAGACCACTGCGCCACCGGGGCGGCAGGCAACTGTATTGCAACCTGTATTGCAGGAAAAATGGCAACTGTATTGCAACCTGCATTGCCGGAAAAATGGCAACTGTATTGCAACCTGTATTGCTGGAAAATGGCAACTGTGTTGCAACCTATTTTGCCGGAAAGATGGCAACTGTATTGCAACCTGTATTGCCGGAAAGATGGCAACAGTATTGCAACCTGTATTGCCGGAAAGATGGCCACTGTATTGCATCCTGTATTGCCGGAAATATGGCAACTGTATTGCAACCTGTATTGCCGGAAAAATGGCAACTGTATTGCAACCTGTATTGCCGGAAAGATGGCAACTGTATTGCAACCTGTATTGCCGGAAAAATGGCAACTGTATAGCAACCTGTATTGCCGGACAGATGGCAATACAATGCTCTGAACCTGCATTACCGGACAGATGGCAACTATGTGTCGATGCATAAGGGGATTATTTAACTTAGGTAAGTTTTCCTACTTTTCCGTTCTCGCCGTCTACGTGTGCGGGTCCTTTGCCGGACATTTCATTCGCATCAACCCAATACAATGCCCGGAACCTGTAAGTGCATTGAATTTTATCAGCTGATGTTCAGAGGGCTGTATGAAGCAGGCTGGTCAACTTGGCGTATTACGTCACATTCTGGCCAACACAATGTCGTAGTATATTCTTGTCATACACGGTGGATGACACAAGGCGCTTCAGAGCCTTCGGTTTCGGAGCTGTTTACCTAGAGAGATTACAGAGCGATAAGAAGTTTGATATGACTACAGGCTCTCATAAAGCCCACAGCCTTGCTCTTAGGCGTGAGACAAGCTGTGATACCGAGCACCCTTTACGGAAAACAACTTTAAAATACGGAAGTAGGCTTATACGCGCGGTGTCCATCGCGTGGTCTAGCACTGACCTCCCTTCCTACGGTCGTAAGCAGTCTGAGTAGTCCTACTTCTGAGAAACACGAGTTGAAAATTGGTGTCGTGTCGTGTACATCGACGAATCTCGCTTGTGCCTTTAGTGAGAGCGAGAGAGAGAGGGAGTATGACGCCGATGTAGTCAAAGCAAGAATCCAGCGAATGCCATTGAACGATGCTCTGCTCGGAGAATAAGCATCCTGGTGTGTTACCTTCTATGATTCGCGCTCCAGTAATTGTTCATTACAACACCACTGAAGACTATTCTGGTGACGAAGAAATTCTGGAACAAATTAGAATACCTGGGATAAACAACATATTGTTTCAGCAAGACAGTTACCTACTGCAATTTAAAGGAGGTAATGCCTCCAAGGTGTCAACGTGCTAATTTAATAAGCATATTCCGCAGACGTATCCCTAACAGAAACCGCACACCCAAACTGCCTCCAGCACATTCGAGAATTGATGTCCTAAAACACTATCTCGACGAATCACGGTGGTCTGTGCTTCAAAACTCTGTAAGATGTCTGTTCAATCATGTTTGATGGGAGACGACTGAGTGCTTTGGCAATCGGGTAGTATTCCTTTTTTTTTTTTTTTTTTTTTTTTTTTTTGATTGGAGGTTTAACGACCACCGTGAGCAACTCAATGGGCTATAAGCAGTCGCCCGTCCCTAATTTAGCATCACTGGTTCCAGGGAAGGAAGAGAGCCAGAGCCGTAAGACAAACACAACACCCATGCCTGACTGGGATTCGAACCCGGACCCCTTACGGACGAATGATCAGAGGCCAGTGCGGTAGTATTCACTTTGTACAATCATGTCACTCTAAGCTTACTTTCCCAGCATTACTCTTGCAGCTTTTTATCTTCGACTGTGTAATAATTCTTAACGTATCCGCTATCTTCTGTATCCAGTATGTCTCGCATCTTATGTAGGCCTATAATCTTGGTGTTGTTATTTTGACGGAGTGTGTCCATGGGAATCTTAATGATACATATTTAAAAACAAGTTCAGTTAATATTGATTTGAAATTGCATGATTTTTGGATGTCCGTTGGTAATGTACATGAGAAGATGTTAAAACTTCATTCCAAAAATGTGTTGTTCCACAATGGGGAGCCACTATAGTAGCCCAGTTGTCTGAGCGTATGATTCTGATCATTAGGCCGATATTGGTCTTATTCGAATCTCTAGATCACTGCGCAAAAGAAGCGGCATCACGGAAATTTCAAAATTCATGAATCATTCATAGGAAACAAACTGCTGGCCAACCAAAATGCAACTCCAAGAAGGACACGAGATAGCAAAGCCAGATTTACTGGACACATAACAACATATACAAAGATGAAATGATTGAGCTTACAGGACCGTGCGACTTGCGGAACACGCAGACTTCAATAGTTCAATAGTTCGTGTGGCCCCCATGGCTGGCAATAACGGCCGCTACATGCCGCGGCATCGAACGAAAGAGGCTTTGGATGTGGGCTTGGGGTATGTCTGTCCAGGCTGCTTCCACACGTTGCCACAGTTCACCAGGCGTAGCCGCCGGTGCTGCTTTCCGGGCCACTCGGTTGCCGACCAGACGTGTTCGATGGGTGACATATCGGGAGAATAGGTCAGCTACGGCAGCAGTGACACCTGGTGGGCCGGGAAGAATTGTTGCACGATGCGTGCGACGTGCGGGCGCGCATTGTCCTGTTTAAACGTGGCCGCTGGCAGGTCCTGCAGGTAAGGGAGGACTACAGGCTCCAAACTGTTGGAGATGTAGCGATGGCTGTTGAGTGTACCGGCGATGCGTACCAAAGTGGAGGGGGTGTCATATCCAATTGTGCCCTAAACCATAACGCTAGACGACGGACCGGTATGGCAATGCATAATGCAGGCGTCATACAGTCTCATGCCGCGGTGCCGCCACATGTGGATTTGACCATCGTGGTGTTGCAGGCAGGAGCGGGATTTGTCGGAGAAGACAATGTCGCACCACTCCGTAGTCCCGGTGTGGCGTTCAACGGCCCACTGCCGCCGCACTCTCCGGGGGTGTAAAGCCAATGGTAATTGGAGCAGTGGGTGCCATACGACAAGCCCCGCTGTTGCAGACGACGTCGAACGGTACGTGCTGATACAGGTTGTTGCGCAACACACCCTAATTCCTGCGCCAAAGTTTGTGATGTGGCGGTGCGAGCCGTTAATGCCCGCCGCAGAACATGCCGGTCCTCTAGTTCGGTGGTGTGCCGCGGCTGCGGCAATCGCTCACGTTGGTCCGTCCGTCACTCCTGCAACCACCGAATCCATACTCGCCTCACTGTGGCTGGATGTCGTCCCACACGGGTGCCGATGTCTTGGTACGACAAACTGCTGTCGCGATAAGCCATTATTCGTACTCTGCCGAACTCCGAAACGTGCTGGAATGACTGCCGTATTCTGCGAAGAGGCGTCAATTAGCTTCCCACGCACAGGTCCGGCAGCACAACACTCTTCCACTAATTACACCCCGCCTTCTGTCCACCCTTCTTATAGTACTTCTCGGTGGCGTGCCAGGCGCACATGATTTGCATATGCCTTGCAATGCAATCCTCTAGCGGGCGACGCATACTGCGAATTTCAGGCTAATCGGATGCTTCCTTCTTGGTGTTGCATTTTGGGTGGCCAGCAGTGTAGATTGATTGTTCATCCTACTTATGGGTGTGGGATAATCTGTCTATAGAAGTCTGACGGACAGACATGTGCCATAAGCACGACCGTTTAAAAAAAAACGGTGAAAGTACTTATTCTTAAAGCAACAATTTCCAAGTAATGTTCTTTGCAGAGTTTCTTAGTTTCGGAATAGAAGTTTATATAATTAATTCGTCTTCAATTACTCAACAGCCCTGCGTGGGCCCAGACCTTCTCAAACAGTTTTTTGTGCGATTTCGTAACGAGAGATGTTTGACGAGGTATGAACGTTAGTACCACGCCCAACCACCAGTCTGGAGGACCAAGGGACAAAGTTCGTCCGTGGCCAACTTCACAGGTAACCATCTACGTATTCGCGTCCCTAACTATGGGGAGTCTGCGGAAAACCTGGATAAAACCGCAGACTAGATGCCCAGCAGGACCGGGATTCGAACACCCGTCAGAAACGTCTGGCTCCCACACAGTGCATAGCGAGTTAACCAACTGCGCTATGCCAGTGGTGTGTTTAATTATTTAATGAATTAAATATCATTCACCGATAAATTCTTTGAGCAATCAAAATTATAAAATAACTGCATGACTTGTAATAACGGGCAAGCTGAAGAAATCAGAACTAAGTTTAACATCAGCCTGTTCCATTGCTTTCCCACTCATTGGAAGTTCTGATCGGTAATACAATGTAATCCTTGTAGTTTATCCACTGACTCTCGTATCAATATAGATCTCAATAGAACTCCAATCTCAATAGAAATAGATCTCAACAGAACACCAAAGTCGATACTTTGGATTATCGCTGACTTTTTGGATTATAGCTTTCATAACATTTGTTTAAAATGCCTGTTCTTGTGCAGCAAAAATCGGACCTTCCGCTTATTTCTTGATAGAACCTAAATTTCAGACATGCCCAAATCAAGTTGTTTCTTCAATATTCAATATTTATTCTTCCTTCAATATTCTTTAAAATTTGTCCATGCAGTGACTTTTTTCTTCCAACCATCTAATCTGCTTTATAAACCGCTTTCTCTTTAATTCAAGTTATAATAATAATCATAATAATCATAATAATAATCATAATAATCATAATAATAATATTATTATTATTATTATTATTATTATTATTAGTAGTAGTAGTAGTAGTAGTAGTAGTAGTAGTAGTGGTGGTAGTAGTAATTGTAGTAGTAGTAGTATAAAAATATATAATAATAATAGAAATAATAATAATAATAATAATAATAATAATAATAATAATAATAATAATAATAATAATAATAATAATAATAATTATTATTATTATTATTATTATTATTATTGATATTATTATTATTATTACAATAGAAATATTATATTTGTTATTAGAAAAAAATATCATTATTATTATATTTTATTCAGTTTTCTTATAACAGTAATGGCATCTGTATCATGTCCCACTTGTCAGTACGGACATAAAGTCAAGTAAAGACATAGCATCTCATATTTTCAAATCGTCGCACCACGTGACACGTATCGAGAATTACTGCTTCTCGGATTTTGGGCTGTAGTTGTTGTAGACCTAAAGCATCTAGCTGAGTTATAAGAGTCTGAGGAATTATACCATTTGCAGAAATAATCAGTGGACGTATTGTGAACTGTTTTCCGCCTTTACATCTGTTTAATCTCTGCAGCCAGTTCCACATGCATGTTGATGTTTTATGAATACGTATTCTGAATATTACGGTCCGACGGTACCCATTTGTCGATAATGACTGCTTCCTTCTACCTTTTATCATATAACACTATGTCTGGACGATTGGAAGAGATGGTTATATCTCTTTTAATCTCACGGTCCCAATATACACTGGCGGAAAGTGAAAAAGAACACCATGAAGGAGACGTCTGATACCAACGAAATTTATACAGCACAATAACGATTACAGAGGATAACGTGATCAAAATATTATGGCAAAATACAGCTGTATTTGCTGGTAAACTGAAAAATAACATTTCCATGTAACATGGTTAGTACGAGGTTGAATCGCCATGAACTGCGTCACACGTGCAATTCTGCCATGAAGTCTGTCGTACAGATGTTGGATGTAAATTTGGAGTATTGAGTTCCAAGCATCCTCAACCTGGACGCATAAATCAGGGATGGTCGAGGCTGGCCGTGGAGACCGGATAAGTCGTTGTCCGATAAAATCTCACACGTGCTCAATAGGGGAGAAATCCGGTGAACGCGCAGGCCATGGAAGTTGTCTCACACCCTGAAGTGCATGTTGCTTTGCACGTGCCGTGTGTGGGCGTGCGTTATCTCGCTGGAAAATACCACGATGGACCGACCTTACAAATGGCACAACAACGGGCTGAATGATGTTGTTGATGTAGGAGGTGCTGTTTAACGTACCCGGTACAAACACTAGTTGTATACGGGAGTGATAGCTGATCGATCCACACACCAGGAGACCAGGTGTAGGTCCTGTGTGCGCTGGCGGATGCAAGAAGGGTGGAGACACTCCCCTGTGCGTCTGCGAACACCCATACGGCAATCGGAGGCTCCCAAGCAGAATCTGCTTTCATCGCTGAACACGACAGATCGCCATTGCGTTCTCCAGTACAGACGTTGGCGACACCACTGCAGCCGTTCCTGACGGTGGACTGGAGTCAGAGGTAAAAATGCCAGAGGCACACGTGCACGTAGTCCTGCATCCAGTAGACGGTTGCGGATTGTTCACACAGTCACCTCAGGTGCAACGGCAGCTCGGATTTGTGTCGCAGTGGATGTTCTGCTTGACAACGCCGCTCTTCTTATGCGTCGATCGTTCCACTCATCAGTCCGTCTGTGACTCCCGGTTCCACGTCTTCTCGTGTGGGTATGTTCCTCGGACCATCTACGCCAACATCGTACCACCACCGATACTTCCCGTCCAATTCTCTCCGCAATACGACGATATGACCACCCGGCCTCGCGGAGTCCGACTAGACGATCTCGCTCAAAGTCCGATAACTGCTGAAATCGTACACGTCTTCCATGTCCAGGCATTGCAGCTTCTTCAGGGTCTTCGCACGTGTCTGTACGCCGACGACCTAATACATTCACTTCGCCGTACTCCTTAAATACCATCGATGATAATTTGCATATTATGCCGTGCTGTGGCGTAAGCGCTCACTGGTGCGTCCCTAAACTACCATCACACCTACGTAAACTCGACCCCATTAACATATGTAAATTTTATGATCGTTCGCCAATTCCTTCTTGGTGTTCTTTTTTCACTTTCCGCCAGTGTAATTTGTATTGTTTGTTATCTAGTACCTCAGTAGGTTGATTTTTATACCATGGTACTCCTGGCACTGATAGTTCTGTATCGGGCGGGAGTTTTTGACGTATCACCTTATCAAAATTATTATGTCGCTGCATATAATCAACGTTTGCTAGCGTGGTGCATCCTCCGCAGATGTGTTCAATGATCTCACTGCACACACCACATCTTCTGCATTTGTCATTTTGCAGATCTTCCTTTAAAATGTTATTTTTTATATTTTTTGGTTGCAATCACTTTGTCTTGAACAGCCATCATAAACCCAATAGTCTATCTATATAATTTTCCTCTCTTCAGTCCCTGAGTTGAGGCTTTCTTGTCAACTTTTAGCCTATCTAACTGGTTTGGATGAGCCTTACGAAGATCCATCTGGTTTGATTATTTAATTTGGTCTGCCGTAGACGATTCTTCTATTTTAGCATCTGGTTTATTTAACATTGTTGCAGTGGCGACCCGTCAGATGAGGCAAGTGAGGCGCCGCCTCACCTGAAATTCCGCAGAATGAGAAGTGAAAAAAAAAAAAACTTCGGTCACTAACAAAGATATAAGAACTTTGCAGGATAAATGAAACACTGAAATTCACATTGTGATTCATGAATTAGGTTAAAAAAAGGCTTTCAAGAAGAGGAATGAATCATTATTTTTGCAAAGCAGCTGCATGTTTTAAGCGCTTAGAGGCGGCCGGCTGAATCGTCTCGATGAGAAGCCGGTTTTGGGAACTGGGGATCAGAGAAGAGCCCTACAGAGTGAACCCCCACCCCCACGGTCCGAGGTCTACCTAAGGAGGTGCCGGACTTCCAGTAAGAGAAAGGAAATTTCTGAGGCGACCCTCCATTTCGCTTAAACTGGAATCGCATCTCTGTTGTTATTGGAGAACCCAAGGATTGTGTATCCAATGGGCGCGGGAAAATGAGCAGATGACCTTGGTGAAAAGTGGTTTTACAGGCGATGACGCCGTTCGCCTCTATATGCTTTGGAGTAGGATGATTTCTACGTAGCTTTAACTATTCGTCAGAGTGTATTTGAGTCTAACTTTTTGTAGTGTGTTTTCAACCTCTCTTCTGCGGGTGTTGGCTAGTTCATAGTAATGTTGAGTTTTTCTTCTTTTTTATTTTGTTATTGTTACTAAACAGCATATTTTGATTTGGGTTGGAAAATATGAATGGCCCAACAAACGACGTGATTTGTGTTCTGGAAGAAATTCCTTTTAAACATTGGAAAGATTATGATAAAAGGGATGTTCTCATATCTGGAAGACCGACACCTATAATAAGTTCAATATCTAAAGATAAGAAGTGCGGCAAATCGTTTCTTAGGTCTTTCAATAAATCATGGTACGAGATTTTCCCCTGGCTTTCTGGTAGCTATTACAAGCAAACTCTCTTTTGCTGGCCATGTTTACTTTTGAGCAATAAGAAAAATGTGTGAATACAACGGGTTATTTTGATCTGAAAAAACTTTTCTCGTAGTGCAAAATTGCACGAAAGCTCTAAAGAGCATATAACTAATCACGTAGGTCTGAAACGGATGGAAAAAAAATATAAACACTATTTCTGATATGCTCAAAGAAAATGCTGCTCTTCATAAAGCTAAGTTTAATGAAAAGGTCAGACTGAATAGGCTTTTTATGGAACATATAATCGATTTAGTTGTCGTTCTAAGCAAGCAAGAACTGCCTTTTCGAGGACATGATGAATCTATTTCCTCATTAAATAAAGGTAATTTCAAGGAGATGTTCCATTTGTTACTTCGTAGGAGCACCCCAGAATTAAAAGCACATTTTGAAGAAATACGAAGCTTATTTTCTGGACAATCTAAAACGATACAGAATGATTTACTGGAGTGTATTCATGAATATATAAACGAATGTGTTAAAAGCGAAATTAATGAGTCAAAATTTTTTTCAGTGCAAGTTGATGATACAACTGATATTACTCAAAAATCACAGTGTTCAATAATTGTCAGATACATATTGGACTCAAATTGTGAAGTAATTGAGCGCTTCCTTGGTTTTTATGATATCAGCACTGACAGGACTGCTATGGCACTGTATGATCTGCTAGCATCGGTTTTGGAGGAGTTTGATTTTAAATCAAAGTTAGTAGGCCAGTGTTATGATGGTGCAAGCGTTATGGCTGGAGAGTTGAGCGGTCTGCAGAAAAGAGTCAAGCTAGAAGCCCCGCAAGCTTTGTTTACCCACTGTTTCGCCCACCGCCTTAACCTTGTCCTACAACAGGGGTGCAAAAGTATTGTAAAATGTCGCATATATTTCGCAACTGTATCCAGCATGCCCTCATTTTTTTTTATAAATCTGCCAAGAGAACCCACGTAGCAGATTCAGTTGTTGGGAAACTGATTCCTCAAATAGCGGAAACACGTTGGGCATCACTTTCACAAATTTTGCGTTTAATTGTAAGCGAATGGGGCAAACTAAAGAATGTGTTTGAAAACACAATGAATGACCCGGAATCAACGGCAGAATCAATCAACGGAGCCATAGGATATTTGAAAAATTTCACTAATTTTGAATTTGCTTTTTTATCACTGATTTTTATGACATTTTTGGAATTACGGATGTACTGTTTAATGTTTTACAAAAAAAGGACTTTAAATAACAGTTATTGCCAAAGACAAATTAAACAATGTTGCGAACGAATAAATAAGAAAAGGAATGTAACCACTTACTTGAAACATTTCAGTGAAACAATTAGTTTGAGTGGAGGTCCTAAATGTCGCCAAAAGAAACATTTGACTGAAGAAGAAGTGGAAAACTATTACAAAATTTTGTTTTACGAAATCGTTGACAGCATAATAGTCCAAATAAATACCAGATTTGAAGATATGGGAAAGCTCCAGTTTCTGCAGCTAGTTGACAGCTCAAAATACCATAGTTATTCAGAGTCATTTCCATCCAGTGCCCTTAACACTCTCAAAAAAATTTATCCAAGCATTTTTACAGACACACAACGACTAAAAAACGAATTAGATTTTTTATATAATGATCACAACTTCAGGGAACTCAGTGTCCAGAAAACCTTGAAAACAATGAAAGAAAACGAGCTGAAAGATGTGTTACCAGAAGATTACAAATTATTTTCTCTTGTATTGACACTGGCATCAACAAGTTCTTCTGCTGAAATGAGTTTTCTTGTTTGAAGAGAATTAAGACTTACCTCCGTAATACAACGGCACAAGATCGTTTGTCTTCACTCGCTAAAATTTCAATCGAGAAAGAATTGCTGAACCATCTAATGTCCACTCAACCATTTTATGATCTGATCATTGACAAATTTGCAGCCAAAAAGGATCGCAGAATTGAACTTATTTATAAAACATAAACTGAAAGCATTCTGTTCGAGACCAAAGCATATTAATATCGCATTCCTCTGTTTTTAATTCCAGGTTTAAATTATCTAATACTTTTTTATATAGAAATGTGCTTCCTTGACTTCTCCTGTACATAGTTATAACGAGCCTGGACTTCAGTTTGTGACCCGTGCTAAATGCACCTTCACTAATATGCCAATCGAACTGTGACTTTTATTCAAGCTCAAGAAACATTTCGTAAGAAAACAATTTCTATTCAAATGATTTACTTTGAATTTTTTAAGAAGTGGATCTCTGACTGGCGTTGGGGATGTGAGTGACGCATTGACTAGCTAAAGAAACCGCACAAATTGCGTATTTTCGCTCAAGTGTATTACATAAAAGAATACAGGTGAAATATTTCTTTCTTTGTTGTAAAATTATCGAATAATTGTTTTCATAAAAATATTGTTGCAAAAGTAGCGTATATTACACACACACACACACACACACACACACACACACACATATATATATATATATATATATATATATATATATATATTCCCTCAAAATTTTTTGGATTTTTTCGTGAAGAAAGACTCCCCACGCCGTGTTTCATATATTTCTATAATTTTATTCCATTACTGTTGAATAATATTTGTATATAAGGGCTAAATGGCATGGGCTGAAGCCCTAAGGGATGGGGGTTTACAGCTGTTTATAACAAGGCGCCTACCCGAGACCAATGGCTTAACGAGACCCGAATCTCAGTGGATTTTAATGATTCAGCCGACTCGAACCCAGGACTTCAAAGATATCCGATGGGTGATACTGCCTTTGACATGAAACTTTTTGAAGGGGTTGGGGGTGGGGGTTCTGCACTTATGCTGTATAACTGTGTATAAGTACATGTAACAATTTGGGGGGGGGGGCGCTTCGACAAATATTTTTCTATTGGTACGTACGCACATCTTGAACTTTAATACAAAACGAAGCTAATTTAATAAAATGAAGAAAATGCAATAAATTATAGTTGTTTTAATAAAAATTTAATAAAGCAACTTCTTTGGCCGCTTTGCTTTACTTTCTTTTCTATTATCAAGAAATTACATTGATATTATGTATCAATGTAATTTATTTGTATTACATTGTAAGTTATGTAAAAATCAATGAATTTAAATAGGGAAATTATCTATAAAACGTACTTAGAAAAAGCTAACTGTCTCGCCTACTTAGGGGTGCAAACCACGACCCCCCCCCGGCTACGCCACTGATATATATATATATGTTCGTATAACGTTATACAAATTTATATATTTTTCAATAACATATGTTTTACTGTTTTACATTTACATCAAGACCGTTCGCCTCACAGCATTTTACACCACGAGCCGCCACTGCATTGTTGTTATTGTTATAATTTAATTCCATCTCTTCCTGAAGTTTTTATTCTCTTCCTTCCGGGACGGGTACGACCGTGCCAAGTCTGGGAAGTGGTTTTCATTTTTCTCAGTTGTACAGGAACTTCCTTACTATCCTACAACTGTTCAGGATAGCTGCCTTCTGTAGCTCCATGTAGGTATTAGGTTGAAGGTTTAGTTTATGTATAGAGCTGTGAACGGTTTTAGGTACATATTCTGTTGCTGATATTACTATGGGAACGGTGGTGACGTTCTCAATATGCCACATTTCCTTGATTTCGTATTGTAGGTCGTTATATTTTGACAGCTTCTCTCCGTGCGTTTTCTGGAAGTTACACGTGTTGGCTAACTTATTTATAATATTGTTATTATTATTATTATTATTGCTCTGTACCGGCTGACTTTTTTCGACGAGCGTGAAGAACACGACATGAACTTAAGCAAAACAAAAAAATCGAACTGAAAGGATGTGAAAATCATTCTGCTGCAGAAAGTTTGTACGTAATATAAAAAATAACTAATAGAAGTTTCTTCAAAAAAAGGTAATGGTAGCAAAAAATATATATAATTTTTGCTGTTGCTTTTATCTCACGAAAGAAGAACTTCTGCTAATTGCACAACCGAATAACGGAGAAAAATGACGTTTTAAAAACCGGCAAGAAGAACCAAAGCGTCCAGAAACTGAAAGATTCAAGACGCAATTCCAAACCTAAGTCGATCGAAGAGCATATCAAGAAAGAAAAATAATTAGAAGCGTTCAGTTGGTTGAAGGATTATCCCACCGATAGAAATGAAAGCATAAGAAAAAAACAATAGGACGACGAAGCGTAAAAGTGGGAGATAAAAATGAGAAAGTCGAACTGCCTAAAGAAAAACAAAAACGCCGTTAATAAACAAATGAGGGAAAGTAAGTCTCACAATGAAATGTAACACGCGAAAGCATCTTAGACTTTGCCTTTTCTAGCGTGAATGCGTTATTGAGAAACAAAGCAAGGAATAATGTTTTTCTCATTTTTTTCAAGCTAAGATGGTAACTGCAAAAAATCTTGATTTAGAAATGAGGTGGAAGCATGAAAATATTAATAATGAGATGTTCAAATATATCTTATAATAGATGGGTTAATGTCTCGTCAGTCTTTTAGAAGAAATATGGAATATTTCGGACGATGTAATGAAGTATTTTCATCGTCCGGTTACCAAGCTTCACCGAAAAATTACATTTATGCAAAAAAAATTTTTGAAAGAGGAAAATATTTTTACACACGCACACAAGTAGAACAAGAGACATTAAATACACACAAAGCACGAATTATTGTGCCCACCGTGCCCAATCAAAATCTCATTCAGCACCGGCACAAAATGATACAGTCGGCCGAAACATCCTGAAGGTTATAAATGGGTCAGATACTTACTTGCTGTATGGAGGGCGGCGGATGGCCTAGTGTTCAACGTTCGAGACTGCCACGGAGAAGACCTCAGGTTAGATCCCAGGCAGGTGCTAACGCTTGAACCACTAAATATCCTTCGTGCGTCGGATGGGCACGATAAGCTGTCGGGCCCCGGGTATTGGCCCCCCGGTAATAAATAAAGGCGTCTTCCTCCCCTTTCTACCTTGCTTAGGTGTCACTTTCCTATCGGGCACTCTAGCTCAAATCTCCTAGCTTCCTTTTCTAAGGGTTGTTTAAGACCTGGGGTCAGACACTCCTTTCCTAAAATCCTCTTCATATGATCTGATCTGATCTGATGTATGGCAGACCTGTGATTTTGACGTTGGGTGAAAAGCGTGGCTTGAGAAAGTTCGATCGTAAGCAGATAGTCCAAAACATGAGGATGGATTGGACCATCTCTGCGGCTTCGCGAATGGGTACAATATTAGCATGTACCTACCTAAAATAAGTCAAAACCGGCAGCGCAGGATAAAATATGCATGTCAAAGGGTCGTTGATGCTGTAGATGAGTGCTGCCTTAATAGTGTTAGCCATGGTGAAGAGATAACATCCGCATTCAATGACGGGGTTCCTACGAATATTTGTGCAAAGACCATTCGACGTCAGGTGACACGTCTGGGCAGCGACACGTGACATACGACTCAAATGGGCAATGACGCAGCGATAAGTCTGCTGGTGAGGTTCAACTGCAAGAACAGCCACTCCGGAGTAGGAAAAAGTGGTTTCTAATCGCGCTGTCGCCTAAAGAAACGTTATTTTGGCGCCCGAACCAAAAAATAATTTGCATGCAGAGAGGGTTGCAGAAACAGTTCTGTGATGGTTCTTCCTCACAAAGTACATAAATAATGAATAAATACTCCTTCAATGAATTCGTCACCCAGTGTTTCTGTCGATTGACCCCAAAACGTACTTAGGGATTTTGTGCCCTGTCCTCTTTTTCAAAGGAAAAATGGGGCTCATATGCCGCATGAGTCAAATAGACAATGAAGCAGAGATAAACCTGCCGGCGCAGTTTAGTTGGGAGAACAACCGCTGCAAACTGGGAAGATGCTGGTTCAAATCCCACTGTAGATAGGTTACAGACAGCAGTTGCGTAATTATATGAATTTATCCTCAAATTTAGTTTACCGGTTTGGCAGGCTATATTACATGATCAGCTTACAGCAGCAATGTAATCAGACACGCGGCGCTGCGTGGAGTGACAAAGCCCTCTAATGGTGACCTGAGGCATCTGGGGTCACGCAACGTTTTCCCAGCACCATAATGCACCGGAATTCTGGAGTGGCCAAGGAAAGGCTTGCAAGTATCGCTTGATGAAGTGCCATACATATTCGATAGGATTAGATAAATAGATCAAACACGCAACGGAAGCATACGGATCATTTGTACGTAAGTGCAGGAGGCAGCAGCAGTGTCCAGCTGAAAGTTATCTTGCGGACACAGGCCTTCCGGGATTCCACTGAAAATGACAATGATGAGGGTTTTAAGACTTCATTCACGCACGCCTGGCTGTCCCCGTATCCGTTATGCTTGCCAGAGATGACAGGCTATCGTAGATAATGACACCACATACGGAGATTTTCTTGTTGATTAACAGTATACTCCCCTGTTGATGAGCAGTTTGCTCATCCAGCAAACAACTGTGTCCTCCTTGAGGCTACATCGCAGAAACCGAGACAGAATTGAGATTTATCGCTTGATAGCGCCAATCCTTTTTCCACGCAGCACTCATCATTGAGTAGGATATATTACCAATCCTATTTCCACGCAGCACTCATCGTTGAATAGGACATGTTGCGAACCCTGTTTCCACGAAGCACTCATCGTTGAATAGGACATACTGCCAATCCTGTTTCCACGCAGCACACATGGTTGAATAGCACACACTTCTAATCCTGTTGCACTACTACGATGCCATTCAAGTGGAGCTCTGCGACACACTACCATCAATGGTAATCGACGGAATAGATGCAAGTAGCGCAGACCTGCCTCCATCAGTCTTTCGTTCATCCTCAGAGTCATGACGAGGATATCTACAGCCCATGCAGATGCACGTAGAATGCTATCTGAAGTAATTCGTTGAACGGTATATGCTGACTGATGCGTTTTGACATCCGCCTTACCACAGTGGTCCCGCTACGGATGGAGCGGTGTCTTCTTGCAACCACTGTTGCCAACTTCGTCCGACTGTTATAGCATATTGTGACGTACCTGCCAGCAGGACGCACACGACATAATAAAAGCAGATAGCAATCAGAATGAACGTCTGCGTAGCTCAGTTGGTAGAGCGACTTGTTCCGGAATAAGCGGACTCGGGTTCGAATCCCGGCGTAGACCAAAAATGACGGAGAAATTTACTTCGTTATAATGGCACCCGAACTATCCGGATGACCCGACCGTTCAAAATCTCGCAATGGTGTGATGTTATTTCCACACCGCAAGATAGGAAAATTCAGAGAATCCCTTTTCCAGCGCTTCGAAAAATAAATGTGTGTGACGTTGCATTCCACACACCAGATTGACTGGGAGTTCTCAAGTGCACGGGATGACTGCCTGCGACGATTCATGGTCATGGCTGACCCGTGGGCCATGCCCCCGGCCCTCTTTCGGGGGGGGAGATGTTGTGACGTGCCTGACCGCAGGACGCACACGACATAAAGGCAGATAGCAATCAGAATGAACGTCTGCGTAGCTCAGTTGGTAGAGCGACTTGTTCCGGAATAAGCGGACTCGGGTTCGAATCCCGGCGTACACCAGAAATGACGGAGAAATTTACTTCGTTATAATATCGATGCAAATGGGCATCGATTTGAAGAATGGATCACCCAGCTCTATGGAGATCTACGATTGTGCATCTCGTAAACACGTCCAAACTGTTATCGTCTTTGAAACGTGGTCTAGAAGGCATCATCGGTCATTGGATATGTGCAGATGTCCTTAACTCTTAGTTGCATTCTTTCATACGACCTAGAGCCCATAACACGGGATGGCTTTGGCGGCCGTGTGCTCCATTTTGCCTCTGATTGGTTGCATACTGGAATTATTTGCACTGCACTGCCGCTTTCACACACCGACCTGCAGCTAAGCAGATTCCTTCTGTGTGGAATGATGTCAACATAGAGTAATGCATTTTAGATCATCTCTAAAGCAAGGTAAATTCACTTGAGAAAAAACCGCATGTACGGTATAAGCAGAGCAATAAATGTGATTTATCAATTTCAAAAGGAGCTTTTCGAAGATTTCTATTAATTCAACTAAACGTTTTGGCTTAAGTAATGTTGTAGAAAGATAGTTAATTGTTTTCTGCATTACTCTAACTCTAAGATTTATCTACCTTATTTCAGAAAGTTAATAACAACCTGACTTATTATTAGAGTCTGAAAATGCGATACAACAGACGGAGTTCCAGATACACAGAGATAACGTCTGAGAACATTCGCCTGGAGAGCGAAAAGAAGTTATTTCACTTTTTCTTGCCTGTTTTATTTCCTACTTTCCCTTTCGTGCTTTCGGGAATAGCCAAAAATGAAAGATGTTATCGCAGTAACAGTGATTAGGAGAGTCATCTAGAAAGAACGTGATCCGATAGATCGAAGGATTACCGAAAACAAATGAGAATAAAAGCAATATGTAAGAAAAGAGGACGACATGGACTACTTTTTTAAGCTGCAGGTTTGGTGCTGACAGAATTATGAAAATATATTGGGAGTGCATGTTTACAAATTTATACTTTATTGGTAAAATTTATGTTGTTTGTGAGAAACTAAATTTACTAAGATATTGATGAAACTGTAGTGAAATAGAATTTCTGTGGACAATGAAGACTTCGTTTGAAGGAAAAGGTGGTGCAATATCTATTGTAAAGTGTAGTAATAATCCAACATTATATCCTGCTGAACGCAGAAAGTGCCACAGCATGAAAGGGTGCACAAAATAAAGTGGAACTTATGCACATGTTGGGCTGCCCAAATGGCGCATTGGTATAAGTGCTGGATTCTGACGGATTGTCCGAGTGGAGTCCGGGTTCGAATTCCAAAGAGGGCGTTGTGTTTTTCTTACGATACGGGCTTCCTGTCTTCATTGGAGCCATTGGCACTAAATTAGAGATTGGCGGTTGCTAATATGTAATTGAGTTGCTCACGGTGAGCATTGAACTCCCATGTAAAAAAAAACAACTGCACATGTATGTAGAGAAGTAGGTGGGAAACAAATGATTTATGTCCTTAGGTATTACATTAATGCTATGAATAAGGAAATAGTATAATATAACCTGAAACTGTAGGTCTAATGCTCGCCACCATATTCGGAACCACGGCGTGGCATTAAGTGGAAATATCTCCGTATGGTGCCCTGAAATATCGTTACGCATGGGTCGTTGACTTGGGTCCAAATACCTTCGATACTGGGAGACACTAACGTACAATTTGATTGCGTATCATCATGTTTTCGCACTCAATATCAGGTCTGAACTCCTATTAGATTCTTCTCCTCTGAGATATGACTGGTAATCAATCAAGTCATGTTAATTGAAATATATACAGCCTGTGGGCCATATAACTTGCATGTTTCTAGTGATGAATGACTATGCTCAGCTCGTACTCAATCAGACTATGGATATGTACTGTTGTATGCTTTGTGATCTGTGATTCAGTCTTATACGTTTTTGAAGAAGTAAATCAGGAACTCCAAAGACTTGACTTTAATCACATTATTTACTGAGTTTTTCTATAATGTGCTTTCAAACTCAGAATGATCACATGTACGAAGTCTTATGACTACGGTTTATAGTATTCAACAGAACGTTCCCAATGAAAAAAAAAAACGTTATGGAATATATATATATATATATCATTCTCATCATTGTCAACCATTTCCAATCCACTGCTGGACGAAGGTCTCCCCAAGTTTCCTCCACAACGGTCTCTCTTGTGCCAGTCTTCTCCATGTCACTCCCGCATACTTTAAAATTTCATCCACCCATCTCCCATGTGGTCTTTTTCTGGGTTTTTTACTGTCCCTTGGAATCCAATCTAAAATTTCGGGCCGCCCCGGTGGCGCAGTGGTCTAAGCCGCTGGCCTCTGATCATTCGTCCGTAAGGGGTCCGGATTCGAATCCCGGTCAGGCATGGATGTTGTGTTTGTCTTACGGCAATGGCTCTCTCCCTTCCCTGGAACCAGTGACCCTAAATTAGGGACGGGCGAGTGCTTATAGCCCATTGAGTTGCTCACGGTGGTCGTTAAACCTCCAATCCAAAAAAAATAAAAAAAAAATCGGCTGTCCATCGATGGTCTGTCCTTCTGGAAGTATGTCCAGCCCATTGCCATTTCAGCGATTTAATTCTGATCATGATGTCTTCCACTCTTGTCATTTTTCGGATCCACGAGTTCCTCTTCGTACCTCTCCTGGTTACACCAAGCATGCACCTCTGCATGCTCTTTTGAGTTGACTGCAGCCTTTGTACGTCTCTTTTAGTTAAGGTCCACGTCTCTGCACCATACGTAAGCACTGGAAGGATGCATTGATCAAACACTTTTCTTTTGAGCCATAATGGCATATTGCTCTTGAAAATTGTGCTGTTTCTTTCAAACGCTCTCAAAGCAAGTTTTGTACGGCGATTAATTTCTTCGTCAATGTGACCCTCACTTGATATCTGCTGTCCAAGATAAACTTACGTGTCTGTTATATCCACCTTTTCTCCATCAATCGATAAATCTTCATTTATTGTAAAAGCATTGAACATCACTTTTGTCTTCTGAAAGTTCATTTTTAATCCCACTTCTTTACTCTTGTCAGCACGTTCGTGGATCATACTCTGCAGCTCTGATGCGGTAGTTGCAAAAATGACTACGTCATCAGCAAAACAAAGGTGGGTTAGATAATCTCCAATTATCTTTATTCCTTTGTTTTCCCAGTTCAGTGATGGAAAGACATTTTCCAATGTGGCATTAAAGAGCTTCGGAGACATGGTGTAACCTTGTCTCACACCCTTTCCAATTTTTACGTGAGTTGTATTTTCAAACAGCCGAATCTTTGCACTTGCATTTTCATAGATGTTATTAATAATATTAATGTACGCATCTTCAATACCGCAGGATTTCAGAGCCATTGTAACTGCTGATGGTTTCACCGAATCAAAGGCTTTTTCATAATCGATAAAAGCCATGCACAATGGAAGTTCATTGGAAGTTCATATTCCCTCGCTCTTTCAGTTAGTTCTCTCAGTACGTTAATATGATCTATTGTGCTGTAGCCACTCCTGAATCCAGCTTGTTCTCTTGGTTGACCCATGTCCTGTGTTACCTTCAAGCGGTGTGAAAGAACTTTAGTGAAGATTTTATAAACCACTGATAAGAGGCTGATAGGTCTGTAGTTCCTGAGATCCTCAATGCCACCTTTTTTATGTAGCAGGGTCATTGTAGCGTTGTTCCAGTCCTTAGGAATCTTCCCTTCATTAAGGCATCGAGTAAAAATTTGGGCGAGTACTGTTTCGATTTCTCCACTTGCTTCTTGTATGATATCTACAGTAATTCCATCTTCTCCTGGAGCTTTTCTCCGCTTCATGTTCTTGATTGCATGTGCAACTTCTGCTGGGAGGACTGGAAGAACTCTGGTACTTGTACCTTTCATGATGTCTGGAGTACATGTATCATCCCTTTAATATAATTTGGAGTAGAAATATTTCACTCTTGTCAAAATTTCGCTTCTATTTCTTGTTACAGAACCATCTTCTTTTCTCAGTGCCATAATCTGTTTTCTTCCCTTACTGAGATGTCCCTTTGCTATCTTATATATATATATATATATATATATATATATATATATATATATATATATACACTCTACGTCAAAAAAAAGGAGATGCCACCAGAAGGACGTGTCGTATTGCAATGCTATTCTGGTGGAAGGTAAAGGTTACCAGGAACAATAACTGATTAAACATTGAGACTGATATAGGCAATATTGTTTGAGCTACAATCCAATAAGTAGTGGCTCTCAGTATGGCGTTGGATGTTTGCTCAACTAGCATGCCAGGCGTCTCGGCATGGACTTGTACAGGTTCCTAATGGTGTCCTGCGATAAGCCATCCCATGCAGCTTGAAACTTCTCACGCAGTTCCGTCAGATTGTGTGGCAGAGGTGGAGCCCTGATAGGACATCCAATAGCATCCCACACATTTTCAATCGGCGATAGGTCTCGCGATGCGTCAGGCCATGGCAGAGTGTCAGTGTCTTGAAGGCAAGCTCTCGAGACAGCAGAAGTATAGGGCCGAGCGTTGTCCTGTTGGAAAATCTCACCGGAGGGACCGTTCAGATAAGGTAGGGCCACTGGTTTCAGGACCTCATTGATGTAACGTTGGGCTCTCAACGTGCGTGTATTGTACACCAAAGGTGATCTGGCATCGTTGGTAATTGCACCCCACACCATGACACCAGGCTTCCTGGACCTGTGACGCTCGACAACAAACCGTTCATCTTAGCGCTGACCACTGTGCCTCCACACATGGATTTGGTGGTCGTCTCCTCCAAGACAGAAGCAGGACTCGTCAGTGAAGATCACCCGCTGCCATTCAGAGTGGCTCCATGACAGTCTAACACGATACCATTGCAGTCTTTGGACGGTTTGGTGCTATAATTGCTTGGTGCGGGGCTCCAAACCGTCTGGGTGCGTGTAGTCCTACGCCGTGCAGCCGTCTGCCAATGGTGCTGGCACTAATCGAACGATGCTTAGAGGGCACCACTTTTCGCTGAATATCAGCAATCGTGGCTGTTGGGTGACTTCGCGCATGTCGGTCAATCCATTGGTCATCTCTCTCCGTGGTTCGTATAAGTCTCCCAGAACTTTCATGTAGCACGTGCAACGGGACGCCCTTATATAGCCGGTCAGTCACAGCGCTATGACACCCCTTGGCTTGCATCACATGCGTTTACAGAAAGTGAATACCTTTAACAGAGCACGATGACACTTCTTGCTTGCGTTAAATGAGTTTACAGAATGGGAAAATGTTTAACAGAGCTCAAGTTTTGAAAAGACATGTGCTGCGAAACAGAAATCATGGCAAAGTAACATGTTCAAATTCCAATACAATTACGTACCTAATATTTCGTTGAGGGACTTTTTAATTTAACACCGGCTGCACACCTATTGGGCATCGAGTTAAACAACTTACACAACATATCGGATTAAACACATTTGTGCCGAACGTCAGTAATTGCTTTAATCAGTTCTACTTTATTTGTGGGGTGACGTTCCTGCATTTTTCTTTTCAGAATGCGCCACAAATTTTCAATCGGGTTCACGTTTGTCGAATTACCAGACCAAGGAAGAGGCACAACATTGCCTAAAGACATTACATAAACTTTAATGATTTTTGCACGGTGGCATGGGGCCGAATCGTTCTGGAAGATGTATGGCTGACCCTGGAACAACACGTCCTGAAGTCACCATCTTGTCCTGGAGGATACTTTTGTACACTTGTGCATTAACAGTGCTGTCACACACATGGATTTTGCCCACTCCAGTAGCAGCAAAACATCCCCAAATTACAAGACTGCATGGATACTTTCTTGTCTTAAGTGTGCAAGAGGGATGCAAAGCCTTGTTATTTCCTCGAAGCATTCGTCATCCCACGTCGTTACCGTCGATGTTCAATTTTGTCTCATCACTAAATAACACTTGACGCCACCTATCAGTGTTCTACTACTTATGTAATTTTGCCCATTGTTAACGTTTCATGCATTGTGCATTGGTTAGCAATGGCTTCTTTACCGCCCTATGAGACATCAGACCCATCGAACGTAACCTGCTCTTCACTGTTCGAGGACAAACAACAGTACCACAGCTCTCCCGTAATTCTTTGGCAAGACATGTTGATGAAACGAACCAGTTTAGAAGACATAACCGTTTCAATGCATTGTTACTTCTAGGAGTTGTTTTAATTTTTTGGCCACATTTACCCTGACCGCCATTCTTGATTCCATTGATATCACGGATGTTCGCCAGCTGCCGTCCAAATGTACTCCTGTGCACCCCTGTTATCCGGGCAATTTCTGCATTGCGTTTTCCGAATTAACTTAAAATCACCATTCGCGAAACTTTTCGGGGTGAAATATCATGTAATATTTCCATAACTGCAAAACAGTTTGCACCGAATAAACGAAACGCACTATAAACTCCAGATTTAAAGTGCAGTCTGCAGGAGTAACGACTACACCCTCACCAATGCAAACAAACAACCTACACGCACTGCGAAAAAGTCCGGAATTACCCCACGCACATCGCCTGCCCTTTATATCGCCTGTACGCTGACGTACAAGCAAGGCCCGTCGGCTTATAGCAACGACGATGACATTTCACACAACGAAGTGTGCTTTCTTCGCAGCACATTTTCGGTCATAACTTGAGTTCTGTTAAAGATATTCCCATTTTATAAACTGCTTTGGCTTCTGCATGAAATGGGCTTTAAAATGATGTTTTTATTGTGAATATTATCTGCATATTTACTTTTATAGTAACACTGAATACCCAAATATGTCAGAAATTTCCAGATTTGATATTAATTTTTCCGTAACTGTACATATATTTACATATCCTCGATCAAAAATGGCTGATGATTAGAAGTAAAAAAGTCTACAGGGTAGTACTCTGGAAGATAATTTATTCTATGCATCTTTCGCATGCCAAGATCTTTGTGGGCGTAATAGAAAACGAATGCTTTGAGAGTATGCATTGATTTACGTACAACGCATCGCATTAATTCGCCTCACTTTACACGGGTTCTCAGGATATAAGCGCCACCAAATACATTTGGAATGCTGTTTAACGTGTGGTCAATACCAGGAATCCTACACCGGCGGATATTATGGTTACACCGGCGGATATTATGGAATTGTGGGACGCTCTTCAGGAAGCATGGTGTGCACTGTCTCCACACTACTACACAGAACTTATAAAGTCTATGCTAAAGGTATGCACTGCCGTTATCAGATCACGGGGAGGACCAACGATGCATTAGAAAGGTATTCCACACTTGTTGGGGCACTTCAGCGTACACCGATGAGCTATTACATTATAACCACCCACCCAAAAAGCTGTAGGACCCCTATTTACTCGTAAAACAGCTGCCACTCGGTGAGGCATGGATTCGATGAGGTGGCGATAGGTATCCTGGAGTAACTGGTACCATAATATCAACAGCAAGTCCCCCAGTTCGCGTACATTTCGGAGTGGTGGTGAATTAGAGCGAACTTGCTTTTACAAGTCGAACCACAAATATTCGATTGGGTTCATGGCAGGTGAATGTGGAGGCCAGGGCATTAACAGAAGTTAACCAACATGTACCTCGAACCACTCCTTGAAGATTCTGGCAGTGTGGCATGGCGTATTATCCTGTTGGTAATGGCCATCACCAGCAGGGAGCACAGTTGCCATGAATGGGTGAACGTGGTCCGCAACGATGTGCAGATACCTGACAGCTGGCAGGGATGGTGCTATTGGGATAATGGGGCCTAAATTGTCCCAAGAAAGCATCGCCTACAACGAGACACTGCCGCCGTCTGCCTGTTTCCACCCAACAGTGCATCCAGGTGCTATAGCCTCCGTTGATAATCGGCGTGTCTGCGTTCGGCCGCCTAGGTGATGCACCACGAATCTTGATTCGTAAGACCAGGCCACTTTTTCCAATCATCCAAGGTCAAATCTTGATGATCTAGGGTCCATATCTTGCGTTGTTGGTGATGACGTGCAGTGAGCATGTGGACCCGGCTCGGTCTTCAGCTACGCAGGCCCATGCGCAGAAGGCTGCTTTGAACTATGTGCCGTGACACATTGCCCTGATCAACAATGTTGCAGCTGCGGGTGATTCTTCGCACTGTGGTCCTGCGGGCTCTGTGGCCAATGCGTAACAGTCTCGGCTCCCCTCCGTCATCGACGATTTGAGGACGACACAGTGTTGCCATCTGTGCAACACTTTTGATTCGTACTCATTACAACGGGACGTGAACAACCCACAAGCCGCGCCGTAACCGAGATCGTAGTTCCGAGGTGCCATGACATTACAATTTGTGCCTCATTAAACTCCGATAAATCGGCAGCTTTTCCCATTTTGAATCCAAACACTCTAGAAACCGGAAGCCAGTCCTCTGGTTGTATATATACTGCTCGGTGAACTGCACCTGCGCCATCGTTCGGTCTCCAGGCGCGCTCATTTTTGTGGGCTGAGGGGTAGTCATAATGTAATTGCTCATCAGTGTATATCACAGGGATTCAATAGCTTGCCTACTATGCAATTTTGACATTATGCGACTTTCTTTAAGTCAAATCTGTACTCAAGAGGGTGTATGTAAGTGCCTGTTGTTAAGAAGAGACGAACAAGCTTCTAAAAGTTATCACACAAGATGACATGCATGCAGCACGGCTTTGCCGAGTGGAAAAGCAGAATGCAGTAGTGTATCTGTACGAAATAGGAGTCTGTTGAAGGCGATAATGATTAATATTGCAGAGCGTTAGTAGCTTTATCTAAATGCCATCCCTCGTAGATGTGTGTGTGTGTGTGTGTGTGTGTGTTATTTTTCAGATTCCTTATGACATCTCCATTGTTCAACAAAGTTCTGTTATCAAAAATCACTCTTAAATGAATTTCGCACGACACTTGCTTAAATTTAAAAATTCTACATCTTTTACCATGGAATGAAGCATATGTGTAATGAGATGTAAACTAGAAAAGAAACTTTCAGAGGAATAAGAGAGAAACTCACTTTAAAGGAGGGAAACGAACTGAGATATAAATGCTTCGGGCGCTGCTACATTCCTCTGTGTTCAAAGACGAAAGGAAGCACAATGCTTTCGCAACAACAGTACAAACTCATAAGTTTAATGATCTTCGAAACATAACTTTTACTACTGGGGTTTCCAATGTCAAAGGTAATTCTTTCTGGTAGAAAAGTAGCAATAAACATCTTAGAGCTCAGCTGCAGGTTATATTATCGGCAGAGAAAAAAGCTTCAAAGGAGAATGTAGTAATTGGTTTTATTGTTAATTGCTCCGACGTTTCCGCAAATAAAACGCAACTTTTCCCCTGGGCCATTGTTGGGAGTTGTAGAATAAATCAGGAATTGAAGAGCGATATCCAGAACAGAAAACGAGGTAAATTAGATTCGTCTGCAGCGCATTTCATCAAACTGGCTAATAGAGGAATACATGGAACATGGACTCAGCTTATATTCCATAATGAATTCTGAAAATGTACTTTAACAGACTGAAAATAAAAGCGATATAAGTAACATTATTTTGGAGCACAGAAGGATGCCTTTTTTATGCTTTCAATGCATGCCGCTTTCTGTTTTAAACCGTTACAAATCTTCCCAGGACAATTATTTAGACATCAGTGTTCAGATACAAAGCGGCATTAATATTCTTAGGCAAAATATTTCGATACAGAATTTTTCTAAAGGAATAAAAGGTATATAATTACATTTGAAAAACTTTAGAAATTATGGTGAGATGAATACATTTCTACATGCTATAGGATTAATGAATACCAGAAGATATTCTAATTGAGTCGTCCTAAATCTTTTGCAAATTATAACTGTAGAAACACATAGTTTTATTCAACAATTTATGTTCTATAATGGCGGGTGACACAGGTTTAGAAAAGGTTTTCCGAGGTTTTTCCCTGTTCAAAGAGGTTTTCCGAGGATTTTTCCGTGTTCGAAGTGGTTTTCTGAGGCCTTAGAAAAGGTGTTCCGAGGTTTTTCACTGTTCGAAGAGGTTTTCGGAGGATTTTTCCGTGTTCGAAGAGGTTTTCCGAGGCGTTAGAAAAGGTGTTCCGAGGTTTTTCCGTATTCGAAGAGGTTTTCCGAGGCCTTAGAAGAGGTGTTCCGAGGTTTTTCCGTGTTCGAAGAGGTTTTCCGAGGCCTTATAAGAAGTTTTCCGAGGTTTTTCCCCATTCGAAGAAGTTTTCTGAGGCCTTAGAAGAGGTGTTCCGAGGTTTTTCCGTGTTCGAAGAAGTTCTACGAGGGCTTAGAAGAGGTTTTTTCGTATCCGAATACTGCGTTGCGGCAGGTATTTTTTTTTTTTGGTCTTATCGCACTGGCTCGTTCATTTCTCTGGGTCCAATGACCCTAAATTAGAGGCAATGGACTATTCATAGCCCATTGAGTAGCATACGATGAATGTTAGCATCGCCCCACTTAAAAATAAGTAAATGTGTTATGTATTTCTCAATTTCTAATTTAAAATCAATTGAGCCCTGAAGACTATGGTGAATAAACAAAGACATTGCTCTTTCCACGTTTTATCAGCACATATCAACCGAAAAATTGTTTCCTGTCACCACTGGGGATCCGAATCCCAGATCTCCCGATATCTAGCTGAGAGGTAAACGTACTGCGGTAAAATGCACCTATTAAAATGAATTCTGAACTGGGTGTCAAACATATAGAAACGGAAAATTCAATAAGTGAGATTGTAATTTTGTCTCGAACTTTTGGTTTACATTGTCTTTTTGACATTTTCTAAAACCCACGGATGTCATATTTTGTTTCAATATTGGTTATACATATATATATATATATATATATATATATATATATATATATATATACTTAAGAGCAAAACTGAAGATGCTTAGGTATCTTTATAGAATATATATATATATATATATATATATCATCATCATCATTGTCAACCAATTTCAATCCACTGCTGGACGAAGGTCTCCCCAAGTTTCCTCCACAACGGTCTGTCTTGTGTCAGTCTCCTCCATGTCACTCCCGCATACTTTCGAATTTCATCCACCCATCTCCCATGCAGTCTTCTTCTGGGTCTTTTCCTGCCCCTTGGAATCCAATCTAAAATTTCGGCTGTCCATCCATGGTCTGGCCTTCTGGCAGTATGTCCAGCCCATTGTCATTTCACGGATTTAACTCTGAACATGATGACTTCCGCTCTTGTCATTTTTCGGATACACGAGTTCCCCTTCTTATCTCTCCTGGTTACACCAAGCATGCACGTCTTCATGCTTCTTTGAGTTGTCTGTAGCCTTTGTACGTCTCTTTTAGTTAAGGTCCAGGTCTCTGCACCATACGTAAGCACTGGAAGAATGCATTGATCAAACACTTTTTTTTAAGACATAATGGCATATTGCTCTTGAAAATTATGCTGTTTCTTCCAAAAGCTCTTCAGGCAAGTTTTGTACGCCGATCGATTTCTTCATCAATGTGACCCTCACTTGATATCTGCTGTCCAAGATAAACGTACGTGTATGTTATCTCCAGCTTTTCTTCATCAATCGATAAATCTTCATTTCTTGTAAAAACATTGTACATCACTTTTGTCTTCTGAAAGTTCACTTTTAATCCCACTTCTTTACTCTTGTCAGCAAGTTCCTGGATCATACTCTGCAGCTCTTATGGGGTAGTTGCAAAAATGACTACGCCATCAGCAAAGCGAAGGTGAGTTAGATACTCTCCATTAATCTTTATCCCTTTGTTTTCCCAGTTCAGTGATTGAAAGACATTTTCCATTGTGGCATTAAAGAGCTTGGGAGATATGGTGTCACCTTGTCTCGCTCCCTTTCCAATTTTCACGTGTGTTGTATTTTCAAATAGCCGAATATATATAGTACATAATCGCAAACAAATGGGGAAATAATTATATTGCTAGCATACGAACACATGAAAGGACACAAAAAATTGTTTTTATATGACACACAAATTACGCTGTAATCAGTGTTTACGAAAAAGTTACAAATTCCCGAAGGACATAGTTGGAGAATGGATATACTGCTCTGCTTAACGGTAACCAGGGAGAGACACATTTTAGCATGGAATATGTGCACCCTGAACTGCCATGCAACTCTCACAACGTCGTGTTATGCTGAACACCAAGTAATCCAGAAGTTCCTGAGGCAAATTTACCCACTCCTCTCTTACAGCACGGATGAGGCTTTGATTGTTTTTAGAGGGGTGGGGGTCGAACAGTAATGCCTTGCTCCACTGCGTCCCAGAGGTGCTCTATGGGGTTGAGGATCTGGAGTACGTGATGGCCACTCGATGCAATGAAAATCCTTGGTCACCATAAATGTCGGCACTGATCTCGTACGACGACGTGTCGCATTGTCATCCATGAATAAAATCGTCCTACACGGAATAAACGAGCATGTCATCCTACACGGAATAAACGAGCATATCATCCTACACGGAATAAACGAGCATGTCATCCTACACGGAATAAACGAGCATGTCATCCTACACGGAATAATCGAGCAAGGCGTATAATTTCGTTGCAATATCGTTTACCCTTCATAGTCCCAATTTCTAGCGCGTGCAGCTCGGTGCGTACATTAATCACGATGCAGCTTCCCACCATGACCCCGGCACCGTCGTATTCCCTTTCCTGCACATCCTCGCGCTAGTACACAATACCACATTTACGCGAAATGCCCACTGACACCTGGAATCTCAGTGCAGACTGAACGGCTCTCACCTGTGAAGAGTACATTGGCCCATTAATGAGGTGTCCAATTCCATGGATCCGATACCACCGAAAACTTGCGCTACGTTGAGCTCTGGATAGAGGGACGCAGATTGTAGGTCTTCGCGCATATAGCCCCTATACGTAGCAGACGTCTTACCACAGTTTGTCGGGATATCCGTTGGAGTGGAGGCGACCCGCAAGCTGATCACCTGTCGTGCCTCAATTGCGATTTGCTGTTACAACAAAATATATTTCTTCGTGCATCGTAGTAGGGCGACGACGACCTCCTATCATGCCAGTGGAACATATTTCATGGTTTAAAACGCTACCAAGAGTCAGGATACCACACTATGCGTGATTTCAAACTCCGTGGCAACATCACTGACTCGGAGGCCTTCTTCTAGCTTTCCTACATAATTCTTCTCCGCGTAAAATCGTCTACGTGGTGTCTTTCAGACATAACGTAAATTACATGCTTTTACATTTATGCCTTCGCTTCCACATTTTCCTTCAGACACATGTCGCCTAACTTGTCCCTTTCCCTTTTTTCCGTCTACGTGATACCACGTGACCCCTGTGAGCACGATTCGATATTTTGCATGTGCACCGGCTTTCTGCTGAACGTCCGCAGTTATGCAGATTATACTGTATGTACAGCTCCTGGTCGACCATCCCCACCCTTTCATACGTGCCTCTCTCCAAGCCAAGTTCCGATCTTTCAACAGGACGACGCTCCACCCCATCTAGCGACCCACTAGGTCCTGGCGCATAGCAGTGAGCTTACCACACTTGCATGACCACCAACGTGGAATGAGCGAAGATCTTTGTTTGATGTTCCTGGTCCACGTTAAATGTCTGTATTAATTATTCATTCACCTTCTAATTATTTCTTCAGTTGCTGCTTACCATCTTTGGTGAATCGCCAGCATTGTGCGGGGCTCCAAGAAGCAACCTGCCAAATTGGCTTGGCAGTTAGGGTGTGTGAGTCTGGAGGAATTCGAGGCCGCTGTGGTGTGGCGAAAGCATATCCGGCGCGTAACTGGAAGGCCATGGGTTTGACTCCCGGTGGCGGCAAATGAGAATTTTTCCGTGACTCACTTATAAAACGTGGAGAGAGCGAAGATCTTTGTTTGATGTTTCTGGTCCACGTTAAATGTCTGTATTAATTATTCATTCGCCTTCTAATTATTTCTTCAGTTGCTGCCTACCATCTTTGGTGAATCCCCTGCATTGTGCTTGGCTCCAAAAGTCAACCTGCCAAATTGGCTTGGCAGTTAGCGTGTCTGAGTCTGTAGGAATTCGAGGCCGCTGTGGTGTGGCGGAAGTATATCCGGCGCGTAACTGGAAGGCCCTGGGTTCAATTCCCGGTAGCGGCCAATGAGAATTTTTCCGTGACTCACTTATAAAACGTGGAGAGAGCGAAGATCTTTGTTTGAAGTTCCTGGTCCACGCTAAATGTATATATTAATTATTCTTTCGCGCTTATTTAATTTGTTACAGTCAACACAAATTTATGATATGAAAGTAGCTTACATAATTTTTACAAATAATGCGGATACATTGCGAACACAAAGCAGATCCATACGCGAATTTCCCAACGTAGTGCATTCATCCCTTGCTTTTGCCTCTCGTTTTGATTTTCTACACTTTGCTTGCATTCATTTTACGAATTCTGTGGCATTGTCAAAAGTGTTAACCCGTTTACACGAAAACCATTTGTCTTTAATTTTAGCTTAAACCAGTGCGACATGTTCTTTATCTATTTGAATAGATCTCGTCGAGAGCTTTAAAACGTTACCACACACAGTCGTTTGCACTCACGGTTGTCCAGATACATCGCAAGATTGTGAAAAGTGTTCACCGATTTACAAGAAAACAATTTTTAAAATGTTCAGTTCAGACCACTACGAAATGTTCTTCGCATATTGAAATAGATCTCGTTGAGAGCTTTAAAGTGATACCACGCACAGTCGTGTTGCGCTCACGGTTGCCGAGATAGACTGTGTCAAACGCGGCGGCAACCCCAGAAAAATTGCACCATCATCCTCGTGCACAGTTAGCGAGATGAGCGTCGAGTGCCCGATGTATTGCTGAGTACGCGAATTGGACTCCATCCTTTTCACGAATATGCTAACACGATTAGTGCGCGGCACGTATTTTTAACGCTATAATGATTTCAATTGGGACCTACACTGACGGAAAAAAAATCCCAACACCACTAAGAAATAGTTGTAGAGGAATGAAATGGCGGCAATACATTTGTATAGGTAACATATTTAATCGATTAAGGCTTCAAGATCACAGCTTATTGTAACCGCAAGAAGAGCCATTTTAAATGGGAAATGCTGGTACATTAATAACCGGTGTAACCGCCAGAATGTTGAATGCAAGCACGCAAACATTCATGCATTGTGTCGTACAGGTGCTGGATGTCAGTTTGTGGGATGGAGTTCCATACCTGTTGCACTTGGTCGGCCAATACAGGGACGGTTAATGCTGGTTGGGGGTGACGCTGGAGTCGTGGTCCAATGTTGTCCCATACGTGCTCGATTGGTGAAAGATCTGGTGATCTAGCAGGCCACGGCAACATGTCGACACTCTGTAGACCATGTTGGGTTACAACAGCGGTATGCGGGCGAGCGTTATCCTGTTGGAAAACACCCCCTGGAATGCTGTTCATGAATGGCAGCACGACAGGTTGAATAACCAGACCGACGTACAACTGTGCCGTCAGGGTGCGTGGGAAAACCACGAGAGTGCTCCTGCTATCATAGCAAATTGCTCCCCAGACCATAACTCCAGGTGTAGATCCAGTGTGTCTCGGCCGCAGACAGGTTGGTTGCAGGCGCTCACCTGGCCTCCTTCTAACCAACACACGGCCATCACTGGTACATAGGCAGAACCGGCTTTCAACAGAAAACACAACAGATCTCAACTCCGTCCTCCAATGAGCTCTATCTTGACACCACTGACGTCGCAAACGGCAGTGGTTTGGAGTAAGTGGAATGCACGCTACAGGGCGTCTGGCTCGGAGCTGTCCTTCAAATAACCGATTTGTAACAGTTCGTTGTGTCACTGTGGTGGCAACTGCAGCTCGAATTGCTGACGCAGACGCGGTACGATGCACCACGGCCATACGCTGTACACGGCGGTCTTTCTTCTCAGTAGTGCCACGTGGCCGGCTGGATACCGGTCTTCTTGAGGCAGTACCTTCCCTTGACCACCGCTGCCAACAATCATGCACAGAGGCTACATTACTGCCAAGTCGTTCTGCAATATTGCGGAAAGAAAATCCACCTTCTCGTAGCCCTATTACACGACCTCGTTTAAACTCCGTGAGCTGTTGATAATTGCTTCTTCGTCTTCTTAAAGGAATTCTTGACTAACATCAACACCCTACGTCGAATCTCAACGATAACTAACGCTCACGAACGTTACAGCGCGTATTTACAGCAAACTTGCTTTGCATGTTCCGAGGGGCGCTACTAGTGCCAAACGAATGCGCGGAGCGCAAAATTTTCATAGACATCATCTTACAGATGTACTCTCACCGCCTACCAACTGTCGTTTATCTAACACAACCCCTTCTTGGCGTTGGGATATTTTTTTGCGTCAGTGTATTTTTGTTACATGCGGTCGTCCGTAACCCCCCCCCATGCTCTACGCAGGGTTAGACGTAGTTCTACGACAAAATTAATAATTCCGGACAAAATAAAAATGTCCGTAAGCACTATTCAGTAAATATCGATACCATTCAACAAATTTCCTTCACAAATACATACACAAAAATAGTCATTAAAGCGCCGTTATAAAAAATTTCAAAACAAAAACAACATAGAAAAATTAACGCGAAGTACTTCCTTTGCCGTTTCATGTTGGGTGTAAGCATATACCATGTAAACAAAACGGAACGATACTCGTAAAATCGAGAACTACTTTTAAAATCGTTCTGATTCGGAAATCCATTTCTGTAGGAACGGACTTCCCATTTCTGTAGAATAGACTTTCTGGTGCTAAACGTAGAATTTAAAAATCTAGAACGCTACCCCGATGTTCAAAAGGTATATAGCGCTGGCCATTGCCCAGCACGGGGATAACTGGTTTTCCAGTTATTTGGGGAGCGGCGCCACCACGGCTCGAGCTGACCTTGTGACGGTCTTTTGCTTTCTTGTATTTGTGCTCTCACGTTACCGCAGGGACAGCTGTTCATCCAGCTGATGGGGAGTAGCGACCCCACGGCCCAAGCCGACATGTTGTGTTTGGTTTTTCCCATTAGAACTTTGTGTTGCCACCACCTTGACAGCACCCGCCTCAGTTGTAGGTTGCTGAGGTTGTGATTATGCGTCAGCCCTTTAATTTCCTCTCGCTTTCCTCTCCCTTTCCTGTCTTTACTTTCTTCTCCACTACCTGTTCTTCTTTTCTTCTCCATTTTCTACTCGACTTGCTTCTCCATTTTCTGTTCCTCTCTTGTTTTTCCGGGCTGGTTTGCTAGAGCTACCTGCACGTTTGCCGTGTGCGGTGACCCGTAAAGTAGAAAAGGGGATGCTGGAGGCTGAGGTTTCTGGTGGCCAGGTTGTTGTTGTCGCCAGTCGCCAACACTCCTCTTTGCCTCCTGCTTCACTCTAAACGGGCGGCTAGGAACTAACCCGCGCCTAGTCAATCGGCTAGTTGTTACGTACAACAGGGTGAGTTTGGGGATAGTGCGGGTATACCAAAGCGGTGTTACCAAGACCTGGGAAAGTCGCGGTACTCGCTGAGCGCATGTCTGCACTATCAACATGCTATATCCGTTGCTTAACCCTAGAGTCGTGTCCTGCGTCCAATTGGGCTTGCGGACCTTCGGCTCTCCCCTGTTGGGCTCAGTTGTGGGCAGGGAAATCGGCGGACAAACTTTTCACTTCTATTCATGGCTAACAAAAAATTTCCCAAGAACTTCAAACAAAGCGGCCCATTGAAGAGGGGTCACCCCCTCTCAACAAGAAACCTACACCTGATTCTGCCAATGTTCGGTTCTTTTGCATCCACTCCTTGGACGCTTCAAACCCATTAAACACCAGAAGTCCCTTCTGGATAAATAAAGCATTACAATCAATTGCCAGCTCTCCTAAGAGCGTTAAGAAGCTCCAATCTGGAGATCTTCTTGTTGAGATGTCGAGTCCCAGATATGCTACGGTACTTTTAAACACTACCTCTCTTTTAGATTGTCCAGTAAAGGTTACCCCTCACGGCTACCTCAATTCCTCGCAGGGTGTTATCTCTTCTCAAGACCTTCTGGAGTGCAGTGACCAAGAACTTTTGGAGGAACTGAAAGACCAACTAGTGAGTGGAGTCCGACGCATCCTATTTAGGCGAAATGGCCAATCTGTCCGATCTCGAAACATCATACTAGCTTTTAACACCCCATCCCTGCCAACATCTAACAAGGCAGGGTATTTACACCTTGAAGTGCGCCCCTTCATACCAAGTCCTCTACGATGCTTCAAATGCCAAGCATATGGTCACTCCCAGCAGTCTTGCAGGAGCACTGCTCGGCGTGGGCGTTGTGCTGCAACAGACCATACTTTGCAAGATTGCCATGCCGAAGCCGAGCTGTGTTTCCACTGCAAGGTATCCCATGCAGCATCATCGAGAGACTGCCCAAAGTGGAAAGAGGAAAAAGAGATCCAACGCATTAAGACCGTTGAGGGAATCTCCTACCCAGAGGCCAGTAGAATGGTCGCTCCAAGTCAATTGGATCGGCGATCCTATGCTTCAGCGGTTGTTGCAAAGGACTACAGTCGGTACACAGACTGATAGCCAAATCCCAGTTAATTGTCCCTACAAGCTAGACGACATCATAGCTGCTGGTTTGGCAGCACTGCAATCCCGAGCTAGGGACGCGAAAGCTCCAACAACCACCATGCCTAAACCTGCTGCAACTAACACCAGCACCACCGGGACTTCCACAACCCCGGGAGGGAAGAGAAAAGAAAAAGAGAAGAAATCTTCTCCAAACTCTCACCATAAGAACGAGGATCGGGCAGGATCATCAATGACACAGGAACCAAAATACCGCCCCATTTTACCACCAGAGACTACAGGGCGTCGGAAAAAACAGTCCCAAGCGCAAATGGACATTGCTGACGACCTGATGGAATCGGACAACTATTAGTCGCCCCAGTCTTTCTCGGGTTTAGTTTTTTTGTTTTCTTTCTCATTCACCACACTTCAAACCATGGGTCAAATCGTTCAGTGGAACTGTCGAGGCTTTCGGACAAGACATGACGACGTGAAACATCTGCTTTCGTCATACTCTCCGGTGTGCCTTTGCCTCCAGGAGACAAAACGTAAACCATCAGACCTCTTTTCAGTTCGAGGCTACAGTGCATTTCGGAAAGATAATGTTTCAGGAGATATAGCTTGCGGGGAAGTTGCCATCGGTTTCCCCCACAGTGTTTCAGTTCCTCCCGTTGCGGTCTCAACATCTTTACAAGCCGTTGCGGTGCGTATTTCCATGCCTGTGCCTCTAACTGTTTGCAGCGTCTATCTGCCGCCGGAAGAGGACGTGAGCGTGTCAGTTCTTGAGAGCTTAGTTGAGCAGCTGCCGTCACCTGCTGTTCTTCTGTGTGACTTCAATGCTCATAATCCATTGTGGGGTAGTGTCAGGACAGACACACGAAGCCGTAGGATCGAATCTCTTCTTTCCTCGACCTCTTTGTGCCTGTTTAACACCGGTGAGGACACTTACTTTCACGAGCCTACACGAAGTTTCAGTGCGATCGATTTATCTTTGGGTCCACCATCGGTTATGGCCGACTGGTCGTGGACGGTGTGTAAAGACCTCCATGGAAGCGACCACTTCCCAATTGTACTTAGATATAATGTGAGCGTGCCATCTTCTGCATCCCGCCCTCCTCGTTGGAAGATGGATCGTGCCAAGTGGGAGGTCTTCACGTCGTCCGCAGTGATTTCTTCTGCCATGGTGACCCGGGGTCAATTGACGCAGCTGTTACTGATGTCACAATGTGTATCATTCAGGCAGTGGATCTCTCTATCCCAAAGACATCAACGACGCTCCCAAGACGTCCGAAGCCTTGGTGGAACCTTGATTGCGCAGCGGCTAGGAGAGTTCAAAATAAGGCCTGTTGTACTTTTCGGCGTTATCCAACCGAGGCTAATCTTGTTAAATTTAAAAGAGCAAAGTCTTACGCTCGGTTGGTGCGTCGACGGAGCAAGAGGGAGTCTTGGATGAAGTACGTTTCATCTATTAATTCACGTGCCAGTTCAAAAACTGTTTGGGAAAAAATTCGTAAGATCCGGGGAAGCTACAGTTCCCACCAAATTTCAATCTTGAGAGTAACGGCTGCACATATGCTGAAGTAGGAGAGATTGTGGATTGCTTGGGCGAAGCGTTTGCCTCGGTTTCTAGTTCTCAGGCGTATTTCACGTCCTTTCAGAGGATTAAGACAACCGCGGAACGCCAGAGAATCTCCTTTGCGCCTTTTTATAACACAGAGTATAACTCACCATTCAGCATGGTTGAACTACGGGTGGCTCTGCATCGGTCCGGTGCAACATCTGTCGGTCCCGACGGCATCCACTATGTCATGATCCGTCATCTCTCGCAGTCGTCTCTCGAGAATCTGTTAGTGCTTTTCAACCGCATTTGGTTGGAGCACAGTTTCCCGGACTCTTGGCGAAGAGCTTTTGTTTTACCTTTTCCCAAGCCTGGCAAAGATCCCAAGTCTCCCTCTAGTTATCGGCCAATTGCCCTCACTAGCTGTCTGTGCAAAATCCTTGAACGAATGGTTAATTCCCGGCGAATTGATTTTCTAGAAGAACATCGAATACTGTCTCCATCACAAAGCGGCTTCCGCCATCATCGTTCAGCTCCTGACCATCTCCTGTTCCTTGAGACGTCTGTTCGTGAGGCGTTCGTACGTAGGCAGCACCTCGTGTCTGTATTTTTTGACATCGAAAAAGCTTACGATAGAGCGTGGCGTCACGGTATCCTCCGTGACCTCCACGAAAATGGGTTGCGTGGAAACCTCCGAACATTCATTGCCAGCTTCCTTCGTAACCGCGTGTCCCAAGTGCGCCAGGGTACGACGCTCTCTGCCGTTTTTCATCAAGAACAAGGTGGCCCTCAAGGCAGCATTCTTTCGGTGACTCTGTTCATCCTCCGCATAAACTGTCTGCTCAAAAATCTTCCTCCAGCGGTTTTGGCTACCATTTATGTTGATGACCTTTACATCTTCTGTTCGTCCTCCAGCATGCATTTCGTTGAAAGGCAGCTGCAGTCTGCAATTATCCTGATTGTTAAAGCGGCTAACAATAATGGGTTTGTTCTTTCTCCCGACAAGACAGCCTGTGTCCATTTCTGCCGGAGGCGTGGCCTCCATCCTGATCCAGAGCTCTATTTGGACCGTGCAGCCCTTCCAGTTTTGCCGGAAACCAAGTTCCTTGGTATGACCGTTGACCGTGCTCTCACCTTTCGCTCGCACGTTCGACGGCTAAGGACTTCCTGTCTGAGAGCCTTGTCAATCCTTAAGATCCTTACCTCAGTCTCCTGTGGTGCAGACAGGACTTCCTTGTTCCGTATTTACCATTCTCTCATTCGGTCTAAGCTGGATTATGGCTGTATGGTGTATGGCTCTGCGCGTCCTTCCGTTCTCCAGCCGTTGGATACCATCCACCATCAAGCGCTGCGTCTTTGTACGGGAGCATTTCGCACGTCACCCATTCCCAGCCTTTATGCCGACGCGAACGAACCGTCGCTTCATTTACGCCGTCTGCAGCTGTCTCTTCAATTTTACCTGAAACTTAAATCTCTCTCAGACCATCCTTTATACGATGTAGTTTTTCATCCCAGCATGCTCGTTTGTTCGAGATCCGTCCCTCGTGCATTCAAACCTTCGGTCTTCGTATGGCGGCCGTAGCACGTGATGCAGGGCTCGCCTTGTCACTCGTTGGAGAGACCAGGGGCTTTGAGGATCCCCATGGCATCCTCTTGGTGTCATGGTTGATACCAGCTTTACATCTTTTGACAAGTCCTCAACCCCTGCGTCAGTGTACCAGCAGCTCTTCGCTGAACACCGTTACGTCAATGCAGACTTTATTCCTGTTTTCACCGATGGATCTAAGGTGGCTGGTGTTGTTGGATCCGCCGCCGTCTGCGTTGACGAAGTTTCTGTTGCCCGCCTTCCTACTGAATCCACGGTGTTTTCGGCGGAGATGCATGCTGTGTATCTTGCACTTGTTCACGTGCAGTCGAGCTCTCATCAGCGTGCTATTGTGTACACTGATTCGTTGAGTGTTGTGCAATCATTGTCATCTTTGGATTTCACTGGCCACCCACTTCTTTTTACCGTACGGAGACTTCTTCGTTCTTTGCTAGAGGCTGATGTCCAGATTCGGTTCTGCTGGATTCCTGGGCATGTTGGTCTCCCAGGGAACGAGTCTGCTGATGCTGCTGCTAGATCTGCCTCCTCTTTGGTCGTCACACCCTTGCCACTGTTCCACCGTGATTTTCGCTTTCTTGTTCACGACCATATCAGACAAACGTGGCGAAGTCTGTGGGACCAACAGGAGGAGAATAAACTGCACCGTATAAAACCTAACCTTGGAGTCTGGAAATCATCGTGTCGCCGGACCCGTGGGAAGAAGTTGTTCTTGCGCGTCTCGGCATTGGGCATTGTCGCTTCACGCATAGCTATTTGCTGTGTGGCGACACTGTCCCGGTGTGTGAGACATGCTACTGTTTACTCACCGTCTCTCATGTTTTGTGCAGTTGTGTTCGTTTTCGTTATCATCGGTTTCACTATATATAATAGTAAATTAATAAATGTATATATAAACCTAATTAACTAACTAGTCTTCACAACTTTCACCGTTCTCCTTTCTAACTTTTACCAAGCCTGTCTGCTCTTAATCATTTCACCTCGCTTTTAAAAATATTTAACTGATAGTTCTGTTTCTGGCGCTCTTTGGCCATGCCTGGCCCTTGCGCCACAAAAATCAATTAACTAACTAACTAACTGGCCATTGACCGTTCGCCAGAGATGGTTTGGGTTCGAATCTCGGATGCGGCATAGATGGTGTGTTGTCAGACGGCACTGGCTCTTTCCCTTCCCTAGAACCAGTTTAGGACTGGTGACTGTCTACAACCTTCTTTTTTTTTTTTTTTAATTGTATATTTAACGACCACCGTGAGCAACTCAATGGGCTATAAGCAGTCGTCCGTCCAATATTTAGAGTCACTGGTTGAAGGGAAGGGAGAGAGCCAGTGCCGTAAGACAAACACAACATCCATGCCTCACCGGGATTCGAACACGGACCCCTTTCGGACGAATGATCAGAGGCCATCGCTCAGACCACTGCGCCACCGGGGGCCGTCAACAACCTTCAGAATTGCTCGCAGTTGTTGTTAAATCTCGATACAAAAATGCATGTTTTGAGCGTTAGACGAAAAAATGATAAATCACAGATATATTTGCTAATGTGTAAACTTCTAAGTCCTTGTACAATAAGATTTGATAAATACACGTCTGCGTGCCAAAGAAAAAAGCTGGGAACATCATTCCAAAAAGTCACAGCATTGTGCGTTTTTCGTCAGGATCTCCGTTGTTGAAATGTTACGTGATACAAGGTAATTTACATGTTGTTTCGATTATGTGGCGGGACAACTGAATCCTGCGGCGTTGGGAAGACATTTATTCGCACGATGCGGAGATATTAACAATACGTATTCTTTGCTCTTTAAATGATTGTTAGACTCTGATACCTGCACGTCTGAATGCTTAATATGTCGGCTCCTCAAGCCGGAGATGCGAAAGGGAGTTCTTTATGATAGCTGCCTCAGTTCTTGCTGTTGTTGATTGTATCCAGGCAACATGGAATTCGAAATCAATGAAACAAATATGATGATTTACTCTGTGTATAAACGCTACATGATTCTGGTATCAACATTCATGTTATTAAATCCTTCATTCCATCTGAAGCACTCAATCCAAAGAGGAGGGGGTACTCTGCACGTGAAATACGACCATTCAGAGTTCATCCTGAGCAAGAATATCAGGTAAACAATCAGCTAAAGTACATTGCAATTCCACACTGATGTAGCTTCATGCTAGATGTTTGGAATATTCAGAAGGAATTTAACAGTTTTAATGCATCGACATTATTGATGAGCAATGGATAGGTGGCAACAGCTTTTTAATTTATTCTCATGTAGCTCATGGCGCACGATACCGAATCAAATCCAAAACCCACACACAGGACGGGACCGAAACTGTTTAATCCGTAATCCGGATCAGAGAGCAGTTAAGAATACATTACAGCCTGTAATATTCTTTTAGAGAGCTTTAAACCTAATTGAATTAAACATTTAATCACTTAAATAGAGTTTCAGAATTAATAGGCACAGCACAATTTCGTTATACAATAGAACTAACGTAAAATATATAAATTAGTGCTCCTGCCGATGGCTTCTGAATTGAGATAGGCAATAGTTTTATTTCCACTACGAACATTCTACGATAATATATCTGGCTTTGAACCCAATATACCGCAGATATTCCCGTCATATATAGTATATAAGGGTCGCCGAAATAAAAGTGAGACTCGTGTAATAACTTCGTTGTATAATTACACGGAGCTTTGCATTTGCGCCGGTAGATGGCGTGTCATGTCGGGAAGCACCCTGTTATCGGCGGCACGAGTTAGTGTGTTGTTTGCACGTGCGGAGGCAAGTTGACTACGTAAGTTCGTGACATGGATTTGTTAAAACAGGCCCAGCGAGCAGTTATGCATTTTTGGACGGCAGAAGGTGTTAGTGGAGCCGAAATGTATCGTCGTATGAAGGATGTGTATGGGAATGAGTGTCAGTCATGGCGTATAGTGTGCTGCTGGTGTAGCATATTTCGTAAAGGACGTGTGAGCACGGAGGACATGCAAGAACACGTGGCCATCTCCATGGAATCGATTGCTGCCGTGGACAATCTTGTCAATGATAATCACCGAATCATCACCCGCGAGCTTGCGGCAGCATTGAGTAAGGGAAAAGTCATTACCATTTTCCATCGCCGATTGGGATGCAGCGAGGTTTGCGCCCAATGGTCCTCCAAGCATCTGCAGGAGGATCAGAAGACTCTGCGAATGGGGTGCTTGCCTGGAGCATCTGCATTGTTACCACGCAGAGGGGGAAACAGTTTCTTTCCAAGATTCTGCCCGCAGATGAAACTTGGTGCCACCACTTCAATCCGGCCACAAAACGGATGAGTATGGAATGGCGGCACCCCGACTGTCAAAGCTCAAAAAAGTTATTTCTTCCTTAAGAGCTGGAAAAGTGATGCTTACGGCTTTCTTCGATGAGAATGGCCCATTGCTTTTGGGTTGACTGGACGCAGGCAGTACGGTCAAGGCATCCACATCCTACGATACGTTACGCAACCTTAAAACGGCCATCAAGCGTAAGCGACCCGGTATGTTGTCAAATGGGGTTATTCTGCTGCACGACAACGCACCCCCGCATATGCCAAGATTTGCTGCGGAGCTTCCGCTGAGAGGTCCTGGAACGTCCCCCTATAGCCGAGATCATTCGTCCTGCGATTACAACATCTTCGGGTAACTAAAAAAAGCTCTCAAACACCTCCGGTTCGCTAACGACGCTGAAGTCTGGGACGCCATTGAAGGCTGGTTCTACAGCCAATCATGGACGTTCTTTGCTCAGGGTATGCACAATCTCGTGCCGCGCTGGGACACTTGCTTGAACCGACAAGTCAAATACGTGTAGCGGGTATGTAGCTCATGTATCGCTCTTACTTCCTGTATGTTCACATATTCCAACCTATAAAGCCTTACGGGGAAAAAACCGACAACCTCAGTTTCATTTGGGCGACCCTTATATTTTAAACCAATTACACCGCAATTGTTTCCGTGATAAAACAACATCTTAGTTTTCAAGTTGGGGAGCCTCAATCCTTGGGCTTCAAATATTTTAGCACATGGGCCGTTAATTCTGTACATTCATATCTCCATTTCAACACGTACTCTTCTTGCTTTTCTGCCTGTCACAAAGTACAGAGTGTCATCAACATCGTTTGTTATTTTTTTACCTGCATCCGTCATAAAACACAGGATCAGTTCTCAGCTACAGGACTATAAAATGCTGTAATGTATTTTTACATAAACAACAACGAACTTGGGGGAACGAATTCTTTCCACGCCTCAGAGATACGTACTCACTACAGCTGTGAATGAACAACTCACAAGCCGCACCGTTTCTTAGATCGTAGTTCCGAGGTGCCGTTCCATCACAATTTGTCCTTTATCAAACTGCGAAAAATCGGCAGCTTTTCACATTCTGAATCCGACCACTATACAATTTGAAAGCCAGCTTTCAAATGGTTTGTATATATACTACTTTGTGAATTCCTCCTGCGCCACTGTTTGTTCTCCAGGCGTGCTCATTTCTCTAGGCTGGTGGTAGTCATAATGTAATGCCTCATGGGTGTATGTGTTCATTGAGAGATTATGGTGCGGCTTTCAGTACATAACCTCTAGGAGCTCAAGCATGTTTAATCGGATTAAGATCGGGAGATCTAGCTGTCACTTCCATGGAGCAAACGGAGTTCACCTTCCTATATTCTCCAACTCATGCTAATCTATAACTGTCTTCATGATAAATGAAACTTCCTCATAGTGCTTCGGCATACGCGGATTTAGAGCCTCATCTCTACTATATTGAAGGCAGTAGGTCCACATAAATAGATGTCGACTGAAACCTTAAAAATCAGCACTATTTTTAAAGCGTTCAACTGCTCGCTTTTTGAAGAAACCAGCTTGTTGCTTCTTAAATCTCACGTCTGGAAAATTCCTTTAAAATAATAATTTCAACACTTCTGTTTTCGTGGGTTAATCTAATAGAAAACAGTTCCAGATTGGAAACTTTTTGCGAGGTTTTGTTTATGGCCCAATCGAGGTACGTACCTAAACTATATCACAATCATTCGAAAGTCTATCCCAGAAGGTGACTTTTGCTGCTTCCAGTTATTAACCATCCCAGACAATACTAAAGAACAGAACGAAAAACTAAATGCTTTTCCTGATCACTTAAAAGCTCTTTTGACTTCTGCTCTTTTCTGAGCTTTTCCTGTTTCCGAACCTCCAGTTTTCGTTGGTTTTTTTTCTACTCAAGCTACGACAGAGCATTTCTTATTTCCATATTTACAGCAAATTTCAGTCATGAAAACGTCTACAATAACCTGCGCAATGATCACCATAATTTTATAAGAATAAATACGTTAAATATTTACGATACCGTAAATTTTAAAATGCAAAATTTTTAGCGAATACACAAACCTATCTACACAGGGTTAGAAGAAAGTCCTTGATCAGGCGAATATCTCACGGACTATAGCAGTTAGCGATTTACTTCTTGTGCAGTTGTATAGAAAACCCTTTATGGCGCACACAATAACAATACAAAAGATCCCCTAGACCCCAGTTTTTGGGGTTGATGGGCCTAACGCGCCCCATCAACCATTTGCAGATATGGCAAAAAAAGTCAAATACAAACTTGTTCAGCGAGGCAAAAATTGTGCATAAATGTTTTTGTCCCATAACAAATGATGGAAGAGGACTCTCCAAATGCGAAAAAAGCAAAAAGCTAACTAAGTCGCTCTTCCCGAAGCATATTTGCATGGATTTCAAATGTGCTTTCTGCTCCGTCGTTAGAATACAACAAGTTAGTAAAATCATGCAATGCATTGATTATGATACGCTTTCAAACATACCAGAAATTGTTCATCAAGTTATGTGGATAATGGCTGTGGAATAAATCTCGCTCCTGTGTCCTGACCTTTGACCCCATTTCGATGATATTCAACAGAACTGGTTCACTATACCTCAGGCATAGCATACTAAAGGTTTGTCGCAATAGCAGCAGTTTTACGCAAGTTATGAGAATAATAGCTGTGGAATAAATCTTGTTTTTGTGCAATGACCTTTGATGACATTCCGCCCGTTTTCAATAGGGTTCCTCCCCAGGTGGTTCCCTACCACATACTAAAACTTCATCGAAATCGAACCATTTTTACGCAAGTTATGCCGCATAAGGGCAATGGAGTAAATCCCGCTCTTATGACCTGCCTGACCTTTGGCCCCATTTCGCCCATTTTTAATAGGGCTCGTGCCCAGGTGGTTCGTACCACATACTTAAATTTCATTGAAATCGAACAATTTTTACGTAAGTTATGACGCATAAAGGCAATGGAATAGATTTAGCTTCTATGTCCTGACCCTTTACCCTATTTCACCCATTTTCAACAGGGTTCGTCCCCAGTTCATTCCCTACCACATACTAGAATGTCATCGAAATCGAACCATTTTTACGCAAGTTATGATGTTTAAAGGCAATGGAATGGATCCAGCTCCTGTGTCCTGACCTTTGAACCTATTTCACCTATTTTTAATAGGCGTCGTCCCCAGGTGGTTCCCTACTACATACTAAAATTTCATTGAAATCGAACCATATTTACGCAAGTTATGACGCATAAGAGCAATGGAATGAATCCCGCACCTATGTCCTGACCTTTGGCCTTGTTTCGCCCATTTTCAATAGGGTTCGTCCTCAGGTAGTCCCTTACCACATAATAAATTTTCGTCGAAATCGAACCATTTTCACGTGATTTATCTTGCGGAAGGGCAGACAAAGCTGGAGCATATACGCTTCTTCAACCTACGGTTGTAAAGCGTAAAAAATGATATACGTGATCGGTATGCCAACACTACGCAAACCAGTGACGGGAAGTCGAAAGCTTTGCCACGTACGAAAGCCAATTAGATGTGCATACAGTTTTCCTATTGGATGATGTGTTTCGCCACTTTATGCTACTTCTCCTTGTCTCAGTGTATTTTTTACTGTATTGGACATCAAAGTCTGATATTGTATTTATGAAGGAACTGCGTTTTAATTCAGAACAAGAACTTACAAGTTTCAAGTAATAAGTAAATATCTAACTAATCTGTCTTTGTTTTCGGATGTTGTGATTTTCTTGGGGCCACATTCCCTGTCCCCTTCCATCATTTGTTATGAAACAAAAAACATGTATGTACTTTTTGCCTCACTGAACAAGTTTGTAATTGACTTTTTTGCCCTATCTGCAAAGGTGGGCGAGATAGCCCCCTCAACTCCCCCAAAAGGGGACGAAGTGATCCCTCGTGGTGTTATTGTGTGCGCATTCAATTTTTCGCTGAATTATTTCCTCAAAACATCCTCTTTGAAATATTTTTTCATCTAGCAAATGATCCAAAAGTCTTGTTCATTGCCCCCAAAATTGGTTTTCATGTTTCTTGTTGGCTGAACTATAAAAGAAATTGAAAAACAACATTATTATAAGCCGAAACTCTGAACAATGGCCATCTCTGAACACAGGGGGTTTGGGAACGGGATGCGGGGCAGCTCAATACATCTCTCACAACACTAGTCAAGAAAATCCTAAGTAAAAAAATTCCGATTTAATTGAAATGTGTAACGGAAATATTAGGTGTGAAACTTAATTCTCGGCCACAGGCACGACACGTTGACAGCAAATTATAGCAAATCGAATACGTACCTATCCAGGAAAATAATCCCCGTCGGGTTGGAAACATTTGAGCGATCGGTCAGGGAGTTACCGAATGCCACTGCGGAAAAATGAGAGCTGTTTCGAGTTGATAAAGTCATTAATATATGTGTGGACCTCCTCGACAGAAGTGAAGTGCGTATCACTCAGGTGATGTTGGAGGGAGCGAAGGAGATGATACTCCGACGAGGCGAAGTCTGGATAATACGCCGGGTGAGACAAAATCTCCCATCCCAGGTCAGTGATCGTGTTTAAGGTCGATTTCGCGGTGTGAGGACGAGCGTTATCCTGAAGCAATAGGACCAAGCTTCTGTCCTTGCCGGTGTATCGCCTCCATTGCGTCACTCACACAATAACGTTCAGAATTAACCGTTTCACCAGGTTTGAGCAACTCATAGTGTACGACACCGCGCTGATCCCACCAAATGCACAGCAACAAATTCCTGGCATGGATATTCGGTTTGGCGGTACTGGTGGTACGCTGACCTGGATAAACCCACGATTTGCGCCGCTTATGATTATCGTAGATGATCCACTTCTTATCACAGGTCGAAATTAATACAGACATTTGAGGTGGACCAGGAACATCAAACAAAGGTCTTCGCTCTTTAAACGTTTATAAGTGAGTCACGGAAATATTCTCATTCTCCGCCACCGGAAACCGAACCCAGGGTCTTCCAGTTACGCGCCGCATATGCTTCCACTACACCACAGCGGCCTCGAATTCCTCCAAACTCACACACGCTAACTGCCAAGCCAATTTGCCAGGTTGCTTCTTGGAGCCCCGCACAATGCTGGGATTCACCAAAGATGGTAAGCAGCAACTGAAAAAATAATTAGAAGGCAAATGAATAATAAATACAGACATTTGACGTGGACCAGGAACATCGAACTCCTTTCCACGTTAATAAGTGAATCACGGAAAAATTCCCATTGGCCGCCACCGGAAATCGAACCCAGGGTCTTCCAGTTACGCGCCGGATATGCTTCCACTACACCACAGCGGCCTCGAATTCCTCCAGACTCACACACGCTAACTGCCAAGCCAATTTGGCAGGTTAGCGTGTGTGGATCTGGAGGAATTCGAGGCCGCTGTGTTCGATTCCCAGTGGTTGCCAATGAGAATGTTTCCGTGACTCACTTATAAACGTGGAAAGAGCGAAGACCTTTGTTTGACAGGTTAAAATCTTGTGGAAAAAATCCTTCTTCTTGAATCTGGAGAGCAAGGACACATCAACATCGTAGCGCCTAGACTTGTTTGCAGCTGTGAGTTGGTGGGGCACCCAACGGCCCTCCTTGTGAAGCAGTCCAAGCTTGTGCAGGAGCTCTGCAATGGCTTGCCGTGTTACTCCGAGTTCCTGGCCGAGCTCTGACTGTGTGCGACAGGGATCCGCATCCAACACTTGTTCCAGTTCTTCATCGTCACCTTCCTGTGGCTGTCCCGGACGTTCTGCATCACGGAGATCGACATTTCCTTGATTAAACCGCTCGAATCACTTCTTACACCTACTGTAGGACACAGCACCCGCACCCAAAAGCAGCACAGATCATTTGCTGGGTTTCAGCGACACTTTTGTTTAACTGAAACGCGAACAGGAGGCAGTACCTCAAATGTTGCTTCTCGAACGACTTTGCTTTAACCGTCACCTTTCGTCCCTTGTGTCACTACACCTGTGAGCGGTTACGGTTGCCTGGAAAGCTGTTGGATGGCGCTGCAATAAGCCATTATCGCACACAGCTACTTGCATTTGACGACGTTGTATGATAGCTTGCGGTTAGGGTCCGAGAATTAAGTTACACACCTTATAGTCAAAACCATAGCTGAAATATGATTTTTGAATGCTTTCCCATGAAGTAACGCAACAATAGTTAATTTTATTACTACTCAACATTGTATTTTACTTAATGTTTTACTTAAACGTAACAGCATGTCATTCAATCTGAGAGAATTACCGGAAATGACCGTAAATGTGATACAATCCATTACAAAATTGCATTTAGATGCTATGCATCTTTCCCGACAGCAGTAAGGTATGCGTCGTAGCAAAATTTGGCTTCCTCGCGACCCCCAAGGGGGTATCTATCTACTATTTACAGGAGCTTTAAAAGGGTGTGTAACACCATAGGGGTATAACGAAGTAAATTTCTCCGTCATTTCTGTCCACGCCAGGATTCGAACCCGGATCCCCTCGTTCCGGAATAAGTTGCTCTACCAATTGAGCTACGCGGACGTTTTATTCTGATTCCTATCTGCCTTTATGTCGTGTGCGTCCTTCTGGCAGGTACGTCACTTCTCCTGGTACGTTACAGGGGTGTTTTAACCTGTAGATATCCTCTACAAAAAGTTACAAATCTCCCTCACTAAAACACTTGCGATTCTACTTTTCTTTCTACATTGAGGTCAGATTTTAGCTTACGCATGCGCAAACGGACTTTCACAGCTTCATCGCATTTCATCGTGTCAGGCTGGGGTTTTACCTTCGCTTAAATCTGGGTAATAATAATAATAATAATAATAAGTAGTAGTAGTAGTGAAGTCGCGTCGTAGCGTCATAGGTGCTGCAGACAAAGAAAGCACTTCCCTAATGTTAAGTAAACCATATGCTAAAATAGAAAAATCGTCTACTGAAGACCAGATTCAAAAATGGACGCCAAAGGAACTTCATGGGGCTCATCCAAACCAGTTAGAGAAGACAGAAGTTGAAAAGATAGCCTCAAATCAGTAGTTGAAGCGAGGAAAATTATGTGGAGAGACTGCTGGGTTTACGATGGCTGTTCAAGACAAAGTGATAGCTAACAAAAATTATCGAAAATACACTTTAAAGAAAATTCTGCAAAATGACAAATGTAGGTGAGGTATGCGCAGTGAGACCATTGAAACATCTGTGGGGGATGTACAATGCTAGCAACCGTTGATTATATGCAGCGACATAATAATTTTGCTAAGATGATAAATCAACAATTAGCGCACGATACAGAACTGTCAGTATCAGACGTAACGTACTATAAATACCAACCCACTGATGTACTAGGTATTAAAGAATACAAATTGTATTGGGATCGTGAAATTAAAACAGACGTAACTATCAATGCCAATCATCCAGACATAGTTCTATATGACAAACGGCAGAAGAAAGTGGTTATTATCGACATATCTCTACTGTTTGATCGTAATATTAACAAGAAAGATGACACCGAATTTTCGGGTGTATTAAGCACGTCTTTTGAATCCGTTCTGACGCAAATTGATTTTATCAAAACTATTCAAAGTCAATGGAACCGGTATGGAAAACAATACATCTGACGGAAGAAAGAAGTTTTTCAATCGGGTCTTTAATCCCTCAGATATTGCTGTAAACAAAATCGTGAGCTTACGAACTCTTAGAAACAGAGTTATCGACAAAAATAAGATGTGACTTTACGTCCCTTGGTGGGAAAACCATGCATGATTTTAGGAAGAAAGTATTCACAAAAGGTTTATCCACATGAGCGGTATCGGTCCAAGAAAAAAAATTTGTCGAGTTTTCAGGAGCCCAGATTTTGCTACAAATACATCAGAAGCAGAAATTAACACTTATGTTCCCTGGTGGCCAAACCATTCTTTACCAAACATTGGAAATTATGTGAAAAATATTTTCCATCAGGTCTTGTATGCGATACAGGAAGAATTTTTCAAATCGGAGTTTAAGGAGCAGAAATAACGCAGAAAACGCAATTTACCTTTGTGCCAACTAGCGGAAAGTCTATGATTTACTTGAAAATTCTGAATTTATGGGGAAAACATTTCGCATCAGAAATACTATGTAACAAACAAGGAATTTTTCAAATCGGACTCTTATAAGTAGAGATATTGTCAAAACTAAGATATACATCTGCGCCCCATGCCGTAGAAACCATGCATTATTTCAAGAACAAAATGTTCCTAACAGTTTTGTCGACATGAGTATTATCGGTCAACAAACGACTTTTTTCAATCGAGAATTTAGAAGCTCATATTTTGCTGGAAATACATCAGAAGCGGATATTAAGGCTTACGCCACCTGGTAGCCAAACCATTTTTTACAAAAATTAGAAATTATGCGCAAAGGATTTCCCATCAGGAGCTGTATTCGGTGCAGAAAGAAGTTTTCAAATCGGAGATTTAGAAGCAGAGATATAGTGGGAAAGCAATTTACATTTACGCTCCCTAGCCGAAAGTCCATGAATTACTTAAAAATTTGGTAATTATATGAAAAACTGTCACACTGGAAACACTATCCAAAGAAGAAGGAATTCTTCAAATCGGACTCCTAAAAGTAGAGATATTGACAAAAATAAGATGAACATCTACGTCCTCTGGCGTAGAAACCATGAATTATTTTACGAAGAAAATGTTTCTAAGGGTTTGTCGACATGAGGTTTATCGGTCTACAAATGACGTTTTTTTTCAATCGAGAATTTAGAAGCTCCTATTTTGCTGCAAATATATCAGAAGCGGAAGTTAAGGCTTACGCCCACTGGTGGCGAAACCATTTTTTACAAAAAATTAGAAATTATGTGCAAACGATTTCTCATCAGGAGCTGCATCCGATGCAGAAATAATTTTTTCAAATCGGAGATTTAGAAACAGATATATAGGGCGAAACGCAATATACCTCTACGCCCATTAGCGGAAAGTCTATGAATTATTTGAAACTTTTGAAATTATATGAAAAACATGTCAAACTGAAAACGCTATCCTCCAACAAAGAAAGAATTTTTGAAATCGGACTCTTAGAAGTAGAGATATTGACAAAAATAAGATATATATCTACGCCCCCTGGCGGAGAAACTGTTGAATATTTTAAGAAGAAAATATTCCGAAAAGGTTTATCAATGTGAGTGGCATTAGTCCAAGAAATAATTTCTTTAATCACTACTTTAGAAGCTCCGATTTTAATGCAAATACACCAGAAGGAAAAATTAACATTTACGCCACCTGGTGGCCAAAGTATTCTTTACCAAAAAATAGAAATTATACGCAAAATAGTTTTCATCAGGATGTGTATCCGCGCAAGAAAAAAAATTCAAATCGGAGTTTTAGAAGAAGAGTTATCGGGAAAAATGTAATTTACTTTTATGCCCCCTAGCGGAAAATCTATGCGTAATTTGAAAAAGTAACTATATCTAAAGTACTCTTCGACATAAATGGAATCAAAGATTAAAGAATTTTTTCAATCGGATATTTAGAAGCAAATATTTCGAATAAAACGTGTTTTTGAATTCGACATCTTCTGAATTTACGCCCTCTAATGGCAAAATTAAAAACAACAACAACGAAAAAGTACCAGGTTACTCTCTGGATCTTTTTTCTGGTCACGACGATAACTGTTAGACGGAGGTTTCACCGTTATGACAATGTTCCCCGGCACTATTGTTAGTCATCTCAATACAATTTTGTAGCTGTGATTCCGTCGATTGGTGTGAATTATGATAAGAGTGGTAAGTGAAATCATATCCGAAAACTTGAAAATTTCATCGTCCTGGAGCGAGAATCGAACCCGCGTCTCCCGGTTTGCGCCCGAGCGTGCTAACCAGTGCACTACCCAGAACGACCAAGTCTCAAGATTCTGAGTAATATGAATTTAACATATCACAGGAATGGCCAGTCGAAGCAACGACATTCATGCTTAGCGAATCTGGATGAATAAAATTCATTGCTTCCCGTGATTGCCCGGAGAAGCAGATAAACCATGAAATACGGTATTACACCAGTATACCATACAAATTTTAAGTTGTGATTTCGTCTATTCGTGTAAATTATGGCAAGAGTGGTAAGTCACATAATATTCGAAAATTTGAAAATTTCACCTTGCTGGAGAGGAAATCGAATCCGCGCCTCCCGGTTTGAGTCTGAGTGTGCTAACCATTACACCACCCAGAACGACCAAGACTGAAGTTTCCGAGTAATTTCAATTTAAAGCATGAGACAAATCGCCGGTCGAATCAACGTCATTCATATTTAGCGAATCTTGTGATGTGTTGAATTCAAATTACTCGGAAACTTCAGACTTGGTCGCTCTGGGTGGTGTGGTGATTAGCATACTCGGGCTCAAACTTCAGCTCCAGAAAAATGGAATTTTCAAGTTTTCGGATATTATTTGACTTACTGCTCTTGTTATAATTTACACTAATAGACGGAACCGCAACTTTAAATTTGTGTTGTATACTGGTGTAATCTCGCAATTATTTCCTTCAAATCCTCCGAGTTTTACGCAGCAATTCTCATAATTTTTGCCCACAGTCTTACCTTCCCTGCCCTATTTTTTTTCTAGTGACTATTCTTTAAAACCAAACTCACTCCGCAATATTTAAATTTTTCATCCGCCCTTCCTAACATCACCTATTGGTGATTTCTGCTGCCCCATCAATGAACATAATTAGAGAAACAGTTATCTTTTCCAGAATCTGCCAATTTGATCTAATTTTACCCGTCCCCATTTTTCTTGCCGCCATTGCTACCGCCGCTTTTCCCTTTATTCTATATTCTAATATCACCAACAATTGTAACCCAAACTCACTTCCTCTCCACCCATCTTCTAGTTAGGCTTACCTTAGTCTTTTGACTCATATCGCCCCCTTAGTTATCATCTCCGTTAAACCCGATACTATTTATATCATTTATATAAATAGGTTAATAAAAATGTAATGGATTCAACAGTTATTAATTTCGTGCATCAGAGATACTAGTTATATTTTTTTACCGTCTATACACGATGAAGATTTTGAATCTAAATATTCAAATCCGAAAAAGATCTTAAAACCACCTGCAACCAGATAAATATCTTTATTTGATCATTCACACACTACTAGATCTTTCAAATCGCCAAGCGTTTCATCTTCAGGTATTAACTGATCAACAAAGATTAGAAACAATATGTTTATATTACAGCAGTTCAAAAAATATTTCTTCCAATAATAATACTAGCTAAGATTTTCTTTTGACTTCTTAATGTACGACCCAATAACACTTGCAGTTGTATGATACTCAGTAACAACTCACGCGCTATTGACATCGCGCGAATGATTATAAAATACGTTATTTTTTGAACTGCTGTAATATAAACATATTGTTTCTAATCTTCGTTGATCAGCTAATACCTGAAGATGAAACGCTTGGCGGTTTGAAAGATCTAGTAGTGTGTGAATGATCCAACAAAGATATTTATCTGGTTGCAGGTGGTTTTAAGATCTTTTTCGGATTTGAATATTTAGATTCAAAATCTTCATCGTGTATAGACGGTAAAATAAATATAACTAGGATGTCATGGATTAGTCATCATATTTCACGGGTTGGTCATCTCATTAATTTCTTACTAAAGTTATATGAACATCATCAGCAAGGTTCCGCAGTGATACACGAACGATGCATATGAAGACTATTTCTAATAGATGCAATTTAAACAATCAAGCTAAGGTAAAAAGGTACTTTACCGCGATCTGTAAGAATCAAATAAGAATTAGAAGATTGTACTAAAGAGGTATTGCTCAACAACGAACGTTAAAGTTATATTTCTTTCATATTTCAGTGTTAGCGTCTGGAAAAGGAAAGCTGGAGCCTGCTTATTGAAACTGAATCTGCGTTACGTCAGTATCTCCTCCCCATTTCAAATAGATGGTTACGGTTTAATATAGAGTTACACGGTTTAATTATTGTGCAATCTTTGATGCGTCCAAATCCACATTTGACAAGCTGCTTTAAATAATGGAACGTCGCTCACCGGGAGTACTAATGACGCAGAAACTCCGGATCATAATTACCAGGAAAGCCCTAGTAATAATGTACATGGTGGACAGAACACTTTTACTGAAATTCAGTTGTTCCTCTACCTTGGGACTGTACTACGTAGGTGCATTACATATTTAATGTTTTTGTTTCACGAAACACTCTTTATTAAAAAAAGAAGCGAAGGTGTATACAACTGCCAAAACAGTGGCTGTCCGTTATAACACAGAACGAAAGATTTATGCGTGTCAAGGATGGATTGCTTATTCCAAAATTATTGGTTTTTCTGCAGTTGTGTAGGTAAATTTTCATGAGTTGTTAGTATTGCAAGGAGTACAGTTTACTTTCCGTTGATGAAACAAAAATTTAAATTTAAAATTCATACTTTGTAACCAAGACAGTGTTACTGTACGATTTTCAACGGATCCAGTTAAATTTTAACTCATTCTTGGTCATTCTGTGAGCATTCCCCACACGCTTTGCATATAAAGAGCGCCATTTATTTGGAAGTTACCCTGCGGCCACAACCCGCCTTCTAGCTGACTTTTAGAATCTTCTCAATAACATGTTATCAGTTCCGAAAAGGATTGGAGATATGAGTGTTTCTCACACGATCCACATATAAAGAGCGCCATTTATTTGGAATTGATCATGAGGGCCACCATCCACGCTATAGCTGACGATTAGGATCTTCTCAACAATCTGCTATCAGTTCCGATAAGGATTGTCGCGTCTTTGATCTTCGAACAGTCTGGGCTTTGCTCCAGTGTGCTTGATGTGAACATTTCTCTCATCAAGCGACCTCTGGTGTTTGCGTCACGTGAGAGCTTTTTCATCAGCCAACCAGTAGCGTTGGCGTTTTGAATTTTTAGAGCAATCGCGATGATACGTGAGCGTGTTTCGCCTAATTTGATTTTTTTGATTGGAGGTTTAACGACCACCGTGAGCAACTCAATGGGCTATAAGCAGTCGCCCGTCCTTAATTTAGGGTCACTGGTTCCAGGGAAGGGAGAGAGCCAGTGCCGTAAGACAAACACAACATCCATGCCTCACCGGGATTCGAACCCGGACCCCAGACGGACGAATGATCAGAGTCCAGCGCCTTAGACCACTGCGCCACCGGGGCGGCTAATTTGATTTTTACTATACATAATAACAATTCTTTCTTGCAAAAAAAGAATTCTGAAGTATTTCATATTATCATTATTACTGGTATTATTATTTGATTGGGAGTTTAACGACTACCGTGAGAAAATGGATGATCTATAAGCAGTCCGCCGTCCTTAATTTTTTATCAGTAGTTCCAGGGAAGGGAGAGAGCTAGTACCGTATTTCAAATACAACGTCCATGTCTAAATGGGATCCGAACCCTAATTCACCACACACGAATGGTCAAAAGCCAGCGCTTACAACACTGGGCCACCAATGTGGCACAGTTATTACTGAGTAGACTATTTATTAGCGTTATGCAAAAGTTTTCGCTCCCACCACTAGCGGGCGCTGTAGGGGTCTAACCGGCCGGAGAACCGTGCTGTCAGTTCGTACATGAAGCCAATCATGGCGGTCAATAAAGGTCATTGGCGGCAATGTGTGTTATTCATGTTTAATTTAGAGAAAAGTGCGAGTGAAGCATACGGTTCAATATTTCAGGCGTATGGCGAAACGGTTATGGGTGAGCGGACGTGTCGAGAATGGTTTGCCATATTTCAAAAAGGTGATCTAAGCTTGGAAGACAAGCCACGTGCAGGTAGACCGTAGGAACCGGCAGACGAGGAGCTGGCGTCGCTGTTGCAAGAGGATGCCACACAATCGACTATGCAACTGGCGAAACGTTTAAAAGTGGCTAAAACGACGGTGGTACAGCGTCTACAATCCTTTGGGAAGATCCAGAGGATTGGTTAGTGGGTTCCGCATATTTTAAAGTAGCTTAATATCGGTCTAAGATTGGGCATCTGTATGTCGTTGCTGAAGAGGTTTCAAAGGAAGTATTTCTTGTGGAAGGTTGTCACCAGGGATGAAAAATGGGTCTATTGCGACAACCCCGTACTCAAGCGATTCTGGGTCGACCCTGGCCAGCCATCAACATTTACTGTAAAACAGGATATCCACGGGGGAAAGGTGTTGTTGTTGTGTGTGGTACGATATGCATAGAGTGCTGTACTTCGAACTGTTGAAACCGGGCGAACAATCACTGCACAACGATATAGCGATCAGTTGATGAATTTGAACTCCATATCCAGCAAAAACTCCCACCCAGTCATTTTGTTACACGATAATAGCAGACCAGATGTCGGTGCCAGCACGATATCAACCCTTGAACAATTACACTGGGAGGTTTTACCGAACCCTGCTTATTCCCCGGACATTGCACCCGCAGACTATCATCTCTTTCACTTTATGGAACATGCCCTAGCCCAACAGCGGTTCACCACAGTTCCAGAGGTGGAAAAGTACGTCACTGCGTTCTTCAGCTCAAAACCCGAGTCCTTCTATAACAGGGGCATTCATTTGTTGCCTGAAAAATGGCAAAAGGTCATTCATGCTAACGGCCAATATTTCATTGAATAAATGTGTACTGGTTTCCTGATTATTCCTGTCTCCTTTCTCTTTAAAACGGTGGAAACTTTTGCATACCCCTGATAAAACTGCTGAAACAGGTAGTGTGAGAAAAACTCTCAGCGCGACGCGACCACTGATGTTGTTCAACGTGAAGCAAAGAACGAATGCTTAAAACCGTTTTTTCAGTTGATTACCTTTCTAGCCGTATATTTCTGGCATAATTTAATAGCTCCATCTATTATTAAATTTCCAAACAAAGCCGAAACATTTTCCTTCAATTTGTGGACCACCATTCATAAAAAAAAGTATGATTAGAACGGAAGTGACCGTGCAACTTCACTCTATAGCCGACTGGAATGAATTTTCAAGAGTTAGAAAAATGTGCTGAAATCAGCTCCAAGAAATACATTAGATGTCTAGAAATTAAGCAAAACGCGTCTATGAACCTGCGCATTAGAAAACGTTGTTATTCAGAGTGGTCACTTAGGCGGATGACTGGCACTAATCGTTTGTGACTAATCACCTGTTAAGTAAAAGGACTATAAAAATTTCATCGAAGCTAAGAACGGAGAGAGGAGATTTTTGAGATACTTGTTTCTACCAGTAGCGTATCTTGGGTCCGAGACCTGGGCTATCGCCCCCCCCCCTCCTCCACACCACAGTACTTTTTTTTTAAATTGCGAAGTTTATTTTTAATTGCTAAATAATATAACATTTTTTTTTCTAAATTTTAAGTACATGCTATTGCTAACATTATACCAAATAATTATGAGATTAGGATTTGAAGACTTATTTGTAACTCCATTCTTCTTTACTTTTGTGTGAACATGATTGTTACGTTTTCACAAAAATGTTTCTTCCGAGTACTTTTTCATATTTAAAAATAATGTTTTTCTCTATTAACGAAACAAACCAGCCAAGTTGCTCGAATGTACAGGTTCTTGTGTTGCTCTATCGTGATTCTTTTTAACACGGAAAAACCTCTTTCGGCAGTTGCAGTTATTGATGTAAAGTTTAATATTAGATCTGATGATTTGTACACCTCAATAAACACTATGTCCAATTATTCCACTATATGTAACAAGTAATGTCTCTTACTGATTTGTTTCGAATTCATCAAGGAAATAAAATACGTTCAGTTCCTTTTTTAATCGAGCTGTATCAAAATTTGAAGCATAGAGTTCTTTAAACTCTGATATTAGATGTCTAGGAAAGCTTTCACGAAATTTATCAAAACAGTTCGAATCCAACAAAGCCACGAATTTAGGATATTATATCACTGATTTTAATTCATTGACACTTCATGCAAACTGAAACCACTCTAGCGAAGCACGCGCTGTAAATGGCGGAAGCTTGGAGCGACTGAGGTAGCCCGACGTCTTCTCTTTTCTGAACGAACCGTTGCGCAAAGCAATGGTGCATTCACCTCTATAAGCTCAGTCATGTTGTCACGGAAAAGCTATCAGGCGATCTTATCGAAGTTCTTCGCATCAGAACAGCGAAGACTTTCGAAGACCTGCTCGCCTTGTGAAGTTGGTCATTGCTCGCTAGATTAAGTCTCATAATTATCGAAAGATGCGAATCCGCTCGTGTTTTCTTCGCACCGAAAGCATCCACATAGTATCTTAATTCCGTTGATATATGACTTTTATTTGTGTATATTTAATTGACTTTTATTTGTGGATTCTCTGGGCTTCGTAGCTAGCCTCGAATATACGCCACTAGGTTTTAGCTAGTGGCATGATATATCCGTTAAAAGCACTGGTCATCTCCCATCATGTATTAGACAACAAAACAAAAAATATCAGGTAACCACAAAAGTATTTGCCGTATTTCGTGGGAGCAAAATTAACACCTTGTAATGATTGCATTTGCGGAGAGATTGCATTCTGCCCTCGGTATATCGTTCAGCTGAAATCCCAAGATGCCCTGCGCAATTGAATTAGATGAGTAAGCAATTTGGTTGTGGAAAGACGTGCAATTACAATGTTAGTATCAGCGGAAGTTATTCATGGGTGTTTGTTATAAATTTAAACTCGGTTCATCTGCTGCAGAAACAACTTATCGTATTTGCTAAGCATTCGGTGCAGATGCTGTGAAGGAACGCACAACTCGGAAATTGGTTTCGGAAGTTCAGACACGGAGATTAATCTCTTCAAGACAAGTCCCGGAGTGGTCGGCCTGTCAGCCTTGGTACAGAAACCTTGTAGGTGGATAGAGTGGTCGGCCTGTCAGCCTTGGCACAGAAACCTTGTAGGTGGATAGAGTGGTCGGCCTGTCAGCCTTGGCACAGAAACCTTGTAGGTGGATAGAGTGGTCGGCCTGTCAGCCTTGGCACAGAAACCTTGTAGGCGGAGCAGAACAGAAGCCATACATGCCAGGAACTAGCTCAGTCATTTGGTGTTGTTAATGAAACAATCCGAAGATCTTTGCATTCAAGAGGTAAGGCATACACATTGTCTAAGTGGGTCCCCCACGAATTATCTGGAATGAATAAACAGCAACGTGTCTCAGCTTGTCTTGCAATGCTGTCTCGCTATGACAAGAAACCATTTTTGGATAGAGTATTCAAATGTGATGAGAAGTGGATCCAGTATAGCACCCCACGGCCTTAAAGACATTACCTGTCCACTAGTGACTCCACTCTTGACACATAGATGACACAGGTGCATCTATGTGGAGTTATGCTGTGTGTATGGTGAACAGCATGTGGTGTTCTTCATTATGAACAATTGCAACATGGCCAAACGATCAGCGCTGCAGTGAACAATTGAAAAGTGTGCATAATGACCTGAAAAAGAAGAAAGCAGCACTGGTCAACACAAAGAGAATTCTGCTCCTTCAAGATAACGATCGTGCCCACTACTCTTCATTGACCAGAAACACTATGAAAGAGCGTGGGTGGGAGCTTTTATGCCATCCAACTTACTCGCCAGATATCTATATCCTTCAAACTATCACTTGTTACTTTCACTCGACAGGGTTTTGCGTGGACACGACTTCTCCAAATTTGAAGATGTGCACGTTGCCCTCCAAAACGTTTTCTCTTCTCATCTCCAGACATGTTATCATAGGGGTATACACTATATTGACTAAAGTCACCGGACACCTAGAAGAGAAACACAACATAGCATTTATTGTCATACATTAGTACGGTGTCGGTCCAACTTTGGCCTTAACGCATGCATTGACTTTTCGAGACATATTCTCGACAACGTCTTGGAACACGGCGATAGGTATGCGTGGAGATGAAAGTCTTATGAGCAGCTGCACGAACACGGTAACCCATGGAATGAAGTTCTCTGCGAAAGGTACATATACATACTAAGGTTCCAGCATATTTACTCACCTGTACACTGAGTTCTTGTGCAGTACTACGTATATTAGCTGTAACGACTCTCCTGAGGCTTTGACGTCCTCTATCACTGATTTTCTTTGGTCTGCCGGTACGTTTTGCTGCTTCAGGTACGCCATGTGTCTTCCACTTATTCAGTTCTTCCAAAACAGTTGATATGAGTATGTTTAAACGTCTCTCGGTTTTTTTTATGGACAACCCACAAATATAACACCCAACAATCTTTCCTTTCTCAAAGTCAGTTCTCTCCCGCCGCGACATTTTCATTCAACCTCACAATGCGATATTATCGCAGTCAGCTGCAGGCTTATTTTTACACCGTTTGCAGCTGTACCGCGCATTTTAACAACGCAGCGGATCCGTTCATTTGGGTTTGAAGGTGTGTCCGGTGACGATTGTCGTTATAGTGTATATTATCCTTTATGAACCTCAAACATTAGTGCATTATCCTTTACGTACTTCACGTATTATTATCTTTTATGAATTTCAAGCATTTGTACATTCTCCTTTGCGAACCTCCAATATTAATACATTATTCTGAACGAACCTCACGTATTATATATCCTTCCCAACTTGGGACCGATAATGCGACACTGCATGCACCCCGAGAGCGACGTACATTTGTTGCCAGGAAAAATGATGACCACCGATAGGAAAAAAATGACTATACAAGGGAGGTCGTTTTGCTCTTCTCAATCTTCCGTGCCTCATACGCGTTTCCATCTGTTATCCTGTCTTCCTTTAATAATAGCATGATATTCATTTTAATTTCGTAAGCAAATCCTTTTATAATTTAGACTTGAAAGCAATAAATGCAACTTGTACAGCAATGAAAAATCATCTACCATAATTTAAAGGGTGGACCTCCATTTCCCGGCTGGCTATGGCTTCCAAATTTGCATACACACAATTACAGACATTGTTTCATTTTTATTGATTTCAGGTACACAGGAATATGAAAATACTAAATACTATACTGTGCAAATTAATTGGGACAAAGTAAAAAATCACTCTTTTTTCCAAAACTATGCCTTTATATCATTCTATGCCTTGATATGCACTGATAAGTACCTGTATTAGTACGAAGTATGTCCTCCTTTAGCAGAAATGACCTCTTGAATTCGTTTTGGCATTGTCTCCACTAACTGAGTGCACATATTTTTGACTTCATAATCGTGGGACCACACTTTTATAGCATTCGTCATCATGCGTTCTTCGGTTGTACAGTCCATTTTACCTAAACGTTTCTTCAAAATATTGCACAAGTTTTCTACGGGACTTAAATCTGGTGAATTTCCAGGCCAATCAAGCAAATCAATTTGATTTTCTTTTCCAGCATGCAATTTTTGACTAATTTCGAAATGTGACATGGGTCCAAGTCATGTTGAAATGTCCCGTCAAAAGTTTGTAAGAATGGTACAATCTTAAGTTGTAAAATTTCTACGTACTTGGCTGAATTCATCATACCTTGAACAGGAACTAAGCTTCCAGTGCCATTTGATGTGGAAAAACCCCAAAACGTCTGTTTCAGAGGGTGTTTTACAATTTGTTTGACATGCTGAGGTCTTAAGGGTTCACAGTTGCTTCGTCTAAGGACGTTTGCTTGGGAACCCTGCAAAAATAAATGAGTTTCATCACTGAAAATTACCTTTTTCCAGTCGTCAGCAGTCCATGATTTATATTTTCTGGCCCATGCTCAACGTTTTATCTTCGTTTTCGCATTCAAATATTGTTTTTTCGTTGGTCTTCTTGCCTTCTGGCCAACTTCCAAAAGCCTACGGCGTACAGTTGAATCACAAACATCACAACCACTCTTTGAAGGTCGGTACTTGCTTTTTTTGGGGGGATTCATTTTACCATTTCTGATTAGATATTTATCGGTTCGTGCAGTTGTTTTTCGTTTTCTTCCACATTTACCTCTCCTTTTTGGAGATGTTGATCCAGATGCATTGTATCGCGTAAGCAGTCTTGATACACTTGATTTGCGTACACCAACTGCAGAAGCGATATCTCTCACTGTCATAGAAGTGTGATCCTTCAGAGCAATTATTTTTTCACGCTTCCTTGGCAAAATATCCATTTTTCAATACACGAAAGCAACACGTACTCACAAAGAGTAAAAATTAACATCCACCTGTTGCACACGAAAGATCACAACTGAAGCTGAAGTGCCTATTTCCTGTTTAAAACCGGTCAAACTACATTCTTACTATCAAGGTGTAACAGGCACGCCACTTAACAGCTGATAAAACCGTTTTACGTGGGTTTCCGACATCAACAGGCGATCACATTACAATTCTGAGAATATAATAGGTTGTCCCAATTAATTTGCAAGGTATAGTAAGTTCTTTATGCAGTATCTTTTTTTTTTTTCAGTTACTATCACTAAATTAGAGAAAGACAGTGAGAAGTGATTGTTTTATGAACTCGATGTGTCAGAGGATTCGGGAGCACGTTTCTGTTTTCCTAATTTTGCTCAAATTCATGAATAAAAAAGCTACCTGTTCTAGGGTTAATGTTCCGAAATGTTTCAGCAGCCATTTTCTTTCAGTTACTAAATAATGTTTGTCATAATTTGGTGCTTCATGTAGGTTTTATGTTGTTGTTACGCTTACATAAGGAATGTGATGTTTGCAAGTGCTCATGATAAGAGGCAGCATTTTCTTTGCTTACGGATAGAAAACTAAAAGGACGTAAGAAGATAAATAATGAAAATCGAAGGACAATACGCCTAAGGACGTCTGGCGCCAAAATCCTTATCATCCACGTCGTTGTTCCGGAAAAGAACTAGAAACACCAGGAAAAATTATGAGAGATGAAGTTGAACTGCATGTCAAGAGAACGTTTCCATCAAGTACATGATTGAACCGGAACACAAGATAGTGGCATAATTTCGAAAGCAATTAGTCACGTCGATATTTCTGGAATGCATGCGCTTTAACAAGCGAAGATTATTTTACGATTGGAAGGAAAAGTAAATCGGCATAACTTGTCTTACAAGAAGTTATAATCGTAGTTCATGATGAGAAATCTTTAGTTGAGGACGAGATATCAAGAAAGACGCGTAACTTCTTATTAATACCATGGAAATATCCATTTTAGAAAGACCGGGCAAAAAATACGCAGCTGGTTATTATAGTACTGCATATTAAAAGACCATATGCTGAAAGTTAAGTACAGTAAAAGTTTGTTTATACGGCATACTTGGGAAATGTGATGTGCAGAAACACGGCAGAGGCAAAACAATATAACCACCTACATACACTGCCGGAAAGTGAAAAAAGAACACCAAGAAGGAATTGGCGGACGATCATGAAATTTACATATGTTAATGGGGTCGAGTTTACGTAGGTGTGGTGTTAATATCAGGACCAACAGGTGAGCGCTTACGCCACAGCACGGCATAATATGCAAACTATCGTCGGTGGTATTTAAGGAGTACGGCGAAGTGAATGTAATCAGTCGTCGGCGCACGGACACCTGCAAAGACCCTAAAGAAGCTGCAATGCCTGGACATGGAAGACGTGTACGATTTCAGCAGTTATCGGACTTTGAGCGAAGACGTCTAGTCGGACTCCGCGAGGCCGGGTGGTCGTATCGTCGTATTGCGGAGCGAATTGGACGGGACGTATCGGTGGTGGTACGATGGTGGCGTAGATGGTCCGAGGAACATTCCCACACGAGAAGACGTGGAACCGGGAGTCACAGATGGACTGATGAGCGGACCGATCGATGCATAAGAAGAGCGGCGTTGTCAAGCAGAACATCCACTGCGACGCAAATCCGAGCTGCCGTTGCACCTGAGATGACTGTGCGAACAATCCGCATCCGTCTACTGGATGCAGGACTACGTGCACGTGTGCCTCCGGCATGGAACGGCTGCAGTGGTGTCACCAACGTCTGCACTGGAGAACGCAATGGCGATCTGTCGTATCCAGCGATGAAAGCGGATTCTGCTTGGGAGCCTCCGATGGCCGTATGCGTGTTCGCAGATGCACAGGGGAGCTTCTCCACCCTTCTTGCACCCGTCAGCGACACACAGGGCCTACACCTGGTCTCCTGGTGTGGGGAGCGATCAGCTATCACTGCCGTACACAACTAGTGTTTGTACCGGGTACGTTAAACAGCACCTCCTGCATCAACAACATCATTCAGCCCGTTGTTGTGTCATTTGTAAGGTCTGTCCATCGTGGTGTTTTCCAGCAAGATAACCCACGCTCACACACGGCACGTGCAACGCAACATGCACTTCAGGGTGTGAGACAACATCCATGGCCTGCACGTTCACCGGATGATTTGTCCCCCATTGTGCACGTGTGGGATTTTATGGGACAACGACTTATCCAGTCTCTACGGCCAGCCACGATCACCCCCGATTTACGCGTCCAAGTTGAGGATGCTTGGATCTCAATACCCCAAACTTACATCCAACGTCTGTACGACGGACTCCATGCCAGAATTGCACAGTGTGACACAGTTCATGGCGGTTCAACCTAGTACTAACCATGTTACATGGAAATGTTATTTTTCAGTTTACCAGCAAATGCAGCTGTATTTTGCCATAATGTTTTGATAACGTTATCCTCTGTATTCCGTTATTATGCTGTATAAATTTCGTTGGTATCAGACGTCTCCTTCTTGGTGTTCTTTTTTCACCTTCCGCCAGTGTATATTTTGCGACGCAGTTGCTTCTGGGTAGAGATGTTAGATCTTTGCTGAGCTTATTGACTGCACGAGAGCTAATAAGGTATGAAAGTTATATTTTTATTACCGTCTGCATAAATACGTTGTGTGTGTGTGCAGCTCACCGTGATATGTTTGTGATTTCGTAAATAGACAACGTTATGTGATTTCGTAAATAGACAACGTTATGTGATTTCGTAAATAGACAACGTTATGTGATTTCGTAAATAGACAACGTTATGTGATTTCACCTAAAGGTGCTTGAAGTCGAAAGTGGCTGGACCAATAAAAGAAAGTCTACGTAAGTGATGTGCTTTCTGTATATGGTTCGTCTGGCCTTAATAGTCTTACTTTAAAGTGAGCTATCCGGTGAAACTAGTGCATCATATTTACACTTAATTCATCACTTCCTCAGTCGGACATTTGCAACTTAGCATGACAACAAATCTCGCATAACGTAAAAGACTTTATAAATATAAGTCTTGTCGTACGATGATGTAATATATTATAACAAATTAATAACGCTGGTTCTGAAAAATTAAACAAGTTGTAAAGTTATAAGAATTTATCCCTATAAAAGTACCTTCATGAATTTTGAAGGAAATAGCGTAAAACTAACTGACATCCGAAGCGCAGGAAATAAACACAAAAAATCCCGTAATTGCATCCAGCGAATAAGGGCAGAAATAACTGCGCATTTTCCTTGTGCCTCAATTACCAAGCACTAATGTCCAAAATATGAGCAAAACAATAAATGACCAAGTATATCGTAATGAAAGAATGCCACTGAATTCTAGGCTGTTATTTAACATTTATCCCGTGTTCTTTGACATCAGAGAAAAAGAGATATGCCATTTGAGTTCTTCTGTTCCTAACCATATTTTCTGTCATGGAACTCCTCTCGATTTCATCCATGCTGCAGAAATAACAGTTGTTCTTTGTTTCTGAGCTTAACGACCACCATGAGCAGTTTTCTGGAAATCGTTCGTCCATAATCTAGAAACATAGGCAGAGTTGTATAAAAATAAAATGCATCTGCGTACACAACGATTGAAACAGAAAACTACTGGAATCTCGCAAGCACGAACTACAATAACAGTAAAATAAGCTAACTTAAAGAAAAATTAATAAAACCGTAAATGATTATTAGAACGTTATAGATTCCACCGAGGACAATATAAATACATTACAACTGAATGTGCAGCAATATACTCTGAAAGGACAAATTATTACGTATACATAGCTAATAGCGTGTGGCGCCACCTTTTGCACGCAGGACAGCATTCAAACGTCGTGGTACGGATGCAATGAGGTCCTGAAACACAGACTCCGGTATCGCTGATCAACAATCTAAGAGTGCGTGGCATAGAGTAGGCATAGATGTAGGTTGGGATGGTTGAACACGAAGAGCTCGCTCCAATATGTTCCATAAATTCTCTATACGGTTGATGTCCGGTGAGAGTCATGCAAGTGCGATAAGAACACTGCTATGCGCCAGGACGCAGTCGATCGCTATCCAGTCCGATGGGGTGGAGCGTTGTCTTGTTGAAAGATCGGAACTTGGTTCGGACAGAGGCACGTTATGAAAGGGTGGAGATGGTCAGCCAGGCGCTACCCATAGCTGGAATCAGTGACGGAATATCCACGAAGTACCAATAGACCTAGGCTAGACAACGTGAAAGCTGCCCAAACAGTTATACCGCCTCCACCTGCCTGTAGTACCTCAACTACGCATGCGTGGTCCATAGCTTCGTGTGGTTTACGCCACACGCGCTTCCTGCCATCGGCGCGATACAGTGTGAAACGGGATTCGTCAGACCACATGACGCGTTACCAATCATCCAGGCTCCAATTTCCATGGGCCTTCGCAAACTGCAGCCAAATCGTGCGATGCTGTGCCGTTAACATCGGAACACGATGTGGTCGTCGACTTCCCCAGCCAAGTTGTGCTATCTGAAGACGGATTGTATTTGAGCATAGGATTGCGGATGTTCCTTCATTAAATTGTGACGCGATTTGTTACAAACAAGCCTTCCGATTCGTCTGTACGATGCGGGCCAATCGCTCGTGCACTCGATCATCCAATGCACTGTTACGGTCACATTTCATCCGACTGTTAGGAGTTCTGCCGGGTTTCGTGTACTCCAGGTACATACTTGCTACGGTTTGTCGCGGAATTCCTAACAGTTTCGCCGTTGCGCTGATTAAACATCCAGACTTCCTGGCTCTAACGACTTGACCTCGATCAAAATCACTTAAGTCTCGTCCTCGACCCTTGATGAAATGTATTCCTATGCGTACCGACCCACTTTGTTTATATCCCCAACCGGCTTTCTTGCACACCACGATATGCTGCTGTCCTACTTCTTTGCGTATTTTCACGGAGGTATACGTTATAATTTGTTCTTTCAGTATATGCACAATAGATATTTATGGCAAAATTTAAAAAAAATTGGAGTGAAACTCATAAAATCAAAAGGCTAAACAATGTTTTTACATCCAGAAAAAGAATTGCATCAATGGACGTACAAAAATTATATATAGCATTTTCAATAACCTAGGTCTAAAATAGCAAATTTACAGAACACATACGGGAAAGATTTTAATTTAATAACTGGGAATTGCAAGAGGAACATAGAAATACATTTTAAATTCCCTCTGTGTAAACAAAACTTTAGATACAGTTTCTATACATTAAGAACAGGCCTTGGTGAAAATTTATTGGCCGGAAATGTGCGTAAAAAAATAAAAAAATTCAGAAGATGTGAAAAATAACTGAAAGTTCAAGTAAAAGCAAGATTAAGTATCTTAATCTGAATAAAGCCTTGAGTAAGTATTTTAATTCCTGTAAATAATGTTTTTCTTATTTTCTTAATGTACAAAAAAAAAACGTTCTCCTAATAATTTGAAAGCTATCCGCGTACAGCGTGCACGCGTACGTCTACATTCTGAACCTGGGGACATAGGTTCCAGAAAATAGCGAAGATTCTTTGTTCGGGGCTTTGATGACCACCATGAGCAATTCTTAGTGATATAAGCAGTTGCCTAGCGCAAGTTCCAGGCCACATCCCGCGGATGAGCTAGTGGGCAACGGTGACTTCCACGGAAAGGTCTCAGGAATGATTCCAGGCATGTACGAGCACTCCAATCACTAAATACCCACCGTTTGTCATATGGGCACCTTAAGCTGTCGGAACCCGGGTACTCATATATGAATTAGGGCATCGTCCTCCCCATTTCTACCTCGCTTTCGCGTGAATATCTTGTCGGGCACTATAGTCCAAATCTAATAGCTTCCTGCTTCTAAGGGTTGTTTAAAACCTGGGGTCAGACCCTCCCTTCATAAAATCCCCTAAGTAAATCTCTAATTTGTATATTTATGTCTGATCGCCAGATATGGGCACGGGTTCTCGTCCCGGATGAAAATACTACCTGTAAAGGTGCAAGATTTGTTTCGTAACATAAATAGTGATTCCGACTTCAATTATTTTCTGCCTGCCCTTGGGCCGAGCGGTCAAAGGCATATAGTTACCACCGTGAGCCGCATTGTCGGCTATAAGCTGTCATCCGGCAATAATTTGAGTCTTCTGGTTTTAGAAAAGGGAGAGATTTCATGCCGCATCGCTAACACATCTTCCATGCCCCACCCGGGAATTCAAACCCATATCAAACGAATGGTCATAAGCAAACTCTTGGACCACTGGGCCACCGAGGTCAAGGGCAGTTTTTTGTTCAGTCAATCAGCCTGTGTCCAGATTCGAGTTCCAGATGGGGCATGGGCGCTGTACATGCCTTACCACATACTGGGTTCCTACTGGAACCAGAAGCCTCAAATTAATGACAGACGACTGTTTCTAGCCTTCTTCTTCTATTGGGTTGTCGGAAAAGTCATGACGTATTTTGGCCCCCGAGGGGAGGTGGGCGGTATTGGAAGTACTAGAGGCATGTGCAGCTCTGTTATCGCTATGGCATTCGACAGGTGCTAGTTCCAGCTGCAGTCTTAAAGGAATTGTGGGCGATTTGGTTGATTTCAGGAGATTTGACATCAAGTTGAAGATGGGAGACCAAGCTGTGCATTTTCGCCTTATTTTACTGTTTTACTTCCGTAAAGGGAAGAACGCGCGTCAAGCTTGTGAAAAGTTGCGTAAAATGTACGGTGATAATGCTCTACACGAACGTCAGTGCCAGCGGTGGTTCGCAAAATTCCGTGCTGGTGATTTTGACCTCAACGGTGCTTCTCGGTCCGGGAGGCCAACCGAGGTTGATGACGACCAAATCAAGGCATTGATCGAGTCAAACCCACGTTACATGACATGAGAGATTGCAGACACCTTGCACATCCATCATTCAAGCGTTCACGACCTCCTGAAGAAGCTTGGATACGTAAGCAAGCTCGATGTGTGGGTTCCTCATGAACTCAAAGAAGCTCAATTGACGGTGCGTATAAACATCTGCGATATGCTCATTAAACGTGAGGAAAACGATCCTTTTTTGAAGCGACTGATAATTGGTGGCGAAAAGTGGATTGTGTACAACAATGTGCTGCGCAAACGGTCTTGGTCCCTACGTGCTGCTTTGCCTCAAACGACATCTAAAGCAGACATTCATCAGCGGAAGGTTCTAGTCTCAGTGTAATGGGATTTTAAAGGTGTCGTGTTTTTCGAGTTCTGGAGCAGTTTGTGCAGGAATAATAGTACAACGACGTACCGCTTACCACCATTCAGGACTTGTATGCGTCCATTCCAAGGAGGATTCAAGCAGTTTTAAATGACAAGGGTGTTCCCACACCATATTTGGTGTGTAACGCTTATTGTTTCAAGGTGTTTCCATTATTTTGGACTACTCCTGTAAATGGTCTCCCGTTCTTAATTTAGGGCAACTGGTTCCAGGAAAGGGAGAGAGCCAGGGCAGTAAGACAAACACAATATCCATGTCTCAATGGGATTCAAACCCCAACTCTTCTCGGACGATTGATGAAAAGCGTTTTTATCCTTCAGAGGTGCTTATCGTGATCCTTAGACCGCTAATCATAACAGAAGCTTTGCATATAATGGTTTTAAAAAAAGAAAATCCCTCATTTCTCGAACTGATAAAATATCCCTCTTTTGTGTAATGTCGAGATTACAGCAAAATCTGTGTATTATATGAACATTGATTTTGTGATGAAAAAATGGAATACAATCAATTTGTTTCATAATTCATTTGAACAACATTCACACACCACTCGTTCCCTTAGCTTGCGTCTTCGTCTCTCTAAGCAGTAGGAATTTTTCATGTATAATTAATGATGTTTTGTATTTTATTTTTTGTGCGTTCAGTAATATAATTCGGATACCAGGAATGCATTATATCGGTGCATAAATTAAACTGAACAAGCATTTCTTCAATAGCATACAGCGCTTTTCTTTTCAGAAACCTTTGAATTATACCAAGTGAAAAATATACCGTATATGATAATTCAGAATAGTACACAGTAATGCCACAAATGTTCAGCTGAATTACGCAAATTATTCAGATAACCGTAACAAAGCATTGTGATAAAGTTGTGGACATCAGGAATTTTCAGCGAGTTCGTTGTCAGAAAGTTAGATCACTTGAGCAACCAGCCACAATCAATATTGAGGAAAACAAAGAAAGCATGAGATGAATAAAGCATGGGTTCTCGCAACTCTGTGGAATGGCTATTACCTGATTAGAGGAAGAACGTAATGTTAAAGGCAAGGCATTGGTTTGCATGGTTACCTGGTTTCATAAAATTGCTCGAAGGCGATGTATTTGTTCATTCTTAACAAAATTATTTTTGGTTATATTTAACAATAGTATTTTGTGTTAGCATCTATCATTGTCGTTTAACTGTTACAGATAAAAGACTCGTAAATAAGAATTTATTTGGAACACGAAATAAAACTATAGAGTGATAAAAAATGTTCAGGCATTAATAAATATCTCAGAAAACATCATGCAAAGCAAATGAGGAAAAAATGTCTTCATAAGCCTCTTTCGACGAACGTGCATCCATATTGGATGACATACTATTTGAATCGTGATAATCATATAGCGAAATGATGAGATGTCTGCTTAAGGATTTTCTTTTTATTGCACAAATTCAATTACGCAGTACTTAGAGTTTTGTACCGTTACCTAATTCCTATATGTAAGGTAATTCCATTAAAGCTGACTGAACAAACGCGATATACGCTGAACAGCAATTGAATTAGAGATACTTGCCTAGTAATGTGTAGCTCCACCTTTAGCCCTGGTGACGAAGGCGATTCGTCTCGGCATGGACTCGACAAGACACCGGAAGCGTTGGGAACCCATACGGAACCACGACCCCTGAACAAGCTCCCACAGTTCACGAACATTCAATGGAGGGAGATCATAGCCTCGAACATCTCTCTCGATGGCATCCCAGATGTGCTCGACGGGATTGAGGTCAGGTGACCTAGCTGGCCAAGGAAGCGAGGTCACGTCGGTGGAGTGTTCATCCAATCATTCGGATACAATTCTGGAGCGATGGCACGGTGCATTGTCTTGTTGCAGGATAAGGTACTCAGTAGGATGTTGAAGACGCACAAACGGGAGCAAATGGTCGTCCAGGATATCCCGGTAACGTTGACCTGTGAGGGACGATGTCACACGTACCACGGGTCCCATTTCAGTCCACCTAAACAGTCCCCAGACGAGAATGCCACCCCCACCATCTTGAAGAGTACCCTGCTGGCAAGTAAGATCCATCGCTTCATGTGGTTTGCGCCGTACTCGTATCCTGTCATCAAATGTACCAACGTGAATCTCGACTCATCAGTCCAGGCAACATTTTTCCACATGTCTAGGGTCCAGTGGCGGTGTTCCCGCCCCCATGCTAATCTTTGAACCCTGTGATGTGCGGTCAGTTACGGTACTCTCGTGGGCCGATAGTTTCTGTACCCCATAGCGAGGAGATGGTTCTGGATGGTGTGGCTGCTGACACGTTTTTGTGCACCAGCGTTAAATTGCCGAGTGATTTCTTGCACTGTGGCTCGTCTATACGCTGTTACAATGCGAGATAGCCGACGTTGGCCATGCTCATCCACTCGTTGTTGTTCACGGCAGTTGGCCCTTGCAGGGATGGGTTTACCGGATTCGATGTACTCACGGTGCACCCGTGACACAGTGGCTCATGAAAATCCAGTGCCTACACGACTTCCGAGATGGAGTGACCCATTCGTCGAGCCCGACAATTTGCCCACGATCAAATGCGTTTAGATCCTTCGTCTTACCCATACTGCGTCCGACTCTTACTGATTCCCGTCGCAGCACTCCTTATATTGTCGGATCGCTGCATACGTCATGTCGTTTCCGTTTACAGGGCCGCCCACAGCGCCACATTTGCATAACGCCAGCTGTCTCTAATTCAATTGCTCTTCAGTGTATATGAATTCTTTGCGCACGAACTAAAACATATACGTAACTACATTCCCAATACACATTAATATTTAAAATACGTATGAAAAAAGAACGGTTCACGAAACACTATTGAAATGTATTTTATCTGAAAAAAACTGAACAGCATTTTCTTTTGAATAAAAATGCAAACATATAAAAAAAGCGATCATTGAAAAAAATATATACGAAACATTTTATTTACAATAATTGATTGGATGAAAAGAACTTTCCAGGTCTCACATTCTTACAACTTAACGTAGGCCCAACACTGTGCCATCGTCTTCTATTTCTAAAAGACGGTGGCTCAATGTTGGCCCTACGTTAAATTGAAAGGCTGTGCTACGTGCACACATTTTATTTACTTATTTATTTGTGAGCACATCCCAACAGACAGTAGATTAAGTTACAGAAATTGCTATAACATATATGCATTAAAAGTGATAATACAATCTAGCAAAACATGCTTTAGAAATTAAATCATATTCTACATTTAAAATATCCGAACATTCTTAAAGTGAGATGTGAAGGAGTCGAATAATAAAAATACATAACGGATAATTTTTCTCAGCTTCAGTCTTGGAGAATTTTTCCTTGCAGAGTGGCACTGCAAATACTGAACATTTTGTCCATGGTAAACGTGGCACACGGAAATTTCTTTTAATTAACACACAGCAACGGAAAAATTGCATTTCGACACCGCTGAGATCGTACCCCAGATCGCTCGATAACTAGCCCAGTGCGTTCGTCTTACGCTACGGCGCAAACAATCCACGGCGCTAAGTGTGTTTATCTCTCAGCATCTGACCTAATAAATCCGTAGGGATGGGCTCAGCAAATGAGACATCTCCATCTGGTGGGGCTTAACAGCACAAGCTATTTAATTATAGCTAATAAATCCAAAGGGCAGGAGAAATTGTGAAAATCTTCCAAATGCGTGTCTCACTTGCTGAGCCCATCCTTACACATTTGTGAATTCAGATGCTGACATATAAACATACATAGCGCCGTGGATTGTTTGCACCGTAGCGTAAAGCGAACACACCCGGCTAGTTAGCGAGAGATCTGGGTTCGTTCCCAGCGGTGTAGAAATACAGTTTTTCGGTTGCTGTGTGTTAACTAAAAGGAAAACGTGAAAAGAGCGATGACTTTGTCTATTTACATTGTCTCCACGCATTTGGAAGATTTTCACCACTCGGAAACTTAATTGTTTTACAATTTGAATATTGTCTATGTTTCCATTGCTGATGCCGTACAGAAACTTTAGTTGGAGAGCCTTCCTACTAGAATGTAGAAAGGTGATCTTGAAGAATGACAGTAAGTCAGCCGTCGGGATATCCGCGATATAAACCCCAGTAGATCTGTAAAAAAAGTGTCGTAGAAATTTTTTTTTGTACTTTCTCAATCTTATTTAGTAGTGTTACGAGCCTTCGAGCCTAGGACTAAATGATAGCAGCATACTCTAGTGAAGGTCTGAACGTAATTTCAACAATGCGAATAAGTGTCTGAGGATTGGAAAAAAAAAACTTGGAAAGTCGCATAATAAGTTCAATATTCCTATAGGCTAAACTTACAATTCTTTGGATATGGCTTTTAAAGTTCAGTTGGAATCAAACGTATTGAGATGAAGCTGGTTTAACGTACAGGCAGGTTAATAATGTCAGTGAAGAGCAAGACAGTCACCAACAGCCTGAACATTGCTATAAAGCTTGAGATATCGAAAGAACAAGAGACAACGGCCATCAATGTAAAAAGTATGTATGTATGTATGTATGTATGTATGTATGTATGTATATATGTATGTATGTATGTATGTATGTATGTATGTATGTATGTATGTATGTATGTATATATGTATGTATGTATGTATGCATGTAATAAAAAAAAAGAAACACCGAAGTACCTAGAAGGAATCATCCAATCGAGCTTAAAATTGGTATGTCAATGCACACTTATAGAAAATGAAGTGATGGCAATTCCTGAGCAGTTGGGCAATTTATTCAGATAAAACCGCTACACAAATGGAATAAATCAGTACGTTGTAGCGTTTTACCTCTGACTCGGATACAAGCGGTTACACGGCATGACACGGATACATACAGTTCACGAATACTGTCCTGACGTATGGTATACTAGATCGTGTCCAAATTGTTGGCCATTTAGCCGATAATCCCGGATTGGGGTAGGTGGCGTCCCATCATGTCCCAAATATGCCTGATGGCTGAGAGGTCAAGCGATGGATGGGGGTCGACATTACTGACGCAGGACTGGAAGAGTCGTTCCGTGTGTAGCCGGACATTATGCTATCGGAAGATTGCTCTGCGATGCTGCGATAGACATGGCAACAGAACAGGTCGTAGAATGTCGTCAACGTACCGTTGAGCCATAAAGATGATACAGAGGACTACCAACGGTGTCTGGCTATCGTAAGAAATGGCTCTTCAGACAGTAATTTCCGGTGTTCGAGCCATGTGCCGTTCCACGGTAAATGCAGGATCCGTGCGCTGGCCAGCTCGTATCTAGCCACGTGTGTGCTGGTTATCGGCGCCAAATGACTCCATCATTGAAGACAACACGATGCCACTGGACACTATCTCACGTTGATCGGGCAGAACACCATTGCAACCGGTGCCGGCAGTGCTCGCTGGTCAGTGGATTCCGGCGAAGTGGCTTTTTCGAATGTGGTCTCCGTGCCGCAAATCGTCTGGCAACGGTCCAGATAGCGACTTCCGTACCTGTAGATGGTCACGGATGGTTGAGAGCGACAAGTTCGGTTCTGTTCGTGCGGCTGTCTCAGTTGCGCATTCCCCGCGGTCTGTTGTTGAGCTCGGCCGTCCACTGTCCGCGCGCCACTGGGACCCCTCCTAGACTCATTGGCGGCAACATTGTCCGATTCCCGCGTCGCTCCGTCCCTATTACCTGGTGATACGGCGACGTGACCCACGAGTATCTCGCAGCATAATTATATATCCTCTCTTAAACTCGCTCAAGTGCTCGTTTTGTGCACGTATCCGACTTCAAGGCATCCTCGTATTCCGTGAAAGTTAATACAACCTCAATCCGCTGTCGCAATTGCCCCTGCGTGCGAGGTTTGCTCTTGGTGTACCTTTCTCGATGTGCGGTTCCCATGCGCTGTGGCGGGTCACTATTTAGTCACTGGGCGCTAAATTTTAGTCATTTGCATATTCTGCTCGGACGTATTTTCATGCTGAGTTTTTCTGGATCGAACTACTGTCTCCGAGTGCTTCGTTTTTTCTTTTTTGGAAAAGGAGTGCTTCGGTTTTTTTTCTTTTTTGGAAAAGAGTGTATATTGTTATTTATATTAAAGAACAACTTGAATCCCCCCCCCAGGAGAAACGAAAAACCGCCACAACATTACAAAACTGCTGTTACATTCGAAGACACATCGAAATCAAAAAAAAAAGATCCATTAAGGTGGTTCCATTTAAAACCCCTGCCTTATGTTTCCAATGGTAAAAGTTCTTTACATATTTTCTTGGCAATTAATGTATTTCCCAAGGATGACAATTTGCACATCGATAAAACTAACTTTAAGTTATACCATGGGATACTTAATACTTGCTAAAACATAACTATAATTATATTAAAAATCTATCAATTTTCTTAGAATAGTGTTCAGATCTGTTAATACATGGCTCAACCTGCACATTGATGACGTCAGTACACAGACAAGTGTTAGATTGCTTAATTATGGTTTTGTTTTATCAAGTATTAAGTATCCCATGCTATAACTTAAAGTCAGTCTTATCGATGTGTAGATTTTCATCCTTGGGAATAAATACAGTAATTTCCAAGAAAATATGTAAAGAATTTTCACCATTGGAAACATAAGGCAGCAATTTTAGGTGGAACCACCTTAAATAATGCAAAATATACAAAATATACAAAAAAGAAAAAAGAAAAACATATAGACAGATAGAGAGAGAGAGAGACAGAGACTAAAACCAAAACGTGCTGTTTGAAATATCTCTTTTACGTAATTCTCCCGAAAGAAATGGCATGGCCTTTCTTTATGACACACATTAATCCCAGAGGGCAGCTTCTTGAAATGGAAGAGATATCAAAGTAGCTTAATAAGTACTAACGCTAGTGTACTCGTTCATAGCCCTCCAACAATATTATATTATTAATATTTGACATCGTCACCTTTTGCTTTAATTCTGTCTGCACGTTTTTATTTCCAATCTGTTTTCCGTATTTATCAGGTTCAGTATATCAGTACTCCTTCGCTTCTAAAATTCCACATCTTTTCTGAAACACTGTTTAGTGTAGAAGCAGAGACGAGTTTCCCGATAGGTCTACTAAGCCCGGGCCTTGAGTGAAACATTTCAGTGGTAGCAAAAATTAATATTCGTAATCTGTTAAAAACCATAAAAAGAATGAAAGAAATATTTAAAATTAAAATAAAAGTGGAAACTAACATTTAGTGTAAAAAACTGCTATACACAAGATTTTGCTTTCGAATTCCCGTAATCCCCTTTCTCTTCAGCTGGAGAAACAATAGAAAAAAGTATATTTATCTCTTTAGAACAATATTTATCTTTTTGGCAATTTTCAAAATTTCACTACCGTTAAAATTTTAAATAATACAGCACTTGCGCAGGAATTCTAAAATTCGCTTTTATTTCAAATTAAAAATTGTTTATTATTATATTAACGCAACGAATTATATGTACTAAAATAGCCAAAAAATATGTGTTTTCTATAGGTAAACGTCAGTTAGTTTTCAGCCAGCCAGTGTTCTTAACTGACGAACGTAAACTATGGAGAAGCGTATGTCCTATTTTCCTGCCCGAAAAGCTTTGCTCTTCCATATATCAAAACATTAAAAAATGCTAAAAATCAAAAAAGGGAAAGAAAGAAGAGAGAAACTTAACTGAAACAACTGATTAGTTACAAATATTCTATAATCAATATAGGAATTGATGGCGAAAAAAAAGTAAGGATTTTCTTTTGTCAACGATAGAAGAAACATTGGTATTTGTTATAAGAACAATTCTTGTTATTAGTTTCGCAACTTTTAAGCTTTAAATTTAAGCTTTAAATTATTATTTTTATTCGTACTGTACTTTAAATTATTATATTTTTAATTTATTAAGGAACATTGTTAATTCTTATAAAAACAATTCTTGCAATTTGTTTCGCCACTTTTGAGCTTTAAATTAAAGCTTTAAATTATTATTTTTATTCGTACTTTACTTTAAATTATTATTTTTTATTCGTACTTATTTTCTTCGTACTTTACATTTAAGCTTTAAATTATTATTTTTATTCGTACTTTACTTTACATTATTATTATTTTTTCGTACTTATTTTATTCGTACTTTACATTTAAGCTTTAAATTAATATTTTTATTCGTACTTTACTTTGAATAGGCTACATTCCTTCCGAAATCCCCCTAACATTTCGTTTTGCCCCTGGATTGGATCCGAATCAGTTACACAAATTTGTAGCATTCAAATTCTTTATTTTAAAGGGGTTTAGCGGCTGCAAATTTGTCTACGCATAGAGACGGCAAAGTCCTAAATCCATCTCTGCGTAGAAGTGCTTCTTGAAGAGGGAAACCTCTCTAAGAAGGCCCTGAGAATGCAGAGAATGAGAAAGTTGGCTGAATTCTCATAGTAAGGCCCTGAGAATGCAGAGAATGAGAAAGCTGGCTGAATTCTCATAGCCTAGTAAACGTTAGAACTCAGCTCAGGTAGCATAACCTCGATATATCGCTGAGTAATTAGTGGAGAAACATCATTGGTTCTCCAAGTGCTCACTTTCACATATTCTAAGCTTTACATGCAAATATTTATGGTTGCAATGTTATGTCTTCAGAAATTCGTGAACAAATATGCGGCGATTTTGCACTAAAATATTATTCGACTTTACAGCACATTCGATTTAATGGTTCATCTGGGTAAAGGGCATCTTTTAGTGATTCTCTTCCATATTTGAACCATTAACACACACACAATCGACGTGGTTCAGGAAAATCAAACAGAAGTCATCGCTCTTTCCACGTTTATAAAGTAAGTCACGGAAAAATTATCATTGGCCGCCACCGGGAATCGAACCCAGGGCCTTCCAGTTACGCGCCGGATATGCTACCACTGCATCACAGCGGTCTCGAATTCTCCACACTCACATACGACTAACTGCCAAAAAATTTCCGTGACTCACTTATAAACGTGGAAAGAGCGATGACTTCTGTTTGATGTTCTTAATGCTCGTCAATTGTGTGTATTAATTATTCATTCGCCTCGTAGTTATTTGTTCAGTTGCTGATTTCCATCTTTGGTGGATCTCGTGCATTGTGCGGGGCTCCAAAAAGCAACCTGCCACGTTGTTTGGCAGTTAGTCGTATGTGACTCTGGAGAATTCGATGCCGCTGTGGTACAGTGTCCGGCGCGTAAATGGAAGATCGTGGGTTCTTCCCGGTGGTGGCCGATGAGAACTTATAAACGTGGAAAGAGCGATGACTTCTGTTTGATGTTATTTAAATCATATTGATCTTTCTTTAACTGTTGTTTAGGATGGTTAGTAGTCTCTACAGGTGCTAACCTTCCCTGTTTTGCTAAATTGTAAAATAGTGCCCTGTGCTTTACACTTTTCCGAATATTAGTGATTGTCGTGCGATATCTGCTTGATTAACTTACAGTACATCCAATATTGAATATGGCTTCTTTGGGGTGCTATCAAACAATGATGTACCTTATTTTCCTTCGTGTATTCCGCTGTGGCGCATAAACTACAAACCGTAAAATCCGGAAAAAAGAAATAGCCGTAGAATCTTCACCTTCGATGTCGATCCCGAACCGTAATTGCACAGAGAAAAGACGTGATTCGCGAGATGACTCGTAAGTAAAAAAAAAAAAAATTAAAAATTATCCAAGCATATAGGATCTTTTAATTTCTTGAAGAGCCTTTGTGTTACTTTCAAGTGAATAAAAAGCAAAAATCACGATTTTTTTTTAAGAATTACCGCTTTTCCATAGTCAGACCAAACAATGCCATGGTTGTATTCCATAGTGTGCAATTCCCTAGTTAGATATGCTGCACCCTCATACGTGTGTGACACTAAGCCTCCCATAGCACGTAATCTTCACCGAGGGCAAACAATACGGCCTTCGTTGCAATATATGCCGTGTGAAACTGCACCTAAATAAAAAAATAACTTCTTTCCAAATGTTTGCCGACTTTTATCTTCGTATTGCGTTACGTGTTTCTGTTGGTAACACATTTTTGGTAATTTTCTAATTATAGCATCTATGTTGACAATTACAAAGAGGATATTTTAAAAAACAGTGCCCTGAAAACCTCCTTTTTTGTTTTAAATCAATATATCATGCGTAGAGCATATTTCTGAACTTTATTTAACAGGTACTCTGCGGATTATATGACGAAAGTCACCGTATCTGAACACTCCGAACACGCATGCTTTAGCATATAATAGTAACTTATTGCACGCTTTTCCTAAATTTAATATAGAATATATGGTTAAATTATCTTACCTTACCAGGAAGAATGTAGATAATAAAGATATTATACGTTTTCCTTTCAGGGCTGCTATTTTCATACGTGTCCCTTTTGCAACAATATTACAAATTATTCCGTAGAACTGCCTCGCATTTCGTGCTTTTTCACACATATTTAACGGTTTTTAATTTCACTTCACTTTAGCGAAATGCAGAAATTTCTTGCAGGCTTAAATATATGTTGTTGTTTTTTAATTATATATTTCACGTTTAATGATGATATTTTCATACGTGTTACTTTAGCAAAATACGTATTACAGACTTAGTAATAATAGTGAAGCTGTATTTATTCTGTAGTATTACCTCGCATTTCTTGCTTTTTTATACATATTAAACACAGTTTTTAGTTCTATTTCACTTTGGCAAAATGCAATTTTCTTTGTATACTTAATTATTGTTTTCTGTTTAATTATATGTTTTGCTTTCCATGATATGGCTTTAGTTTGATTCGTATCGCTTTAAGAAAAAATATTACAGACTTAGTCGCAATGGTGAAGTTACATTTATTCCGTAGAACTACTCCCATTTCGTGCTTTTTCGTATATATTCAACACTTTTTTTAATTCCACTTCACTTTGGCAAAGCAGACGGCTTTTATTTTTTCCCATGCTTTCCGTTGGAATTCAAACATTTATTTGAAATCCCGAATGTCTTTGGGTAATGTTAAAACTTCTGACTTGAGTTAACATGTTTTCTGAATCAAAGTTTTCAGGAGGAATAAAAGTGATAAAAATGCACGAAGTTTTTGACGTTTATATCGGAATCACATTTTCAATTTCAGAAACAAACACTCCACCAAATCTAATTTCTTAACAGGATTGATGTTTGGAAAAATATCCTTTGGTAGGCATATTTTTATCTTGATCTACAAGTTATTTCAAATTTAATCGCACATATTTCACTGATATCCGCCAGAAGATGCGCGGACTAAGCGAATTCCATTAAGCAAACGGAAAACTCATGAATCAGTAATCATATTAGAAATACATTTGGAAAAAGGACGAAAGCTGTTTCCTAATAGACAGTGCTTTACAACACTGGAAACTAAAGAGAAATCACGGTGATATTTTGGAGCAAAGTAGAACAAATTACTATTTTAAATTAAAACACTTGACGTGAAATACTATTATTCTCGGTTTCTCCCAGTAATAAAACAGTCATCTAATATCTAATGCATTCCACATTAATGTCTCTTTTCGTACGTTCATCATCGCAAACGCTGTTATTCAGCTCATTTGGAATTTTTATGCTAATATTCATATTTATGAATTTCACATAATATTTTACGATTTCCTTTTATCAAAATCAACGTTGAATAAAGTCAAAGTACGGTTCCTTGACGTCATAACAATAGTTCGCGCTTGCTTTAATATCGAACAATCGGTTAAACTTATATTTTCAATGAAATGATTTTCCGAAAGGAATACGAGCCGCCATGCTATGTCGTATTACCCTACCATTAAATTAACTAGAAAAAATTCTTATATTCAGTATGAAGTACAAAGAAACAGTGAATCAAAGTGTAAAATGAACTAGGTCTCAACTTTAAAATGAAAACATCTCATATCAGAAATTCCATAGGTTCCACCAACGGGTGTATTTATTCGGATTGACGTTCTGATGTAAGAATTACACAAATAAAATCTACTTCGCTTCTTAATATATTTCTAGTGATATGAAATATCCAAATTTCGATTGCTGTCGTATGTCCTTATAAACATGTCCAAACATTTTTCACCAATATTTCGACTTTTTTACAGATTCATAACGGCATTCTGTACGCCTAAGTATATAATAGAATAAATTAGTTTGTTCGTTTGAAAAATAATAACATTTATATGATTGGCATCGTTAACATAATACTCTTCCTGAAATTAATCGATTTTAGTTGTTCGTGAAAATACTATTTTAAAGGTCGTATTCCATATGAGCATGACGTGTATTAGTGGCCAGACGCTTTCGCATACGGTTGCAGGGTGAGTCTTTAATTGGTTAAGACGCAAAAGTCACAAACAACAGAAGATATATGCAAAAATAACGCGGACCACTCTTTAAAAATACGAAACATCCATTGTCACAAAAATCGTTTAAACGCGATTTTAAACACATGAACAAGAATTGGTCTTACTTAATACGTTATGCAAATTCGTGTTATCATTCTTTACTATGAAGAGGGAGCAAAAATTTATTTTACGCATTATTATGGCAAAGGAAAACTTCTACAGACCTTACCGTATATTTTCTTTTTAGTACATGTGATAAAAGACTAATGTAAATATTAAAATTCTGGAGAAACGTTTTACTTTAAGATTTATCGAATATTACTCATGCGGACTATTTAAGAAAGCAATAATTACTTTAATTAAACAAAATAATGTAAGATGTAATATGGAAACACTATCCACTTGCATTTCTGTTTCTTTAATTTCGTACGATCTGCATTAAAACCAGAATCGTTTTTAACCGAATGTATAACGAATTGCGAGCCTGTGATGAAAATGTTCGTCATCATTAAACTGACAATATCTTTTAATATTTAAATTGAATTAATTTCATATTTTGCATTATATTCATGAATAATCTGAAAACAGATATTTTGCAAATGTTATTCTACTTACCTTGTACTGAAAATACTTACAGACTGCAGATATATGATTTTGCAAAATCGTTTGAAAATAAGAAGTTATATGAAAACTAAAGCATTTCAACTTTGTTGTTCATTATTTTTTTATCAGAGATGTGTACTTCTTTTTCGTAACTAACTCTTTTTGTAATATTACATACATCCTAAATTGAAATGCTGAAAATTTTATCGCTTGCGGTTCTTCTATTTAAATATTTATTTTGTCCAAGATATGTAAATGATAAATAGATAGATAAAGACAGCAGAATGTACTTGTCATTTTATCTTCACGCGAAAATTAAAGAAAATACGTACCACTGTCAGTTGGACATAAAACAGCTGCTAAAGTGTCCTATTGCAAATTAAATTAAACATAACGAATATGTATTAGAAAAGCAACTCTCCGGATTCACACTTGTGAATCTGGAGCAGTCGATTGTATTCCAGCATGTGCTCTGAAACAAAATATAGTTTGCCTCATCCTTTAGATCCCAATTAAATAAAAACATAGTGTTTAACGGTATTGTACGAGATATTTGTTCTATCATCTTGCAAAATTATGACGGAAGTCTTATAATTTGTAGCACACTGCAATACACACAAAGTGGAAAAATATAAAAATATTCATCGCCGTATTAAAATTATAATTTGTTAAAATCACCTGATATCTAGCAGATCAAATATAAATAAATGGTTTCCTTACCTTCTGCTTCCCTCTCTTCGTCGCAGCTGCAGTAGAACATCATTGAGAAACAGAGTATAAGAGAACTTAGCATAAGCTTCATACAAAGTACATCCAAACCCATTGAAGCTGTCGTTGCAGCCTACGCTTCTGGCGACGGCACAGTTGTTCCAGGGTGGATAAGATTCACTGCCGGGTTAAAGTGCCTCCCCGAAGCTTATCACACCAAGTAATCACAATTTCTCTTTCACTAAAGCACAGAGCACAGCATCAAAAAATTACACTGCGAAGAACTGCCATAATGATCACGCAGACTTGAGAGGATTGTTAAAGGGAACATGCGAAATTTATCCGAACTCTCCTCTTTGGGCTAAAAGATTACTTTGCGCATCTTTACGCGGGCACCTGTCTTTCCCAGCAAACGGAGCAAAAGTATATCCCAGCCACTGCAACCCAGTCTGCCCAATGCGATCGTTTTAACGCAAATGCACACTGCGCCCTCGGTGGCTGGATTGCGAAGCGGCCGCTCAGAGAGAGCCAGTCAATGCCTCGAAACCCTCTTCACAAGTACGTTTCGTAATGGGCGGGACAAACACCACTTGTTCGAACCAAGCCCACCCGAAATAATCAAGGGCAATATATGGTGGGAAAGATACCCTCCATGTATCGGTATATGTTTCTCCATATATTGCCGAACCCGTTCGTTTTTTGTTTCGCGAAATGTTCGATTCCTTGTAATACAATGAGGCAATAATCGGTTTGAACTTTGTGATTCACTGCTTCAGTCATTGCAAGGAAATAGTTTAATAACATCTTTCCCGTTTAAAATAGATGGGATATGGAGGTTATAGTAGGAATTAACAGTAGATGGCATGTGTCCAAGATTGCCCTCCTAGGGAATAGATGTCTTAAGCCACCTCCTGTTCGTCACGCTAATTATAAAGACTTCAGAACGATTAGGCATTAAATCATAGGTTCGGTTTAGACTTAAACAAAATTTCCGCTTATATCTTATAATGGTGATGCAGAACTACATTTTACAGTGACAGATCTGTGTTTCAAAAACAATGTACAAAAAAATCGTCAAACTAAGCGTCCAATACGACATGGCTAGGCTTAAGATAATTTTTATTCTACATTAGTGGCCGAAATTGTGGACACCTTTTGAAAATTTTGTATTTCGGAGGTTTAATATCACATAAATCAGACTTTTTAGAATAATTGTGAGAACACACTTTTGTCTGTGACAAGATCTAACCTGTACCTCCTCACTCCGGAGCCAGTTGTTCTAACCGACTAAACTTCACCGACGGAATGTACGGCTACAGATTTATCGTTCTGACATGTGCTTTACCTCTGCAGTGTATCACATAAAACCATAAAATTTTATATCATTAGAAAGATAATTTAATGCAAAATGTCGTGCAGACCACTATTATTTTAAACACTGTACCTTAAAAGAGGAGATACACAAAAAACTATGACAAAGCATATTTCTAACTTCATCACCATTTCTGTTAGTACTCAGTCGGATTTTTTTTTAATTGAGACAGATGATTTTCTTAAGTTTAAAAATCTTATCATATTCATCCCTAAACTAATCCACACTAAAAATCAATCTCTAAATGTAAATACTATCATAAATGTCAAGATATCATCATTGTCAACCATTATCAATTCACTGCTGGACGAAGGTCTGCCCAAGTTTGTTCCACAACGGTCTGTCTTGTGCCAGTCTCTTCCATGTTACTCCCGCATACTTTCGAATTTCATCCGCCCATCTTCCATGTGATCTTTTGGGTCTTTTCCTGTCCCTTGAAATCCAGTCAAACATTTCGGCTGTCCATCGATGGTCTGCCCCTCTAGCAATATGTCCAGACCATTGCCATTTTAGGGATCTTACTGTGATCGTGATGGCTTCCACTCTTGTCAGTTTTCTTATTCACGAGTTCCTCTTTTTATCTTTCTTGGTTACACCAAGCATGCACCTCTCCATGCTGCTTTGAGTTGTCTGATGTCTTTGTATGTCTCTTTTAGTTAAGGCCCACGTCTCTGCATCATACGTAAGCACTGGAAAGATGCATTGATCAAACACCTTTCTTTTAAGACATAATGGCATATTGCTCTTGAAAAGTATACTGTTTCTTCCAAAAGCTCTCCAGGCAAGTTTTGTACGCCGATTGATTTCTGCATGAATGTGACCCTCACTTGATATCTGCTGTCCAAGAGAAATGTAAGTATTAGGTTATCTCCAGCTTTTCCCCATCAATCGATATATCTTCATTTCTTGTAAAAGTATTGTACCTCACTTTGTCTCCTGAAACGCGCATCACCTGACCTAACATCCCCTCTCAAGATATAAACCACTAAAAATAACATTGAAGAGGTAGCTGAAATCATCTATTTATGAGGTATGAACACATCAGTAAAAGAAATTGAAATTGTAGACAAATACACCTATTTAGGTCAAGTAATCAGTTTTAATGAATGACAAGAAAGAAAAACCAATGGAAGAAATTTCCAAGGATAGAACGTTTTGGATGCTTAAAGTCTTTTTAACCGCTGATCTTTCATTGTGTTTAAAAAGAAAAATCTTCAATGCATGTTCTTTTTTTTATTGATTGTAGGTTTAATGACCACCGTGAGAAACTCAGTGCGCTATAAGCAGTCGCCCGTCCCTAAATTAGGGCCACTGGTTCCAGGGAAGGGAGAAAGTTAGCGCAGTAAGACAAATACAACATCAATGCCTCACGGGAATTTGAAACCGGACGTTTCTCGGAAGAAAGATCAGAAGCCATCGCTTATTTTTTTTTTTTTTTTTTTTTTTTTTGGTTGGAGGTTTAACGACCACCGTGAGCAACTCAATGGGCTATAAGCAGTCGCCCGTCCCTAATTTAGGGTCACTGGTTCCAGGGAAGGGAGAGAGCCAGTGCCGTAAGACAAACACAACATCCATGCCTCACCGGGATTCGAACCCGGACCCCTTTCGGACGAATGATCAGAGACCATCGCTTAGACCACTGCGCCACCGGGGCGGCGAAGCCATCGCTTAGACCACTGCACCACCGGAGCGCCTCTTCTTCAATGCATGCGTTAACCCTGTGTTTACTTATGGAAGTTAAACTTGGGGTATCACAGAGCGACAACGTAAAGAAATATGTGTATCGGTAAGAAGTTAGAGAGATGGATGTTAGGAATAAGAAGAAGAGACAGAGTTAGAAATGAACTTATAAGTGGAAGAACAGGAATAATAGATATTATAAAAAATAATAAAAGAGGTAAAGTAGAGATGGGCTGGGCATGTTGGAAGTTGAAAGATGGACACGATTAATAAGAGAATGATAACCGAGCGATGGAAAGAGACGACGAATGTGCCAGAGAACAAAATGGAGAGTTCACCTTTAGAAACTTGAGAGGTCTTAAATGGTTTACTGCAGCTAAGTATCGTGGAAGTTGGAGAAGACGAGGGAGGACTATACCCCGCAGTGGGTGCCAAGAGGCTAAGAAGAAGAAGAAGATCAAATCAGCTTAACGTTAGCTTACCTATATAATAAATATATTCTCAGCAATTTCCCGTATAGAAATATGAAACGTAAATCGAATTGGTAATGCTAATCTTGAACACTTCTTCTTTCTAACAATATCACTCCGCCCTTCCGATTGTCTCCGTTATCCACTTCCTCTCTAATATTTTGAGAGGAGTGATGGTAGTTTTTACTTACATGGCTAAAATGACCCCAAATGAAAAGTTTGAAATGAAGTGGGTGGTGATAACTATATTTTTTTCTGTAAGAGTAGGGGTGTTGATTTTAGGGGAGAGATTGAACTATACGTTTAGATCTTTGGTTTTGGGGAAGAATAGATTTTTGGTAATGAGTTTATTGATACTAGTTTTCTTACTTAGAGTAACAGTGATAGCAATTTGATTTTTTTGTAATGAATTTATTGATAATAGTTTTCTTACTTAGAGTAATAACAATAGCAATTTGATTTTTTGTAATAAATTTATTGATACTAGTTTTCTTACTTAGAGTAATAGTGATAGCAATTTGTTTTGTTTTTTTGTAATGAATTTATTGTTACTAGTTTTCTTACTTAGAGTAATAGTGATAGCAATTTGATTTTTTTGTAATGAATTTATTGATACTAGCTTTCTTACTTAGAGTAATAGTGATAGCAATTTGATTTTTTTGTAATGAATTTATTGATACTAGTTTTCTTACTTAGAGTAATAGTGACAGCAATTTGATTTTTTCGTAATGAATTTATTGATACTAGTTTTCTTACTTAGAGTAATAGTGATAGCAATTTGATTTTTCGTAATGAATTTATTGATACTAGTTTTCTTACTTAGAGTAATAGTGATAGCAATTTGGTTTTTTGTAATGAATTTATTTATACTAGTTTTCTTACTTAGAGTAATAGTGATAGCAATTTGCGTAAGGTATGACGACATGTTCGCTGATTCAGAGTTCTATTGAGGAAAAGGACATGATAGGAAAATATAGTGTCAAAAAGGCGTTGTTGTATAGAAGTCTGAAGACGGGAAATACCTTAAATGCAGCCTTTTAATTCCTCTATCACCTCATGCTCTTTTGCATCTCGTTCCAGATAACACGTGGTCGATGTGTTTATCTGATGCCACTGGCTCTGTCCCTTCCTTGGAACCAGTGGATCTCAATTAGGGATAAGCTATTGTTTATGGTTCTCAGGCTTGCACATCTTCGTCTTCAGACCCTAGTAAATAAAAATGAAAGGGATTATATCAGTGGAGATGACAGGCTCAGCGCAGTAGAAAAAGCATGCCAGACTTCTCATCCAGGAGCACATATGATTATTAGAAACTACGCATCTTACCACTTGCCAAGGAAGTAATGAAACACGGAATTCGAAGGTTGAAGTCAAACAAGATATGAAGTTAAAATTGTTAGGATTACACAGATCTTCAATAACGTGGCTCAACCAAGAGATTCCATGTGTAAAATAAACAAGGAAACATTGAAATCACTCAGCCATAATCCATCTTGGTTTTAATAACACACGGTAGATCGCAAGTAAGTGAATATTCTTTATTCAACTGAGAAGAAAATTCAAAAATGAGCTTTATCAACTGAAAGAATAATAATTCATATTCAAAATGTGCGCGGCTTTCGTTAAAGAATAACGCGAAGCACAAACATAAATTACTTGTTCAACAATGGCGGGCCGCCCTGGTGGCGCAGTGGTCTAAGGGATGGCTTCTGATATTTCGTCCGAAAGGGGTCCTGGTTTGTATCCCGGTGAGGCATGGGTGTTGTATTTGCCTTAAAGCACTGCCTTTCTCCCTTCCCTGGAACGAGTGGCCCTAAATTAGGGACGGGTGACTGGTTATAGTCCATTGAGTTGCTCACGGTGTTCGTTAAACCTCCAATCAAAAACAAATGGCGCACACACATGTAAAAACAGGTATTTGTCGGTGACGCGAGCGATGTCGCGTCTCGTCGCTCCGGAGTAAGTTACTCTAACAGACTAAGCTACACCAACAAAATGTATCGTTGCAGATTTGCCGTCTTGACACGTGCTTCATCTCTGTAGCACATATCACACACACACACACACACGCTACTCAACAACCATCACTCTCCGCTTGTACACATACCACCTACTCCTTCGTAGTCGGAGAGGAAGAAGACTGACGCCATCTTGGGACCGAGTGGTTGTGCATCGCACCAAATCTCCGAGTTCGGCGGAATATGACACGTTACTTTACAGCTGCTCCTCCTGACATCGGTCACGGTGAGTTCCCAACAAAAATTATGAAATTCTACATGGACGTGTCCTATTTAAACTCCCTACTCAGTTTCTGTGATTTCGTATAAGTTTGGTTTCGGCTCGCTAAACGTTGTTCTGAACTTAACGAAACACTATTTCTTCCGACGGGCTTTCCGAAGCTGGCATCCTGACCGTGGGTCAAAGTTCAACCAAAGATAAATAGAGAGATGTCTGTAGCAGTTTTGGAGAACAGTATGTTTAGTGCAATATGCTGTGCGTTAAGTGATGAACGAATGGTAAGGTCATACAATTAGATATATATGCGTGGATTATTTTTATTATACGTCGAGAATGTCATGAAGTTGATAGTTTTATGTTAGAAACAATTGATTTCTGTAAGCATTTGATTATTCCGAAGTGCAATGTATGCCAAACTACTCATGTTGATGTTATCATTAGAATCCAGAAAAGTGGGTATTGAAATCTGAAGTACGGTTTTCGAATGGACTACTGACCTTGGCTGTCTTATTAATTTAGTAGCTAATGATATGCAGATCAATTAAAATTGAATTCTTCTTCTGTTAGAGGGTTAATCAGCCACCGTGAGCAACTCGATCGGCTATTAATTTAGGGCCAGAAGCTCCAGGGAACGGATAGAGTCAGTGCCGTAAGAAAAACACAACATCTATGCCTCACCGGGATTTGAACCCAGACGCATCGTGAACGAATGGTTAGAAGCTAGCGTTTAAGCCACTGCGCCACCGGAGCTACTCTGAAATATTTCAGCTACGAAATCTTCAACCAACTATGTGACTTAAGGGGGAATTCTCTTTTTTCTTTTGTTTTTGTGAAAAAAATCGATTTTTTTTACGTTATTTGATTATTTCATGTTTTAAGAATATGTGTATCAAATTTCAAGTCGAAATTCGCAAAATTGGCCAAGCTGTAATCTGTTATTGTCCAGTGGGGTCACAGAATTGGTGCAAAGCCGAAGCTGAGCAAACTCTGGAAGAATTCAGTCACGAACCGCCACTTCATAAAAATGTCGAAAATGCTATATAAAGCCGATTTACAACGATTGTCATCAAGAGAGTTGCCAGAAAAGTGTTTGGGTGGAGACACTCAAAACAACAATAGACGTTTCAATTCTATTGTTTGGCGGTTCACGCCCAAACATCTTCACTGTGGCTCAACAACCATCAAAATGGCAGCTTATCTAGCTGCAGACATTTTTAATGAAGGCTTTTCTGCCGTCCTGGAAATGACGACAACGACAGGAATTGTTATTTGTGATCAAACTAATATATTTGCCAACGCGCAGGACCAACAGCATCTGCAGAGATCGTCGAGACTCAGCCTCGAGGCTACAAAAGAGGCTCATACAAGGCGAAGAAGCGAGCAAATTTCTCTAAACGAGTTCTACGCAGCAGAGGTAAAAACACTGTATGAACCTGGTACAGCAGATTAGCAGAAAAATACTGTAAGTACTCGATATGCCTCCGTAAACTGTACTTGAAACTTTAAACGCGTTTTTCTCGAAACAGCTTTTTCGCGAATGGTTGGCATGATATTTCAAAAACTATTGGACCGATCGACTTCAAATGTAAAACTGCATGTTCATCAAACATCCTTTTATCGTTTGATGAACCAGAAACGCGATACGTTATGTATATTTTTTTAATAGCGAAAAACATAGTAAATTTTTTGAGCTAAATTGATAATTTGAATTTGATAAGTCACCATTTCCTCAAATATATATATTTATTTTTTGGTTCACCAAACGATAACTACTTGTGTATAGAGTAAAATGCAGTTCTAGGTTTTTGTTTCACATCACCCGGAGTGGAGAAATCATGCCAACTAGTGACCGCCGATATTCGCGCAGTGTCTTGTTCGAGGTGGATTTGCGGGCGTGATTCTTCATGAAACTTATTAAAAACTGTTTTGAAGGTACCTGAAATGATAATAAATAGATGTACCTACTTTGGAATCAATTGATTGCATAATTTCGTCAATAAACACTAAAAAAGAGAAAAAGAACTGTAATTTTAGCGTAAAAAATGAGAATCCCCTCTTAAGATATAAGGGTTCAGTAAATTAAGTTTAAGTCAATAGGTGACAATTAAGTTGAAGTGACCTTAAACCCTATTATTCTACAGGATCTAAGCTCTTATTGTTCCGTAAAATTTATGCATCATCCGTTGTCCGTCATGCTTCAAACACTGAATGTTTAAAAAAATCGGGCGATGGTTATGGAAAGCTATGTGATTTACAACACCGCCTCCCGGGATAAAAAAATCAATTATGCATAACGAAGTCCCTTTGAAAACGGAAACAGGGGTTAGAAATTGAATTAACGATAAAATGAGATTTAAATTATCCATAATTAATGATTCCTCACAAGTAAAATAAAGAATAGTGTCTCATCAGCAAATAAATGACATTTTTTCTGTTATTTCTTAGAAACAAGCTGTTTTTCCCTCCTTGTATAATTTATAATCCGTAAAGCAAGCTCCTGAATAACACGCAGATCATCGTAAACGCAGCTGCTCTCAGGAAAACATTACTCTTTTTTTTACGTGGAATTTGTAGTTTATGGTAACACATAGTTCTTATCCTTCCTATGCACTTTATTTTCTTGTTCTTCTGATCAAGCTTAAGGTAACCGTCCCACAAAAAATTATCACGCCCACAAGCTACCATGTTTGTAGTCCAATACATCAGAGGTCGTGGTGGAAAAAAAAAGACAATTAATATCCTTTTGTCTTATCTCAAAATTTCCATTAATTACTTTTGGTGTAGTTTCCTTGAAAGTGACAAAAAGTGCAGCTTTTAAATTTGGAAAAACACCATGTTTGTAGAGGGTGAAAAAACAGGTTGTTGGTATTTAGAAAAACAAAGATGCAATTTCTTGTTTAATTAATTAAAGACTCAATAGGAGAAGAATTATGTCATTGAAATTATGGCAACTATTTTCTCGTACGATACTTCGTTATTTGGTGGAAATAGTACCAAAATGCTAAAGAAATATGACAGCCAATTTTCGGTTGTAATGAACACGTGTTTTGAATCCTTTCCAACTCGAATAAAATTTATAAAAATTATTCATAGTCAATGGAGCCACTCATAAAAAAAAGCAGCCGGATTTTTACAATTGATAAAATATCCAGAAATAGAGACAGCTACTAACTCACAAATTCTTCAACGGGCTGTTTAGAAAGTTTTGAGGAATCGTCTGAAAATGAATACCTGCAAACTGCAGTTATTGCACACTGTACAGACTAGAGAAATGAGTGCGCATGGAGACCAAACGGTGGCGCAGGTGAAGTTCACAAAGCAGTATATATATACAACCCGAGGACCGGCTTTCGGTTAGTAGAGTGTTCGGAGTCAGAATGGGAAAAGCTGCCGATTTATCGGAGTTTGATAAAGGACAAATTGTGATGGCACGACGCCTCGGAACTACGATCTCGGAAACGGCGCAGCTTGCAGTTTGTTCCCGTGTAGCTGTAGTGAGTACACATACAAAGTGGTGCACAGATAGCCAAACGATAAACCGTTGTCCAGTCGTGTGTGGTCCGCAGCTCTTTGATGCCAGAGGAAAACGGAGACTGTCGCGCATTGTTCACAGCGACCACAGGGCCTCAGTGCGACAAATCACCTGCAGCTACAACCGTGGTGATCAGGGCAATGTGTCACAGCACACATTTCATCGCAGCCTTCAACGCAAGTTGTATGGATTAGAAAATACTGAAGTTGTATATATTATCCTCATACTCACTGCACGTCATCGCCAACATCGCATGAAATTGGCTCAAGATCATCGAAGGCCACCTGGTGATCGCAAGAAAGTGGCCTGGTCTGACGGATCAAGATTCCTGGTGCATCTCGTTGACGGCCGAGTGTTGATTCGCTGACTACCAACAGGGCCTATGGCCCCTAGATGCACTGTGGCTCTGAAACAAGCCGGAGGCTGAGGTGTTATGCTGTGGGCTATGTTTTCTTGGATCACCTTAGGCGCCCATTATCCCAGTAGTACAATCTCTGACAGCTCAGCTATCTGAACACCGTTGCGGACCAAGTTTACCCATATCATGGCAGTTGTGTTCCCTGCTGGTGATGGGCATTACGAGCAGCATAATGCGCAAAGACACACTGCCAAAATCGTCGGGGAGTGGTTGGAGGAACATGCTGGTAACTTTCCGTTAACCACCTGTCCTCCAAATTCATCTGATAAGAACCCAGTCGAACATTTGTGGTTCGACTTGAAACCGCGGGTTCGCGCTAAATCACCACCACCACCACGAAATGTACGGGAACTGGAGGAGCTGCTGTTGAAATTATGGTACCAGATACCCCAGGATACCTATCGTCACCTCATCGAATAGATGCCTCGCCGAGTGGCCGCTGTCTTGAGAGCTAAAGGGATCCTACAGTTTATCAGGCTCTTCGGTGTATATGCAAAAGTCCTTACACATTCATATCTTCAAGCAATGTTAAAGAGCCTTAAGGAAAATTATATGAAACTATCCTTTCAGTGATTTATAACATCTTCACTAAGGTTCCTTTATATCCCTTGCAGATGACAATGGAAATGACTCAACTGAGAGAACAAGCTTGATTCCGGAGTGGCTACAGCACTCTCTATCATATCCAGGTACTGGAAGAATTGATTGGAAGAACGAAGGAATATGAACTCCATATTATGTATTGCTTTTATTGATTATGAAAATGGCTTTTATTCCGTGAAACCATCAGTCGTTACAATGTATTTTAAATGCTGCGATTCTGAAGTTGTATAGATTAGCAAAATTACTATCATCTGTGAGAATGCAAATGCAAATGTGTTGATATTTGAGGATACAGCATATACTAAATTTGGAAAGGGAGTGAGACAACGTAACACCATATCTCCCAAACTGCCATATTGTAGAATGTAACTCAGTCATTGATCTAGAAAGACAAAGAGATACATATTAATGAAGATTATTTAACTCACCGATTAACTAGTGATAGTGTCATTTTTTCATGTACCCCTCCAGAGCAGCAGAGTATGTGATCCAGGAACTTTCTGACAAGAGTTAAGGAGTGAAATTTAAAATGTATTTTTAGAAAACGAAATATATATGCGATGCTTTTACGTTTAGCGATTGATATGGGAAATGTGGCGATAACCGATACCTACATTTATCTTGGGTCATTGATATCAAACGAGGGTCACATTGATGAAGAAATTGATCGGTGAATAAAACTTGGTTGGAGAGCGTTGAGAAGAAACAATACAATTTTCAAGAGCAATGTGCCATTATGTCTAAGAAGAAAAGTGTTTAATGAATACATCCGTCCATCTCTTACGTACGAAGCAGAGACAAGGATCTAAACTAAAAAAGAACATACGAAGGCTGCAGAAAGCTGAAAGAAACATGGACAGATGCATGCTTGGCGTAACCAGAAATGATAATAATGAGAACTCTTGGATAAGGGAAATAACAACAGTGGAATACATCATGATCAGAGTGAAGTCCCTGAAATGGAAATGGGTTCGGCATATTACGAGAAGGACGGACCACAGATGCACAACCGAAATTTTATTACGCTTACAAATGAGAGAAAAAGACCCAGAATAAGACCACATATAGATGGATGGATGAAATTTGAAAGCATGTCGTAATGGCAGAACGTTGTGGAAGAAAATCTACACAGACCGTTGTGGAAGGAACTCTAGACAGACCGTTGTAGAAGAAACTTGGAGCAGAGTTTTTATAATGGTTGACAATGAATAATATAACAGCGAATAATAATATAACAATAATTCAAGCAAATGTTATGAAGGCTAAAATCCAGATAGTCAGTGATAATCCAAAATGTCGACTTTGTCAAGAAAAAGATGAAACTGTGTCTCATCTTATATGCGAATGTAGCAATATTACACAGACGGATTACAAAGCTAGACTTGACAGGGTTTAAAATTTTATTCACTGGTTATTATGCAGAAAGCACAACATGAAGCATCGAAAAACTCATGGAAACATCAGGCTGAAAAGCAATAGAAAATGATCAAGTCAAGATCTTGTGGGATTTCCGAATAAAAAAGCCATCGACATAGATCATGATACATCAGACATAACAGTCATAGAAAATCGGAAAGTCTGGATAATTTATATAGTGATCTCTGGAGATGCCGGATTCGATGAAAAAGAAATAGAAAAAATGACTAAACATAGAAACCTGGCAGTAGAAGTTACTGGATTATGTACTAAACACACAACAGTAGTACCCATTGTCATCGGAGCACTTGGAACAATGTCAAAAAATTTTATCAATCATTTTGCTTTACCTACAGAACTGCAGAAGACAGTTTTACTTGGGACATCATATATTTTACGCCGATTCTTGAATGATACCTAGGTCTCCGGTGGAAACTCGTATCAGTTAAAACATACCAGTGAATAATAATTTTGTTGTTTATTTTGTTTGTCATAGGCTATGATTCTTATATTTCGTATAAAAAAGATAACACGTTAGATATATATTTATCATTAGTATCACCAACAATTATCAACCCACTTCAGGATGAAGGTCTCCCCAAGTTCCAAGTTTCTTCCGTAATGACCTTTCTTGCGCCAGTCTCCTCCATGTCACTCCCGCATGCTTACAAATTTCATCCACCCATCTCCCATGTGGCCTGCTTTTGGGTCTTTCCACAAATCATCATTCACTGCTCCCTTGGAATCCAGTCTAGAATTTGGCTGTCCGTCGGTGGTCCGTTGTTCTGGCAATATGTCTAGTCCATTACCATTTCAGTGATTTTATTCTGATTATGATGTCTTCCGCTCTTGTCATTTTCTTTATCCATGAGTTCCGCTTCTTATCTCTTCTGGTTACAACAAGCTTACTTCTTTCCTGGCTTCCTTGTTTAATATTGCTTTCTCTATTAATCTGATAGCCGTACAAAAGATATTCATTACAAAACGAGAAACTGGCATAAGCGAAAATCATTAACGGCCGGAATTAAGAATGTAGCATCTGAACCCTTGATATGAGTAGAATCAGTTAAGTTTTACTAACCTCTTAACACATAAAACTAGGGCTGATAAAGAATTTCGTCAAGACTTTGGGTTTTAATGGTTCTGCATCCACATACTTGTATTTGTACGAAAACTTTCCATGACTTAGTGCAGAAAAATGATTAAGGCAGGCGTTTTCATTGGCCCGTAAGTAAGTCAACTTTTAGATGATCTATTTGAATGTTTGCTCAGTGAAAGGAAGAGAATTGCATGGAAATTGCTTTGGTGTATTTCAGGTGTCACTCTGGGAAATGTTAAAGCAGCAAATGTCAGGTAGCTTGTACGAGATCTCATAAAATCTTACAAAGAAATGGGGTGCAACATGTCCTTGGAAATGTACATCTCGCATTCATACGTCAATTTCTTCCCACCAAACTGTGGCCACCGTTAGTGGCGACCATGGTAAGGGCTTCTATCAGAACATTTAGGCAATGGAGCAGAGGTATAATTGGATATGGAGTTCCTCCATGTTAGCTGATTACTTTTGGGTGTTAAAAAGGGAATCTCCGGGAACTGAATACAAGAGAAAGTCAAAAGGAAGCCGTATTTCAGGCAGATAAGATTGCATTAATATTTACTCATTTTCACAAAAATCCGCGCACCAAGAAGAAACCGTTCGATGACCGCGAAACTCGGCGAATAGTTTCCGGGAGGGCAGACATGCAAATGATTAGAGTTTCGTGCGATTCCGCCAGCCCGCGCGTCCGAGACTGGCGCTGCAATCGCAATCCCTCGGGCTTATAAGGCGCTGCGCAGGGGACTCCACATTCGTAACGAAGTACACAGTAAGAGTTAAGTAAGATCCCTGAGCGATATACATGCCGAGGAGCCGCCGTAGATGTGCGCACAGGCAACTGGTGGAGTTTGAACGAGGCCGTATCGTCGGAATGAGAAAGACAGGGTGGACGGCGCGTCACATCGGCCATCATTTGGGCCGGTCGGACAGTACGGTGCGATCGTGTTGGAAGCAATGGACACGGAAAGGCACCCAGACACGGCGGACTGGCTCTGGACGACCTAGACACACCACCAGCACAGAGGACTGGTGAATCGTGAGAGCGCCACGCACAGATGCATCGATGTCCTTGTCCAATATCCAGAGACCTGTGGCGACTGTGCAAAGGACTCCTGTGTCCACCAGAACCATTTCCAGTCGCCTAGCAGAGGCGAATGTGCACTCTCGACGGCATTTCAGTTTTCTGCCATTAACACCTGACCATCATCGGCTTCGATTGCAGTGGTGTCAGCAGCGAGCAACGTGGAATGCTACGGACTGGCGGCGTATAGTGTTCAGCGACGAATCCCGCTTCTGTATGTGATCGGACGACCACAGTGTCAGAGTGTGGAGAACCGCAGGTGAGCCCTACAATCCCAACCTCACTGTGCAGCGGCACACGTCCCGAACTGCAGGCGTAATGGTTTGGGGACCCATCGCGTATGACAGCCGGACTTCCCTCGCAGTGATTCGAGGTACGTTGACAGCCCGGCGCTACGTACAGGAGATCCTGCGGCCCCATGCTCTGCCTTTCATGGCGGGGCTGCCCGGAGCCATTTTCCAACAAGATATCGCCCATCCACACACGGCTCAGGTTTCTCAGGACTGTCCACGTCATGCTTCGTCGCTTCCGTGGCCTGCCAGATAGCCTGATCTCTCGCCCATCGAGCACGTGTGGGACCAGATGGGACGCCAACGTTCTCCATGCCCCAGTGTTCGTGATTTAGAGCGTCAGTTGCAAGAAGTGTGAGCCAATCTGTCCCAGGATAACATACGGCGTCTCTTTGACTCGATGACGGACCGTATCACCACATGTAACCGAGCACGAGGCAATCCGACGCGGCACTAACGCTGACCGGAATGTGTACCCGCGAGAAATCGTCTTGCTGCTGTGATATTGTAATAATTTCTGTCCTTGGTATGTACCATTTCACTAGTAAAATCTCATTTCAATCCTACGCCTCTTTCTTGGTGCGCGGATTTTTTTACCATAAGTGTATATTTATATATAATGTAAGAAACATATACCTTTTTTGAATATGGAAATTATAATTTCTTTTCAGAGATAAGAGCCAATAATTGAATTTTATAATTTAATCATCAGTTTTACGATCAGCGACAAAAACACATAAAAATAATAATTTAAAAACCATAACAAAAGAAACGTCAAAATTTGTTGACTACAGTTATAACGCAAGTTTTATATTAGTCTAAAATTTCCGTTATGTAATAAAAAAAGACACTCAGTCTTTGACAAACTTGTCGCAAGTTGTAAATATTGGTTCGACATTATATTTTCTGTTCTGTGATATCCTCGCCTACTACTCTGCACACGACCTACAATTTCTTATTTTATTTTGGACTCAACATAGTAGAATAAGTGATTTGTGACATACCATAACCTTTAATCTTTGACATTTCTTGCCAGTTATGAAGCAGTTCTTTTGGAAAAGCGCAACTCTTTCATGTACCTATGTACCAAAAGCGTCAAGTCATTTGTCCTCCAAACATTATTATGTTTCGTACCACAGTTCCTAAAGCCCATCCGTTAAAAATGTTAAAATTCAAGGAATGACACTTTCGTAGCTTCAGTTAATGATCCTCACTTGCTTTCGCTTACGAATAATTGATGGCGACTTTGTCATCATTAATTACGTGTGTGCGAACAATGATGTCGTTAAAATAATGACAAATTAACCAATGTGCAGATCTGTTTGAGTATTTTCCGCGATACTCGCACTCATGTGGACTTTCTCTGAATGAAGGGACCAGATTATTTGTTGCACACTTGAAATATAGTTAAGTCCTTAGAATAACACAATGCCTGTCTGACCATCTGTGTACAATATATGTATGCACATGTAAGTCTGTCGCAAAGAATTGTTTCTCTATTGGGGAGCTTAAATTGTGACAACAGAGATTTAGGAAACTTAATGTATATATATTAATTTTGCAACTATACCTTCATAGCTCTCGAGAATGATCCAGGAACTTGGCTATAAGAGGGAATAAAAATGGACTTTCAGAAGACAAAACTGATGTATAATGCTTTTACAATAAAAGAAGATTTTGCGATTAATGGGGAAAATGTCGAAATAACAAATACTACGTTTTCCTTGGACAACAGATATCAGGCAAGTGTCACATTGATGAAAAAATTAATCGGCGTATAAAACTTGGCTGGTGAGCTTTCGGAAGAAAGGGTCCAATTTTCAAGAGCAACATGACATTATGTCTTAAGAGAAAACGATTTAATAAACGCATCCTTCTAATTTTTACGTATGGAGCACAGATATGGACCTTAAATAAAAAAGCATACGAAGGCTGCAGACACTGGAAAGATGCATGGAGAGATGCAATGTTTGGTGTAACAAGGAAAATAGAGAAATTCGTGGATAAAGAAATTGAGAAGAGTGGAAGACATCATGATCGGAGTAAAATCCATGAAATGGCGGTCGACTGGACATGTTGCAAGGAAAACGGACAACCGATATTTTAGCCTGGATTCCAAGGGACACAAAAATACGCAAAAGAAGACCACATGCGAGATGTGTGTACATATATATATACATACATACACTGCTGTTAATAAAAACTGCAACACCATGCATTTATTTGCACGAAACTTGCAGGGTGGATAGGGCAGCATGGGAGATGTAAATGATTACATCTCCACAGATATGGACCTTAAATAAAAAAGCATACGAAGGCTGCAGACACTGGAAAGATGCATGGAGAGATGCAATGTTTGGTGTAACAAGGAAAATAGAGAAATTCGTGGATAAAGAAATTGAGAAGAGTGGAAGACATCATGATCGGAGTAAAATCCATGAAATGGCGGTCGACTGGACATGTTGCAAGGAAAACGGACAACCGATATTTTAGCCTGGATTCCAAGGGACACAAAAATACGCAAAAGAAGACCACATGCGAGATGTGTGTACATATATATATACATACATACACTGCTGTTAATAAAAACTGCAACACCATGCATTTATTTGCACGAAACTTGCAGGGTGGATAGGGCAGCATGGGAGATGTAAATGATTACAGTTGCAAGACATATGCAAAAGTGAGGCGCGCTCAACGCCATCGAAAACGTCACACTAGGTTCATATAAAAGAATGCTTACAGAGAGCATGTTTTTAAACTTGGTACCGCTCAAATCGACCGTACGCAGTTGTTAGCATGTAGACATGCCGCGTAGGAGGACGAGACAACCATACGAACCCGTGACAGAGTTTGAAAGAAGTAGAATCGTTGGACTCAGAGAAGGTGGGTCATCATATCGTGATATTGCTGCACGCGTTAGGCATAACGATACAACCGTTATGCGTACATGGCGTCAATGGATAGCAGAAGGATCTACACATCGTCGTGCAAGGTCTGTAGCTAGAAATCGCACGACCGATTGGGAAGACAGACACGTACACCGTATGGCAGGGACGTCGCGCACAACACTATCCACGCCGCTTGCGCAGCAATAGACGATGGTCACACATCGTCCGATGTCTATAAACACTGTTCGTCACCGATTGCTTCACAGAGGATACGTTGCTCGCCGTCCATTGCTGCGATTTTCCTTAATCCTGAACCACAGATGCTAGCAACTATGGTGGTGCCGGTAACGTCGAAACTGGAGTGCTGAATGGGAGCATATTGTGTTTTCGGAAGAGTCCAGATTCAATACAATGCATCACGGCTTGCAAATCCTTGTTCGCAGATACTGTGGTTTAACGGCATCTGGAAGGCTGCATTGTGCAGCGCCATAACGGTCCCACGCCGAGCGTGATGGTGTGGGACACTATTGCGTGTTATTCACGCACTAGCTTACTACGCATCACAGGTACATTGAACAGCCAACGCTACATCACGGAAGTGTTGACAGCTGAAGTTCCACCATTCCTTCAGACGATTCCGGGAGCCATCTTCCAACAAGACAGTGCCCAACCCCATGTTGCTCGTGCTGTCTAAGACGTACTCTGTGCGCATGACGTGGCTCGTCTTCCTTATCCTTCTCGCCTGATTTGTCGCCTATAGAGAACGTCTGGGGTGTCATCAGGCAACGACTGGCTCGCATGGCCTCGCCGCCTGTCACAACCAACGAGTTGTGGATACGTGTAGAAGCAGAATGGAATGCAATACCGCAGACGACCATCCAAACTCTGTTTCATTCGATATATATATATATATATATATATATACTATCTACCAACAAGTAATTGGACACCCCTGCAATCAACGATATCTGCGGTCCTGATACACGTCACGGCCGCCGCCGTTAAATATCATGTGGGAAACAACAACGCAATCAGTCGCATGCAAGATGCCACGCAGTTCAGAGCTCTCTGATTCCGAGAAAGGTGTAATCGTCGGGTATCACAGAAATGGACAATCCATACGTGACATATCCAGCGAGTTGAAGAACCCAAAATCGACAGTGGCCTACGTGATTTGCAAGTGGAAGATGAGAGGTGACTGTCGGAATGTGCCGCGACCCGGCAGACCCACAAAACTGGGAGTTAGAGACCGACGGGTGTTGGCCAGAGAAATTCAGAAGAACCGCACCAAATCGATGAGCCACATCCGCGAGGAGTTTCAACAGGCACCCGGAAGTTTTCCTACGATGAATACCATCCGTAAGGAAGCCCATCTGCTCGGTTATCATGGACGTGCTTCCGCCCGAAAGCCTTTGATCACCAAGTCTAATAGCGCTGCTCGGCTAACGTGGTGCAAAGAACGTATACAGTGGACCGTTGAACAGTGGAAACAGGTTCTTAGGAGCGACGAATCAAGGTTCACCCTCTACTCTTCGGATGGCAGGGTCTGGGTTTGGCGTCTGCCTGGAGAACCTCTCCTGCCGGATAGTATTTATCCAACTGTGAAGTTCGGCGGCCGTGAAATTCTGCCGAGACCTACTGCACCATTTTGGATGACCATGCGCTTCCTACGTTGTGGCAGTTTTACGGGGTGGACCCATGTTACTTTCAGGATGACAATGCCACGTGTCATGTTGCGAGGTCCACCACGGCTTGGTATGGTGACAATGTGGTTAATCGAATGAACTGGCCTGCGCAGAGCATAGACGTTAACCCTATCGAGCACCTCTGTGACGAGTTGGAGCGTCGACTTAAGGGGTGCCACCACCGTCCGAAATCGGTGTAGGAACTGACCTGTGTTCTCCAAGCCGAGTGGAAGAAAATACCGCTAGCCGTCGTACAACGCCTGGTTGAGAGTATGCCCCGGATCGTCGCACCTGTAATCGCAGCGCATGGAGGCTCCACCAACTATTGAAGGAGAATAAACTTCGTTTTCTTTTGCTATCACAGGTGTCCAATTACTTGTTGGTAGATAGTGTATATAGCTATAAAACCACGAAAAGCACGAAACGTAAAACAACTTTGAAACTCTAGTGCGCAGAAGGCTGCAAGAAAGAAAGATCACACAATAATACTGAAACAATGCAAAACCTGAAGAATGATTTTTTGTTTAAAAAGAAGGGGAATAAATAAAACAAACAAAATCCACGAACAATCCAGAGGCAAAACAAAACAGACCCCAAGTGTCCAAAGCAAACGAGCTCCGGAGAAAGCAAAGACAAAGAGCCCCAAAATAAAAAAAAATGTCAACCGTAAGAACACAGGGATGTAGACTAATAACTGTTTTCTGTATGGCTTCGTCAGAGGCAAGCATGAAGAAAATCATTCACTCATCCACAAAGACCAGAATTGTGTGGGTTTCTGTAGGTACAAAGCAATAGGCTTAGAGCTTTCGTGCTGGTCATTGACTGATTGGAACAATATTTTGTAAGTAATTACCTCATACTAGCAACAAAATGTATTACATATTTTGTTTCTTGGTTGATCCATACTTTTTTAGAAGTGGGTGGATTTATAGTTAATTCTAGTTGTGCCCTGAACTAGGCATTCCTTCGTTATATAGTATTATTTTGGGTGTTTAGGATTATTTCTTACCTCTCACAGTTTAGCAATTTGGTAACAATTTGGTAAACCTCTCACAGTTTAGCAATAGACCAGAATTGTGTGGGTTTCTGTAGGTACAAAGCAATAGGCTTAGAGCTTTCGTGCTGGTCATTGACTGATTGGAACAATATTTTGTAAGTAATTACCTCATACTAGCAACAAAATGTATTACATATTTTGTTTCTTGGTTGATCCATACTTTTTTAGAAGTGGGTGGATTTATAGTTAATTCTAGTTGTGCCCTGAACTAGGCATTCCTTCGTTATATAGTATTATTTTGGGTGTTTAGGATTATTTCTTACCTCTCACAGTTTAGCAATTTGGTAACAATTTGGTAAACCTCTCACAGTTTAGCAATAGACCAGAATTGTGTGGGTTTCTGTAGGTACAAAGCAATAGGCTTAGAGCTTTCGTGCTGGTCATTGACTGATTGGAACAATATTTTGTAAGTAATTACCTCATACTAGCAACAAAATGTATTACATATTTTGTTTCTTGGTTGATCCATACTTTTTTAGAAGTGGGTGGATTTATAGTTAATTCTAGTTGTGCCCTGAACTAGGCATTCCTTCGTTATATAGTATTATTTTGGGTGTTTAGGCTTATTTCTTACCTCTCACAGTTTAGCAATTTGGTTATTTGGTTTCAATCACACATTGTACCACAGTGACTTGCTACTCATGCACATAACTAGTGTTTTGTTAAAATATTATTTTTCAGTCTTTTAACGTTTCAGGACAAATGTTACTGCATATGTACACTACTTGTCCTGACACATTAAAATACAGAAAAATTATTGGGACAAGCTCCTCGCTTTTCGTCGTCATTTGATTTTCTTTGTTTGTTGTGTAAATCTTGGGGAGTCTGCCCCCCCCCACATTCTTAAGTGTTTTCTGTTAAAATTATCTTGGGTGAGTTTAGGTGGTGTGTCAGTCCTTGTTTTAATACTCGGGCACAGTTTACTGGCGTTTTTTTTTTCAAAACAAATTCAGCATTTAATTTTTTTTTATGTAATTCAAAGTTTCTGGCCACATGTTTACATTAGTATTCCTTTTCATTAGGCTAAGGTTTCTCTTTTCTGCAGTAAATTAATTTCTTCATTCTTTTGGTAAAAGTTGGAAAGTTTGTACCTCTACTTATGTATTTGCTAAAATTCTCTTCAAATGGTTATTTTGTGATCTAGTTTGCTGTTTTTGTGTGTTTTGTCCCTTTTCACAGCAGGTGAATTTAATCTTAAAATTAATTTGTCCGTAAGTCAAACTAGATTAGCAGAAACCCACACGATTCTGGCCTTTGTGGATGAGTGAATGATTTTCTTCATGCTTGCCCCTGACGAAGCCATAAAGAAAACAATCATTCGTCTACATCCCTATGTTCTTCCAGTTGACATTTGTTTTTTTATTCAGGGGTTTTTGTCTTTGCTTTCTCCGGAGCTCGTTTGCTTTGAAGACTTGGGGTTTGTTTAGTTTTGTCTCTGGTTTGTTCTTGGCTTTTTATTTGTTTTATTTATTACCCTTCTTTTAAAAAAAAATCATTCTTCAGGTTTTGCATTGTTTCAGTATATAAATATGATTTTACATATATATATATATATAAAGTATGCGGGAGTTACATGGAGGAGACTGGCACAAGACAGACCGTTGTGGAGGAAACTTGGGGAGACCTTCGTCCAGCAGTGGATTGATAATGGTTGACAATGATGATGATGATGATATATATGTAAAATCATATTTTTCTTGGATTAGTTTTTACCACTAACAAAATTTTGTATGACTTTCTTCTTCAAATAATACATAGTTTTATAGCTAGAAAATGTAAATGTATATTTGATAGTTCAGGATATACGTCTTCTATAACTTAGGTTTGTTTTTTTTCGGTCCGATACCACTCACCGCTGGGAATACCTTACATATATCTCTGTATTATTTATAACGCACGATTCCGCCGCTAAATAGTGTTAGTGTGTGTCTCTACTTGCAAATGTTTCTCGGTTACAAATACTCCGATTGAAAGAATTCTTCTTTCAGCAAGTGCCTTATTTTCTTCTTTTCTATTCATCCACTTTCAACTATTCCCTTTGTGTTTTTTAGAAAGTAAACGCAGCTGAGTGCCATACATTTTATATAAAAGTAAGGGTAGTTCATTAAACACTTATTACTCAGAGCACAAAGTACGTGTCTGTATGTCTAAATCACATTAGTGCCTATAAGAACTCTTTATGTGCATGATATGTTTCGAATCTGGATTACTATTCAATATGAGAGAGCTGTTATTTTATCTAGAACACAGTACATTATCACACACACACACCGAGAGTTACATTGATAAAATTAATACACGTAGATCACTGAAGAATTTTATGACGCCCGTAACCTACACTATGAAGATAAACAAAGATTAACTAAACCAGAGTGATCGATGCATCAGCCTAGTTTCATCCAGGAAATGTGCTGTTGCGTAATAACTTCAAAATGCAAAGTGTTGCGTAATCATAAAGCACGGCCGATACATATGATGAATTCCTGAGAAAACCCATCCATCGAAATAATTTGATAACCGCGCGTGCGCATAGGGTTGAGAAAAATTTCATTTTTGCTCAGTACCTGTATTCGTCTTTACTAGCATGTCTTTTCTAAAAAGAGGTACCTACTTGCAGTATCGCTTATCCTTCTTTCCGTCTGTGGACACCATAACTATTACTCCGATTTGAAAAATTACTTACTATTGGAAATCCAGAAATGTGAGAACACTAATCCTTTGCTTTCAGGTTTTAGAGGCGGTACATACAGATATTAACCAATTCAAAATACAGGGTGTCCGAGAATTATTGGACACATTACAAATGTATATAAAACAAAACATTAAACAGATGGAAAGAAACTGACTGTGCTAACTTACAATGTAAATACACAAGTTAATAAATTTCGATGTGAGATCCCTTGGTTACTCGTAGTACGTCCAAGCGATACTCGATTTCATGCCATGTATTGGCAAGCATCTGAGGAGATATGGAATTAATAGCAGCTGTGATACGCTGCTTCAGTTCCTGCAAATCAGTAGAAGGCGTCTGATAGACACGATCCTTCGCATAACCCCACATGAAATAATCCAATGGAGTTAAACCTGGAGAGCGAGGAGGCCACGGAATGGGACCACCACGCCCAATCCATCTGTTGGGATAATGCTCATTTAGGCACTTACATACACACGTTGACCAATGCGGAAGCGCGCCGTTTTGTTGGAAAACGGCGTTGCCATATCTTTTGATCTGGGGTATAACGAAATTTTCTAGCATATCCAAGTAAATGTCACCATTTATGTTTTTTTTTTTTTTTTTGCAGAAGAAGAAAGGGCCAATCACTTCTCTTTTTGATAGGGCGCACCACACATTAACTTTTAGGAGAATCACGTTGCAGTTCAATAGCAGCATGAGGCGGTTCACTGCCCCATATCCTACAGTTGTGACGATTAACAATACCTGATACATGAAATGTGGATTCTATACTAAAAATTACAGTACTGAGAAAGTTTTCGTCGTTTTCCACTCGATTCAGCATATCCATAGCGAAATCATATCGCAGAGTGTGATCATTTACATGCATCTTTTGCACTATTCGAATTTTATAAGCATGAAACTTTAATTTCTTGTGCAAGATATCGTGAACTGTCGATTTCGGAATGCACAGTTCTCTGCTTGCTTTACGAACGGATTTCCTGGGGCTTCGTCGGAAAATTTCATTAACTTGGTCAACCGTCTCACCGCTGACGGCTCCTCCACGATGTTTCACATTGTCAGTTTCTTTAAACTGTTTCATCCACCACTTAATTGAATTCGTTGACGGGGTATTAAAATCATACTCTAAACGGAACCGTCTTTCACTTTAATGACATACTTTAATTCCGCAAGCCGTAACATACACATCGCCTTCTGTTGTACGGATGACATGACTACTGATTGCGCATTTCTCATACATTCCTCATCAGGCCACACCGAGCGCCATCTATCGGATTCCGGGAATAACAATTCTGCCAAACAAAAACATAGAAACTGTGTTAGTAATACGTGACATAGAAAAACAGACAATGCTCATAGTTTTTTTTTTTTTTGCACATAATTTTGTAAAATGTCCAATAATTCTCGGATACCATGTACATTTTGTGCCATGTCATTGCTTCTAATTATCCGATAATTTTTTTTTCTTCCTTTCGATACCATTTATAACGAAAATTACTTCGGGTATACTTTCTCATTCAAGTAATGTATACTTTCTCCACTAAGCAGCGTGAAGGTAAATTGCGATTTTTCCGTTCTATCTTCTTGTAAGAGTGAGATTTAAAAAAAATATTTTTGCATCAAGTGCAACATTTATTGTGATATCTTCTGCATATAAATTATGACATTTGCTAAACAAATGTTTTGCCACAAGGCAGCGTAAGGGTATTTATTTTATTTTTGTTGAATTTCCAGAAATACATGCACTTCTAAAAATCTGACTGGAAGAAAATTTTGCCGTTAGCCACTTCACACCAGAAATTGTTTTTAACATACCTTCGGCGTTAAATATTGCATCGGTTTTCCACCAGAAGGCGCAGAAGTGTACATACTTCTTCAGTTTCAAATAGACGGATTTGAAAAATTATTTCTTTGTCTGAAAGCCTTTTTCGTGCAGAATGTTTTGAAAATAATTAAAAAATGTTCTAAACTCACAAGTTTGTCACTGTATGGGATGATTTCACCTTTTTGTTTACAGCATACATAAATATCTACGAGTTAAAAACCAGATAGGAAAAACATATTTTTCGCCCGTATATAATTAACTATGAAAACTATTTTCAAGAGTGCATTGCCAGCGAACATCTATGCATGATTTACCCGTTAGTGCTGGCGTATATTTACTCTGTGTTTCCCAATAAACACCGATGAGCCAATATACACTACCTACCAACAAGTAATTGGACACCCCTGCAATCGACGATATCTGCGGTCCTGATACACGTTACGGCCGTCGCCGTTAAATATCGTGTGGGAAACAACAACGCAACCAGTCGCATGCAAGATGCCACGCAGTTCGGAGCTCTCTGATTTCGAGAAAGGTGTAATCGTCGGGTATCACAGAAATGGCCGATTCATACGTGACATATCCAGCGAGTTGAAGAACCCAAAATCGACAGTGGCCTACGTGATTTGCAAGTGGAAGATGAGAGGTGACTGTCGGACTGTGCCCCGACCCTGCAGACCCACAAAACTGGGAGTTAGAGACCGACGGGTGCTGGCCAGAGAAATTCGGAACAACCGCACCAAATCGATGGGCCACATCCGCGAGGTGTTTCAACAGGCATCCGGTAGTGTTCTTTTGATGAATACCATCCGCAAGGAAGCCCATCTGCTCGGTTATCATGGACGTGCTGCCACCCACAAGCCTTTGATCACCAAGTCCAATAGCGCTGCTCGGCTAACGTGGTGCAAAGAACGTCGACAGTGGACCGTTGAACAGTGGAAACAGGTTCTCTGGAGCAACGAATCAAGGTTCACACTCTTTCGTTCCGATGGCAGGGTCTGGGTTTGGCGTCTGCCTGGAGAACGCCTCCTGCCGGAATGTATTGTGCCAACTGTGAAGTTCGGCGGCGGTGGAATTATGCTATGGGGGTGTTTCTCTTGGTGTGGCACGGGAGCCTTGATCGCATATTCCAGGTAGACTTACCGCCGAGACCTACTGCACCATTTTGGATGACCATGCGCTTCTTACGTTGTGGCAGTTTTGCGGGGTGGACCCATGTTACTTTCAGGATGACAATGCCAATTGTCATGTTGCGAGGTCCACCATGGCTTGGTATGGTGACAATGGGGTTAATCGAATGGACTGGCCTGCGCAGAGCCCGGTCCTTTACCCTATTGAGCACTTCTGGGACGAGTTGGAAAGTCTGCTTAAGGGCTGCCCCCGCCGTCCGAAATCGGTGAAGGAACTGACCTGTCTTCTCCAAGCCGAGTGGAAGAAATTACCGTTAGCCGTCGTACAAACCCTGGTTGAGAGTATGCCCCGGAGGGCCGCAGCTGTAATCGCTGCTCGTGGAGGCTGCGCCAACTATTGAAGATGAATAAACTTCGTTTTCTTTTGCTACCACAGGTGTCCAATTACTTGTTGGTAGATAGTGTATTATGACCACCTACCTAATAAGCTGTGGGACCAATTTTAGACTGCAAAACAGCGGCCACTCCGCGAGGCTTCGATTCGATGACGTGGTATAGGTATCGTGAGGTATCTGGTACCATAATGTCAACAGCAGGTGTTCCAGTTTTCCTACATTTCAGGGTGGTGGTGATTTAGCGCGAACCCGCTTTTCCAAATCGAGCTACAAATGTTCGATTGGGTCTATGCCAGGTGCATTTGGAGGCCAGGGTATTAACAGAAAGTCACCAGCATGTTTCTCGAACCACTCTATGACGATTCTGGTAGTGTGGCTTGGCGCATTATCCTGTTGGTAATGGCCATCACCAGCAGGGAACACAGTTGCCATGAATGAGTGGATTTATCTGCAACGACGTTCAGTTGCCTGACAGCTGTCAGGGATTGTGCTATTGAGATAATGGGGTCTATCGTGTACCAATAAAACATCGCCCGCAGCATAACACTGCCGCCGGCCTGTTTCCGCTTAACAGCGCATCCAGGTTCCTTAACCTCCGCTGGTAAGTGGCGTATTCGCGCTTGGCCGTCTACGTGAAGCACCAGAAATCTTGATTCGTCAGACCAGGACACATTCTTCCAATCATCACCGGTCCAATCGCGATGATCTTGGGCCCATTTTATGCGTTACTGGCGATGATGTGCAGTGAGTATGGGGACACGGGTGGGTCTTCGGCGACGCAGGCTCATGCGCAGAAGGCTGCGATGAACTGTGTGCTGTGACACATTGCCCTGATCACCATTGTTGTAGCTGCGGATGATTTGTCGCACTGTGGCCCTGCGGTCACAGTGAACAATGCGCGATATTGTTCGCTCCCCTCTTGAATCAATCAGCTACGGACGCCACACAATTGGTCGACGGTTGGCCGTTTGGCGATCTGTGCACTACTTTTAATATGTGCTCACTACAGAAGCACGTGAACAACCCACAAGCCGCACCTTTTCCGATATCGTAGTTCCGAGGCATGGTGCCATCAAATTTTTCTTTATCGAACGCCCATTAAACGGCAGCTTTTCCCATTCTGACTCGGAACGCTCAACTAACCGAAAGTCAGTCCTCGGGTTGTATAAAATCCGGCTCTGTGAACCTCACTGTTCGGCCTTCAGGCGCGCTCATTTCTCTTGGGTCGCGGTGATCATAATGTAATAGACCATTAGTGCTTCTGCTTCTAAAAATATTAATACAGACATTTAACGTGGACCAGGAACATCAAACAAATATCCTCGCTCTTTCCACGTTTATAAGTGAGTCACGGACAAATTCTCATTGGCCGCCACCGGGAGTCGAACCCAGGGTCTTCCAGTTACGCGCCGGACATGCTTCCGCTACACCACAGTGGCCTCGAGTTCCTCCAGCCTCGCACACGCTAACTGCCAAGCCAATTCGGCATATTGCTTCTTGGAGCCCCGCACAATGCTGGGGATTCACCAAAGATGAGAAGCAACCCGCCAAATTGGCTTGGCAGTTAGCGTGTGTGAGTCTGGAGGAATTCGAGGCCGCTGTGGTGTAGCGGAAACATATCCGGCGTGTAACTGGGAGACTCTGGGTTCGACTCCCGGTGGTGGTCAATGAGAATTTGTCCGTGACTCATTTATAAACGTGTAAAGAGCGAGGATCTTTGTTTGATGTTCCTGGTCCACGTTAAAGCCTGTATTAATTTTTCATTCGCCTTCTAATTATTTCTTCAGTTGCTGCTTACCATCTTTGGTGAATCCCCAGCGCCGCCCCGGTGGCGCAGTGGTCTAAGGCGCTGGCATCTGATCATTCGTCCGTAAGGGATCCGGGTTCGAATCCCGTCGGGCGTGGATGTTGTGTTTGTCTTACGGCACTGGCTCTCTCCCTTTCCTGGAACCAGTGACCCTAAATTAGGGACGGGCGACTGCTTATAGCCCATTGGGTTGCTCACGGTGGTCGTTAAACCTCCAATCAAAAAAAAAATAAATAAAATAAAAAGAATCCCCAGCATTGTGCGGGGCACCAAGAAGCAACCTGCCAACTGGGCTTGGCAGTTAGCGTGTGTGAGTCTGGAGGAATTCGAAGCCTCTGTGGTGTAGCGGAAGCATATCCGGCGCGTAACTGGAAGACCCTGGGTTCGACTCCCGGTGGCGGCCAATGAGAATTTTTCCGCGACTCACTTATAAACGTGGAAAAAGCGAGGATATTTGTTTGATGTTCTAAAAGTATTATTTAAAAAAATACTTTAACACCCTATAGCCCTCACCTTGGGGGAAAAAATCCCATCGCATATTCTTTTTTTACTGTATATGCCATTCGCGACCGTAAAGATGGGGAGCTTAATTCACTGTTTACAAAGCACTATTTTTCCGCTGATAGGCGTAAAGTCACAACGTTTTTCTCGATATCTGTGTTTCTAGAAAAGGAGTTTTAATAATTATTTTTTTCTAGTATAGCTTTTATTTGAATAACAGTTTTCTTATATGTTTTGCTTTTCTATTATTAAAAATTCTTCTGCCAGAGGGCATCAGCGTATTTTTCTATTTGAAAGAGCTTATTCAATTCAAAAAACTCCTTAGAAAAAGTTTTTTACCTGCTCTATAATCTTCATTATAAAGAGTATTGTGCACTCATTTTCTCCTTTAACCCTTTAAGCGTTCGATGTACCTGACCAAAATGGTGTCCAAAATTATCTGCGTTCCTCAAATAGTAATGTTCACCATCAATATCAAACAGAAGTCATTGCTCTTTCCACGTTTATAAGTGAGTCACGGAAAAATTCTCATCGGCCGCCACCGAGAATCGAACCCAGGGTCTTCCAGTTACGCGCCGGACATGCTTCCACTGCACCACAGGAGTCTCGAATTCTCTAGACTCGCATACGACTAACTGCCAAACCACATGGCAGTTTACTTCTTGCATCCCTGCAAAATGCTGGGATTCACCAAAGATAGAAAGCAGCAACTGAACAAATAACTACGAAGTGAATGAAAAATTAGTACACACTATTGACGTGGATTAGGAACATCAAACAGAAGTCATCGCTCTTTTCACGTGTATTAGTAGTGTTTACCTAGCGGCCAGGTTTTACCAAAGCTACGGCAAAACAAATTATTTTCCCCTCTCATCTCAGCAGCACTTACTAAAAACCTCTCACGGGTTATATGCCACGATCTCTTCTAGTCCTTTTTCTTCTACTCCGTGAATCAAAGCATTGTGATTTAGGCTAGTCCCCCTGGCACGGACATTATGCAACTGTGTACAAACAAGTGACTCAAATATTTTCTCACTTCGTTCTTAGGTTTGTCGCCATTTTAGAGCCCTTTTACCAGGTATTCAATTACAAACGTTTAAGGTTAATCTTTCCCCAAACAGACCACTTCTAATAAAAAGTCTAAGAGGGAAGAAACGCTTACTGATGCTCAGGTTCACTCATTGTTGCTGCTTACGAACCACTTCTTAGACAACGAATACATTCGTTCGAGCCGATTTTATCTGATTTTACTAACCCCTATTTAATTCGTTCCAGAAGGTTAACGGATTAAGTAACACACACCGCATTTCTTTTAGGAGACGTAAAGTTTTATCAAATTTTCATCTGTATCTCTTTTTCTAACTGCCCGATTTGACAAATACTTTGGCTATGGTATCTTCCTTGTCCTGTAAAATGCACTCGTGCACAATTTATTAATTTTCATAAAATTTTATTTGTTGGTGTTTTGTTAATTCTATAAATCCGGTTGGCATTTTTATAATCGGTTCCACTCACTATAAAATACCCCGCTGACATTGCACAATTTAAATAGTGTGAAATATTTCCCTACGTGTTGCAAGGTGTAATTAATCCTTTGCTAAGTACATACGTAGATCTGCCAAAAGTCTGATTTGAAATATTTTTTCTGGTCGGAAAGTATTTCAGCGGCTTGCTCAATACAGCCGTTAAATCGTTGTTATCTTTCCAGTTGTTTCGTTGTTTGGTTTTCTTTTGCTACATAGATTACTTACGAGAAGTTCGTCATGTTGTGTACCTCAGAAAATGCAACTGAGTTTCTTAAGAAGAAAGAATCACACAAGATAGGAACATCCCTGTATATTTGATTTTCTTGCAATGTACGTGTGATACAGAAAAACCACGAACTTGTGTTAGCGCAAACCGGATCCCCGATTATTTGTTTCAACAAGGTTTCACGCGTGAACAAATGTTCTACAGCATGAGATCTACGATATGTTCGTAGCGAATATAAGCATTGACCATACTGTTAGAAGAGATTTGTACTTCTCAATGATATTTATAATTATATATTCTGAAAAGAAAGACTTGAATCGACATTTGGGCTAGAGTGCATGGCAAAATATACACTGCTGGCCACCCAAAAAGCAACACCAAGAAGGACACGAGATAGCAAAGCCAGATTTACTAGACACATAACAACAGATACAAACTTGAAACGATTGAGTTTACAGGCCCGTGCGACTCGCGGAGCACGCAGACATCAATATTTTGTGTGGCCCCCATGGCTGGCAATAAGGGCTGCTACACGCCGCGGCATCGAACGAAAGAGGCTTTGGATGTGGGTTTGGGGTCTGTCGGTCCAGGCTGCTTCCACGCTTTGCCATAGTTCATCAGGCGTAGGCGCGAGTGGTGTTTGCCGGGCCTCTCGGTTGCCGATCAGTGACCAGACGTGTTCGATGGGCGACATATCGGGAGAACAGGTGTGCCACGGCAGCAGTGACACCTAGTGGGCTGTGAAAAAATTGTTGCACGGTGCATGCCACGTGTGGGCGCGCAGTGTCCTGTTGAAACGTGGCCGCTGGCTGGTCCTGCAGGTAAGGGAGGACTGCAGGCTCCAAAACGTCGGAGATGTAGCGGTGGCTGTTGAGTGTACCGGCGATGCGTACCAGAGGGGTTCAGATGTCATATCTAATTGCGCCCCAAACCATTACGCCAGGCGACGGACCGATATTGCGATGCATAATGCAGGCGTCATACAGTCTATCGCCGCGGTGCCGCCACACGCGAATCCGACCATCGTGGTGCTGCAGGCAGAAGCGGGATTCGTCGGAGAAGACAATGTCGTGCCAATCCGTAGTCCAGGTTCGTCGTTATATGGCCCACTGCAGCCGCACTCACCGGTGGTGTAACGTCAGTGGTAATCGGAGCAATGGGCGCCGTGTGACAAGTCCCCGCTCCTGCAGACGACCTCGAACGGTACGTGCGGACACAGGTTGTAGCGCAACACACCCTAATTCCTGCGCTAACGTTCGTGATGGGGCGGTGCGAGCCGTCAATGCCTGCCGCACAACATGCCAGTCCTCTCGTTCGGTTGTGTTCCGCGGCTTCGGCAATCCTTCACTTCGGTCCATCCGTCCCTCCTTCAGCCACCGAATCCATACTCGCCTCACTGTGGCTGGATGTCGTCCCACACGGACGCCGATGTCTCGGTACGATAAACCGCTGTCGCGATAAGCCACTATTTGTCCTCTGTCGAACTCCGAAACGTTCTGGAATGACTGCCGTATTCTGTGACGAGGCATCAGGAAGCTTCCAACGCACAAGTCCGGCAGCACAACACATTTCCACTACTTACACCCCGCCTTCTGTGCACCCTTCTTATAGTGCTTCTCGGTGGCGTGCCGGGCGCACATGATTTGCATATGCCCTGCAATGCAAAGCGTTTGCATGTCCTCTTGCGGGCGACGCGTGCTGCGAATTTCAGGCCAATCGGATGCTTCCTTCTTGGTGTTGCATTTTGGGTGGCCAGCAGTGTATATAGAAGAGAGAAAACACTATATGCTCCTGCAACATATGTGATGATCATTCACGAGCTGAAAAAGCAGCTCTTACACGGAGAGGCATTGACGCCACAAGATTTCTAAAGGTGTGTTGTGATATCTGTTACCAACATGTTACCAGCACTTTCCATTAACTCGTGTAATTTACATTGTTGAGCCGCCGCAGATCACATTTACTGTTTCGACACGGGCCACACATGCACGATTGCATTGATATCTGAGGAATTTGGAGGTCAGGTGGAAGACTTTCTCGTATTTAGCGAACCTTTTTCAAAAAATCCGGACAATGTGTCACGGCGCATTATCTACTGAAGGAAAGCAATACAAGAAGGGAATACAGCTGCAATTAAAGGATGTAAATGGTTTGAAATTATGTTCAGGTAGGTGTTAAAGGTCATAGTCTTCTGTACATGAATGATTGGACACGGGATTTCACAGCAGAATATTGTCCAAAGCATTACACTTCCTCTATTTGGTGGATTTCGTCCAACTGTGCCAATACTTCTCCAGGTAATGGAGGCACATGTACCCGGCCGACCACATGGGATAACATAAAACGCGATTCTTCTTCCAATAGTGATCGAACATGCTTTCTCGACTCTGCGTGCCCATTGTTCGCGCTTTCGATGATGAACAGGGGTTGGAATGGTTATTCCCTGCAGCCTGCGTCTACCAATGATGGGAACGAGTCACATGTTAGAGGGTCAAGGGGTCAATGGGTTGGGATCGACAATTTCTTTCTGATCAAACGGTTCGGGTCAAGGTGTTCCTGACCCGATTTCGACCAGGTTTTACTTCCGTTTTCTTTTTGAAAACAAAAATAATATTTCCTAAGAAAAACTCGTACTGTGGAAGGGGACCACCTGGGGACGAACCAGTGGAGTGAAAAATGGTTTGTCATACAAAACTATTACCGTCTCTTTTTTAAGCTTTCCAACCGTAGGTTGAAGAAGCGTATATGCTCCAGCTTTCTCCGTCTGTCCGTCCTCACGATAACTCGCAAAAAAATGGTTCAATTTCGATGAAATTTTAGTATGTGATAGGCGATCACCCGGGGCCGAACCCTGTTGAAAATGAGAGAAATGGGGTGAAAGGTGACGACATAGGAGCGGGATCCATTCCAGTGCTTCTATGCGTCATAACTTGCGTAAAAAGGGTTGGATTTCGATGAAATTTTAGTACGTTATAGGGGACCACCTGGGGACGAATCTTATTGAAAACGGACAAAATGGAGTCAAATGTCAGGGCATAGGAGCGGGATCTATACCATCCCTCTTATGCGTCATAACTTACGTAAAAATGCTTCTATATTCGAAAAAACTTTAGTATGTTGTTCCGGGGGTACACTGAACCGGTTCTGTTGAATAAAATCGAAATGAGTTCGAAGATCAGTACACAGGAGCTAGATTTATTCCACAGCCATTATCCTTATAACTTGAGTAAAAATACTTGTATTAGGACAAAATTTTAGTATGTTGTTCCGAAGGTATACTGAACCAATTCTGTTGAATATCATCGAAATTGGGGTCAAAGATTAGGACACAGGAGCGAGATTTATTCCACAGCTATTATCCTCATAACTTTAGTAATGAATTCTGGTATGTTGGAAAGCGTATCATAATCAATGTATTTCATGGTTTTAATAACTTGGTTTTTTTTATTGTAGGTTTAACGACCACCGTGAGCAACTCAGTGGGCTATAAGCAGTCGCCCTTCCTAATTCAGGGCCACCAGTTCCAGAGAAGGGACAGAGTCAGTGCCTCAAGACAAACACAAGACCCATTCCTCACTGGTTTCGAACCCGGACCCATCGCGGACGAATGATCAAAAACAATCCCTTAGACCATTGCGCCACCGGGACTCTTATGATCGCTTTCTTAAAGCAAAGTAGATTTACACCGACCGACGATTCCACACCGTAAAACGACACTTCCTTTGCGTTTGTTTTTAGTGCGACTGTCCGGAGCAAGATATAGGCAAACGCTTTTCGTTTGCTTCTCTGGAGATTCATTCTGTCACACCCCGCGTGTCACATTGTAAGACTGAGAATTACTTTTCACATCGCATTTTTTATATAGAGCATTCAGAGGTTATCGTTTGAAGTCCTACCATCCCTTTCCATTGCATGTCGTGTCGGATTTAATGTCTTATTCGTTAATTTGGATCAATTTAACGTTAAAGAGAATGAAAAACGCGTCGATGCCAAGAAATACGTTCTTGTCGGAAACAAACAGGCGAAGAGTGAATGCTGGGATTTGTTTCGTCTCATTAAGAAACCAGAATATATTTCACAACAACACCAATTTTCACGAGCTTGTGATAAGTTGAAAGTTTCCAAAATGCGAATGTTGATTTCTTGAGTGTTCTTTCCTTCTGAGGGGCAATGATGAAATGAACATTCACATTTTGAAAACTTTCAATTCACCAGAAGCTTGTGAGTGTTGCTGTGAAACAAATTCTGAAACTTGATACGTTATAAAGAAAACAGCAAAAACTGAAATTAAACATGTAAGTCACTTAATTCAAACATTTTGACTGTAACACCAGACAATTTAAGCGGGACAGCCATATTAATTTTTTTTTTTTTTTTTTTTTGATTGGAGGTTTAACGACCACCGTGAGCAACTCAATAGGCTATAAGCAGTCGCCCGTCCCTAATTTAGGGTCACTGGTTCCAGGGAAGGGAGAGAGCCAGTGCCGTAAGACAAACACAACATCCATGCCTCACCGGGATTCGAACCCGGACCCCGTTCGGACGAATGATCAGAGGCCATCGCGTAGACCACTGCACCACCGGGGCGGCCATATTATTACTGCGGCTGGACTTTTAAACTCTGGCAGATGTATTTGGAAGCATGTGTAAAACAGTTAGGTTATGTGAAGTTTGACGTTTTCAGCACTTTCTGTAAGTATATATCATCATCATCATCATGAACCATTATCAATCCACTGCTGGATGAAGGTCTCCCAAATTTCTTCCTCAATTGTCTATCTTGGGCCTGTCTCCGCCATGTCACTCCAGCATACTTTCGAATTCCATGCATCCATCTCCCACGGGGTCTTCTTCTGGGTCTTTTCCTGCCCCTCGGAATCTAGTCTAAAATTTCGGTTGTCAATCGGCGGTCCGTTCTTCTGGTAACATGTCCAACCCATTGTCATTTCAGTGATTTCACTCTGGTCATGACGTCGTCTACACCTGTAATTTTCCTTATCGACAAGTTCCTCTTCTTATCTTTCCTGGTTACACCAAGCATGCATCTCTCCATGCTTCTTTCAGTTGTCTAAAGTCTTTGTATGTCTTTTTTAGCTAAGGTCCATGTTTCTGCTCCATACGTAAGCACTGGCAGGATGCATTGATTAAACACTTTTCTTTTCAGGCATAATGGCATACTTCTCTTAAAAACTGTAGTGTTTCTTCCAAAAGCTATCCATCCAAATTTTATACGCCGATTAATTTCTTCATTAATGTGACCCTGACTTGATATCTGCTGCCCAAGATAAATGTACGAATCGGTTGTCTCAAACTTTTCTCCATCAATCGATTATTTTTCGTTTCTTGTAAAAGCATTGTACATCACTTTTGTCTTATGAAAATTCATTTTTAATCCCACTTTTTTACCCTTGTCAGCAAGTTCTTGGGTCATACTCTGCAACTCTGAAAGGGTAGTTGCAAAAATGATTACATCATCAGCAAAACAAAGGTGAGTTGGGTAATCTCCATTAATCGTTATCCCTTTGTTTTCCCAGTTCAATGCTTGAAAGACATTCTGCAATGGGGCATTATTGAAAATGCATACATTAATATTATTAATAACATGTATGAAAATGCAAGTGCAAAGATTCGGCTGTCTGAAAATACAACACACACAAATTGGAAAGGGAGTGCGACAAGGTGACAACATATCTCCGAAGCTCTTTAATGCCACATTGGAAAATGTTTTTTAATCACTGAACTGGGAAAACAAAGGGATAAAGATTAATGGAGATTATCTAACCCACCTTCGTTTTGCTCATGATGTAGTCATTTTTGCAACTAGCCCATCAGAGCTGCAGAGTATGATCCGGAAATTGCTGACAAGAGTAAAGAAGTAGGATTAAAAATGAACTTTCAGAAGACAAAAGTGATTAACAATGCTTTTACAAGAAATGAAGATTTATCGATTGACGGAGAAAAGCTGGAGATACCAGACACGTGCGTTTATCTTGGACAACAGATATCAAGTGAAGGTCACATTAATGAAGAAATTAATCGGCGTACAAAACTTGCCTGAAGAGCTTTTGGAAGAAACAGCATACTTTTAAAGAGCAATATACCATTATGTCTTAAAAGAAAAGTGTTTATTCGATGCATCCTTCCAGTGCTTGCGTATGGTGCAGAGACGTGGACCTTAACTAAAAGAAACATACAAAGGCTGCAGACAACTCAAAGCAGCATGGAGAGTTGCATGCTTCGTGTAACCAGGAGAGATAAGAAGAGGAACTCGTAAATCCGAAAAATGACAAGAGTGGAAGACATCATGATCAGAGTTAAATCCCTCAAATGGCAATGGGCTGGACATTCTGCCAGAAAGACACACCCTCGATAGACAGCCGAAATTATAGATTGAATTCCATGGGACAGGAAAAGACCCAGAAGAAGACCACATGGGAGATGGGTGGATGAAATTCGAAAGTATGCGGGAGTAACATGGAGGAGACTGGCCTTGGAGAGACCTTCGTCCAGCAGTGGATTGATAACGGTTGACAATGATGATGATGATATATATATATATATATATATATATATATATATATATATATATATATATATATATAAAAAACAGGTTGTCTTGACCAGGAGAGCTTCAACCTGGGGGAATGACGCTCAGGGTCTTTTTAGTTTTTTTCAGTTTTAATTTTTATTTTTGTTGGTTTTCCTGTATCAGTCGTTTACTGATACCAGAAAAGCCACTCCCCAGAGTTGATGCTCTTCTGATGAAGACAACCTGGTTTTTTCAGTATTAATTTTTATTTTTGTTCTCCACGTTCCTGCATTCACAAAAACAAATTTTTGTTCAATATTCCTTGGTCGCTTTTTTCACAACTCTATGTTTCACTAATTCCTTTATTCTGCTGCATCTGCGCAACCGAGATATTAGCTTCGTATTTTTCGTTTAACTGTATTTCAGTTATAATTCCTTGAACTTCAGTTACACTCTTTAGACAATTTTTCGTGTTATTACATTACTTCTGTTTAACCTACCTTATACAGTATATGTATACTACTACGTTCAAAAAGTTCCCGAACGTTTTAAATATTTGCCAAATGTCAGTGAATTACCTCATTCCCCGTTGAGCAAGCGAAGAGCATGATGCGACCGACCAGCCAGAACCGGTTTGATCCAGATCCAACACGCACAGCGCATGTGCGTAGTTCGTGATTACAGGCATTCGAGGCTCTCCGTCGCGAGGATAACGATGCCAAATTTTAAACAGCGTTCAAGTATAATATTTTGTGCTCTGCTCGGAAAATCTTTCGCTGAGACTTTTCAAATGATTAAGTCAGCGTACGGTGAGCGTGCAATGAGCCGAACTAGAGTTTATGAGTGGAATCGACGATTCGAAAATGGACGACAGAGTATCGAGGATGATGAGAGATCAGGACGACCTTAGACCTTTCCTTTGGAGGCTGATCGCTCCAAAGAAAATGTCTTGTTAACAGTTTTCTTCCATTGCAAGGGGGTCGTACACAAGGAATTCCTTCAACATGTTCATCATACACTAAAGAAAAGTACGTCAACGTCCTGAATCGTCTCCGAGAATCAGTGAGAACGCAAGCGACCGGATCTTCGGAAGACCAACTCATGGGTGCTCCATCACGATAATGCGCTGGCTCACAGATCTCTCCTAGTGGCTGATTACCTGCCCAAACATCACATTCCCGTTCTTCCACAACTAAATTATTCCCCTGATTTCGCCCCGTGTGACTTTTTCCTTTTTCCCCGGAGGAAGAGTTTGCTTAAAGGGCGACGCTTCTCAAGTTCCGAAGAAGTGCAACGAGCTGCGACGGAGGCATTGGAGAATGGGGCAAAAGAAGGCTTGCAATCTGCATTTAAATCTTTGTATGAGCGCTGGCAAAAATGCATAGTTGCACATGGTAACTACTCCGAAGGAAACACCGCATAAACAGGTATTATCTGTACTCATTATTTTTTAATATAAAAAGTTCCGGAACTTTTTGAACATAGTAATATATCATTATGCATAAATATAGTTATAAATTGAGTTTCTAAATTATAGTTGCAAGCAGATTTATTCCGGTAAGATCCGGGTCGGATCGGGTCGTGGTCGGATCCAATTATGTGGGTTCCGGGTCCAAAATGTTTAACCCGTTTCCAACTCTAGCGGCTACACTTCTCCATTTTCAGAAGCGTTCAATGTAGTATGCGTTGTGACACATTACCCTCGCCACCAGCATTAATGTTTCCGGTGAAATTTTGCCACAGTATCCTTTCTGTTGCCTTGCACCATGCGGGAGAGTGTTCGATCACTTCTAGCACCGACAAGCCGTTGTCTACCCACATTGTGCCGGCAGAACGTGAATTTTCCCACCTCGGACTACTTTTTGATGGCGTTAATGACGACTGACCTTGAGTCTCGGAAATGCTGTGATCGAGTCGTCTGGCCATTACAATTTGTCAAAGTCACTTAATTCAGCTCCCTTTCCTATCTCAAGGTCGGCAAGAATAACACTCATTAACAGAGCTAACTATTAGATGTTATTTATACCGTTTTATGATCTTCACACGCGCTGCCGTATACCTGCACTTTCTTCGATTCTCATAAAAACGCCCTGGATATAATACTTTGGCTCCTCTGCGTATGGATACTTTTCATATATGAAATTTCACATACGCTTAGCGAATTTAATCAATGGACAAAATAGTTTTTTCGAAGACTGGTAAATTTCCTAAATTGAAGTTCGAAGCAGATTTCGTGGTACATACACAGTCGAGTCACATTATTGTGACCACCTCCTACTTTTAATGTCAACAGCGCGTTGCCAATGAAAGAAGGCATGTATCGTGAGCTAGTTTGGAGGGTCTATAAGGTGTGCTGCAGGCATTCTGAAAACACATTACTCGTTGCTGTCATGGATAAAAGAAGCGATTTATCAGATTTGCAAAGAGGGATGATTATTGACTTTCGGGCCAAGGGTGGCAGTATTTCTGAAACAACGAAGTCTGTGAACTGTTCGCGTGCTGCTGTGGTTAAAGTGTATCGTGATTGGGTAAATGGCACCATTGCGAATAAGCGACGTGAAAACTGCGGAGCACCACGTGCCATTGATGTGAGAGGTGAACGTCGGTTACGGAAGGGCGTGTGGGCCGATCGACAAGCTACAGTGGAGCAACTCACTGTCCGGATGAACCAGGGAGCTACAAAGTGTGTCTAAAACAAAAGTTCAGCGAATCCTGCTGCGTATGGGATTCCGATGTTGACGAATGGTCACTGCACCTTTGCTAACGAATGTGTATCGGCAGAAAAGGCTTACATTGGCACAGCAGTATCGGGATCGGACCTTACGCTGATTGGCAAGAGATTGCTTTATCCGATGAGTCAGGTTTTCTGCTTCATCGAACGAACGAACGTTGGCGTATAAGGCATAAAACATCGGAAAACAAGCACTCTTCAACCATTGCTGGAAGAAAACAAGCTGGTGTGGGCAGCGTTATGGGGTTGGGAATGTTTTCGTGGTAATCCCTGGGTCCCCTCATACCTCTGGAAGGCACTATGGACCGAATTCTTTATGACTCCATCCTTGCAGACAATGTAACCCATACATGCTGATTATCATCCTTGGGGAGGATGGGATCTTCCAGCACGACAATGCGACGTCTCACATAGCTAGAAATGTCCGAGAGTGGTTGGTAGAGCACGATGAAGACTTCAAAGTACTTTCCTTGTCCCCTAATTTCCTAGATTTAAACCCAATTGAGCATCTGTGGGACCACATTGATCGTGTTTTTCGCTCTATGATGATCTTCCACCAAGCACCCTCCAGCAGCTGTCAGATGCACTGCAGTCAGCATGGCTCCACATACCTGTGAACACCTTCCAGCACCTTATTGAGTCGCTCCCAGTCCGTATAGCTGTTGTACGCGCTGCACAGGGTGGTTACCCTGGATATTAGCTGGTGGTCACAATATTGTGGCTTAACCGTGTATATGCCAGACAGTTTTATATGGAACAAAGTGCTCCGCACTGTAGAAGAATTTTACCTTTTGCAGTATAAGGAAGAGACAGCACAAGGGAGGCAGATTGAAGCAGGGGAACGTAAGGTATAAAAGGTGAAAACAAAGAATATAAGGAGAAACACACACTGAAGTTCAAAATCATTATGACCAGGGCGTTTTTACGTAAATCGATACAGCTACAGGTGAAACTCGAAGAAAAGTTTAATTTAGAGATATCCGATGGGCGTTCAACAACTTCTACACCTGACCATGAAGCAAAAATTGCAAGGTATTCCATCATCCTTCAGTTATATAACAGCCACGCCATATTGTTGTATTGGAATTTCAGACGGCATCACATTATATTGAAATCTATAAGCTCACAATGGCTGAGCGACAGATGAAAGGTGTAGCGGAAGCATATCCGGCGCGTAACTGGAAGACCCTGGGTTCGACTCCCTGTGGCGGCCAATGAGAACTTTTCCGTGACTCATTTATAAACGTGGAAAGAGCGAGGATCTTTGTTTGGTGTTCCTGGTTCACGTTAAATGTCTGTATTAATTATTCATTCGCCTTCTAATTATTTCTTCAGTTGCTGCTTACCATCTTTGGTGAATCCCCAGCATTGTGCGGAACTCTAAGAAGCAACCTTCCAACTTGACTTGGCAGTTAGTGTGTGTGAGTCTGGAAGATTTCGAGGCCGCTGTTCTGTAGCGGAAGCATATCCGGCGCGTAAATGGAAGACCCTGGGTTCGATTCCCGGTGGCGGCCAATGATAATTTTTTCGTGACTCACTTATAAACGTGGACAGAGCGAGGATTTTTGTTTGGTGTTCCTGGCCCACTTTAAATGTCTGTATTAATTATTGTGTAACTGATTTATTTTTTGCCGAAGAATGGTGAAATTTAAAGCGATGTTTATGAATGGATGGTCGTTGCATACGTTGGTGGTGCACCTTCAAATGCCACAGTCAAAAGATGGGTTGCTCTCTTTGAATGGGGAAGAAACTTATTGGAAGACAGCTCTATCGATGGAGACTCAGTGCTGGTGGTCACACATGAAATGTGCCAGAAAGTGAAGGGCCTAGTGATATCCAACCGGCGAATCCGTGTCATTCAGATTGATGAGAAAATACCGTTCAGTACCGGCTTTATTTGGACCGTTTTGCATGAGAGATTAGTGATGTCAAATCTCTGTGTCTGATGGATTCCTCGAATGTTGATACCTGAGATTAGGAATAATCGTGTTGAAGTAAGTCGAGTTCAACCTGACCGGATCCAGATGAATTCTCTTCCTGCATTGTGGCTGGTGATGAGATGACCAGCCACAATAGTTAGGGATGTCAAACCTCTGAGGAAAAAACAGATAGGTTCCTCGGGTGTTGAAGCCTGAGATGAAGAATATTGGTGTTGAAGTAAGTCGGGTTCAACCTGACCGGATTCAGATAACCGTTCTTCCTGCATTGTGGCTGGTGATGAAATAACCAGCCAGGGATGTCAAACCTCTGAGAAAAAAAAAACCCCAGATGGGTTCCTCAGATGCTGACGCCTGAGATGAAGAATAATCGTATTGAAGTAAGTAGAGCTCAACCTGACTGGATCCAGATGAATTCTCTTCCTGCATTGTGGTTGGTGATGAGATAACCGGCCACAATGGCTAGGGATGTCAAACTTCTGAGAAAAAAAAACAGATAGGTTCCTCGGATGTTGAAGTCTGAGATGAGAGATGAAGAATATTGGTGTTGAAGTAAGTCGGGTTTAACCTGACCGGATTCAGATGACCTTTCTTCCTGCATTGTGGCTAGTGATGAGATAACCAGCCAAAACAGTTAGGAATGTCAAACCTCTGAGAAAAAAAAACAGATGGGTTCCTCGGATGCTGACGCCTGAGATGAAGAATAATCGTATTGAAGTAAGTCGAGCTCAACCTGACCAGATCCAGATGAATTATCCTCCTGCATTGTGGCTGGTGATGAGATAACCAGCCACAATGGCTAGGGATGTCAAACCTCTGAGAAAAAAAACAGATAGGTTCCTCAGATGTTGAAGCCTGAGATGAAAAATATTGGGGTTGAAGTAAGTCGGGTTCAACCTGACGGGATTCAGATGACCTTTCTTCCTGCATTGTGGCTGGTGATGAGATAACCAACCAAAATAGTTAGGGATGTCAAACCTCTGAAAAAAACCAGATGGGTTTCCTCAGATGCGGACGCCTGAGATGAAGAATAATCGTATTGAAGTAAGTCGGGTTCAACCGGACGGGATCCAGATGACTTCTCTTCCTGCATTGTGGCTGGAGATATGATGTGGCTTCACTATTGGAATACTGATACTAAACAAGAAGGATAGCATGCAGTGGAAACATCATGCATCATCACCCCCAATAAATTTGTTCAAAATTCAACCTTCTGCAGCGAAGCTTATTGCCACCATTCTTTGGGACTCAGAAGGGTTGCTGGTAATTATCCTTTCTGTTGACTCGTACTATAAATGCTGTCTATTATGCCGCTGTATTGCGATATTTTCGTGAAGCCATCAAGATGAAACACCGAGGAAATTTGCGATTGGGTGTTCTGCTTTTCCAGTACAATGCTCAAATCCACACCACCGGTGTTTTCATGCAAACTATGAAAGAGCGTAGCTTCCAACTATTTCTCCACCCACCGAACTCACCTGACTTCATCCCTTGTTATTTCTTCCTCTTCAAAACTCTGAAGAAATATATGTGTGGTAGGCGTTTTGCGGATGATTCTGAACTGAAGCTGGCAACGAAGTGTTGGTTTAAGTGTTGGTTAAAGAAAAAAATGCTTTCCGTAGAGGGTATTTGCCAACTCTATGATCGGTACAAGAAGTCTATTAAAGTCAGGGGAGACTATGTAGAAAAACACTGGTCCGTTTTTGAGGAAAAGGTTTTGGCTTTTTATGTTAAGCTTAAAACTTATTGAACGCCCTGCTATGTCACATCATGATTAAATTACAGTAGAAGTGTTCCCAAAAGTCACAGTTTCCGAGAAAACAGTTCTTAACTGAGATATAAACCACCTGCTGAACGGGAAAGTCATAAATTGAAATTCATAGGTACCCATTTTCTATGCTGGATAATTATGAGAGCACGTTTTAGCATACCTACAATTTCGGACTTTTTTACTGAAACACTATTGGCCTTTAATTAATCTGAAATTACTAACATTAATTATCTCAATTTAGTCTGCTTTTAATTTTTCGACTTTGCAACATTAAGTGAGGTTTACACCATTTGGCATAAAGCGTACTATAAAAGATTTCTGTGGATATAAATTTCTAAAACCCTTTCATTAAATATCGGGTTTGAATAATTTTTCTACAATGCTGTTATTCAGCGAAACGTAATAAAATATCCCTTTCTTTTGTTTCCCTCATTTTCAGCAACGACTTGATGAGAAACAAGTGAAGCTGATATAGCAAACATACATAGAAAACATATGAATTTCATTTATTGAGCTTTATTCACTCTTATTTAAATAACTGCGTGATGTGAACTTCTGTGAGATGCATAATTTAAGATAAATAATACACCGTAGTAAAGTGAACAAATACCGAAGAAGCGATGAAATAATCTAAAACGCATTTTGGGAGATTTACACTTAAAAATTATCTTCATCCAAGTCATTACTGGGAAATGTTCAGCATGGAGAAACAGAAATGAAACAATGAAAACGTTATTTAAAGAATATTCCATCTGTGTCCTTAAATTACGTCGACAAATGATTTCTCACGCTTCCCAACGAACGAATAATAATCGCTAAAGATTTATTTCTCAGCATAAGTAGGTACTGAATTTCGAATTCTTAATGGTTCATTTTTGATTTTCTTTTTCAAATAATACGCTTAGCATGTGTTGAAAGTATTATAAATCCCAGTACTGTAATTATACCCCCAGATTCTTATAATGAGCTGGAAGAATGAAACTGATAGAAAAATAAAAATTTAGTTAACTATTTGTTTTCTGATTTGGGAATGAAACATACCTTGCCAAATACAATTGTTTTTCTTTTGTAACAAAATGAGAGAGCAAAATTTTATTTTTGAAAAGGAATTCCCAGAACTCAGGGAATAATTGTTTAACAAGGAAAATTGTTAATGATTTTTAGGCATACTAGTAGTCGAGTAGGAACTGAGGATCGCATGTTTATGGGTTTTTTTTCCCTTGTAAATACTTATGAATATTTATTTTGTGAAAAAATTCGGAATGTTTCTCGATAACGTCTTTAAATGACGAAGAGAACAGGCTGTAAGAGTTATCCAGTAAATTGGGTTGTCGGAGAATTTCGAGGAAAATTCAAGAAATAGTTCAGAGCAATATGAAATTCTGTTGAGTTCGTAGATCGAAACAAAATCATAAATTTAAAATAACATGCAGAAAGTTATTTCCCCTTTTCAACACGTTTTTCGTAATAAAAAAACAAAGTAAATGCTCATAGCATCACAGTGTTCGTCCGTTTTTGCACGCTGTACCTCTTGAACTACTAGTTCAATTTGAAAAAAAAACCTTTTGCATTTAAAAGACAGAACTGTGAGAAAAGCAATGTACGAAGTCCGTCCTAAAAGTAATGAGAATGATTACAAAACAAATGCGTTTAATCAAAATACATACCATTAGGCCCGATAACCCTCCAAGTACACACCGTGGGACTGAACACACTAGTTTCAGTGACGCTGCCATTCGACGTAGCAGTGCTGGAAGTCTTCATGTGAGAAACTCTGGAGAGCGATCGTGGCGGCTGACTGGATGTCTGCAGCTGTACCAAAATGGTGTCCTTCCAGGTGCGTTTTGATTTTCGGGAACAAAAATGTCAGACGGTGCCAAGTCATCGCGGTAGTGAAGGAAGGGGGGGGGGATGTTTTTCCGCGCCAGAAACTCCCTCACAGCCAATGATTTGTGACTCGGCGCATTGTAATGGTGGAGAATCCAGGTTTCCGCTGTTTCACGTCGTACTCGCAAAACCCTTTTTCTCAAACACTCCAGGACATGTAGGGAAAACGTCTGATGAACTGTTTGTTCTGGCGGTACAAATTCTTTATGCACCACTCCTCGACAGTACAAAAACAAACAAAAAACGATTAGCATTAATTTCACTTTCGATTTGCTCATGCGAGGTTTCTTCGGTCGAGGTCAAGAGGGAGTTTACCATTCTTAACTCTGCATTTTTGTTTCGGGATCGTACTCACACATCCATGTTTCATCCCCAGTAATCACTCTAAGCAAAATGTTGGGCTCGGTTGTCACACGATCCAACAGTTGTTGAGAAATGAACAGACGATTCTCCTTCTGTTCATCGGACAAGTTTTTTGGGACGAGTTTTGTGCAAATCTTCCTCATGTTGAGGTTTTCCTTAATGATTCGATCTACCATCTGCAATTAGTCGGACATTTAAATGTCGGTGCCGTTCCAGAACAGCCTTGATAACGGCCACATTGTCATCGGTAGTTGACTTTGAAGGTCGCCCTGAGCGCTGTTCATCCTCAACGGCTTCCCTTCCAACCTTGAGGGCCTTGTGCCACCTGAAAACTTGGGCTGATGGCAAAGCTGGGTCCCCATACGCTGTCTTCGGCATCTCTAAGGTTTCGGTGGCTGTTTTTCCCAGTTTTACGCAAAATTTGATTGCGGTGCTCGACGCTCCCTTGCATTTACGTCCGTGACGAGTGTGAAAAACAAGAGTTAACTTTTTTTTAACGTTCCGACGCTTCGAAAGGCTCGCCCTCAACTGAGAGTGGTCCAGCCGTTTACCTGAGATACCCACGCAACAACCTGCAGCGCCACCTGCCTCCCGTGGTCTTCGTGGTGAGCGTCAACGTATCATTCTCATTACGTTTGGGACGGACTACGTATACCAACAGCGTATCGTCAATAGGGGCTATGTACTCCTCGGATCGCAATACATATATTACGCCTGTTGTATATGCTTAGAATGAGAATATTTAATAAAAGTTCGATTGGAATTTGATCCCACTCCTATTTCAATGACATCTTCAGCTCCTGGAGACTCAGAGGTGGCTGTGATCGCATAACAGTGCTCCTTCCAAGAGTTTTCAGTGCGTGAAATATCGGATTTAGATCGAGCAAGTAGGCAATCTAGCCCATTCTGTAAATATCCACGCTCTGCAGTTCTTCAAATACCTGGGTCGTTCTTTGAGGTCAGGCATTGTAATTCACGAAGATGAAGCTAGAACACACTGCGCCACGAAACAAGCGAACATGGAATTCTAAGATTTCTCTGCGATATCTGTCTGCTGTGACAGTCCCTCAGTTGAACACATGTAGCGATGTTCTTCCATTCATCCTTATACCAGAATTTTGTTCACGGATGTTATGAGGTTGTTAGCGTGTTCCACGCTCTCTCCACAGCAGCTGATGTCCTGAGTCACGTGATAAACTAAAACGACTCTCATCTGAGAACATCACTGTGGACCACCTCTGACTGTCCTGACACCTCTGACTATCCACTCCCTATGAGATTTGTACCACCTTAACCGGGCCGCACGATACTGGGATGATAACATGATACATTCCACAGGCTTTCGGGCATAGAACCCGCTCCTGTTCAATCGTCTACTGATTTAGCGACTCGACACCTGGGTTTCATTTGCAGCACGGAGTCCTGCAGCGAGGTGTGCTAGTGTATCAGTCCTGTTTCGTCCAGCCACGAGGTGCAGAAATCAGTAGTATTGTGTTATTGTTCCCTTTCTACGGCCTCCATCATGGATCCGGTGTCTTGTTCCACTAGTTCCCATAGCTTTTGTCGAACGCGATATGACGCTTCTTGCTGCTTCCATGTCTCGAGCAATTGCGGTTACTCTTTGTACCGCTTCGAGCCGTCCAACGACCCTTCCACGTAAGCACTGAAATGACACTGATGAGATATTTCGTACCCAACGACCCTTCCACGTAAGCACTTAAATTACACTGATGAGGTATTTTGTACCCAACGACCCTTCCACGTAAGCACTAAATGACGCTGATGAGACATTTCGTACCCAACGAAATGAAATCAACCAGTCACCAACGAACTTTCTTTGCAAGAATAGTACGCTGTCATCGTGACTTTTACGGCGCTCTGACTTGGAGGAAGTGTTAAGCCTTAAATATCCGGCCGGTCAGCACATTTATGTTTGAGGTTGGTGAGACAAAAGGAGTATAGAATAAGGGGAGAGAGCATGTGTTCTCACCATTGAAGCCAGCTAAGTTGCGTGGCCGCCATGTTACATTACCTTCAGTTGTTCATTTTTCCTTTGTAAGTTAAGGAAGATTTCAGTTTTTTATTTCGTGTGAGAAGGCTTATTTTATGACTGATTTATGGAATTGTTCATTTAAAGTTCAACTAACATTAAAAGTTGAAGAGAGATCTATTGTATTTGCGGATCAAAAACTGATGATGGAATAGCTAAACATTTCTAGTACAAATTAGAAATTTGTCCAGTTTTCAATAACTCCTGGTCAAAGATCACATTCCCAAAGTCCATGGGTGGCCGAGTGGGCAACGTTTGTGACTCCCACGGGAAGGGCTTCAGGTTCGATCCCAGGCAGGTACGAACGCTCAATCCACTAAAATACCCGCCGTGCGTCGGATGGGCGCCTTAAGCCGTCGGACCCCGGGTACTGGCCATCCAGTAATAAATAAGGACGTCTTCCTCTCCCTTGCTACTTCGCTTCCGTGTCATTTTCCTATCGGGCACTCTAGCCCAAATCTCCTAGTTTCCTATTTCTAAGGGTTGTTTAAGACCTGGGGTCAAACACTGACTTCCTAAAAATCCTCTACATATGATCAGATCACATTCCCGAAAACGTTTTATTAAAACTTTGTAAACAGCATTCGTTTCTCGCGCACAATAAAATCCGTGTTTTTTTTTTTTTTTTGTTTTTTTTTTGTTATTTTAAATTCGTAAATTATCGCATTTCTCATTAGTACATAGTAATCTATCAACGCTAACAGATTTTATTGTGCGCTACAAACGTTTTTCAATTTTCATATTCCGTATACTCTTCGTTAATTTTTTTAAATTATCAAAGTTTAGCACGAACTATTGTTTCAAAGGTAACATTTCGTTCCGTTTCTGTCGTCAGAAACATTCACTCGATCATATGAAATAAAACAGGGTTTTCTTCTTCACTTTAGAATTTGTAAACGGCTTCATGCATTACTTTAAACAGCATGTACTTTTCGTGTGACGAGTTAATGGGGTTTTTGTCGTACGCAGCAGTCAAACGTGACTTAGAAGTGCTTTGAAAGGAAAGAATAGAAAACATTGGTGATATTATAGACTACATCCATATATGTACATGATATTTTTCTTTTCGCAAGAAGGCTTTAAAAGTGTTAGCCTGCCTATATTGTTAGGTACGTAATTCGATGGGAACGCAATCACAAGGGTAACATAAGATGGCTACCGCTCAGAGCGTCGGCTTCAGAGCTTTACCTAGGGCTTGCTTGTTATGCTCCCTCCCCTTATTCTATCCTCCTTGGTTAGACACACTATGTAACGCCATCTTTTGGCTTTTTCCCATATTTATGGTGTGCTCCATTGATGTTTCACTTTAAAAAAAACATTGTCTTTTAGAAATTGTCAATCAGTGGTTTATCTATATCCTGTATGTATATATATATCATCATCATCATCATTGTCAACCATTATCAATCCACTGCTGGACGAAGGTCTCCCCAAGTTTCCTCCACAACGGTCTGTCTTGTGCCAGTCTCCTCCATGTCACTCCCGCATATTTACGAATTTCATCCACCCATCTCCCATGTGGTCTTTTTCTGGGTCTTTTCCTGTCCCTTGGAATCCAATCTAAAATTTCAACTGTCCATCTTTGGTCTGTCCTTCTGGCAGTATGTCCAGCCCATTGCCATTTCAGGGATTTAACTCTGATCATGATGTCTTGCACTCTCGTCATTTTTCGGATCCACGAGTTTCTCTTCTTATCTCTCCTGGTTATACCAAGCATGCACCTTTCCATGCTTCTTTGAGTTGTTTGCAGCCTTTGTATGTCTCTTTTAGTTAAGGTCCACGTCTTTGCACCATACGTAAGCACTGGAAGGATGCATTGATCAAACACTTTTCTTTTAAGACATAATGGCATATTGCTCTTGAAAATTATGCTGTTTCTTCCAAAAGCTCTCCAGGCAAGTTTTGTACGCCTATTAATTTCTTCATCAATGTGACCCTCACTTGATATCTGCTGTCCAAGATAAACATACGTATCTGTTATCTCCAGTTTTTCTCCATCAATCGATAAATCTTCATTTCTTGTAAAAGCATTGAACATCACTTTTGTCTTCTGAAAGTTCATTTTTAATCCCACTTCTTTACTCTTGTCAGCAAGTTCCTGGATCATACTCTGCAGCTCTGATGGGGTAGTTGCAAAAATGACTACGTCATCAGCAAAACGAAGGTGGGTTAGATAATCTCCATTAATCTTTATCCCTTTGTTTACCCAGTTCAGTGATTGAAAGACATTTTCCAATGTGGCATTAAAGAGCTTCGGAGATATGGTGTCACCTTGTCTCACTCCCTTTCCAATTTTATGTGTGTTGTATTTTCAAACAGCCGAATCTTTGCACTTGCATTTTCATAGATGTTATTAATAATATTAATGTATGCATCTTCAATACCGCAGGAATTCAGAGCCGTGGTAACTGCTGATGGTTTCACCGAATCAAAGGCTTTTTCATAATCGATAAAAGCTATGCACAATGGAAGTTCATATTCCCTCGCTCTTTCAATTAGTTCTCTCAGTACGTGGATATGATCTATTGTGCTGTAGCCACTCCTGAATCCAGCTTGTTCTCTCGGTTGAGCCATGTCCAGAGTTACCTTCAAGCGGTGTGAAAGAACTTTAGTGAAGATTTTATAAACCACTGATAGGAGGCTGATAGGTCTGTAGTTCCTGAGATCCTCAATGTCACCTTTTTTATGTAGCAGGATCATTGTAGCATTGTTCCAATCCTCAGGAATCTTCCCTTCATTAAGGCATCGAGTGAAAATTTGGGCGAGTACTGTTTCAATTTCTCCCCTTGCTTCTTGTATGATGTCTATAGTAATTCCATCTTCTCCTGGAGCTTTCCCCAACTTCATGTTCTTGATTGCATGAGCAACTTCTGCTGGGAGTACTGGAAGAACTCTGGTACCTTTCATGATGTCTGGAGTACATGTATCATCCCTTTCATATAATTTGGAGTAGAAATCTTCCACTCTTGTCAAAATTTCGCCTCTATTTCTTGTTATAGAACCATCTTCTTTTCTCAGAGCCATAATCTGTTTTCTTCCCTTACTGAGATGTCCCTTTGCTATCTTAAGGCTTTGGTTGTTTTCAATTGCTTTCCTCACTAGCTCACAGTTGAATTTCCTTACGTCTTCAGTGATACTTTTTCGTGCTGTCTTGCATAGCTCTATATATTCCACTTTGGAAGTCACATCTTCTTTAGTTGTCCTCATCTCTCTTCTTTTTTGCATCAACATTTTGGTTTTTCCTGATAATTTGTTCACATGCAACTTGTTCTTAGACCCAGCTAATTTTGTTGCTGCTTTCCATTAAGAGCTTTGGTTACTTTTCTGTTAACTTCCGAAATATCCACTTCTTCCGATGTTAGGCCTTCTAAAGCAGAGAATCTGTTCTTCAGTTCCAACTTGAAAGTATTATGGTGTTTTTTAAGGTTGGTTATGTCAATACATTTTGTTTGTCTTATGAGCTTGCCACGTTCCAGTTTAGTGTTGAGGTGCATCTTACATCTCACCAATCTATGGTCACTACCTGTGTTGAACTTGTTCAGCACACTGCAGTCTTCGACGACGAATTTTTTGTTACACATAATAAAATCAATTTCACTTATCGTCCCAATTGGATGTCTCCATTTCCATTTCCTATGTGGCTTTTTCTTGAAAAAGGTGTTCAAGATGAAAAATCCTTCTGCCTCTGCAAACTCAACGATAGTATTTCCACGCTGGTTTCTGTTGCCGTGACCGAATTTACCTACTGAAGTTTCATTCTGTTGCCGGTGCCCTATTTTTGCATTGAAATCTCCCATAATTATCTTCAAGTGCTGCTTACCTTTATTATTTAGATGACGAATTTCCTCATAAAATTCTTCAATTTCTTCTTCAGGATGACTTGTGGTGGGTGCATAAGTTTGAATAATCTGAGCCTGGTATCTTCTCGATAGTTGGATAACGAGTCGTGCAGCTCTGTCAGAGGAACTTTCAACTTCTACCACTTTATCCTTCAGTTTCTTGTTTATTATAAATCCAACACCACTAGTCCTGCCAGTATCTGTCCCACGATAATAGAAGAGATGTCCACTTTTCAGTTCAATGAGATCTTCTCCTTTTCTCCTTACCTCACTTAGCCCCACGATGTCCCACTTGATCCTTTGTAGTTCCTCTTCCAATTCAAGAAGCCTTGAATCAGAAGATAGGTAGCGTCCGTTGTAGGTAGCTAAGGTCAGCATCAAATGGCAGCCTAGTCCGGTCCTCCGGGGATTCTTAGCACCCTCTGCCTTCATGTCGCACTGGCAGCTGCCTTGGCCAGGTACATTCCAGCTGCCGGAGACTGAGGGCCAAGATTTAAGTTGTAGAGTCATTTTGGAGGTGTTTGGCCATAACTCACCACGCTGGCCAAGCGGGTTGGTGAGTGTGGGATAGCATTTCCTCTGATCCCGATGGTATAGTTATACCGCTATTGGCGGTCGTCAGAGCCCCTTTAGTGGGAACAGGATGCACCACGAGAAGGCGGGGTTGACATTTGTCAAGGAGAGGCTGTGATGTTACGCATCACCTGACCTTACATCCCTATATATATATATATATACCACTTTTCCTGGGCCAATCAGAAGGGACGGAGGGCGGAGTCTCCGGGCGTGACGGATGGCGGGGTATGTTAGGTAAACAATAGATGTCCCGTCAGTTGGCTCTGAGCTTTGACAGAGTATGAATCGCTTGCGAAGTGGACAGCTATGTGATCGTCGCGTAGCGGTCAAAGTGCAGAAGAGTGTCGAACAGCGATAGGGGGTAACGTTTGTGTTAAACTTGAAGCATCCGCGACTGAGACGCTTGCTATGACAGAGAAAGCCTACGAAAAGGATGCTTTATCGAAAGCACAAGTGTTTAGGTGGCACAAAACGTTCACAGAGGTAAGAGAGAGCTTCGAGGAGGAACCACACCCAGGGCAACCTTCAACGTCTCACACTTCGGACAATGTGGAAAAGGTGAAAGCAGTGTTGGACTCTGACCGACATGTGAGTGTTAGATTGGTAGCAGAGCACGTGGGACTCGCGAAATCCATCGTGCACGAAATCATCAGCCAAGAATTGCAGATGCGGAAAGTTTGCGGCAAACTGGTTCCTAAGGTTTTGACCGATGAACAGAAGAACAACCGTCTGTCAATTTCTCGAGAGCTTGTGGACCGTGTGAGAAGTGAACCTAGTTTTCTGGAGAAAGTGATAAAAGGTGATGAAACGTGGGTCTTTGAGTACGATCCGGAGACGAAAAGACAGAGCTCAGAGTGTCACACTTCCGAATCTGCTCGACCAAAGAATGCTCGAATGTGCAAATCGAAGATAAAATCGATGCTCATTGCCTTCTTCGACTGTAAAGGTGTTGTCCATAAGGAGTTCGTACCACCCAGACGAACGGTCAACGCTGCATTTTACGTGGGAATGCTTCAACGGCTGAAGAGCAGAGCTGCGCGCTTCAGCCCGGAGATCATTAACACTTGGGTTCTTCACCACGATAATGCGCCGAGCCATTCGCTGCTGAGATGGATAGAGTTTCTGGCGATACACAACGTTGCAACGCTGCCTCAAACTCCCTACAGAACGGACTTGGCCCCGACTGACTTCTTTTTGTTTCCCCGGCTCAAATCCAGCCTGAAAGGACACCATTTTGGGGCTGTTACAAACGTGGTGCAAACTGCCATGACGAGTGCTTTGAAAGCGATCCCTGTTCCCGAATTCCAGGCAAGCTACGCTGCGTGGCAGAACCGCTGGTAGCGGTGTATTGATGTTCAAGGATGTTAGTTCGAGGAATGTTAATGTTATGTAAGTATAACTTTAATTGAACGTCTGTTATTGAATGAGTCTCACAACTTTCCGGATAGACCTTGTATAATGTTTCGGTAATATAATATAATATAATATACCACTGTGCTCCATTGATCCTTCACTCTAAAATGACATTGTCCCTTAGAAATTGTCAATCAGTGGTGTATATATATATGCATAAAATATATATACTTTTTCGGTAATACAATACCAATACAACACAATACCAATACAATACAATACAATGTAATGTAATATAATAGATAGATCTAGGTGTAATATTTATATTATATTATATTATATTATATTATATTATATTATATTCATCATCATCATCATTGTCAACCATTATCAATCCACTGCTGGACGAAGGTCTCCCCAAGTTTCCTCCACAACGGTCTGTCTTGTGCCAGTCTCCTCCATGTCACTCCCGCATACTTTCGAATTTCATCCACCCATCTTCCATGTGGTCTTCTTCTGGGTCTTTTCCTGACCCTTGGAATCCAATCTAAAATTTCGGCTGTCCATCGATGATCTGTCCTTCTGGCAGTATGTCCAGCCCATTGCCATTTCAGGGATTTAACTCTGATCATGATGTCTTCCACTCTTGTCATTTTTCGGATCCACGAGTTCCTCTTCTTATCTCTCCTGGTTACACCAAGTATGCACCTCTCCATGCTTCTTTGAGTTGTCTGCAGCCTTTGTATGTCTCTTTTAGCTAAGGTCCACGTCTCTGCACCATACGTAAGCACTGGAAGGATGCATTGATCAAACACTTTTCTTTTAAGACATAATGGCATATTGCTCTTGAAAATTATGCTGTTTCTTCCAAAAGCTCTCCAGGCAAGTTTTGTACGCCGATTAATTTCTTCACCAATGTGACCCTCACTTGATATCTGCTGTCCAAGAAAAACGTATGTGTCTGTTATCTCCAGCCTATATTATATTATATATAAAGAGATAAAATTTTGGATTTCGAATATTAACCAAAAAATTTTGTTCTGAATTGTTTTGGTATCCATAAGACGGAAGATTTTCGGTAATAAGGGCAATGCGCGGAAATACTTGAATTTTAGGAAAGTTCTGAATTTTTGCTTTTGGAGATTAACGGATAGTTTTTCGTTTTTAACAGATTTTAACAGAAAAAGTCTGAAATTTCAAAACAAATTTCGGAAAATTTCTGCTAATAAGAGTCGTTCACGGGAGTACTTGAAGTTTGATCATATTTTCAATTTCAATCGTCCGTCGAAGGACCTGTTTTTGAACTTCTGATTTGCGAGATCGGATATTGTTTATATTATTTCGCCCGATATTTAGTTTATTACGCCAATGGATATTCCTTTTCCTCTCCCCTCATTTGATGAACCAACTAACGATAATTAAGATAGAGTAAGAAATAAGGTACTTAAATTATCTTACGGGTGATTGTGTTATGTATTAATCTGTGGATCCCTTAAAATGAAAGTTATTACATCTATCAAGAGTAAATTCTGCATTTAGGGGTTTTGTGAAATAATACTCTGAATGATACAATATCTTGTACCAAAATTTTCCGTGAATTCACAGCCCTTACTTTTTACCGTATTAAAACATTTTTAGTAATATTCAGGTGAAAACGAGGTATTAACGTGCTTAAATAAATTTTCCGGCAGTTGAAAATGCTACACTAGTTGTGAGGCCGTTTCAAAACTTGTTTCTTCCTCCAATCTGTGACAACGGAATGAAAGTAGCTTCACCAGGTGATCTAGTGGCCGATGCTTCTTAATTCACCAGTTTGAATCCGGAGAAAATATAGGGGTGTGTTTTTCCTTGCTCAAGAAACATTGTCTCTGTGTCAAACACGGGCGACTTCTTGTTGCCCTATACCGATTTTCAGGTCATTAATCACTCTACACGCCAAAAAGAAAAACTGTTGCGGTGAAAGTATTTGGCTATAGCCTGTTTTGAAGGATATCACTGATTTACTCTGTGGCTGCTTTAAATGACAGCATTTCGGAAATAGAAATGAAATAATTTTTACATCCTGAGTTTCAGCAAAAGACTAAAGCGGCAATTACGAATAAAAGCTCAAAATAGCAAGACCATAAATTCGGTGGAAATATTGGAAGACCTGTTGACAATTTTAGATGACAGGGACATTTACCTGACTCAAAAAACGTTTACATTTTGGGCTAACTCGATGCACAATGTGAATTATGCCACCTGCTGGAGAAATTGCATATCCGTAAAATTTTAAAAGTAAATTAGATTTCCATTAAAATTATAGATATCTGACACCAAAAAGGGATTTTTTCCAACCTACAGAGTTGAAGAGCGTTATGTTCTGAACAAAATGCAAATATTCTTTCCTATATCTATTGTCCCGTATTGAAGTGACAGTTGGAAATATATGACGTTTACTCCTAATGGGAAATTTCTCAAGCACATTCAGAGAGATATGTTGAGTATTGGTAAACGAACAGATGAAAAGATAGAAGGGCACATGGATTGGTGTACACAGAGCTGCAACATTCGAAACGTTTTGTGAAATCAATATTTTTTTTTATTCAACAAAATGTTGGAAAAATGGGTGATCTAAAGCAAAATGACATCATTTTTTTTTTATTTCTCAGGCTAATGCTTGCACAAATAGTTTTCCCAAAACGACTGCTAACTGTTTGGATGTAGCGCAAGACATGAAATGCCTTTACACGTCAATTAGCTTGAGCATTGGACATTGCGAAAATTCGAAAGAACACAGCCATTGTCAAAATGACACCCCGGGTAAGAAATACAGACATTAATATACCGCATTAATTGACGGACGGACAAACTCAACCGGTGAAGGATTACCATTACAAATAGTTGTTGTAACGTGCAGAGAATATATTGTTCTTTTTATTGTGTGAGCTTTGTTTTGTTATTTTCTTACACTACGCCGTTGACCGAATGATATGAGGAGTGGTTTTTTCTATCATCACGGGACTGGTTCAGGCATGGTCAATCCGTTTGCGGTATAACGCACCAGTTCTATCCTTTTCTTGGAACTTTTTTTTTTTTTTTTTTTTGATTGGAGGTTTAACGACTACCGTGAGCAACTCAATGGGATATAAGCAGTCGCCCGTCCCTAACTTGGGGTCACTGGTTCCAGGGAAGGGAGAGAGCCAGTGCCGTAAGACAAACACAACATCCATGCCTCACCGGGATTCGAACCCGGACCCCGTTTGGACGAATGATCAGAGGCCATCGCTTAGACCACTGCGCCACCGGGCTTTCTTGGAACTAATGATCCCAAATGTTGGACGGGTGACCTCTTATTGGTTTAAACAAAGGCCGTTCAATAAAAACTGAAAGTAATTATTTTCGAGTTAGCAACAGTGCGAAGGGTAAAAATAACCAAGCCGACGGCTAACTGAGTTAAGAAAGTATCTGTGGTAACAGTTATTAGCCGTGGCAGACGATTCTGTTTTTTTTATTGCGCAGTTGTTTAAGGTACGTCTGCATTTAGCCATATAGCTATGGAGGTGACCCAGGCAGCACAGCCTTGTAATTTAACGTAGGCCCAACACTGAGTCATCGTCTTTAGGAATAGAAGACGGTGGCTCAATGTTGCGCCTATGTTAAATTGCAAGGCTGTGCTACCTGGGGAGTGATTCAGAGTTACGAAGTGAAATGCGTTGTGCGCTAAAATTTTGCTATCGTTTGGGTAAAACGACTCCAGAAACAGTTGATTTAATGAAAAAAAGCTTACAAAGAGAAATGTTTTGGTGTCTCAACGATTTTTAGATGGCACCTTGATTTCAAAAAAGGACGTTTGTCGGCAGAACCCGCTCCTAGGCAGGGTCGATTTGAAAGTGTTGTTACGAAGCGTATTGTTGACACTGTTTGGTCAATCCTGCAAGAAGATTGGCGAATGGCATGTGAAGACATAGCGGTGCCAACGAATATTTCAAAAACGTCCGCATTTCACATTCTACGCTGCAAATTACTGTTGCATCGTGTGTGTTCCAGATGGGTACCTCATCACCTGACGATAGAACAATTGGCCAGAGTTCAGGTGTGACATGAGTGGAAATAAATGATTGCAAAAGAACCAAACTTTTCAAACACAGTAATAACTGCCGATGAAACATGGGTCCCCTTATTTCGACCCCCTCATGAAGCGCGCAACGAATGTCTGGAAACGCACAGGTTCGCCTTCTCCGAAAACATTTCGCCAAACCAAATCAGCTGGGAAGGTGACGATGATAATTGTCTTTGATCATAAAGGTGTAGTCTACCAGCATGCCGTTCCTCCGCAAATTACTGTCAATGCTCAGTATTACATTTTAGTCTTGAAGCATCTGCGACGATACATATCGATTAAGCGACCGGAAGGGGTTGGCAATTGGACCCTACACCATGATAACGCCTGCTCACATGTGAATACTTGTGTTCAACAGTTTCTTACGAAATGCAGTATTGAAATCATGCCACAGCTTACCACCAAAAGTCCTGACCTCACGCCGTGCGATTTACGGTTGTTTCCAACAATATTGTCGTGCAACATTCAACCCAAATGCTGACGTTATTCAAGCTGTACAGGGGTCGCTAAAGCAGCTTCCATAAAACGCCTTCGCCACATGCTTTGAAAGGTTGATTGAACGATGGGACCGTTGCATATCATCCGAGGGAATATACTTTGAGAAAAAATAACATACATTTTGCTGTACCTATATTTCTTCATTTTGTGTGATTTCACTCTTAGTTTCTATGGAACGGCCGTTGTATTTTCATGGAAGTCGTTAAATTTCTACATAAATGGAACAAAAATGTCTTATTTTCACGACACCACTGTTATTGATTAACTTATCAAGACAATCCAATGTCAGAGAAATATACGGTTCCGCGAAATCCTCCGGTATATTTCATAACAAGGCTGTGCCTCTAATCATTCAGTGTGTTAACCTTAATAGTAAAGGCAGTTTGAACGGAAATAGGCAGAATTATTGTGGCGTTGTGTTCGTAACAGCTGCTTCACTTCAAATTCACAGGAATACAAATGGAAGGTGATACCTACGTTATGTAACATTCACGATTTTAATAATCGATCTGTGCTGGAATGTTCCGGAGAGAGATCCACCATAAAGAGAATTTAAGAGATGTAAAATGAACACGCACACATTACTCACTAGAGAATGGAATGTATTGTTACGGCTTTAGGGGTTCTACACCTTTACCGTTCTCTGAGCCGACAATTTCTGCCCAATTTAATAGTGCTCGAAACACGGACCTTAACGTATAATCCATAGTAAGTTACAATTAAGCATAAGTGTTTGAGAAGCTCTTGCCTTAAGATCTTCACCTACGATTGTTGTACTTCTGAATATGTGTACGGTAATGACACAAATTCCAGTATGGTATCTCACACAGAAACGTAACTTAAGATATATCTTTATTATTCCAGTCATGGTAAGATTAAGGAAAGTTTACGAATTCATAAATGGCGTACATTAGTGGCGAAAACTGTGGAAACCTTTAAGAAAATTATTATTTATAGGGTCTGATAGCTCATAACAACAGTTCCGTTTAGAATAATACCAAAAAATTATATATCATTAGAAAGATAATTTAATGCAGAATGTAATGCAAGAAACTGTGTTGAATTATATTTATTCTATAGAAGGTATCGACAAATAACCAGAAAAAGGAATACACAACTGCCTTATGTAACAAGAAATGAATCCTGAACTTAATTCTGACCAATGAGACTAATTGCTCTGAGAGCCAATCACGCGTTCTTATGACACAGTATGGAAACAATAAAGTGTTAGTATGAGTCAGCTCTCATTTCCAGGTTTCAGAGCTAATAATATAACACCTTCTCAGTTCTCTTATTTTAAATACACCAGGTCGTAAATACCTTAGGAACGTTTATAGCGTGCTAAATCCGTTTATTTCTGTGGTGTAAATTTGTATAAAGATTTGCTAAGCTTCCACACTCCACTGGTAGGCTTTCTAAAATCAATGTAGACATACAATTATGTAAACGTAGGCATAACGTTATACAAACGGCGTTCCTTTTCCTCATATAGACATACCATTATGTCTACATTGCCTTGAGAAGGCCTCCCATTAGCATGTGGAAGATTCGCGAATGTTCATAAAAATTTCCACCACGAAAAGAAACAGATTTACCACGCTGTAAGAAAGAGTTCTTTGCGTATGAATTAAAAGAAAAGTGTTTGATCAATGCATTCTTCCTGTGCTTACGCATGGTGCAGTGACGTGGACCTTAACTAAAAGAGACATACAAAGACTACAGACAACTCAAAGGGAAAATGGAGAGGTGCATGCTTGGTGCAACCAGGAGAGATAAGAAGAGTAACTCTTGGATCAGAAAAATGACAAGAGTGGAAGACATCATGATCAGAATAAAATCCCTGAAATGGCAATGGGCTGGACATATTGACAGAAGAACAGACAATCGATGGACAGCTGAAATTTTAGACTGGATTCCAAGGGACAGGAAAAGACCCAAAAGAAGACCACATGTGAGATGGGAGGATGAAATTCGAAAGTATGCGGGAGTAACATGGAGGAGACTGGCACAAGACAGACCGTTGTGGAAGAAACTTGGGGAGACCTTCGTCCAGCAGTGGATTGATAATGGTTGACAATGATGATGATGATGATGATGATGAAGAGTTCCTTGCGTATACCTACTCGGTTGTGTGAGGGTAAATAAGTTGTCCAACGAGTTTCTTACGGATTTTTTTATTCCTTTATTACTTAGTGAGCTCTGTGACCTAGTAAGATGACAAACACAGTCAAATGAGTTGACTTGCCACCGAGAAGTTGATGTAAAATACTAACTTGGCGTGAAGAAGGCTGCACTTATAAGGAAATCATAAGAAAAGTAGATGGAAATTTAACCAAAGCAGGTATTGCTAAACTGTGCAAGAAGTACAAACAGACTCAGTCAATTAAATACCAAACTGGTAAAAGCAGGAAAAGGTGCACAACCGCATGTCATGATAGAAGAGTTAAAAGGCTGTATTTCTGTAACAGAAATAAAATCATTTGAGTCAATTAAAAATAAATTGTCTCAATATGGTTTGAAAATGAGTGTTAGGACTGTTAGATACAGTCTCAAAGATTTTGGCTAAAAATTTTAGAATTCCAAGGAAAAAGCCACTTCTATGTCTCAAACAAAGAAGCAAATTATTAGAATGGGTTACAAACCATGTTAAGTGGTCCGAGGAACAACAGGACAAGTCATCTGGGATGATGAAACCAGCATATCCGTACTTTGTAGAGAGGGCATTAAGTATGTAAGAAAAAGAAATGGAAGAGAGTTGACGTCTGAATGCGTTCCAGCTAACATGAAGCATCCAGTTAGTGTTATGTTCTGGGGTTGTATGACAGCAAAATGTGTGGGAAGAATTTGTGTGATTAATGATACTTTGAATGGCAAAAAATACATTACTAATATACTTGAGCCAAAAATGAAGCTTTAGGCACGTGAAGCTTTCCTGAATAAAGAACCCTATACATTTCAACAGGATTCAGATCCTTGTCATGTTGCTGCTGTATGTATAGTCATTTGCAAAAGTTTAAGACCACTTGTTGGTATTAGGAGATTTCTGCCTATTGCGTCAGCTACTGTCTGAATTACTCAACTTCCTCTCGACGTTGCACCATCGTACAGCGGCAACTGTTGATACGTTGGGGGAAGCGGGCGAGTGTCCGTTTGCTTCTGGTTTTCATGCTGAGAATAGAATAAGGAGTTCCTAATTTAGGTTGAGAGACCCGAACCCACAGCGCTATGCGTCTTCTGGCAGGTCAAAGAGAATCTAAGAGAGTTAGGAGCAGATTGCCGTGATAGGATAGCACGAAAGAAATGTATGGAAATATTAGAGCACAAGAAGTAAACGGTTTCCCGTTAAGTAGTGTAGTTATAAGCTGCCCTACATACTTACCCGCAACAACAAGCCGTTCCGAGCGATATTTCTCTCCGCAGAAAAAATGCCCCGTACACTGCTGCCACAGATGAGTACAGGGGGAAAAGAAGAGAAGGACACGGGAAAGGGGAACCTGAAAAAAAAAAAACATCACACACAGAATAAGTTTCCCAGAGGAAAATCGTCGTCGTTCAACACCAGATAAGACAAAACTGGCGATTTGCTCAGTGTTTCTCTCGGGTCCGCTATTGCTTCGTTTCTCGTCAGCCAATGAGAGAAAAGATTTTTCCCCATTGGTTTAAAAAATTTTTTCTCAGGTTTACTTTTGTTGATTCTTGCCTGACAAGTCAGAGTAACCATAGCTGAGGTGGTGTGATCACAAGACTACACCGATCAAGGTTTAAGTTACTCATTTTGAGTAAACAAGAGAAAAACAATATATAAAAACAGCTACAATCAGGGTTTTTATTCCTTATTTAGGGAGCCGGTAGTATAAGGGCCAATCATTTTTTTCTGCGCTACTTGTCTGCTTGCTGCACAATTGTGTTCAACAGCGGAAAAAATTAGGCCCTCTTTTATTTTTAATTTTTATTTTTTTAGTCAGGACTAGGCGCAAGAAAAATTTTTGTTTTTATATAAAAGACAAGACAAACAACACCTTGTTAGTTAGGGAGAGAGATTCAGTACAAAAAAGATAAATCTTTTATGCAACATTTTGCTCGGCCCTTAAAAGGGCCGTCTTTTTTTTTTTCTTTTTTTTCTTTCCCCCAAAACTCCTGATATTCAATTCATGCTTTCTTCCCATGAGTGAAGAATAACACCAGTCTTCTAATTTTTTTTGGAAGTATAACTGTGAACTGGATTCTTTTCAGGAATTTTATTTATAATAGCCTTCGGTCTTTTAAATTTGTCAGTATCATTGACAACATAATTAAGGGCCTCCCTGACAAGAGTATTAGGATGTTTCTTGGCTTTCCCGTAATACCTTTGCGCTAGATCATACATAGTATAATGTATAGAGTTGATATTTAGCATACTACGGATAGCATTATTGGATGTTTTTCCATCGAGTCCTACCATCATACGAAGAGTTTTATTTTGAAACGAGGTAATATTATTTTTTTGCTGCTTTCTGCTGTTACCCCAAATAGGACAGCCATAGGTAATCACCGGGCTGAAGCATGCTTTCCATAACAAGGTTGTTTTTTTTTGCTAAGCCTTTTGTTATTAATTATGTGTCGGAAACATCCTATTAGTTTAAGTGCTTTAGCCAGGGTTTCCTTTATATGCTTGTTCCAGCTCAAATTATGATCCATCTGGTTTTCATGCTAAGAGGTTTTGAACGTATTTTATATATAGCGAAAAATGGGCAAACAAGCATCATAAAATGTTACTCAGAGGGCACAAATAGTGACCTTGTATTATGAAGAATACTCCGAACGTGACATAAGCAGAAAGATGAATGTGAGGTTGACTGCTGCTCATAATACGATCGGGAAATATCGAGATACAGGTGAATTTAGCGACCGAAAGGGAAGTGGACGCCCGAGGACAACAACCACACGAGATGTAAAAATCATAAGGCGAATATTAATGCGTTCTCCGATGAGTTCGTGTGGGAAACTCAAGGCCATTCTGCATTCAAAAGGGTCTGACATTAGTATCATCCCTGTTCCGCGACGTCTTAGCAAAGATTTTATATTAAATTCTTATAAACCTGCACATAAATCTAACCTCTGTCATGAAAAAGAAGAGAATTCAGTTTGCAAAGTGTCATCCATCGTAGACTGCTGAAAATTGGAGCCAAGTTCTGTTTTCTGATGAATCAACTGTGCGTGAATTTGTATCACGTGAATCACATGTTCGACGACCAAAATGCAAAAGGTATGATGAAAATTATACCGTTAGCACTGTGATACATCCGCCTAGTTAGATTATATGGGGTGCTATCATGTCAGCATCCTGTACTGCTTCATTATTATTTTTGCCGACAGGCACTACCATGACTGGTCCTTTTTATGTGGAAATGCTACGTGAGAAGCTATTAATACATGTGCAAGTGCACAGATGCATAATCTTTATGCATGATCGTGCTCCATGACACAGATCAAAGACAGTAAAGGACTGCCGGCAGAGGAAAAACATCGCCTTGCTTGACTGGCCCTGTAAAAGTCCCGACCTTAACCCCATCGAAAATTTATGGACCATTTTAAAACACAAGGTAGCAGAAAAACAGCCATCAAATTCCCAAGCTTTGATTGACGAGATAAAGTACGTGTGGTGCAAATAGAATTCAAGTGACTACTGCAAATCCCTCATTGAGAGTATGCTACATCGTATTCTGACCGTTATAAAAAACAAAAGTGGCCGCACAAAGTACTGATTTTGGTCTTTCTGTGTTTTAAATAATGTAAGTATTCATCTGTGGTGTCATTTTTTTCAAATATATCTGACTAGTAATTAGTTGTTTCTTTGAAAACCTTAATTGTTAATAAATTGACAGGTGGTCTTAAACGTTTGCAAATGACTGTAAAACATGGTTTAGGAAAATAATATAACACAGCTAGAATGGCCAAATAATAGCCCTGACCTGAATCCAATCGAAAATCTCTGGAGCACATTAGAGAACGTTATTAGTCAGAAGCAACCAAGGAATAAAGCATAATAGAAGTAGTGATACAATCTCGATTTCACATTATAACACCCGATGAACTAGAACGTTTGGTTCACTCCATGGGACGGCGTTGTAAGGTGGCAAAAGGTTACCCGACAAAATGCAAACAGAAATTATGCGGAATTATGAAATACGCTTTATCATGATTCTCTGTGTGCAACTTCCTTTAAAATGCATTTATTTAATAAATTATATTTTATCATATTCTGCATTAAATTATCTTTCAAATGATATCAAGATTTTAGGGTATTATTTAAAAAAAAGACTGATGCTGTGAGACATCGAAACTCAGAAATACAAATTTTCCAAAATGTTTCTACAATATTGGCCACTAGTGTACATGTCTCACGTTTCAGAAATGTTGGAGCATATGAGGTAGTAAATATTTTCGAAGTAGCATTCTATTTATCTCATTGTGTCTCAAATTGGAAAACTGTTTTCATTTATTCCTCAGCTGTCAATTGGCAGTTCCTTTTCCTCTATGAAGTGCCAATACCTTATCTCCCCTAGTAATAGCATTAACTGGGCAAAATGTGACATTCTCTTATTCTTATGCCCTCAGCAGTTCCTGGTTTGTATGCAGCTGAAAGTTCATCGTTGGCTTTTCTTGGTGTCACGTCAATTCGTCGCGTGCGTCAATTCGTCGACTACGTCAATTCGTCGCCTGCGTCAATTCGTCACGCGTCAATTCGTCGACTACGACAATTCGTCCAGCGTCAATTCGTCGCATGCGTCAATTCGTCGCGCATCAATTCGTCGACCACGACGATTCGTCGCGCGTCAATTCGTCGCGGACAAATTCGTCGACTACGTCAATTCGTCGCGTTTACAGATTTTGGTTACATACAAAACGAATGCAGGAAAACGTACGATTTCGAACGTCTTGCTCTCTGATCAAATTTATAAAGTTTGGCCACGCAGACAGGATGGGAATATTACGTTTTTCTTTGGCACTAAAAATATTAGACGGTAAACGGTTTTTGGAAAGGGGCAGGGCCCGGTTGGTCAGAGCCCCCCATATACAAAATTTTCGTAAAATCTACAGTTTTCAATTCAGAACCACCAAATCTGGTATACTATCTCGTGGTATTCTAACTTAGACTGTAGACGGTTTTATGAAGCGGTTGGAGAGGGGGGTTAGTGCCCCCCTACAGAATTGCCGTAAAATATAGTTTTCAATTTAGAACTACCAAATTTGGTATATTATCTCATGGTACTCTAACTTAGACGGTTATCAGTTTTTGGAACGGGTCAAGGCCCGGGGAGTCAGAGTCCCCCCCGTACATACATAATTTTCGGAAAATCTAGTTTTCATTTCAGAACCATCAAATTTGGTATCATGAAACTCTAACTTAGACGCTAGACGGTTTTTGGTAGGGGTGGGTGCCCGCGGGTTCGGAGCCCCCCTCATAAAAAATTTCGTAAAATCTACATTTCAAAATTGCCTTTATTCTTCAGTAAAATAACATTTCTATGTACATGACAATGGAATTCTGCCAATAAATACAGCGGTATATACATCAGCTGGAAAGTTCCAGTGAAACGTAAAACAAAATATTGTTAAAATCATAAAAAAAATATTTCGCCACGTAGGGCGAAGGAGAGGCAGACAATAAAGCACGAGCGATACAAACGAAAATGTTTACCTACAGTATTGTAGACAGGGCAAGACATGATTCTATACTATGCACAAATTCCAATTAAGCATTACTACCATACTAAAGATTAAACATTAGGTACTAATTCACAGAAATGCAACAGTGATGCTACATTCAAAATTTACAACATATGTACAGAAGTATTCAGTGACAAGGGGAAATAACGCTAAATGTACTCAGAAGGGCATCTTGTTGCATTAAATTATACACACAGTGACTAATATTTTAAAAAAATATTCAACATAATGAAGGGGACATTGCGTGGGCAGTAAACTGTGCAGAAGGAAGAATTATATACAACAACATAAAACCCAACATTATCGAAGAGAACATGGGAAACATATTGAGCTATCTTCAATGGCACATTAAAACAGAAAAATCACAAATAGCGAAGCACCAAAATTAATACGTAAAAACATGATTTGTTACAGTGAACGTGGGCGACAACAAAAATCCCACTTATAGGTTGAGATGTAACTGCAAATTGTGGATATGGAACCACCCAGCCGATTGGGCCCAAGTGGATTGAAAAACGCTATCGGTGTTTGTTGAGGCAGCACGAGAGTGCTCCATTTGGAGGCGAGTGGTTAACCGTGCTAGGAAGCGTCTCCGAATGATAGCACTTGCCTCCTGAGGAGGTGGAATAAGAGCGGGGAAGCGTTGTTGAAGATGGAAAGCATAGACAGTGAACTTCACAAGAAGAAAAATATAACGGCACACAGGAGGCAAGTGAGTAGGTGGATGCTTTGTTTGGAGTAGCCAAGCATATGCAAGAAATGGTAACGATCGAGCACAAATTCGATCAGCAAGACGAAATGCTGTGTTTAGGACTGGCAGGAGAACGGGGCAGAATAGGTATTGATGTTGGACGTCGCTGACTTCAGGGCAAAAGGAGCACTGCGGAGAGGTGAGAAGGGTCATGCGAAACAGTACTGATGGGGCGGGGAGACGAAGGTGAAGAAATTGCCAATGGACATTGAGTTCAAGAGGGGAGGAAAGGGGGAGGTAGATGCTGTCCAGATGGCAGTTTTCATCTTAGAACCACCAACTTTGGTATACTATCTTATGGTACTCTAACTTAGCCGGCAGACCGTTTTTGGAACGGGTCAAGGCACGGGGGGGGGTTCAGAGACCCCACATACAAAATTTTCTTAAAAACTACAGTTTTCAATTCAGGACCACCTAATCTGGTATACCATCTCATGGTACTCTAACTTAGAAGCAAGACGGTTTTTGGAAGGGGTTGGAGCCCGCGGGGTCGGGCCACCCCCTCATAAAAATTTCGTAAAATCTACAGTTTTTATCTTAGAACCACCAAATTTGGTATACTATCTTATGGAACTCTAACTTAGTCGGCAGACCGTTTTTGGAACGGGTCAAGGCCCGGGGGTCAGAGCCCCCCACATACAAAATTTTCTTAAAAACTACAGTTTTCAATTCAGAACCACCTAATCTGGTATACTATCTCATGGTACTCTAACTTAGACGCTAGACGGTTTTTGGAAGGGGTTGGAGCCCGGGGGTCAGACCCCCCGAATAAAAACTTTTTCGTAAAATCTACAGTTTTCAATTTAGAACCACCAAATTTGGTATACTATCTCATGGTACTCTAACTTAGACGCAAGACGGTGTTTGGAAGGGGTTGGAGCCCGTGGGGCCGGCCCCCTCCCTCATAAAAATTTCGTAAAATCTACAGTTTTTATCTTAGAACCACCAAATTTGGTATACTATCTTATGGTACTCTAACTTAGTCGGCAGACCGTTTTTGGAACGGGTCAAGGCCCGGGGGTCAGAGCCCCCCACATTCAAAATTTTCTTAAAAACTACAGTTTTCAATTCAGAACCACCTAATCTGGTATACTATCTCATGGTACTCTAACTTAGACGCTAGACGGCTTTTAGAAGGGGTTGGAGCCCGGGGGTCAGACCCCCGAATAAAAACTTTTTCGTAAAATCTACAGTTTTCAATTTAGAACCACCAAATTTGGTATACTATCTCATAGTACTCAAACTTAGACGCTAGACGGTTTTGGGAAGTGGTTGGAGCCCGCGGGGTCGGCCCCCTCATAAAAAATTTCGTAAAATCTACATTTTTTATCTTAGAACCACCAAATTTGGTATACTATCTTATGGTACTCTAACTTAGTCGGCAGACCGTTTTTGGAACGGGTCAAGGCCCGGGGGTCAGAGCCCCCACATTCAAAATTTTCTTAAAAACTACAGTTTTCAATTCAGAACCACCTAATCTGGTATACTATCTCATGGTACTCTAACTTAGACGCTAGACGGCTTTTAGAAGGGGTTGGAGCCCGGGGGTGAGACCCCGAATAAAAACTTTGTCGTAAAATCTACAGTTTTCAATTTAGAACCACCAAATTTGGTATACTATCTCATACTACTCAAACTTAGACGCTAGACGGTTTTGGGAAGGGGTTGGAGCCCGCGGGGTCGGCCCCCCCCTCATAAAAAATTTCGTAAAATCTACATTTTTTATCTTAGAACCACCAAATTTGGTATACTATCTTATGGTACTCTAACTTAGTCGGCAGACCGTTTTTGGAACGGGTCAAGGCCCGGGGGTCAGAGCCTCCCACATACAAAATTTTCTTAAAAACTACAGTTTTCAATTCAGAACCACCTAATCTGGTATACTATCTCATGGTACTCTAACTGAGATGCTAGACGGTTTTTGGAAGGGGTTGGAGCCCGGGGGTCAGACCCTCCCCCGAATAAAAACTTTTTCATAAATACTACAGTTTTCAATTTAGAACCACCAAATTTGGTATACTATCTCATGGTACTCTATCTTAGACGCTAGAAGGTTTTTTGAAGGGGTTGCAACCCGGGGTTGGCCTCCCCTCATAAAATTCGTAAAATCTACAGTTTTCATATAAGAACCACCAAATTTGGTATACTATCTTATGGTACTCTAACTTAGTCGGCAGACCGTTTTTGGAACGGGTCAAGGCCCGGGGGTCAGAGCCCCCCACATTCAAAATTTTCTTAAAAACTACAGTTTTCAATTCAGAACCACCTAATCTGGTATACTATCTCATGGTACTCTAACTTAGACGCTAGACGGTTTTTGGAAGGGGTTGGAGCCCGGGGGTCAGACCCCCTTCCGAATAATTTTTTTTTTGTAAAATCTACAGTTTTCAATTTAGAACCACCAAATTTGGCATACTCTCTCATGGTACTCTAACTTAGACGGTAGACGGTTTTTGGAACGGGTCGGGCACGGGGTCAGTGTCCCTCCGCCCATAAATATTTTTCGTAAAAACTAAAGTTTTCAATTTAGAGCTACCAAATTTGGTATACTATATAATGGTGTTCTAAATTAAACGGTAGACGGTTTTCAGAACGGGTCGGGGCAAGGGTGGTTACCCTCCCCTCCTACACACAAACTTTCGTAAAATCTATAGTTTTCAATTTAGAACCACCAAATTTTGTATATTATCTTATGGTACTCTAACTTAGACGGTAGAAGGTTTTTGGAACGGATCAAGGCCCGGGGGTAAGACCCCTAACATACAAAATTTTCTTAAAATTTTTATTTTTCAATTCAGAACCACCAAATTTTGTGTCATGAAACTCTAACTTAGCGGGAGACGGTAAGTGCAAGCGCAACATTATTAACTTGATTTGTTATGCAAACCTTATAAATACGACCACAGCGATTAAAAGTTACTAAAGAGTCCTTGTAAGTAATATTTTTTGACCGAGTGCAAGTACAATTTACGAAATGTCAACAGGTCAAAATATCTAAAGTAACAATGAAATTCGGAATATTTCTTTTTCTTTCCTTTTATTTCAGTTTTGACACTTGTATTAAGTTTTAAAAACATATATTTCTGCTGTCGTATAGCTTCATTGTGCTTTAAACAGAATTTCTTACCATGTTTTGGGTATTTTGTTTCGTGTGGTTGCAGGTTTTTTAATGTTTTGGGCATTTCATTTTGTGTGGTTACTTCTTTTTATGTTTTGGGCATTTTACTTTGTATGGGTGTTTTTGTTATGTTTTTGTTCTTTTCTTTTCTGTGGTGGATGTAATGTCGACAGGATGAAAAGGGGAAACTGTGGACAGTCACGATGCCTACTTGCTTCTAATTTTTTTCAAATACAGCACATGATTTTGTATTGAGTTATACCACTTACTCATTAAGCGACTACAGGTTTCTTTAAATATGAACGTTTTCTTAGAGCCTTTTGTTTCCTCTACGTTGCTTTTTCGGTTCCGCAATTTCTTTGTTTGGTTTTAGAATATTTTCCTTATTATTAATCTATTTTCTCATGCAAACTCTTTATGTAAGGAATGTTTATTCTATCGAAGTATTTTGCATTTATACGTGAAGCCCTGTTGCTAAAGTAAAAAAATATTTCCAACTGAAACAACGCAGTTCAGATATTTTCCCGCTGTTAACTCAAAGAATGAAAACAAAATCAACAAATCTGTGCAATGGTTGAGGCATGAGACAGTACTTACTGGTAACCAGGCAAAGTTTTAAGGAAGAATGAGCTTAATAATTTCTAACTGCAACAAAAAAGAGCATCGGCACTGTATCCCTCTCCATCCCCTAGTGCCAACCTTTGGACGTCTTGAAAGAGAAGTCTTAAGGACACATCTGTATCGTAATTGCCTGAGTATTCGCGACAATCTTCTGGTGTCGTAGTAGAAAAACACACTTCCTACTTCGCCTAAATTGCTTAGATGTAATGCCAACGAACAAAGTTTTGCTCTCGCATTGGATTTCTGTTGCTTTTGATGGAATACTTTTCCCCTGGGGTTCACCGCTTTCACTATAGTCTTCAGGACAGGCGGCAATAGACCCCAACGTAAAACATCAATTTCACGGCAATTAACTGCAATTAGCGAAAGAGAGGGGCGGTACAGGAAATAAGTCGAACGAGACAGATCTGAACTTAGAAAGTCCGGGGAAGGTGTTGCATGAAAAACTGTGTTTGGCTTACAGATCATTTGGCACGTAGGGACGTAGGTTTCGTTTAATATGTTACGGGGTAAACAAATTGTCTTTTCAGTATGACAATTTTCTTTCATACGCATGGTGCAATGCAAAAAATTTGAATTTATTTTTGAGAATTAGCATGACGCCTACCGGCCCAGAGTACAGCTGCCGAGTCCGCGCCTGCTGCCGCCTCCAAAACCTGGCTCCCGGGTTCTTCGCATCTGTTGATCCCCGCCAGGAGCGTCCCAGCTGTAAAATACATGTACCTCTGCGTTTTGGAAAAACAAAAGATAAGATGCCGATCCTTAAAATTAACCACTTCTTGTGACCGCAGGTACGAAAATCTTGAACTTCGCTTAAACCCTAACTGAAGGAACAAGCTTCACGTGATTGTCTGTATTCTGAGTGTTTTATTGAATGGTTGCTCATTAGTTCGTAGTTGACTGGAGAACAGAGAACGTGCTTGTTGAAACCTTTGTTGTGCGTTGTCAAGTGATAATAGTGGAAATATATCATTCTAAATATTTTGGAAAGAGAAAGTGCATTGTTTTCCGAAGGCACTATGCAGATGAAGAATGCAAAATAAATAGTTAACTCACAAAAAGAAAATGATTTGCTGAAATGGAAAGGGTATTTATTTTGCCATAAGAGAGTGCGAGGTGATTTACGGTATTGTCACTGTATTGAAAGAAATTATGGAAATTGTACTGGCTTTGCTAGTACTATTCTTATTGGAGATGAACACAGGATGCGCAATGAGAAACCACATAATCATGCTCCAAGACCGGAGAAAAGTGATGTTGCTGTTGCAAGAGCGCAAATAAAAGAACGAGCGAGAAATACGGACGAAGCCCCTGCACAAATTATTCAAACCGTGACAACGTCAATGGCTACAGTAAATGCAGCTTACATGCCTAATAGGGATGCACTAAGGCAAGTTGTAAAAAAGAGAAGACATGCCAAGACATGCCTGCGGAGCCTACGACTTCAGAACGGATCGATGCCCCAATAAATTTACAGGAGAAGATGGTGCAAAATTTCTTGGCAGAGATAGCGCATTTGGACATCAAAGAATTATTTTATTTTTAACAGAGAATAATTTACGAAAGCTTAAAGAAGCACTCCTCTGGATTATGGATGGGACATTTGAAACTTGTCCAACCCTTTTTAGGCAATTATGTTCCATTCATGCTATGGTTGAAACGAATCCAGAGATGCACAGACTTGTCCCACTAGTTTATGGGTTACTTTCCAGCAAGTATAAATAATATAATACTATTATAAAGTATTTTTGTAGGATTTACAAGACTGTGCATCAGACTATGATACTCAGCTTGCACCACAATATACGCATAATAATAGATTTTGAAATAGCTACCGTTATAATGCTGCTAAAAAGGAATTTGGAAGCAGCACACACAAATGTTGTTGGTTTCATCTCGGAAAAAAATGTGGTGAAGAATATCCATCCTCTGGCATAGCCTTGGAATATTAGGAAAACAGTGAGTTTGCTCTCAAAGTCAGACATTTGCAAGCACTTGGATTTTTTTCATCTGATGAAATTCCAGCTGCTTTTGAAGAAGTGAAATCAATTTTACTAGAATATGCAGATTTTGTAGTTCAGTGGTTTGAGGAAAATTATGTTCTTGGAAAATTTCGTGGAAGCAGAAGAAACAATCCAAGCAGAAGCCCTCCTCTGTTCCCGCCAACAATTTGGTCAGTTAGTGAAAACAATTTATTTGGCTTTCATAGAACACAAAACGAACTTGAAAGATTAGACAGACGCTAGAATACAATTCTGGGAGAGAAAAAACTGTGACTGTACGAAATAATCAGTGAAATATCGAAAGAGCAGAGAACAACTATGGCTAAAATCGAAAGAATGATAGCACAGATTCCAACAAATCGACCCAGAAGAGAAACGCTGGCAAGATAAAAAGGAATTCGAACTTCTTTGGTGCACAGAGACAATGTTAACATGCTGGACATTTTAAGAGGAATTTCATATAATTCTACCCTTTACTAAAATGTGCTGGTATTTCTCACTAATTGAATTATACCTTTTACTAACTTGTATTTGAATTTTTCAAGAATGTAATTCCGCCGAAGATGCAAGAATGTAAAACACAACGCAAAATTAAAAAAGTCAAAATTTTCAAAATAGCATGTCAAAAACATAAAATGTCAAAAAGTAATCAAAAATGTGAAACATATAAAAATTCAAAATGCAATCCAAAATGTGAAACAAATAAAAATTCAAAATGCAATCACAAGTCACAAGCATTACAAAAATGCGAAACGCTATGTAACAAGTACAACACAAAATAAAAAAAATGAAAAAAATGCACACGCTTTGTAAAATGTACAAAATAAAATAAATGCCATATTCATAAGGATTTCATGACGAGTCAAGTTAAAAATGAGCTTTTACTTAAACTTCAAATAATAATTACTAGCCTCTACACCTTTTTAAGTCTTTAATAAGTGCAACATCATTAACCTGACTTGTCATCAAACATTATCAATATGACCATAGCATATAATCACTTAAAAGACTTGTTAATGGATGAATTGAGGAATCACCAAGTTCAGCGGGTGAAAGTTAATGGCTGTTTATAGTTTTGTACTCGAGTAAATGCGCAACACAGTAAACTTGACTTTCTCTGAAAATTTTATGTATATGTGCACGGTTGATTGAAAACTGATAAAAAGGTTTAAGGCCTGTTTATTAATTTTTGTGCCTCAGTCAAAACGCAGTACCATAACCTTGGCATGTTATCGAAACCTTATTGAATACGTCGGACTAAAAATTCCTTAAAAAAGTTTACGCCTAAGGTCTTGTAACTAAAGTTTTGTGACAGGGTAAAACTGCAACATTAATAACTTGACATGTTATGTTAACGTTGTGAATATGAGCACGGCGGATTAAAGATTTCAACAAATAGCCTTTGGGATTAATGTGTTGTAGCTGAGTAAAAATGTAACATTATCTTAATTTTCTATATAAACCAAACTACGTGCTGAAATGGCCCAACTATATATACGTATACTTCAACCATATACTGAAGCCCTGACAAGGTGAAAACAAAAGTGCAATTTTGTACGGTCCCCTAACATTTTATTGCCAGCCTACATGGAAGTGGACACCTTGATATCAAAAACATACTTTTTGTACGGTCCACAACAAATAGCAATGGACACGTCGCAATCTTTGGGGGGGGGGGGGGGGGTTAACGACCACCGTGATCAATTCAGTGGGCTATAAGCAGTCGGACATTCCCAATTTTGGGCCACTGGTTCCTGGGAAGGGGGACAGCCAGTGCCAGAAGTCAAGCACAACGTCCATGATTCACCGGGATTTGAATCAGGATCCTTCTCGACAAGTGGTCAGTAGCCAGCGCCTAGATCACTCCGCCACCGTAGCGGCACAAGTTGAAATGTATTTTTCATACGGCCCCAAACGCTCTTATGGACATACTAGATTGAACTGGACGCAAATAAATCATTAATATAATTTGTACTAGCAGGGATACCAGTTATTTGCCAGGTACATATTACTATTTGTGGAATCACCAAGTTCAGCGGGTGAAAGTTAATGAATGAAAAAGATATTCCTGCAATTTTCCAGTAAACTTATTTTAAATTTTTTGATTTAGTTAATTTAATTTTGCGAAACAAAACAGAAAGAAAAAGGAATGGGAATACTTACCTTCTAGGAGACATCTATAGAACTGCCGTACATCTGGCGTGTGCTTCTGTGAATCCCGCGACACAGAAATGCAATGTACCTATGTGATGTCGCATGCAAACGATTTCACATTGGCATTGATCATCTTTTTCTTACCGTTTTGAATTTTGAATATCTGGAACTCTCTATTTACATTACATTATATTTCTTTCTGATAAACCGTTCGTTGGTAGTGAAAGCTAAACTATATAGATTTGTGTTTTTAATACACCATTAAACGCATATTTTTGCACTTTATTGTTATCTACAGTCCCTAACTTAGACCGTAGGTTGGTTAGGTTGGTTGATGGTTTATGGTGCAAGGCCCTCAAAGGGCCAAAGAGCGCCTTAGAATGTAAATAGGGTATTCTTAAGAGTAAAAAACGGAACTTTTTACGAAAATTTTGCATGGGGCTACTTTGACCTCTGGCCCTGACCCCTTCCAAAAACCGTCCACCGTCTAAGTTAGATAACCATAAGTAGTATACCAAATCTGGTTGTCCTAAATTGAAAACTGTAGATTTTACGAAATTTTTATGAGGAGGGGAGGGGCTCTCACCCCGGGGTTCCAGCCCCTTCGAAAAACCGTCTAGCGTCTAAGTTAGAGTTTCATGATACCAAATTTGGTGGTTCTGAATTGAAAACTGTAGTTTTTAAGAAAATGTTGTATGTCTGTGTGTGTGTGCGGGGCGAGGGAGGGGGCTCCGACCCCCAGGGCCTTGACCCGTCCCAAAAACCGTCGACCGTCTAAGTTAAAGTACCATGAGATAGTATACCAAATTTGGTGGTTCTAATTTGAAAACTGTAGATTTTAGGCGTCATTTTTATGGGGGCTCTTACCCCCGGGCTCCAACCCCTTCCAAAAACCGTCTAGCGTCTAAGTTAGAGTACAATGAGATAGTATACCAGATTAGGTGGTTCTGAATTGAAAACTGTAGTTTTTAAGAAAATTGTGTATGTGGGGGGGGCTCTGACCCCCGGGCCTTGACCCGTTCCAAAAACGGTCTGCCGTCTAAGTTAGAGTACCATAAGATAGTATACCAAATTTGGTGGTTCTAAAGTGAAAACTGTATATTTTACGAAAAAGTGTTTATTCGGGGGGGGGGTCTGACCCCCAGGGCTTCAACCCCTTCCAAAAACCGTCTATCGTCTAAATTAGAGTATCATGAGATAGTATACCAGATTAGGTGGTTCTGAATTGAAAACTGTAGTTTTTAAGAAAATTTTGTATTTGGGGGCTCTGACCCCCGTGCCTTGACCCGTTCCAAAAACGGTCTGCCGTCTAAGTTAGAGTACCATAAGATAGTATACCAAATTTGGTGGTTCTAAGATAAAAACTGTAGATTTTAAGAAATTTTTTATGAGGGGGGGGCTCCAACCCCTTCCAAAAACCGTCTAGCGTCTAAGTTAGAGTACCATGAGATAGTATACCAAATTTGGTGGTTCTAAATTGAAAACTGCTTCCGCTGCCCTGCTGTACCTCAGTCTTCAGGACCAAAAGTCACTCGTGACAACCCTGTTTTCTCCGCCCCTGCCGCTTCTAAGGAGGTGTCTTCAGAATTTCATCAACCTGCTCTACCATCGGGCCCTTCTCCACAGGGTCCTGTCCCACAATTATTGACAGTGGACTTTCCTCCTCTGGTGCCGACTGCTCCGCCCACGTTCCTTGCAGCTCCAGCTGACCTGACTGCTGACCTTCATCCTCCGTCGGACGAAGACACCCCAAGTACAATTACTGACATGGACTGCCCTACTGCTAGTGACTATTCTGGCAATGACTCTGACCCTGCAACTACCAGCAAGCCTGCTCAACGGGAGTCCTGGAGTGCTCCGCAGTCTCCGCTCCCTCCTCGCACCGGTGCTGCAAGAGGTCGTTCTGTTGACTCATCTTCCCGCTCCTCCTCTCAACGACGTACTTCGCCACGAATAAGTCGACATCCTGCTGTGATTCCAGGTGCTAAGACTCCACCCCCAGTGCTTTCCCTAGATTCTTTTCTCCGATACCTAGCTGAAGCGAAGGCGGATATACCGGTAGGTCCGCTTCCTCTTCATAAAATATATGAAGTATTATGCTCTCATAAACATCCTAGATTCTTTAATCAGTTTGTTGCACGTCATATGCTTGATCTTCCTACTGTTCTAACCCAAGTTTCTAGTGTGACATCTGTGTTTCGAAATCTTGTGCTTTCCTATCCCGATCTCAAATTTAGTGTTGACAGAATGAAGAAGCAAGCGAAGAAAATAACAGATTCCAGTGCACGTGCGTGTCGACCTGGGAAGGACCTACCGATTCCAGGTGGTCACACTTAACTGCAGAGGGTTCTCTGCTTCTCCTAGAAATGCCCTAGTGTATGAGGACTTGGCACCTCTACACGCAGATCTTCTCTTGTTCCAAGAGACCAATTGCTCTGCTACCACTTTGTTCTCTCGTTGGCGGGCTTGGCCCTACGATTTTCACCATGCTTATCGAGTTGGACGGAATGGTGGCCTTGCAATTGGGATCCATCACCGATTACTCCCTCTGATTTCGACGCCAGTGATTCGCGCATTATATGTGGACAACCTCCAGGTCGTTGTCTTTTGCATTGAAAACGTGACCTATCATGTTTTTAACATATATGTCCCCTGTGATGAGCGTCTGTTACCTGATCTTCTCTCCACACTCCGTACAGAGCTGTCATGCATCCCACCGTCTGAATATATTCTCATCGGCGGAGATTTCAATTGTACGTTGTTGCCGGCCCTTGACCGCAATTCAACCGTTGGCGAATACCGCAGGCAACGTGTATTACAGATTTCTCAGCTAGTTGATGATTTTCAATTGGTTGATGCGTTCCGGCATCTACACCCGTCTGAAATCTCTTTTACCTGGCGCTCTTTCATCCATGGCAGCACTACGGCAGCACGGCTGGATAAATTTTATGTTTCGACTGTTCTTCTCCCGTCGATCGCAGCTGCTGCCCATCATCCTTCCGCCGCTTCAGACCACAGTATTGTCAGTCTGTCGGTGTGTGTTTCTCCTTCAAGTTCAAGGACTCGACGAGTATGGACTTTTCCGGACTCTCTCCTGGATGATCAACAATTTTGTGTTGCTGTGCGTGAGTTCCTCCGTAGTCGTCAGCCCCTTCTTGATACTACGTCAGACGCGATGCAACTGTGGCTCAGTGTCAAACACGACTTGGTCCTTTTTGTACGGCGCTTCTCCCATGCTTCTCGGAATGAGAGCGATATGAAAATTGCGAATCTACGTGCTCTATTGTCGATGCTCTCTCTTGATGATCCGCAATACCCCGGCTATCTGGCAGATCTTCACGCCGTGCTTCTTCCTCACGCATCCGATGCAGCCTGCAGGATGCATTTCTTGCATCTCGCCCCTACAGCTGATTCTCACGATTACTTAACCGCCTTGGAATCTCAACATCGCTCTGCTACATCTTTGCGTCATCTTCGCCTCCAGGATGGTTCCATCACTTCGAACCCATCGAAGCTATGCACTTTCACTAAACAGTATTTCACCGCCAAGTACAGTGCAGTAACGCAGTCTTCATTCTCATTAGCTTCTCCTCTTCTCTCCTCTCTTCCTCAGGTCCCCTCTACTTTATCTACTTCTTTACTTTCCCCTTTCTCTCTTCGCGAACTCCGTGAGGCGTTCGCTACTCTCAATCCTCATGCTGCTCCTGGACCTGACGGCCTTCCTCTGTCCTTTTACCGTGCTTTTCTACCGTGCCTTCTGCCTTTTCTGTCTGCGTGTTTCTCGTCTGCTTTTTCCTCTCCTGCGTTACCGCCCGACTTTACTTTGGCACACATCCTCCTCCTTCCTAAGAAGGGTGACCTCTTGGATCTGGGAAACTGGCGCCCTAATTTCATCCTAAACACTGACTATAAGTTTTATACAAAACTCTTATCCCGTCGCCTTAATTCTGTTCTCTCTTTCGTTATTTCTCCCGACCAGACATACACTGTGCCTGGTCGGACTATTTCCACTAACGTTTCTCTTCTCCTTCATCTTCACTTCCTCGCTCGCTCTTTTGATGAACCTCTTGCCTTTCTCAATCTGGATCAAAAGTCCGCTTTTGATAACGTGTCTCACTTTTATCTCTCTGCTGTCCTTTCACGATTTGGCTTTCCTGCTGCCTTTTCTTCCGCTCTCTTGGCCCTTTATCAGGGCGCCAGTTTCCATGTTCGAGCGGCCACATTTCTAACCGCTCCAATTCCGTTTAGGCGAGGCATCCGGCAAGGATGTCCGCTCTCCGGCCAGCTATTCGCTCTCGCTTTTGAGCCTTTCCTGTTAGCAGCCCAAAGATCACTCCTGGATGTCCTACCGCCGACAGTGGCTAGTACTCGTCATCATCGGATAATTTTCACCGCCTATGCTGATGATGTGACCTTTTGTGTCCGGGATGAATCTCAATTTGATCGCCTGTATTCTGTATATCAACAATATGTTGCAATATCTGGAGCTGCGCTGAATGCCACTAAAAGTACTGGCTTATGGTGCGGGGCATGGGCTGTCCGCACCGATGCTCCTTGGGGTGCGCAGTGGACAGCCACTACACAGAAAATCCTCGGTGCGTATGTCGGTTTGCCCTTGGCTTCTGCATCTGCCACCTGGACTGCTCTTCTTCCCCGGATACAACGGGCTGCTGCCTACTGGAGTAAGGCCCGCCCTTTCACATCGTTCCGTCAACGAGCAGCCATTGTTCGTCGACAACTTATCTCCCTATGCGAATACTCTTGGATGTCGACGGTTGTTCCCGTGTCACAAATGATGACCATCACTCGCCTCTCAACTTCCGTCATCTGGACTTCACATCACTGGGTTAAACCTGCCGCGCTTCATCTACCAGCCTCATTAGGTGGCATCCAGCTTCCTGATCCAGCAGTCCTTTATAAAACACATCGCATTATTCATTTCATTCGCCTTGCCACTTCAACTGTTCCGTCCCTTACCGCTACCTTGAATGTTCTTGCTTCTTCGCGTGACCCATCTTTCACCTTCTTACTGTTTCTGAAGATGGATTCATACTCTCTTCTTCCGTCCTACCTCCCTTCTGTCCTGCGAGAGGGCCTTTCTCTCTTTCGTTCGCTTCCTCTTCTCCGTTCATTTCCTTCTTCAACTCTTGATCTTCTAGATGAACCTCTCTTCTTCTCTTCTCTTATTCACCCTCCTAACCTCCCTTACTTTTACTTTCCTCATTGGATCCGCTCTGGTGTGATAACTGTCCGTTCTCTCGTAACTTCTGATCTAACCTGGAGACCTCTTTCTTCCCTGTTTCTATCTCCAACCATTACTCTTGCTAACGAATATCTTCTCCTTCGCACAGCGCTTTGGAGCCTCTTTCCACTCCTCGCTTCCCCTGATGGTCTCTTCTCAGTTCCCTCCGCCCCTCTTTCTCTACCGTTCTTTCTCCTCATTCGTAGCTCCCCGGTTCTAGTTACTTCTATCTCCTCCTCTTCTCTTTATTGGCTCCTTTTTTCCCCTCCCGCACTTCCACTTTCTGTTCATTCTGCTTCTCCTTCTCTTCTCCCCGCCATCTGGACAGCCTCTACCTCTCCCCTTTCCTCCACTCTTGAACTCAATGTCCATTGGCAATTTCTTCACCTTCGTCTCCCCGCCCCATCAGTACTATTTCGCATGACCCTTCTCACCTCTCCGCAGTGTTCCTTTTGCCCTGAAGTCAGCGACGTCCAACATCAATACCTCTTCTGCCCCGTACTCCTGCCAGTCCTGAACACAGCATTTCGTCTTGCTGATCGAATTTGTGCTCGATCGTTACCATTTCTTGCATATGCTTGGCTACTCCAAACTAAGCATCCACCTACTCACTTGCCTCCTGTGTGCCGTTACATTTTTCTTCTTGTGAAGTTCACTGTATATGCTTTCCATCTTGAACAATGCCTCCCTGCTCTTACTCCACCTCCTCAGGAGGCAAGTGCTATCATTCGGAGACGCTTCCTAGCACGGTTAACCACTCGTCTCCGAATGGAGCACTCTCGTGCTGCCTCAACAAACACCGATAACGTTTTTCAATCCACCTGGGCCCAATCGGCTGGGTGGTTCCATATCCACAATTTGCAGCTACATCTCAACTTATAGGTGTGATTTTTGTTGTCGCCCACATTCACTGTCACAACTCATGATTTTACGTATTAATTTTGGTGGTATGAGGCTCCTAGGTGGAGTCTCCTTTTTCACCCACATGATTCGCTATTTGTGATTATTCTGTTTTATGTGCTATAGGAGATAGCTCACCATGTTTCCCATGATCTCTTCGATTTTGTTGTATTTTATGTTGTATATAATTCTTTCTTCTGCACAGTTCACTGCACACGCAATGTCCCCTACATTATGTTGAATATATTTTGAAATTTTATTGTCCCTGTGTATATAATTTAATGTAAGAAGATGCTCTTCTGAGTACTTTTAGCGATTCTCCCCTTGTCACTGAATACTTCTGTACATGTGATGTAGATTTTGAGTGTAGCACCACTGTTACATTTCTGTTTTATGAGAAGCTGCCCTTCTGGGTATGCTTAGCGGCTTTCTTTTTGTCACCGTATTGTTCTGTACATATGATATGACACTTATGAATTGCATTCTTGTTCGATTTCTGTTTTTTTTTTTTAAAGTTGCCCTCCTGGGTCCGTTTAGCGTATTTCTCTCTTGTCACTGCATAATTCTGTTCATATAATAAGTATTTGTGCTTAATTGTTTCTACCATTTCTGTCATATTTCTAAATACTGTTGCACCTGTTAGTTCCTTCTCACCCATGGTCTTTTATATGAATTAGTACCTTGTGCATATTTAATCTTGAGTATGGTAGTAATACTTAATTGGAATTTGTGAATAGTATAGCATCATGTCTTTCATTGTCTACAATACTGTAGTATACATTTTCATTTGCATCGCTCGTGCTTTATTGTCTGCCTCTCCATCGCCCTTCGGGGCGAAATAATTTTATGATTTTAACAATATTTTGTTTTACGTTTCACTGGAACTTTCCAGTTGTTGTATATACCACTGTATTTATTGGCAGAATTCTACTGTCATGTACATAGAGATGCTTTTTTTATTTGAAGAATAAAGACAATTTTGAAATGTAGATTTTACGAAAAAGTGTTTATTCGGGGGGTCTGACCCCCGGGCTCCAACCCCTTCCAAAAACCGTCTAGCGTCTAAGTTAGAGTACCATGAGATAGTATACCAGATTAGGTGGTTCTGAATTGAAAACTGTATGAGGGGGGGGGCTCCGACCCCGCGGGCTCCAACCCCTTCCAAAAACCGTCTAGCGTCTAAGTTAGAGTTTCATGATACCAAATTTGATGGTTCTGAAATGAAAACTAGATTTTACGAACATTTTGTATGTGGGGGGGGGGGGGAGCTCTGACTCCCGGGCCTTGACCCGTTCCAAAAACCGACAACCGTCTGAGTTAGAGTACTATGAGATTGGATACCTGATTTGGTGGTTCTGAATTAAAAACTGTGTATGGGGGCTCTGACCAACCGGGCCCCTGACCTGTTCTAAAAACCGTCTAAGTTAGAGTACCATGAGATAATATACCAAATTTGGTAGTTCTAAATTGAAAACTATATCTTACGGCAATTCTGTAGGGAGGAGGGGCTCTAACCCCCCTATCTGCAACCGGTTCTCAAAACCGTCTACAGTCTAAGTTAGAATACCACGAGATAGTATACCAGATTTGGTGCTTCTAAATTTAAAACTGTAGATTTCACGAAAATTTTGTATATGGGGGGCTCTGTCCAACCGGGCCCTGCCCCGTTCCAAAAACCGTTTACCGTCTAATATTTTTAGTGCCAAAGAAAAACGTAATATTCCTATCCTGTCTGCGTGTCCAAATTTTATAAATTTGATCAGGGAGCAAGACGTTCGAAATCGTACGTTTTCCTGCATTCGTTTTGTATGTAACCAAAATCTGTAAACGCGACGAATTGACGTAGTCGACGAATTTGTCCGCGACGAATTGACGCAGTCGACGAATTGACGCGCGACGAATTGACGTAGGCGACGAATTGACGCGCAACGAATCGTCGCAGTCGACGAATTGACGCAGTCGACGAATTGACGCACGCGACGAATTGACGCACGCGACGAATTGACGTAGAACCGCTTTTCTTAAATTGATTTAGAGTTTGGTAGAATGTTAGTCCCAAGGGCCAAAATTTGGGGATCAGAAATACGCCAAAGTTTCTATTTTAACCCTCTAGTGAGCAGTACCCTATATATTCCTCTGTCGATCGAAATACCACAGCGCTCGAAACTACTTGTCGAATTGATATGCATTGCTACTTGTCGAATTGATATGCATTGACTTTCACACGTTTCCTAGGAGCAATCATTTCTTTCTGCCACGGAGAAAAGTGCAATATCATGAGGGTGAAGGTTGTCGTCCCGGTAAAAACCAACGCCTGCTTCACTTATTTGTTTATGGACAATAGTGGTAACAGGGGATGTTTGTTTGTTTGGAGGTTTAACGACCACCGTGAGCAACTCAATGGGCTATAAGCAGTCGCCCGTCCCTAATTTAGGGTCACTGGTTCCAGGAAAGGGAGAGAGCCAGTGCCGTAAGACAAACACAACATCCATGCCTCACCGGGATTCGAACCCGGACCACGTTCGGACGAATTATCAGAGGCCAGCGCCTTAGACCACTGCGCCACCGGGGCGGCTAACAGGGGATGACTTCTGCTAATCTCGAAGAGGCCGTACAACTTCAAAGAACAGATGGGGCTAGGAAATTTTTTTGACTCTAGACAGGCATTTCGCGAGGCCGTGGTCGTCCGCACGTATGGGTGTTTTTCGCAATATAGTCGTTAAAGCGTTAAGAATCACACACAAGCTCCTTTACCATTTCCCCTTCCTGTTCTCTTAGCATACATGCAAAGTTTCACCTCTCTAGGAGATGAAATCCTGAATGATGTCAGAAATTGTTACATTTATTGTTTAAACAAATGACATTCCTTTTCTTAATATGTCTAATATGGAATACATTTTAATTCGTATTCCTTCAAACAAAATGCTTATCTCATAGTGTCCCCAAAGTTACCCTTCTCGGACTGAACATTTAAGGTTTCAGGAAGTGATAATAAGTATTCTTATGGATATACCATATTCTTGCTCCTCGTGGAAGCGGTAATACGTTGGTGATGGTGAGATATATATCTCATCATCATTAGCAATCCACTGTTAAATGAATCTTCCAAAGTTTCTTCCACAACTGTATGTCTTGAGCCTATCTGCTCCATGTTGCTCCGGCATGCTTTCGATATTCATTAATCCAAAATTGGCCATTCTGTTTGCACAGGTATTCTCATAGTCTAAGAGCTAGATCATGTCCGGAATACACTTCTATGTCCCCTAAGTTTTATTGCTGGATCTTATAAAATACATATAAGAGTGTTTAAAAAAGTTGGTCACATGGTCAAGATCATGGTCGTTTGGCCGCCATATTGGAAAGTGGCCGCTATAACAATGAATCTTAGTTTATACGTATCTCCGCTCCCAGTCGTCCGATTTTATTTATACAAAGCTCATGTGACTCCTTTTCAGAAGGCACAAAAATTTGGCTTTTACACATTTATTGATAAAACCAGTATTTTGCATGAAGCGTATTTCAATAATAAGAGACAAAATTGCGGTTTTCTGAGTAAAACTGCTATTAAAATGAGGGAAATAGCAAAAATCTTGGTATATAAGGGAAAACAAATGTTTATTTATTACTGAAAGGAGACACAGAAGAGCCCACAGAAGACACAGTGGAAGAGGTTTAAACTTTAACAGAGTGCATCAAGGCAAAATACATTACAAAAACACGAGTCCACGTTGAAACTCTTAAACGACAATTGCCAAAAGTTGTAGAAGAGATAGAAAAATTTGCCTTAGAACAAGGTAAAACAGATGAGACTTTTCGTTATTGGTACAAGTTCCTACAAAATATACACTGTATTGACAAAAGTCACCGTACACCTAGAAGAGGAAAACAACATAGAATGTATTTAAATACATTATTACAATGTCGGCCTACCTTTGGCCTTAATGCATGCACTGACACTTCGAGACGACATACTTTCGACAAGATTTTGGAGCACAGCGATATGTATGCGCTTCCATTCAGTAGCCCTTGGTTTTTAACTTCTTATGACGCGTTCAAATTCATCCCATAGTTGTTCTATGGGAATTAGATCACAGCTCTGTGCTTGGCAGTCTATACGCGATACGGAATTATCGTCAAACCACGTCATAACAGTCCTTGCTTTATGGCTCGGTGCATTATCCTGCTGGCACCAATAAGGCTCGGTTCCATAGTATTGCCACAGAGTTGGTAGGGCATACTTGTCCTAAATATCGAGGTAGACGTGCTGCCGGTTAACAGGTTTGTCCACGATAACCAATGGGCCGGGGCCATACCACGAAAAACACTCCCACAAGAGTACACTGCCAGCTCCAAACTTGATTGTAGGAACAATGCACTGTAGTAAACAGCTTTCTCCCTGCTGCCGCCATACCCACACACGGCCATCAAACTGATGGACCGTGTATCTGTATTCATCAGTCCGTAGAACTCCGTTTCCAGTGAACTACTGTCCACGATAAATATTCTTTACACCATGTTAAACGACGAGTAGCATTCCGAGTGGAGATGAAAGGCTTATGAGCAGCCGCATGACCACGGTAACCCATGGAATGACGTTCTCTGCGAATGGTACATACATAACGAGGTTCCGGTATTTGTACTCATCTGTACACTGAGGTCTTGAGAAGTACTCCATCGATTAGCTGTAACGACTCTCCTGAGTCTTCCACATCCTCTATGACTGATTTTCTTTGGTCTGTTGGTGCGTTTTGCTACTTTAGGCACGGCATGTCTCTTCCACTTATTTAGTACATTCAAAACAGTTGACTTGGGTATGCTTAAACGCCTCTTGGTTTCTCTTATGGACAACCACTAATATAACACCCAACAATATTTTCTTTCTCAAAGTCAGTCTCTCCCGCCGGGACATTTTCAGTCAACCTAACAGTGCGATATTATCGCAGTCAGCTGCAGGTTTGTTTTTATACAGTTTGCAGCTGTACCGCGCAACTTAACAGTGCAGCGGATCTGTTCATTTGGTTTTGCAGTGGCGTCAGGTGACATTTGTCAATATAGTGTATTTCCTGTGCTGAAAGATCTTACACGAGCACAGAAAGAAGGGAATATGGATTTGAATGCCAGTTTCGTAATGCGGGCAATTCCTCTTTTCTTTGCGATCGATAAGACAAACTACTGTCGATGCGCAAGTGTTTTCTTGGATGACTGTTTTCATCTTTCGCAGAACTTTCCTGAGATTTATCCAGATTTCGAAGGTGGATATTTTTGTTGTGGAAACCACGCAGCGGAAATTCAGTTGCGTGGCTATGGATCAAGCACTGGAGCAAAATTACGACAAGCTAGTAAAATGCCATGGAGGAATCATCGGAGTAACAAGAAAAAAGGAAGCGGTGATGCTCTATGATCTGATCAAACACGAGAAAGTCTAGATAATACAGGTTTTACGTGATTTCTGTGGCCTTGTTTATGAAGATTAATATGCTTTGCATTATGAATTTTCAAAAACCACTACTACTACTGATGAGCAGTGTGTTAGAATAATTGTAACCTTCATGGAGAAACAACGTAATCCTTTCATTACTACAAATTCTAACAGTTTCAAAGAGCTACAAAATACACTGCTGGACAATTGCTAAGGACGGATCATAAACGGCTATATAGCGCATAAAAGGTAAGTGTGGTTGGATGCCAAGTGAAATAAAATAATGTCAGAATGCCAGGACATTACAAGAAAGACAATTTATTGTGCTCTGAAATCCAGAAGGCTTTGGAACGTGTTCAAGGGACAAACAGGCCATTTTGTGCAGAATACGTAAACGTGAAAAAAATGCAATTACCGTCCGCAGGCGTTCCGGCGTAAGATGTCAATTCGGGATATGGCCACCATGGAGGGCAATGCAAGATTCCACACGTCGTGTCATGCTTTGCACAACATTATCAAGCAGCTGTTGGGGTAATTTAGTCCATTCCTCTGTCAGTGCACGGATGAGGGTGTCCTTGCTTATTGGAGGGCATTGGCGACCAGAAAGATTCCTCCCCAAAGCATCCCACACATTTTCAATGGGATTCAGATCTGGAGAACGTGCTGGCCATACGAGGCGTTGAATATCCTCGCTCTCAAGACACTCCTGGACAGCGACTGTTCGATGACATGTTGCGTTGTCTTCCATGAAAATGAATCTATCACCGACAGCACCACGGAACATGCGAACATGATGTAGCAGAACATCATTAATGTATCGTTGGCCAGTCATAGTCCCAGTTGGAAGCACATAGAGGGACGTACGGCCATTGATCATGATGCCAGCCCATACCATGACACTACATGTCGGATATCGGTCCCTTTCCTGTATCTTTGCTGGACAATATGCAGTACCACTATCACGTCAGATCAGTTGTCGTCGACAATCAGACGATAGACTGTATCTACTCTCATCTGAGAAGAGGACAACAGACCAGTCGTTATCAGTCCAACTGCGATGTTGATGGCACCATTGCAAACGGGCAGTACGGTGACGTCTGGTCAATGGGATGCACACAACAGGACGGCGGGCGTAAAGTCCTCCTTCATGCAAACGTTTGGCGACAGTTTTTCGGCAGATCCGGTTGCCAGTAGCAGCCATAACCTGATTTGCTACCTCACTAGCTGTGCTGCACCGGTGTCTTTTTGTTGATAGCACTATGTACCGATATTCTGCAGGTGTCGTACTGCGAACACGACCTCCTCCGTGACGTTTGCTACACTCTCCATTTGTTTGAAATGATTTTCAAAGCCTTGAAACAACACTGTGGCTGACGTCGAACTCCCTGGCAACATCTGTTATTTTTCGCCCTTCTTCAATCTTGCCAATATGACGGCCACGCGTACAATCATCTATGTGATGTCGGAAAGACATACTGAAAATTGCAAGTTCGTCAATTGATTCTTTCCCTTTTAACTTTGCGTTTGAACAACAGCGGTCAATACGCGTCAAATCCTTTATATCTCTTATCAGCGCTATGACGTCACGAACAAGTTCGGCAATCCAAAATTTGCATACGCACAACACGTCTTACTGTATCCCGCACTTATGCTAATTTCCACATTTTCCTGCATTCCATTTTATGGTTGCTATCGTTGCTATTGTCATCCGTCCTTAGCAATTGTCCGGAAGTGTAATTACTAGACAGAAAATCAATCGTCTAACAAGCAATGATATTTTGAACTGTATACAAATTAGAGAAAAGGTTTACACTCAGTTCAGAAGTGAAAGATTTGTAGAAAAGTCACTTGGTATATTTCAACCAATAAAGATGTTAAGAAAAACTGCAAACGCATTGCAGCCTGATGAAGGGAATGTGCAAAAAGATACTGCCCATGCTTAGAGGTTAACTGACATAACTAGCTTCCGAGGATATGATGTAAAGTATGTTTGTTTTGAACTTTATACTAATATCTACATCTCTCTTTGTGACCAGAAATGGATTTTTGTCAAAACCTGAGAAGTCACAGATGGTTCATCAACTGGAATCGAAGTTACAAAGTACACCAGTTACTGAAGTTCCTAAATCCCTTGGCAAATCAACTGTTGTAGACTTCATGACACTCGCAAGGAAGATAGCCATTCCATCTATGAAGCTGAAGACATATCGAGAGTACGCAGGCAATCTTTGGAAATGTATATGCCAATCTTGTCACAACAGTGGACGTATATATATTATTTTTGACATTTATAAGGAAAAAAGTGTGAAAGGGTTTGAAAGATCCAGGCGCTCAAAGAAACAACCGATAGAATATGGAGCACCAAATCATAGCACACCACTTCCTGTGTACACTGATGCTTACTGGGCTTCACATAAAAATAAAGAATTGGTCCAGTCATATTTTATTGATTGTATATCCCAGAAAGAAGAATCTGATAAAAGCTCCTGAAGGATAATCAGCCAAGGTGCTTTAATTTATGGAATGGAATAATTGAAGAAGTCCCGAGTTTGGCATGTAATCACCAAGAAGCTGATGACAGGATCCTGCGCCATATTTCTCACATCACGATGACTTCAAAATTGAGCGAGGTAGTTATTTGTTCTACTGATACTCATACTTTTGTTAATGCACTCTTTTACTATCAAGAAACGTGGAAAAAGTTTAGGCTTGAAATATCTTGGGGTTGCCTTCGAGGTGGGGAAAACATTCAGGTACATTTCACTTCATTCCCTTGCTAATAAAAACAGAGCACCACACAATAATTTGACAATTGTATCAACTATTAATTATCTAACAGACCGCGACACTTCCAGCAATGTCAGTACAAATTTGGCACTTTTGAAAACGGCTGAATCTTGTGCTGAAAACCTGTTATTCGATTTTGGAAAGGTGCCACTGAATGATGACATGGAAAAGAGAGCAGAAGGGTATTTAGTACGTGCACTTGGATCAAGCTTACATACAATGGATGAATTGCGTTTCCATCAGTGCCATCACAAAAGAGTACGAAACCTTCAAGATTTGGCTCCTACGTCAACATCTATGCGTCTTCACATAGAAAGAAGCTACATGCAATGCTACAAATGGATTCATGATTTTTAAATGTCTATAGAGCTCAATTCATTGGATTATGGTTACAAAGAAAAAGGAGGAAATTTAATTCCACAGGTGACAGTGGATCAATCGGAGCCTGAAGATTTCCCAAAGCTCTGCAACTGTGAGAAGTGCATCAGAGAATGTCTGTGTCCCAGTAGAAAATTGAAAATAATGTGTTGTGAGTTTTGCAAATGCAAAGAAAGTTCTTTAGACAAGTACAAAAAATCCCTGTATGTAATCCAGTTGAAATGTTGAAATGAAAATGCATACAATCTTTTTTTGTACTACATTATACTTTACAATCTATTCCATTGTACCAAATTTAAAATTCAGTAATAAAAAAACATTTGTTTTTGCCAATATACAGATAGCTATTTCCCTCATTTTTATAGCAATTTTACTCAGAAAACCGTAATTGTATCTCTTATTGAAATATGTTTCTTCTAAAATACTGGTTTTCTCAATAAATGTGTAATAACCAAATTTGTGCGCCTTCTTTAAAAGGAGTCAATTGAGCTTTGTATAAATAAAATCGGAGGAGTGGGAGCGGAGGTACGCCTAAACTAAGATTCATTCTTATGGCGGCCATTTTGCAATATGGCGGCCTAACGACCATGATCTGGATCATGTGACCAACTTGTTTTTTAACACTCCCATAGGTGTGTTATAAGATCCAGCAATAAAACTTAGGGAACATAAAAGTGCATACTGGACATGACCTAGCACTTGTACTATCAGGCAAGCCAAGCTGTTCCAAATTCTTTAATTTAACTCGAATGTAAGGTAATATAACTGCAAAATTTGAATATTCACTACATTTAGTAAATTTATATGGCATCATGTGTATTGTGGAGAAACACAGCATACAAAGCTTCCTAAGCACTGAACACTTAGCTAAAATATCTCCTTGGACAGACTGAGTGAATATGCATTATCTATTGCAATCCAAATGCAGCTAAATTCTTGTTGCAGTTACATTCACGGACAATGTAATTTGCGCATTAAGAAGGTAGCATTGGATTGAACTTAAAATTTTTTGGACGTAATGATACAGATGAATGATGCACATTATGGCAAAAACAGAGCTGCAGGACAATGACAGAGGGATCTGTGGCACGCAGTCCGGTCATCTTCAATAGCGCGTCGCACCGCCTCGTGCGGCGATACATTCTGCAACACGGGCCGCATGAAGGCAAAGAGACGCCTGATGTTGTCCTGCGACAGACTAGCACACGCGTGTTAGACGGTGTGATCCAAATGCCGGATAGTGCGGCACGGCCCCAGCCGGCATTTCAACTGTTCCCACACATGTTCGATAGGAGAGATGTCCGGGGAGCGGGCAGGCCATGGAGGTGTCTGGACGTGTCAGTCCTGGGCAACCCAAGCAGTGTGCGGGCGGGCGTTATCCTGCTGGCATAGCGCACCTGCAATCCCGGCCAGTAATGGGATCACATAGGGCCGTACGATCTCATCCACATACCGCTGGGCCCCGTCAATAATCCACATACCACTACAGAGCTGATCGACTATCGAAGGAAATGGCTCCCCATACCACAATGCCTGCACTGGAGGAAGCGTGGCGCTCGATAGCGAGGTCGCGATTGTGCTATTGACCCAGGAACCTCCACACTCGGACACGATGATCATCTGTCCCCAAAATGAAGCGGCACTCATCGCTAAACACCACATGTCGCCAGTCTGTGGCGTTCCATGTCGCTCTGGCCTAGCACCACTGAAAAACGGAGCTGGCGATGTTCCTGTGTTAACGGCAGCACGCGTAAGAAGAGGCGCTGGGATCGCAGATTTGCTTCCCTGAGGCGTCGTGAAATGGTTCGTGGGCTCACAGAAGCCGCTACATCTGACTGCGTAGTGGTCCGGGTCCCCGTGGGATCCGTTCGTGCCTGGCGCACGATCCGCCGATCCTCTCTACCGGTGGTCTTCCTGGTCCTTTCCGAGCCGCTCGGCCGTGCCGTTACGTGTCCACTGCTCCCAACACAATCGGACTGTATGGTCAGAACGATCCACATGGCTGGCGAAACTGCGCGCTGACCACCCTGCGGTTTTCAACTCGATGATCTTGTCTCTCTCAAAGTGCGTACGTAACGTAAATCGACGTCTCTGGAGTATACCTGGCGTTCTCGTTACTCTCTACACTTTCGTGTCTCTGCCGGTGCTTTTCGCTTTTATTGGGCATCGACTACACGCCTGTTCATAAGGCTGCCGGTTCGTGCTTGTAACGCCCCCACAGTGTTTGCGGTAATGCGTAATCGCACAATACGTGGATTCTTTGCATACAATCACGCACTCAAGTTATTTGCAAAGTTTCGCGGTTGTACCGTGCTTTCTTCTAGGTACGCAAATTTTATTTTCCGTGAATGCATGTGGTTAGGAGACGGACGCGTGGCTATTCAAAGTTGCCGACTTTCTAGATGTCTGACTTCCAAGGCAAAAGTAATGTTGCTATTGGGTTTTCAGACTAGTTCCTTCGAGTTTTTTTCCATTAGTGTAATCCTTATGTTTCATGAAAAAGTTTGCACAAATCAGTCAATAACGTATACTCCTTCATTGTTCACGGTCTCTTGTAACGTTCTCATAGGTTGTCCATGGATCCACAGTAAAATTCCCCGGGTTTTGACTCGAAGAAATCATCGAGCTACCATTTCAGCTCGACGTCTTATTTAAACGATACACCTCGCAGATTGTTGAAGAGCGACCGAAAAATGTGATAATCTAAGGGTGCCACATAAGGAGAATACGGTAGGTGCGGTAGAACTTCCCAACCGTTCTTTATTATCAGTTTTGGTCAGATTAGCAACGTGCGGGCGAGCGTTGTCGTGTTCAGGCAACACCCTGTGTCGCCGGTTGGGTCATTTCAACTGAATTGCCTCGTTGAGCCGGTGCATTTTCTGAACGTAAAGTTGTTCATTGATCGTGGTGTCCTTTTCAAGCAATTCGTAGTGGATTACACCTTCCCAATTCCACCAAACGCAGATCATGGTCTTGCGTGGATGCAGCTCGGCCTTGGCTGGAGATCCATTGTTTCCTCTGCTTCATATTGACATAGAGTCACCATTTTTAATTGGCTTTGACGATGCGGTAAAAAAATATCTCTTTGTCTCCACGAGTAACCTGATGTAGAGCGGGTATACTGGCTGCGATAATGGAACGCTGGAGTTGGTCTGTTGCGTTCAGAAAATGTGAAACTCATGGACCGAGTTTTTGGACCTTAACTATCGAGTGACGGTGACGGCGATGGTATCCTGAGAGCTTCTCATCTGCTTGGCCAATTCCCTACTGTATTTCCCAGGATCCTCGTGCAGGAGCTCATTCAGGCGATCGTCATTGAACTCAACAGGTCTCCTCGGAGAGTCTGTAAGGTCAAATTTCACCTTCTTGAGGCTTGAATACAATTTCTGTGCATTTCTGTCAGTAATAGCACCTTCTCTGTACACAGCACAAATGTCTCCAGCAATTTTAGGCAGCTTTGAAACCTTGATTGAAAGCGAAGGGAAGCAGGTGTCAAAAATGTTCATTTCTGTCTACACTGAAGAGCAATTGAATTAGAGACAGCTGGCGTTATGCAAATGTGTCGCTGTGGGCGGCCATGTAAACGGAAGCGACATGACGTATGCAGCGATCCGACAATATAAGGAGTAATGCGACGGAAATCAGTAAGAGTCGGACGCAGTATGGGTAAGACAAAGGATCTAAGCGCATTTTATCGTAGGCATATCAAAATTTGTGCAGGCACTGGGATTTTCACAAGCCACTGTGTAACGGGTGCACCGTGAGCGCATCGAATCCGTAAAAACCATCCCTGCAAGGGCCAACCGCCGTGGACAACAGCGTGTGGATGAGCGGGGTCATCGTCGGCTAGCTCGCATTGTAACAGCGGATAGACGGGCCACAGTGCAAGAAATCACTTGGCAATTTAACGCTGGTGCACAAAAACGCGTAGGCAGCCACACCATCCAGAACCATTTCCTCGCTATGGGGAACAGAAGCCATCGTCCCACGAGGTTACCGCTGCTGACCGCACATCACAGGGTGCAAAGATTAGCATGGGCGCGGGAACATCGCCACTGGACCCTAGACATGTGGAAAAATGTTGCCTGGACTGATGAGTCGAGATTCACGTTGGCATATGCGGATGGCAGAATACGAGTACGGCGCAAACCACATGAAGCGATGGATCCTTCTTGTCAGCAGGGTAATTCTTCAAGCTGGTTGGGGAGGCATTCTCGTCTGGGGACTGTTTACGTGGACTGCAATGGAACCTCTGGTACGTGTGACATTGTCCCTCACAGGTCAACGTTTTTGAGATATCCTGGACGACGATTTGCTCCCGTTTGTGCGTTTTCAACATTCCACTGGGTACCTCACTCATCCTGCAACAAGACAATGCACCGTGCCATGGCTCCCGAATTATATCCGAATGTTTGGATAAACCCTCCACCGAAGTGACCTCGCTTTCTTGGCCAGCTAGGTCATCTGACGTCAATCCCATCGAGCACATCTGGGATGCCATCGAGATAGATGTTCGAGGCTCTGACCACCCTCCATCAAATCTCTGTGAACTGTGGGAGCTTGTTCATGGGTTGTGGTTCCATGTGGCTTGCTAACGCTTCCGGTGTCTTTTCGAGTCCATGGCAAGACGAAAGGCCGCCGCCATCAGGGCGAAAGGTGATGCTACACGTTACTAGACAGGTATCTCTAATTCCATTGCTCTGCAGTGTACTTAGCACAATATCTTCATATGGCTAAAGGAGTTAAACCGAATGTAACATCGAAACCGATGAACAAAATTTGTACAGGAAGAATAGAGCTACAAAAAACCTATAACACTGTGGTCAAAATATTATTCGTGTTCCTTGAAATAACATTGGAAAAACAGAACGAACTTATTTAACAACCCAATACTATAGCTATCGAAAAGAAACTATATTCTTTAATCCTTATACAGACATACAATTAAGCTGTCCTTTGAAAAACAATTTTCTAGGGAGCTACGTAGGCAACTAAAATAATTTTTCAGTAAATGAAAATTTTATGATTAGTGTGTGCACTTCAGTAAAACCCTTAGGATTTGAAAAATATTTATTTTAACTTTTTTATTTACACTTTCCAACCGTAGGTTGGAAGAAGCGTATATGCTCCAGCTTTGTCCGTCTGTCTGCACGATTACTCGCGTAAGAATAGTTCGATTTCGATTAAATTTTAGTATGTGGTAGGGGACCATCTGGGGACGAACTCTATTGAAAACGGACGAAATTGGGTCAAAGGTCACGACATAGGAGCGGGATCTATTCCATTGCCCTTATGCGTCATAACTTGTGTACAAATGGGTCGACTTTCATGAAATTTTAGCATGTGGTAAGGGACAACCTTGGAATAAATTCTCTTAAAAATTGGCGAAATGGGGTCAAAGATCAGGACATAGGAGTGGAATCCTTTTCATTGCCCTTGTGCGTCATAACTTGCGTAAAAATATTTCGATTTGGATGAAATTTTAGTATGTGCTAGGGAACGATTTGGGGACGAATTATGTTGAAAATGGGCGAAATGGGGTCAAAAGTATGGACATAGGAGCGGGATCCATTTCATTGCTCTTATGCGTCATAACTTACGTAGAAATTCTTCGATTGCGACAAAACTTTATCATGTTGTTCCAGAGGTGCACTGAACCAGTTCTGTTCAATATCATGGAAATGGGGGTCAAAAGTCAAGACACAGGAGCGATATTTATTCCACAGCCATTATTAAATAACTTGAGTAATAATTTCTGGTATGTTGGAAAGCGTATCATATTCAATGCATTGCATGATTTTACTAACTTGTTAATTTTTAAATTTACTATAACCAAAAATAGAGCTATAAGTAAAGTGGCCCATTTCTAATTTACTCGAGAAGAAAAAGGATTAGAACCTAAGAATAAATATGTTGATGATGTCTCCTCGGAAACTGAGACTTAGAATGTATGCTCAGCAGCTAAACGTCGTAAACAATCAACCGCACACTGGGAAACAAACGTGGCTCCAAGGGAAACAAATTTAATTAGACGGAGGGTAAGGAAGCAAATTATTTCCAACGACGATCGTGCGATCATGAAATACAATGCCATGCACCATTTTGAAAAGTTCCTAGCATGACTTTATATTTCAGTGAAAGATTGATAAGACACACATAATTGAGAAAAACGCTGTAGACTCCTCGTATGCTATAAGATTGTGCAATGTCAGCACTTTCCCGGAAACTTAGTCCCTTGCGTCGCATCTCTCAGAATAAATTCTTCGCATGCCCACCTGTTACATATAAATCGTGTTGACGAAAGCATATGGTTTGGGTTATATCTATATTTTCGTCCCACAAACACGCGATGTCTGCTTTTCAAATGTAGGAATCAAAAAAATTCTGCTTTTACTGGGTACAAGAAAAAATACGCAGTACAATATTTTATAATTTTTTTTTTGTTCATTCCTACGTTTGTCAGTCCAAAGATATTCATAAATTATATCTTAGTTTGTAAATTCTTTGATTAAAAAATTGTCTGCTTGGTATGGTAATGGAAAGCATGTGAACAGCTTTTGCGGTACATCTATTATGCCTCCTTATGTTCATCTGTCATTCTGACTGTTTATTCTTCTGGGAGATCGTCTCCACTTTGTCCAATGCATCCATCCATCTATCTGTCTATCTATCTATCCAATGGTGACAAGTATTCACGTAACTTACACGAAATCATGGGTAACGCAAAATTTTCGCGACAGACTTTAATGACTGTTGACATCCAAAGAACAGTGTGCAGTTTCCTTGCTAAGGGGCGTAAGTATCGATGCAATTTTCTCGTTGTACCTGCTTACGGCGCCCGTCTGCTCTTAATCATTCTCCACGCTTTTAAAAATCTTTAGCTGATAGTTCTATGTCTGGCGCTCTTTGGCCAAACCTGGCCCTTGCGCCACTAAAATCAACTAACTAACTAACTAACTAACTGCTTACGGCAGACATATTTGCAAACTTCTTTCTCTATAGCATAGCTTTTACTATAAATAATGCTTTTTACGTACTTGCTACTTTTCCACAATTCCAAATTCTTTCTCCATGCCTGTCAGCTTATACTGAAATGCCAAAAATAAAAAATAAAAACCAAAAAACTGGGATACCTCTCACATACCGCGTTGATCCTCTTCGTGATTGGATAACGGCAGTAATGCGACGGATCATGGACTCCACGAGCTTGCTGTAGCACTGTAGAGACAGTGCACACCATGCTTCCTGAAGAGCATCCCCCAATTCCGTAATATCCGCTGGTGGAGGATTACTGCCATTGATATCACGTTGAATAGGATCCCAAATGCGTTCGATGGCGTTTCAATTTGATAAACGAGGGGGCCATGTCAGGACGCCAAACCCCGTGGAATGTTCCTGCAGCCATACTCAGACGACTATGGACGTGAGCAGTGGTGCATTGTCATGTTAAAAGAGGTCGCACTCATCGGACTGGTTGCATGATATGAACTGATGCAAATGATCCCCAAGGATGATTACCTAGTCTCTATCAGTCAAAGTGATCTGCAAACGGAGGAGTGGTTCCAATGCGTGACGGCTAAAAAAACCAAAACCATTACATACCCACCGCCGGCCTACACTTTACTTTGTAGTCATGTGGAATCCATTGCCCTGCGTGGTTGTTGCCACACCCAGAGTCAGTCATCTGCCCGAAACACGTTAATAACCCGAAACACAAATAACATTACGTTAATAACACGAAACACGTTATAACATTAACAACACGAAACACGTTATAATAACGAAACACGTATCAACACATCGTTATAACACGAAACACGTTATAACATTAACAACACGAAACACGTTATAATAACGAAACACGTATCAACACATCGTTATAACACGAAACACGTTGTAAATACTTTGAAACACGCTAATAACACGAAACACGTTATAAATACTTTGTAACACGCTAATAACACGAAACACGTTAAAACATTACGTTAATAACTGTGACGTACCTGCTTAGCAGGACACACACGATATAAAGGCAGATAGCAGCGATAACGAACGTCCGCGTAGCTCAATTGGTAGAGCGACTTATTCCGGAATGAGGAAACCCGGGTTCGATCCCCGGCGTGGACAAAAATGACGGAGAAATTTACTTCGTTATAATGGCTCCCAAACTTTCCGGATCACCAGGCCGCTCAAGATCTCGCAATGGTGTGATGTTCTTCCACACACCGCCAGATAGGAAAAATAAGAGAATCCCTTCTCCAGAGCTTTGAAAAATAAATGTGTGTGACGTCGCATTCCACACATCCGATTGACTGGGAGTTCTCAAGTACGTTCTACCGCAGATGGCTGCCTGCGACGATTCATGGTCACGGATGACCCGTGGGCCATGTCCCTGGCCCTCTTTCTGGGGGGATGTGACGTGCCTGCCCAGAAAGACGCACACAATATAAAGGCACATAGCAGCGATTACGAACGTCCGCGTTGCTCAATTGGTAGATCGACTTACTCCGGAATCAGGGGACCCGGGTTCGAGCCCCGGCGTGGACAAAAATGACGGAGAAATTTACTTCGTTATATAACACAAAACACAAATAACATTACGTAAATAACACGAAACACAAATGATATCACATTAATAACACGAAACACACTAAAACATTAACAACAACGAAACACATATCAACACATCGTTATACAACGAAACACGTTATAACTACTTCGAAACACGTTAATAACACGAAGCACGTTACAAGATTACGTCAATTACACGAAACACGTTATAACATTACGTTTATAACACGAAACACGTTATAACTACGTCGGAACATGTTAATAATACGAGACACAAGTAACATTACGTTGATAACATGAAACACGTTATAACACGAAACACAAGTAACATTACGTTGATAACATGAAACACGTTATAACACGAAACACAAGTAACATTACGTTGATAACATGAAACAACTTATAACACGAAACACAAGTAACATTACGTTGATAACATGAAACTTATAACACTGAAACACCTATCAAATCATTCAGATATAACACGAAACACGTTAAACATTACGTTAATAGCACGAAACACGTTATAACATTACGTTAATAACACGAAACACGTTATAACGTTACGTTAATCACACGAAACACGTTATAACATTACGTTATTAACACGAAACACAAATAACATTACGTTAATAACACGAAACACGTTATAACTACGACGGAACATGTTAATAACACGAAACACAAGTAACATTACGTTGATAACATGAAACACGTTATAACACCGAAACACATATCAAATCATTCAGATATAACACGAAACACGTTATAACATTAGGTTAATAGCACAAAACACGTTATAACATTACGTTAATAACACGAAACACGTTATAACGTTACGTTAATCACACGAAACACGTTATAACATTACGTTATTAACACGAAACACAAATAACATTACGTTAATAACACGAAACACGTTATAACAACGTTATAATAACGAAAAACGTATTAACTCATTAAGTTATAACTACGTCAAAACACGTTATAACATTACGTTAATAACACGAAACATAATGATCCACGTTTGGTGCGATTCGTCGGACTAGGCTACACGTTTCCAGCCATCTTCCGTCCAACGGCTGTGTTCCCGAGCCTAAGCGAGGTGCACAGCCTTGTTTCTTCCAGACAGCAATGGCGCCCTGCTGAGCCATAGGAACCGGAACCCCATAAAACACCAGGAAATTTGCACTGTTCGAACGCGGATTCTACTGCTTGCTCCTGAAAAGAATTGCGCTGTGATCTGCAGCAATGTTGCGCGCCGGCTTGATTTTACGATGCGTGACATACCATACGCCCCTGACCACGATCGTTTAGGGCTTTTTACGGCCACACCAATCTCGCACACTGAATGTTTCCCCCTGGGTTTGTGTAGTTCAGATACACCCTTGAAATTGTTGACCGTATAAATCCAAATTCCGTGGTATTTCTCGAGACTATTATAACAAGTTCGATATCGCTTAAATAATGATAAGCTGTCATCTAAACTGCAAATGCTACCACCTGAACTTGAAGAGATATCTTCCTCTATATATACGACGTTTCCGGACGATGACATCCAGCGCATGGGTTTAGTGGTACGTAATGTGAATGGCGGCGACTTTCACTGTTTTTCTGGCACCTCAGTGGTGTCATTCAGTAATTGAAGCGCAGTCATTTACAAAATCAAAATGTTAAAATGTATTAAGTAAAAAAGGTTGAAAAACACATTAGATCCTACGATATCACATTGGGAACATAAACAGATGTTAAAAGGACACATTAAATCTTCGTACCAAAGAAGGACGCAAAGCATGATGCCAGATAAATAAAATACAGTAACATCATGCGTGGTAGTGACGCAATAGAGAAACAATTAACATAGTTTTTTTTTTTTTTTTTTTTTTTTGATTGGAGGTTTAACGACCACCGTGAGCAACTGAATGGGCTATAAGCAGTCGCCCGTCCCTAATTTAGGGTCACTGGTTCCAGGGAAGGGAGAGAGCCAGTGCCGTAACACAAACACAACATCCATGCCTGACCGGGATTCGAACCCGGACCCCTTACGGACGAATGATCAGAGGCCTACATAGTTTTAATTCATGTTGAATGGCATGTACGTTGCCAAAGTGCCGTTTCTATTCTGAAAATTTAATTTCCAAGGGTGGAGAATATGTTTCGGTAAAACGTCATTGAAACATAAAGTGCCACAGGTAAAAACGTGCAAACTCTCAGCAAAAAGTGAAACAGATTTGTTGGAGGTAGTTAATATGAAGGAGGTAGTTAATATTATTACCCAATTAGGGTAATAAGTACCCTCACAAACCACGCAAGCCAGTGCTGTAGATGTAGGGCCTGTACGTATTTTATATTTATTCTCCGAGACACGAAATTTTAAAGAATGCTGAGTGGAGCCTATAAATGAAATCGAAGGTTCATTGTCATCCATGAAGGTAAGTGGAATGCAGGATACCCCACATCGATCAGGAGGAACAGCAGTCACGATCTTTTTTGATGCTCGAGGAGATATTCATCGTTTTTACGCCGAAGTCGAGATAATGACGTTTTCAAAAGTTTCTCAGAATCCGGGTAACATTCTATGGATCCTACGCATCTTGGGTGGAAAACTTCTTCAGATAGAGATAGAAGAAAAGTCGCTGAGAGTTCGCTAAAATGCGAATCCTATAATGGCCAGGACAGCCAAATGACAACGAGTTCCCTAATCTTACGTCGTTCCAAGGCACGGTCCTGGGCATTGGATGAATGTGTAAAAGCACGTTTAATTAAGCGTTGAAGAGATAATAACTTATGATATAGGTGATGGGCAGAATCAACTGAAATCATTGAGTGAACAGAAGTAGGTTTCCTATATACAGAACGTTTAATGTCCAAGGCGTACGGATAACGTTTTACTAGGAAATACAAAAGTGGTAGAGAGCAGTCTTGTTCAATTTCGGCGGTGAACCTAATTGAAGAAAATTGTGCAGACATGGTTTCGGCAAAGTCAGAGAGCTCTTCATGGCTGTGATTCCAAAATATCAAAATATCGTCTACATATTGTAAATAAAAAAGAGGAACTAATAATCATTGGTCAAGAACAAGTTCCACCAAATTCTGGATAAGAACTTCGGCGAGAATGGCAGAGTACGGTGATTCCGTAGGGTCACCGCTCTGTTGAAAATAGGTTTTATTGTCAAAATGAAAAAACAAAATCGACGGCTGAATCTTAATGCTGATAAAATAGCTGTAATTTCAGATGGTGAAGCCAGGCCTTGGGAAGCTAATTTTGAAGACATTAGATCGTGCACCTGTTCTACAGGTACATTGGAAAATAAAGATATGACATCCTAGGACGCCATTAAAAAATAAGATCCATATGGTTGGAAAAAATGTATCCGTTCGAGGGCCTGTACAGAACCTGAAACTGAGTAGGGTGTATAATCAGAGGCTTGAGGTATTTGGAAAGGGCTTTTAAAGCCGTCGGGTTGAGTTTGTGTAAGCAAAAATAAGAGGTCGTAAGGGATATCCAGGTTTATGAAATTTTAATTTTCTGAAACGTTCGGGTACTCGGGGACCAAAACCTGGTTGTAAGCAGTTAGAAATAGCTTATGGAAGAGCAGAGAGACTTTTAACCTGCTAATTGCAGTGATGGTTGAGGGTGTAGGGACTTGGGTGACTACAGAGTGAGGAACAATGGATGAAGCTTTATGCATTTTTAATAGGTAATCAGACTTGTCAAGTAGAATATTTTGAGAAGTCTTGTCTGCCCCAACAATAGAAAGGTCTGAGTTACTAGGAAGTAGTCTTAATTGCTTTTGTTCTGAATATTGGAATAAACGACTTCCGTCTAGTTGCACGATAGAATAAATTAAATCTACATTAGTTAGAACTTTATTAAAAGCATTGGCACACATTAGGCCTTTCGGGCATTACTATACGCCCATCTTCAGATGGTAAAATTAGACCGTACATCCAAGTATATATAAGTAACATAGGTAAGAGTATAAAATTAAAAGAACGTTTACCTCTTAGTCTTGACATTATGGTCACGGCTAATAGTCTCCAGTTCCCAAATTATATGACTGGGTGGAAGAAATGTTGTCACCGCCCTGGAATTTGACGTGGGGAGCTGTCATGACAGTAGAATTCTTCCAAATGGTAAATGTGCAGACTCTCCAAGAATAGCAAATTAGTTTGAGTAGAGGCTGAACAGATAATTACTATCTCGTCCCATTTTGGAACACAGGTAGCCATGCTTACAGTTCTTGCTAAAGCCGTGGATAAGTTCCCCTGTTTCAAATCATGTTTATGTTCTTGAAAACGTAACCCTAGGTTTCTGCGGGTGGATCCTATGTAGCTGGAAGGAGGCAATAACTGGTCCATGGTTCGTAGAGGCGTCTTATAAACAATATGTTGTTTGTCCTTAACTTTTTCACGGTCTAAACGTACAAGAGAAAAATATTCTGGGTGCAGATTCCAATTTCCAATTGTTGTCTTCTGCAAATGTTCCTAAGAATTGAGGTTAGCGATGGATGGCGGTTCAGTGAACCAATGTATCTTATGGTAGAAGTCTCGGGAATTAGGGTGGTTTCATACGATCTCTCATGACCAGAAATACGTACTTTCATGTCCAGAAGTGCCTTTGTTCTTCCGCTAAGAACTTGACATTAGGATCATTTCCTCCTTTGGCGTATGAGAGTTTTAGTAATTGCATGACGAGCAGAGTCTTCTTCAGAAGGAGGAATAGCAGCTATTATAGATTCAGGCTCAGAGTGAATTTTGAAAATATTATAGTTTAATGCTGGCTAGGGTTATTTTGAACCACGGTTGAGAGCCTGTCACTGATAATGGGATAAAACAACATTACTGAGATTTATGTGAGGTTGCATAGAATTAGATGATTGTTGATGACAATGGTTAGCAAAAAGTCAGCATTTGTTATTCAAATCCTACACCAGGATTATGAAGTTTGCCGATATGAGTAGAATGAAATCTTGAAGCTCAAAGTTAGTAATGGCCATTAAGATCTTTACTTTCCTATACACAAGGATAGGATGACTTCCTGCAGCAAAGTCTTGAAAATTAGAGTAAGATCGACGGTTTAGGAAATAAATGTATCGTCTTTTATTTCGAATCTCGGAACGTAGGCGGCGTAGTTCTGCATTCTTCAGGATATTGTAGTCGTGTCTTGAACGATATACAGTTCCGATCCTGAGAAGATTTGGAATTAGGTTTAAATCACTATAATTAACTAAGAATGCAAAGTGTGTTTTGAATAGCCATCTTACGTCGTCTTATGCAAAAAGGTTTAAAGCTGTAGTCCGTAGTTAAACAAGTACAACAAAAAGTTGACATACCGTATAGTAGCTGCCCAAGTCACAAGAAAATTGGTTTCGCGCGGACAGAATCGTTCAGTAATTAAAACGACCTCATTTACACGACACAAATGTTAAAATGTATTAAATAAAAATGGTTAAAGAACACATTAGATCTTTCGATCACACATTCGGATCATCATGAGATGTAAAAGGACACATTAAACACTGGTAAGTGGTACATATTCAGAAAAAGGACGCAAATCATGATGCCAGATACATAAAAATACAGTAACATAATGTGTGGTAGTCACACAATAGAGAAAAAAAGTTACCAAGTTTTCATTCATGTTGAGTGGCATGTACGTTTCCAAAAGTGTCCTTTCCATTCTGGAAAAGTAATTTCCAAGGCTGGGGAATACGTTTCGGTAAAAAAACATTACAACATAAAGTGCCACAGTTAAAAATGTGAAAACTCTCAGCAAAACGTAAAACAGATTTTTTGGAGGTAGTTGCTAATATGATGCGCATTTCGTCCCAACTAGGGTAATAAGTACTCTCAGAAACCAGGCATGCCAGAAACATGCGCAGGACCCTGCCTTGGAACGACGTAAGATTAGAGATCTGCCACGGCCATCTGGCTATCCTGACCATTACATGAATCTCATTTTAGCGAACTCTTAGTCACTTTCATTCACTACTCTATCTCCAGAATTTGTTCACCCAAGATACGTTTGATCCATATCATAGGTCTTAAATACTACCCCGACTCTGAAAAACTTTTGTAAAGGTAATCATCTCGACTTCGGCGTACAAACTGTATATATCTCCTCGAACATCAAAAATATGGTGACTCTGTTACCCCTTATGATCGATGTGGGGCATACGGCATTCCACTAACCTCCGTGCACGTCAACGAACCTTCCATTACATATATGGGCTCCACGCAGCTTTCCTTAAAAATACGTGTCTCAGAGAATAAATATAAAATGCGTACAGGCTCTACATCTACAGCACTGGCCTGCCTGATTTCTGAGAGTACTTATTACCGTATTTGGGACGAAACACGTATTATATTAACTGCCTCCAACAAATCCGTTTTACTTTTTGCTGAACGTTTGCACGTTTTTAGCAGTGGCACTTTATGTTGTAATGATTTTTTACCTAAACATGTTCCCCACCCTGGGAAATTACTTTTTCAGAATGGAAACGGCACTTTTGGCAACGTACATGCCATTCAACATGAAGGAAAACTACGTAAGTTTGTTCTCTATTGTGTCACTACCACACATTATGTTAATGTATTTTTATGTATCTGGCATTATGCTTTGCGTCCTTGTTCGGTATATATACCCCTTACCAGGGTTTAATGTGCACTTTTAACATCTCATAATGGTCCCAAAGTGGGATAAAAAAAGCTAATGCGTTTTATAACCTTTTTTTCTTAATAAAGTTTGACATTTTCATCGTGTAGACGACGGCACTTTAATTACTGAATGATACTACTGGCATGAAATCAATCATCTTGTGCCTTGGGCCACTACTTTATGGTATGTGAATTTGTTTTTGTACTTTTTTGAATATGAACGTCAGCGTTAAAACTTTTTGCAGAACAAGACATAAACTGGCTATTAGAAACTCATTTGGCATTCTTAGTTAATCATAGGAATTTAAACCTAATCCCAAACTTTCTCTGGATCCGAACTACATATCGTTCAAGACACTACTACAATATCCTGAGGAATGCCGAACAACGCCGCTTACGTTCCAAGATTCGAAATAAAAGACGGTACATTCATTACCTAAACCATTGATCTTACTCTTATTTTCAAGACTTTGCTGCAGGAAGTCATCCTATCCTTCTAGACATGAAAGTAAAGATCCTCATGGCTATTACTGACTCTGAGCTTCGAAACTTTATTCTATTCATATCGGCAAACTTCGTAATCTTGGCGTAGGATTTGGACAAAAAATGCAGACCTTTTCCTAACCATTATCATCAACAATCACCTAATTCGATGCAAATTAACATATATCTCAGTAATATAACTTTATCTTATATATGTTACAGGCCTTCAACCTGAATCTATAATAACTGCTCTTCCTTCTTCGGAACAAGACTTTGCTTGTCATGCTATTACTAAAACTCTCATGCGCCAAAAGAGAACTGGAGGAAATTATCCAAATGCCAAGTTCTTATCGGAAGAACAAAAGCAATGAAGACTGCTTCGTAGTAATTCAGGCCTTTCTATTGTTGGGGCGGACAAGACTTCTCAAATTATTCTACTTGACAAGACTGATTACCTCTTAAAAATGCACGAAGCTTTATCCAATGCTCCTCACTCCATATTCATCAAAGACCCTACAGCCTCAACCAACAAATAAGAGGCGAAAAAATCACTCTGCTCTACCACAAGATATTTCTAACTGCCTACACCCAGTTTTGGGCCCCCGAGTACCCGAACGTTTCGGAAAATTAAAATAACCGAAACCTGGATATTTCTTACGTCCTCTTATTTCTGCTTACTCAAACCCAACCCGACATCTTGAATAAACTTTTTCTAAACACCTGAAGCCTCTGACAACACAGTCACTTTATTCAATTTCAGGTTCTGTACAGGCCCTCAAACAGATGCGTTCTTTCCAACCCAATGGCACTGATTTTTTCGTGGGGTCCTTGGCTGTCATATCTTTATTTCCCAATGTACCTGTAGAACAGGTGCACGATCTAATGTCTTCAAAATTAGCTTCCCAAGGGCAGGCTTCACCATCTGAAATTACAGCTATTTTATCAGCATTATGACTAGTTCACCATCGATATTTCTTTCGTTATGATAATATAATCTATTTTCAGCAGGGCGGTGTCCCTATGGGATCACCGTAATCTGCATTTCTCCCCAAAGTTCTACTCCAGCATTTGGAGGAGCTTGTTCTTCAACAATGCCTATTAGGTACTCTTTTTTTATTTAATATATGTAGATGAGATTTTGATCTTTTGGAATTACAGACGTGAAAATCTTTTGACTTTGCCGAAACCATGTCTACACAATATTCTTCAATTAGGTTTACCGTCAAGATTATACAAGACTACTCTCTACCATTTTTGGATTTCCTATTAAAACGTAATCCTGACAACTTGGACATTAAACATTCTGTGTATAGAAAACCCACTTCTGTTCACTCATTGATTCCAGTTGATTCTGCCCACCCCTATTTCATAAGTTATTATCTCTTCATTTTTTAATTAAACGTGTTTTTACACATTCATCCAATGCACAGGACCGTGTCTTGGAACTACGTAAGATTAGGGAACTTTCGCTGTCATTTGGCTATCCTGACCATTACAGGATTCGTATTTTAGTGACTCTCAGAAACTTTCATTCACTACTCTATCTCAATGATTTGTCCACCCAAGATACGTGGGATCCGTATCGTATGACTTAAATGTTATCCCGATTGTGAAACATTTTGTAAACATCATCATCTCGACTTCGAAATAAAAACTATGAATAACTTTTCGAGCATCAAAAAACATCGTGACTCTAGTCCTCCCGCTGAACGATGTGGGGTATACTGCATTCCACAAACCTCCGTGGACGACAACGGACCTTCCATTTTATATATAGCTTCCAAGCAGTGTTCCTTAAAAATTCATGTCCCGGAGAATACATATAAAATACGTACAGGTCCTACATCTACAGCCATGGCTCGCCTGGTTTCTGCTGGTACCTATTACACTAATTGGGACGAAGCAGATATCGTATTAATTACCTCCAACAAATCTGTTTTACTTTTTGCTGAGAGTTTGCACATTTTTAACAATGGCATTTTATGTTGTAACGACGTTTTAAAGAAACATGTTCGAAATCCTTGGAAATTACTTTTTCAGAAAGGACCTGCACTTTTGGCCTCTTACATGCCATTTAACATTAATCAAATCTATGTAAATGCTTTCTCTATTATGTCACTACCACACATCATGTTACTGTATTTTTATGTATCTGGCATCGTGTTTTGCTTCCTTGTTCTGTATGTATACCCCTTACCAGGGTTTAATGTGTCCTTTTCGCATCTGTTGATGGTCCCAATGTGCGATCGAAAGATCTTATGTGATTTTTAACATTTTTTACTTAAACGATTTTAACATTTTGATCGTGTAAATGACGGCGTTTTAATTACTGAGTGATTCTATTCACACGAAATCAATCATCTTGTGACCTCAGTCATATACACTAAAATGCCATAAAAACTGGTTCAGACGAGCTTATGCAAAATACATAGCAACGTCACTAACGCGCGAACTCAGTTGCGTCCGCCAGTGCGTATATAAAGCGATAGGCATCCTTGCCAGCTGTCAGGAGCCGCGGATGGCTTAGTGGTTAGCGATTCCGACTATCAATGCAAGTTCTTCAGGTTCGAACCTGGGCTGATCTTTCAGAGATGGTGTGATTTACTAACAATCGCTGAATATCCGCCGTGCATCGGACGAGCACGTGAAGTGACGGCCCTCAGGCTAGACCCACTGGTTAAATACGTATCCTTTCCTATACCCCCTGAAATTCTCTCACCCCTCTGTGTGCAACATCGTATTTGTATGGTGGGGCCATCTACTGTACTCTAATCTCACCACAAACTGTTCTGTCAAATTCGCTAGACTTGCTCTCATTCATTCCGTTTCTGTGTCCTGCCCAAAAGGCGATCTCGCTGTAGGTGGCTGGGACCTAAACTCTACTCACTGAGGACGGAAGTCCTACAAGAAAATGACAAATAGTCTTGCCAGCTGTCAGGGGTGTTTTCGGCATGAGAATGACAAGTAAGAACGATTTAAGCGATTTTTAACGCGGTGTCATAGTTGGCGCTCGTGAGATGGGCCATATTATTTCGGAGGTAGAAACGAAGTTCGGATTTTCACGGATGACCATTGCAAGGGTGTACCGTGATTATAAGAATTCCGGCAAAACCTTCAACCTACGATACCAGTGTGGCCGTAAAAAGACATGACCATCGTCGGCTGTAAAGTATCGTTTCACGTGATAGGCGTGCAACAGTCTCGCAGGTATCATCGGAACTCAATGCTGCTGGAGCCGTAACAAGCATCATCGTTTAGACTGTGCAACGTACCCTGCACGATATGGGCTTTGGGAGCCGACGTATAACTCGAGTTCCCTTGATGGGTGCACGACACAGACCTATGCGCTTCGCTTGGGCACGGCAACACCGCCACTGGACACTTGATGACTGGAAACAAGTAGCCTGGTCTGACGAGTCGCGTTTCCAACTGTATCGGGCAAATGGAAGGATTCGTGTGGGGCGCAAACCCCATGAAGCCATGGATCCCGCCTGTCAACAGGGAACTGTCCCGGCTGGTGGGGGGTCCGTAATGGTGTGAGGTGTGTTTAGCTGGACTTCAAGGGAACCCTTGGTACGTCTCAAACGTCTCTGACCAGCCAACGCTATGTGCGCATCTGACGAGGTACATTCGTTCATGTCCTGCATTCATGCTGATGGGTTGGACCTGTTCCAACAGGACAATACACCTCCACATATGTGTCGGGACGCCACATCATGGTTAGAGGAGCATTCATCTGAGTTAGGGGTGTAGCCATTGCCACCCAAGTCCCCAGATCTGAACGTGATAGAATGCTTGGGATGCATGTAACGCGCTATCGAACACAGGAATCCGAGACCTCGGAATACACCCGAATTGTGGAACGCTCTGCAGGAAGTATGTTGTGTATTGCTTACAGCATATTTCCAGAAGCTAGTGTAGTGCATGCTCCGTCGTGTTTCTGCAGTCCTGCGCTCCTGTGGAGGACCTACCAAGTATTAGACTGGTGTACCAGTTTTTCTGGCACTTCAGTGTATATATATATACATCCCTCAATTTGTCAGTGAGTTATTTTGCCCACCTACCAAAACGATATCCCGCATTGTGAAGGTTTAATAGTTGAAATGTTTCCGTTGCTAACGTTACTTCTGAAAACTCTTCTGTCCCACGTAGGGAAGGGAGTATATATACATTATTATAGGAAGACGAACAAACAGACATCCTGACGATAAAAAGAAGAGCAGAGAAATTTCATATATTCTACACATGATTTCTTCTTGTACAGAAAGTTGTGCTTCAAACCGGAATCGTTGAATTGGAGACGTCCGTTTTACAGATGGGCAGTCTGACTGAGAAATGATATGAAAGATAATAAATGCGTAATATTTTGTGCTTTCCTCTAACAGAACAGAAAACAATTCCTTCAACCCGACCATTAGAAATGGAAGACGGTAAGGATAAACATATTGCTAATATTTTGCCTTTGCTTTACGTTTCGTACGTAAAAATATATTTTTCAATCCTAGTTTTAGAAACGATATCATTTCTTAGGTTAAACCAATAGATTTAATGAACCAGGTCAGAGTTTCATCTATTTCACATTTACAAGCGGAGCTATTGTTTCTGTAGATGGGCAAACACAGGAAAAAATCAGATGAGCCGATAGAGTTAGAAATATTACAATACTGAAATTATAAAGAAAAGATATCCTTCATTCTGAAGGAACAGACAATAGGATAGATGTAAATGAAACTATATGCTTTCCTCGTTCTAGTTTTAAGGGAACTGAAAAATCGAACACGAGACAGCTGTTAGACCGCAAATTGAAAAAACCAGTGGATTGAACGAACTGATTTTTAATCCTAAAATACGTGTTACATATACCTCTGATTTAATGCTCCTTTAGAATTTCTGTATGCGTATGTGAATTTAGTTTCCTAAAAATGTAATTTAGTTTCCCCGTATGTAAATTTATTTTCGTAAATATGTAACTTAGTTTCCCCGTATGTAAATTTGATTTCCTAAATATGTAATTTAGTTTCTCCGTACGTAAATTTGGTTTCCCATCATTCCCACTTTCATTGCTTGATGATTCTTATGGTTCATATTCACTATCTTTTAGTTTCATCTAATTTGTTCGATAAGCAGCACTTGTTGAAGGCAGGCACAACTAACTCTAAAATAAAAAGGAAAATAATCAAATTAAAGAAAAATTGACGCAGACTGCGTGGCCTTATAAGGTATTTGAACAAACGCAATTCGAAAAATTTAATTAACACTAATGATAACAAATGTATCTGATGAGATGCTGCCCCATGCTGTCTTTATCCACTCTCCCATCAACACCTCAGAAAGTTTCTTCAATTTGCCAGTAGGGGTTAAGGGTCATTATCAGTCAGCAATGATGCCTCTTAAAGGCGTCAAAGGTGTTCCTTAAAGTCTTATTGACGACAACATCAACGTTCTGCAGCTGCCGGAACATGCCTCCTGGTATGATGACCAAATCTCTGTTAATCGTCGAAACTGCTAACCTCACATTTGGATTTAGGTGCCCCTGAAATGCATCTACAGATAGAAGAGTACGTTTTTCGTCCAACAGGTAGTACCGCTTAGCATCGTGGATGCCCGGCATTGCTCCTTCTTGACTAAAACAGATTTGCAGTCCATTTTATTCACTGTCGCGTTGCGAGGAGGCATATAAAAATACACTGGTGTTTCGTCAACATTCGAAACGGCGAATAATATCGACTGCTGTGTATTACTACTTTAGTGAAATCATTGACCCTGAAATATGTTTGTTTTTGTATATGTCAATATAAGACGACCAACGGTTTTGGGAGGAGAAATTGCTGAAATAAAACTCGTCTTGTGTTCAAGTAAATACGGTATTCACCTCTGTCTGGACAGGAATTGTTGATAATACGAAAGATCGGAGCTGTTTGTGAAGCAAACGTTTATACCAACAGCAAAATCAAAACATTTTACTCTTTATTTGAGTACATTGTCTGTCTAGGCAGATATCATATCCCAGTGTTGTACAAAAGTATGATTTATTTAGAACAAAATCTTTTCAAAAGCTAGAACAAAGAGTGTGAGGGAAACAGTCCGTAAAGCCCCTTAGGCAGCTCCGGTGGCACAGCGATCTAAGCGATAGCTTCTGATCATTTGTTCTAGAGGGGTCCGTGTTCGAATCCCGTTGAGACATTGATGTTGTGTTTGTCCAACTGCGCTGGCTCTCCCTTTTCTGGAACCAGTGGCCGTAAATTAGGTACAGACGACTGCTAATATCCCCATGAGTAGCCCACGCCAGTCGTTAAAAATAAATAAAAAGCCCTTTGGAAATAGATTTTCCTGAGTAAGGATATTTTGACTAATTAAAAGGGTATGGATATTTTTACTATCCAAGGTAATTAGAAGATTAAACATAACTTGATTAAATAAAAGAGTAAGAATATTTTTACTATCCAAGGTAATTAAAAGATTAAAGATAACTTGATTAATTAAAAGAGTAAGGATAACTTGATTATTTAAAATATTAAGGATATTTTGACTACTTAAAGGAGTAAGGATATTTTGACTAATTAAAAGTGTAATGATATTTTGACTTATTAAAATAGCAAGGATATTTTTACCAATTAAAGGGTATGGATAGTTTGACTAACTAAAAGAGTAAGGATATTTTGACCAATTAAAAGAGTAAGGATATTTTGACTAATCGAAAGAGTAAAGATATTTTGACTAATTAAAAGGGTAAGGATATTTTGACTAATTAAAAGTGTAAGGATATTTTGACTAATTAAAAGGGTATGAATATTTTGATCAATTAAAAGAATAAATATATTTTGACTAATTAAAAAGGTAAGGATCTTTTGACTAATCAAAAGAATAAGGATATTTTGACTATTTAAAACAGCAAAGATATTTTGACTAAATAATAGGGTATGGATATGTTGACTAATTAAAAGTATAATGATATTTTGAATAATTGAAATTGTAATTTTACATACCAGCTCACAGAAATTTTGATAAGACCAACAATTTTCTTGATACAAATTTCTATGCATTATTAAAACAGGATAAACTCGCTCTTAAAGTTAGGAGAGGGAAAATATTTTTTTGTGTGTGTAGAAACTTAAACAGAGACAAAATAGAAAGATTTTGCTCACCGCATCTTGGAGAAAAGGTGTAACTATTTCTATAAAGGTATTTTGAGAATGAGTAAAAATAAGAAGTTCCATTGCAACATTGCAGCATTCTGGGCAAGGGTTTTCTACTTATGAAAACCTGCGCAATTGGGGTGGAGCAAAAAACAATATTTTTTTTTTAATTTGAAACGTCACCATGTGCAATAGTTGCGATTTTATTACTGAAATGACACGTCGAAATATGTATGATATTATTCGATATCTCAAAAGAGTATGAATATTTTTACCATCCAAAGTAATTAAAAGATTGAACATAACTTGATTAATTAAACGAGTGAGAATATTTTTACTATTCAAGTTAATTAAAAGATTAAAGATAACTTGATTAATTAAACGAGTGAGAATATTTTTACTATTGAAGTTAATTAAAAGATTAAAGATAACTTGATTAATTAAAAGAGTAAGGGTATTTTGACTACTTAAAGGAGTAAGCATATTTTGAGTAATTAAAAGGGTAAGGATATTATTAACCTTTCATAAAGCTGTCTCAGCACGATTTAGAACATTTTCATCTAATACACGCAAGCCTCAGAAATATAAGATATTTATTTACACTTAAAACCAATATGTACCAATAAAAGCAATTTTAAAAAACAGGCAAGATCTTTCTAGTCTTCACAAGACTCATTCATTATCAAACCAAAAAAGAAAATCTTGCCTGTTTTTTAAAGTTGCTTTATCTGTACATATTGGTTTTAGATGCAAATAAATATCTTGTACTTCTGAGGCTTGCGATTATTAAATGGAAGTATTCTAAATCGTGCTGAGACAGCTTTATGTCAGATTAATTCTATGGCTGCACGAGATATATTTATTGCCTCTTCACAATTGCTGCTATTTGAGTAAGGATATTAATAGGGTAAGGATATTTTGACTAATTAATAGGGTAAGGATATTTTGACTAATTAAAAGTGTAATCATATTTTGACTTATTAAAATAGCAAGGATGTTTTGACTAATTAAAGGGTATGGATAGTTTGACTTATTAAAAGAGTAAGGGTATTTCGACCAATTAAAAGAGTAAGGATATTTTAACTAATCTAAAGAGTAAAACTATTTTAACTAAAAAAAGGTAAGGATATTTTGGCAAATTATAAGAGTATGGATATTTTGATTAATTAAAAGAAAAAACATTATTTGACTAATTAAAAGAGCAAATATATTTTGACTAATTAAAAGGATATTGATATTTTGACTAATTGAAAGAGTAAGGATATTTTGACTTATTGAAAGAGTAATGATATTTTGACTAAGTAAAAGGGTATGGATATGTTGACTAAATAAAAGTATAATGATATTTTGAATAATTAAAACTGTAATTTTGCTTACCAGTTCACAGAAATTTTGATAAGAACAACAATTTTCTTGACATAAATTTCTATGCGTTATTAAAACCGGACAAACTCGCTATTAAAGTTAGGAGAGGGAGAATATTTTTTTTGTGTATAGAAACTTAAACACAGACAAAATAGAAAGATTTTGCTCAACACATCTTGGAGAAAAGGTGTAACTATTTCTAAAAAGGTATTTTGAGAATGAGTAAAAATAAGAATTTCCATTGCAATATTGCATCATTCTGGGCAAAGGTTTTCTACTTCTGAAAACCTGCGCATTTGGGGTAGAGCGAAAAACGCTATTTTTGTTTAATTTGAAAAGTCACCATGTGCAATAGTTCCGATTTTATTACTGATATGACACCCCGAAATATGTATGGCATTATTCGATATCTTAGGCTTCGCCATGAACCTCGAAGTTTGAAAGTTATAGGGAAAATCGGTTTAAAACACCCGCTTTCTCCATTTTGGTAATATAAAAAAATACTGTATCACCGTGTTATTTAATATTACCTTTCAGTGCATAAACACGGGCAAAAATTCAGCAGACATGAGTTAATTTCTTAGGCTTCCCAAGATCCCTTAAATTACGTAATGTTTCGCCAAAAATGGAATGATAAGTTGCATAAGCATTAAGTTCGACAGCAGCCTTATTGTTCCAAATTTGGGCTTAACATTAACACTCCCCCCGCACCTCTCATACTTTCTGGAAACATCGTGTTTATTTTCAGAAGCATAGCTTGCTGTTTTGCGCTCTTTGTTTTTGTTACCTTCTTCACCTCACTCAACCCCCTCCCTCACATCGGAGCTCTCTTTACGAATTCCTTGAGTCATCTCATCACAGTCGCACAGATCTTTTTGGGAGAGAGTGTTGGCGGATTTGCGTCATAATGATGCAACAGTTTTTTTCCTCCTAGTGACATTAATAATTGAAGCGTACCGCGATTTCCGTTTTGTCGTTTAACTACTTAAAATGGCTGAAACAAGAAATACAGCTGATTGCCCTTTCCTCGGGAGTTATAAAGAGATGCATGAAAATGTGTTGCCTACGTATGAAGATGTAATGCGCCATTACTATCTTGTGAGGAATACTCTTAGGCAGAAAGGTGACAATTATGAGCCTGCTGCAGCAGAAATAGCAAGTATTGTCACTGACAAAGTGCTAATTATATGGAAGAAAGCATCTCTTCCGACATCGCTCCACAAATCAGTTATAAAGCGTATTACCGCATACAACACTGAAATCCAGAAGCTGAGAAAACACGCTGCAAGAATGGATGAAACCTACCGAAAGAAGTTTGAACAATTTCGTGCAGATTCGCAACGTATCTTTGACATATGCTCATGCAAGTGCAAACGTTTTAGAACCTGCAAATGCAGCTCTACAAAAAAGGTACCCGCGAAAGAGCGGGACTTTCTAATTTACCAGAGAACAAACAGAAGAATGATAGTAGGTGGGCTTGATGCAAAACCCACCAGTGTACTAAAGAAAAGATCAGCTCGAAAGAGTGATAGGGAAGAGCATGTCCGTAGGAAATTACAGAAAACTGCATGGCCCTGCAAGTCGAGGACTATCCTTCAGAAGAGAATACAAATACTAATTCTGCAGGAAAACCAGAGGAGCCGGTTCATAGTCTTTTGTTGGCCTCGGAGAAAGATTACGATTTCACTCCACGTCGCTCTTCAAAACCTAGGCGTCAAATGATGCTATCTGCATTTTCTAGAAACTGCGATAGGCGAGACTTGAGCGATCTAGCGGCAGCTGATCTTGCGTCAGTTTTGCTTCTTGATGTAAGTGAACCGGTTCAGTCGAAAGAATGTAACGTATCTGTTATTGGTAGGCATAAAGTACGACGAGAAAGGAAAAAGACCCGTGAAACAATTCAAGATGAGGTAAACTGGACTGGTCGCACAATTGTAGCTCTATTTTTAGACGGACAAAGGGATGAAACTCTTACGAATACACAGACAGATGATGGCAAGTGGCACAAACGAAAAGAATGGGAGAAGCATATTACACTTGTTGAAGAACTGAGTTCGGTCTATTTGAGACATTTTGCACAGAAGAGCAAGAGCGCAAAGGACATTTCCGACGGTATCTTCAGCGTATTGGACTAGAAGGCCCTTGACGTGTCGGAGTTAATCTTTATTGGAAGTGATGGGGAAGTGACCAATACCGGCACAAATGCAAGTATAATTAGGCGCCTTGAAGAGAAGCTCAATTCTCCCGTGCACTGGATTATATGCCAACTTCATTTTAATGAACTGCCTTTACGCCACCTCACTGAAGCACTCGATGGGAAAACATCAGGTCCAAGAGGATTTAGTGGATTGATTGAAAAGCGCCTGAACGTGTGAGCAAACCTTCCTATCGTTAATTTCCAGAAAATTGAATTTTCGCTTCTATCCGACATTAACTTGGAGATCTTAGCTCGGATCATCTTTATTTGTGGGAAATTTGTAAAGCAGTCTCTGTAGGTGATTGCCCACAAGATCTAGCAAATCGGTATCCTGGAACACTTGCACGTTCCTGTTGGCTGACCCTCGCAAATAGCATTCTGCGTTTGTATGTTGGAACTAGTGTCCAACACCACAACTTGTCTCATTAGCCACCTTCATAATGAAAGTATATGCACCATCCTGATTCAAGGTCAAATGTAGCGGTACCTGTAAAAATAGTTCAAGGAATTTGCAACTTTTTATATCTGGGTTTCAGTATCTTCCGAATAAATTAAAGGATATTGTAAAAAGAGTCGTCCAAGACAACGGGTATTTTGCCAATGCAGAACACTTGCTCGCTCCAATGTTGTTTGAGGACAGAATATATGTCCGTGAGCTTGCTGTTCGACTCATCATCATGAAGGCCAGGAAATCTTCCGAACAAACAACTACCATTAGGATGTTTTGGATTCCTAAGCTGAATTTCCAGAGCAATGATTACATCGACCTAATCGACTGGCAAGAGAGTATTGTGACTGAGCCTCCCATTACACGGAAATGGAAAGACGATGGGCTTCTGAAATTACTACAGTCGGATAAATATCCAAGTTCTTGCCACGAATTTACAAAAATACTCTGCCATTCTCAGTCAGTAGAGAAGAGGATTAAGATTGCAACAGATTCTTCTGTTCATGTGTGCGGCCTTCTTGGAAGAGATGGATTCATCAGAGCAAATATTTTGGATACGAAGCTGATGCCAAATTTTGAAAAAAAGTCTGATTTCCATGTGAAATAAACTCACTCCTCAAGTTATGCTACTAGGTACGGCTGGCGTCTATCATATTTACATAACTTATGCTATTTTCGGAGAAATATGACAAATTTTGAGCTCTTCGGGGAAGCCTAAGAAATTAACTCACGTCTGCTGAATTTTTTCACGTGTATATACACTCAAAAGTGATATTAAATAACATGGTATAACGAAGTAAATTTCTCCGTCATTTTCGGTCTACGCCGGGATTCGAACCCGAGTACGCTTATTCCGGAACAAGTCGCTCTACCAACTGAGCTACGCAGACATGTATTCTGATTCCTATCTGCCTTTATGTCATGTGCGTCCTGCTGGCAGGTACATAATTGTCACCTTTCTGCCTAAGAGTATTCCTCACAAGATAGTAATGGCGCATTACATCTTCATACGTAGGCAACACATTTTCATGCATCTCTTTATAACTCCCGAGGAAAGGGCAATCAGCTGTATTTCTTGTTTCAGCCATTTTAAGTAGTTAAACGACAAAACGGAAATCGCGGTACGCTTCAATTATTAATGTCACTAGGAGGGAAAAAACTGTTGCATCATTATGACGCAAATCCGCCAACACTCTCTCCCAAAAAGATCTGTGCGACTGTGATGAGATGACTCAAGGAATTCGCAAAGAGAGCTCCGATGTGAGGGAGGGGTTGAGTGAGGTGAAGAAGGTAACAAAAACAAAGAGCGCAAAACAGCAAGCTATGCTTCTGAAAATAAACACGATGTTTCCAGAAAGTATGAGAGGTGCGGGGGAGTGTTAATGTTAAGCCCAAATTTGGAACAATAAGGCTGCTGTCGAACTTAATGCTTATGCAACTTATCATTCCATTTTTGGCGAAACATTACGTAATTTAAGGGATCTTGGGAAGCCTAAGAAATTAACTCATGTCTGCTGAATTTTCGCCCGTGTTTATGCACTGAAAGGTAATATTAAATAACACGGTGATACAGTATTTTTTATATTACCAAAATGGAGAAAGCGGATGTTTTTAAACAATTTTTCCCTATAACTTTCAGACTTCGAGGTTCTTGGGGAAGCCTAAGATATAAAACAATGTCATCCATATTTCGGGGGTCATTTCAGTAATAAAATCGCAGATGTTGCCCATGGTGACGTTTCAAATTAAAAGAAAAAAGTGTTTTTCGCTCCACCCTACTTGTCATGATTAAACGAAATTAATCACCTGTGTTCATCTCAGAGAAAAGGAACTTTCTCAATATAATTTCCTGAGCAGGATATATGCAACGCAAATTCACTGGCTATATTTCGGAAAAACAGAATAGTTTCTTCGTTAATGTATTCTGAGTATGACTGACATAAGGTAAAGGTAAATTAATTTGTCAGATATTGAGAAAAAAATATCTGCATATGGTATTCATTTGATGACTAAAATGGAAAAAAAATCACTCGAAGTGACTCAAGAAGGCAGAATAAGTTTTCGTTGAATAAAATTCTAAGCATGAATAAAACAGGGCAACTACGTTCTTAGGAACTCAGAGAAGGAGAACAAATTTATTGTTATGGTATTCTTAGTATGAGTAAAAGGGGATAAATTTACTAGACACATATCTGAGAAGTAAAATAATTTTCATATTGTGGAATTTCGAGCATGAATAAAACAAGACAAATTCATTCGTTGCATTTCTAAAAGCAGAATGCATTTCGACTCAAAGGATTCTGCGCATGATTAAAGTAAAAAAAACTCTCTCGCCGAAGCTCGGGGAGGCAGAGTAATTATTTTGGTATGGAATTCTGAATATAATTAAAGCAGAACCAATTCACTCGCTGAAACTCGTGGACGCAGTGTAATTTCCTTTGTATGGAATTATCAAGTGATTCAAAAAAGAGCAAAATCGGTTTAACCCAAACATGAGTGCAAATTTTTATCCTTATATAAATGCGCTCTGTTTAGTATTTACACTCCATTATATTTTGTTTATCCGGTCTCATTCTGATAAAAAAACGGTCTGCGTAAAATAACATTGCAAAAGCAAGTAATGTCTTTTAAGCTTCTGTATTGTTGTTAATCTCAGTGATCTGTTTATTTATGAGATTCAGTACTCCAGCTATTTACACAGAGTGCAACATAACATTCGAAATGCACGAGTATGAGAATATTTGCAAATTTTGACGCTGTAATAGAAATTTTAACTTTAGCGGGAGCATACATTTTAATCTTTGCATTTTCCCCACATAATGACTGTTTCAAAGATGATTTCGATAACTTATATAGCAACACTACCGATATTTTGAAATTGGACTTAGAAAAAAAAAGTTTGGAAACACACATTTTATTATAAATTGTAAGGTATCTGGTACTTAGGTCTTCTGTAAGTTCTACACTCCACCTCTACATCTTCTTCTTCTTCTTCTTCCAACCCTTTGTACAGCCGATTGAGGCTATAGGTTTACCTCATCTCTTTCCTAATGTTCCTGTCTTCGGCTTGTCTATTCCACAACTTTCCTACAGTTTTGTTTATATCATCCATCCATCTTCCCTCTGGTTTTCCTACTCCTCTCTTTCCTTTATATGGTCTCCATTCTGTCATTATTTTAGTCTATCTATTATTTTCCATTCTTGCTATATGTCCAGCCTATTTCCATTTTAAAAGGAGAATCTTTCATCTATGTCTAAACATTTTGTTCTGGATCTTTTATCTGCATTCTTTACTTTATCCTGGTCTTTTACAGAGTGTCCCACTCGCTACCAAACCCGGCATTTCTTTAATAATATTAACACCAATGAAGATATTGCAACAAAATTTGAAGCGAACTTACCACATTTCGTGCGAAAAATGATGACATCACCACATGTTCTGGAAGTGGCCACCATTTCCGTCCAGACAGCATTGAACTCGGTACACCATATTGTGGAAAGTTCCTGGCAGTACTTCCGCCGTCACTGCCTGCATTTCTTCAGAGATGTTTGCTTTCAAGACATCTATGGTTCGCGGTTTCATTTGGTAAATTCTCCATTTTAAATATCCCAATAAAAAGCAATCAGGACGCTCATATCGGGCCTGCTCGGTGGCCATAGACCTTTGGAAATGGTGCGCTCGCCGATAAAAGATTGAATTTCGGCCATAGTGGTGTGTGATGTATGTAATGTCGCTCCATCAACCTGGTAATATTCAATGGGGAGTTCTTCGTCGTCCAATTTCTGTTTTCCAATAAGTGCAAACAATAAACACTCACTCTTCCAGAGTATACAGATACATTTTCACACGTACGCGAATAGCCACGAGCACGAGCACTCGCTATCAATAACCTTATTGTGTAGATAACCTCAGCGAAATGGCATAACAAAGCAGCAGAGAGGCACGTTCGACTGGCTAGCAGACTGCTCCTCAGTGGCACCACACTTAGGAATGTGTCTGCCACTAAGGAGCACTCCGGCTTGCTCGCGGGCAGCGCAGAGTTCAATGCTCTCTGGACGCAAATGGTGCCTACTTCTAGCATATGTTGTGATGTCATCCCACTTCGCACGAAATGAGGTAAGTCCACTTCAAATTTCGTTGCAATATATTCATTGGTGTTAATATTATTAAAGAAATGCCGGGTTCGGTATCGAGATGGACACACTGTAATAAATACAAACTCTGTTTTTGAAAAACTAAACAGTGGATTGCCAGCGCAATAGTTTAGTAAATATTTACTTAACTATTAACGGCAATATGTTTGCAGTTTGTCCAAGATGTTTTTCTCGATATGCCAGGTTTCAGCTTCATATGTCATAATGGGTGTTAGTTGTCCATAACTTTTTAATATTCAAGTACAGGAAGGTAAAGCATCGCGGTGGCATGAATAAGACAAAGCCTTCATTAAACATTTCCATTTTTTGTGATATTTTAAAAAGTATTTGTGCCATATCGGAAACTCTGTTAGTACGTTATATAAATTCGCAGCAGTTAAGGGCACTTCGTTTACCCTCCTGCTTCGTTCTCCCTCACTGAAGCTCTTTGGAGGGATCACCTTCCTCCCATATTTCCGGCTTTTTCTATACCAGAGAGTTAGCTTACTACCGATAGAGTAACGCTACCTCAAGTTCTATTTTCACAACCAGCTATATGCAAAACTTTGCAGTTGTTTTGAGATTTCTATATAAGAGAGTGAGCTTACTACCGATAGAGTAACGCTACCTCAAGTTCTATTTTCACAACCAGCTATATATGCAAAACTTTGCAGTTGTTTTGAGATTTCTATACCAGAGAGTGAGCTTACTACCGATAGAGTAACGCTACCTCAAGTTCTATTTTCACAACCAGCTATATATGCAAAACTTTGCAGTTGTTTTGAGATTTCTATACCAGAGAGTGAGCTTACTACCGATAGAGTAACGCTACCTCAAGTTCTATTTTCACAACCAGCTATATATGCAAAACTTTGCAGTTGTTTTGAGATTTCTATACCAGAGAGTGAGCTTACTACCGATAGAGTAACGCTACCTCAAGTTCTATTTTCACAACCAGCTATATATGCAAAACTTTGCAGTTGTTTTGAGATTTCTATACCAGAGAGTGAGCTTACTACCGATAGAGTAACGCTACCTCAAGTTCTATTTTCACAACCAGCTATATATGCAAAACTTTGCAGTTGTTTTGAGATTTCTATACCAGAGAGTGAGCTTACTACCGATAGAGTAACGCTACCTCAAGTTCTATTTTCACAACCAGCTATATATGCAAAACTTTGCAGTTGTTTTGAGATTTTAAAGCCTAAAGGTTCAATTGTGGCCTTTAGTGTACAATCGTGGTCAAAATTCCTGCACCAGTAGATCGAAAATCAATTTTTGATGTTGGAGTCGACTTATACAGCGTAATGGTAAAGTCAGGAATATACTGTATATTATACATTATTTTAAAGGAAATGTTATGACGAATTATCATGTTTTTACAGAATGTTATTACCGTTAATAGAGTTGAAGTTACAAGCAATAATGTGCAATTGGGGAAACACAAATCCAGTTCTGAAAAAGAGTTCGCGCCCCTCTAATTAACTATAGCTTTCTCCAACGTCCGTTAGTGAGACATAAAAGGATGTAGAATAATCTGCCGACTTAGGACGCAGCTGCTTGTTGTCAGTTGACGGAAGTTTATGCAGAATTCCTGGTGATTTTTTAAATTTCGGTATGTCTAAGACCCGAAAATTTGTCCTGCCTCTTGAAACTAGGGCAATAATTATTACTTTGCATGAACGTGGATTTAGTAGTCGCAAAATTGCTGTTAAATGTGGCTGTGATCATTCAACTGCCTTGCGCACCATTGAAAGAGTTGCAGGAACTAGATGTGTGGGAAACAGAAAAAGAACATATCGACCAAAGCTGTGTACTGAACGTGATGTTCGCATGTTGATTCGTCGTTCCTTTAAATCGAGATTTAAAACAGCCGCTGATTTAAGAAATGAGTGGGGGAATGAAGTAGTCATTATTGCATCTGCAGGTACAGTTCGTCGTAGGCTACAAAAAAATGGACTGACTGCACGAAAAGCTGCATGAAAACCTTTCCTTACTGAACAACAACGGCTCAGAAGGATTGCTTGGGCCAAGGCACACAAGATTTGGACTGTTGATGAATGGAAAAATATTATTTTCAGGGATGAAACATCTTTTACTATTTCCGCTAATAATAGAAATAATTATGTACGTCGTCGGGCTGGTGAAAGATATAAAGCATGCTGCACCCAGCCAAAAATCAAGTACCCACATTCGGTGATGTTATGGTCCTGTATTTCAGCCAATGGTGTTGGCCGTCTGCACATTGTTGATGGCACATTGAATGGATCGAAATACGTGGATATTTTGGAGTCCAAGCTGCTACCATCTGCACAAGACATGTACAACGTAACGTCTTTTTCGTGAGCAAGATTGGTTTTGCGTTATGTCTAAACCATGACGAAGGAATATTGAAATAAGTAAAAATACGATGCAATAGCTCCTAATTAAACTTTCACGACCAGACGAAATATAAACAGAAGTCCGACTTACTATATATATAACCTTTTATCAGCGCAGCACGACTTTCAGTAGAACTCCACAGTACTGTACAATATGGCACTACAGCAGTTAATTTCACATTTAACTTAACAATCGAACGTCTACACACACACTTTCACATGAGCAACTGTGGTATCGTCCTTTTTATCTATCGTTCTTATCCCAGTCATACGTCACTTTCTCTCTGACCTCCATTGTGTTGCCAACAGTATTTTCGTGAGAGAGAAGATGTCACGTTAAGTTTGGAAGTATAACAGCGAACAAACTCAAAGTTACATAGGAAAATAACCTAAAAATGAAATTTAATTTAGAATATATGTCACACATGGGTTTGCGTCATTTTGTCTTCCAGGAAGATAATCTAAAAGTTATAAGAAAACTTCAGTGGCGGGCAGTCACCGGATCTTAATCTCATAGAGAATCTGTGGGTGAGATTTAAGCAAAAGATCCGTCAACATGGGCCTACATCTAAAACAGCATTGAGTCTGTAAGATTCGTATGGCACCGCGTTATCACCAATGGGCAACTAGAGAAGCTCATTAGTTCCATGCCAAGAAGGTGCACTTTGTTACTAAGAAACCGTGGTTATCCAATTAAATATTAAAGCGTATTTTGCTTGTTGGTAAGTTATTTCAAGTGCCCTGCAAGTTTCAATAATGTACTGTACAGTAATTTTACAAATTCCACTATTTTTTGCTTTTTATGACTAGACGCTGCACATTTGCTTGTAACTTCACTTCTATTCCTGGTAATACCGTTCTGTAGAAATATTTGAATTCAGCATACAATTTCCTTTAAAATGATGTATAATATTTATTCCTGAATTTACCAATACCCTGTATAAGTTGGCATCAAACATCAAAAACTGACTTTCGGTCTATTGGTGCAGGATTTTTGGCTACGACCGTACATTAGATCTGCTAACTGTGTTATATGCTGCTGACGATTCACTGCACAACATACATTTTGGTGCTTTAGGAGTTAGACCTATTATTGGATATAATTGGGGCGCTAATTCCAAAAATTGCGTAAGTTTTGCACTATCAACTGCACTTTTCGAGATACGGCATACCCACCTTACTTGCTGATTCACCCAGTCGTCTGTCAAAACTCGGGATCCTTCATCGCATAATTTGCTATTTGTGATAATATTTTGACAAATATTGATGCATTTGATATTACATACTGCAAGGGTCGTACCGAAAGTAATGCAAAAGTGGGCATAACTTTTTTCATTAATTGGTAGAGGTCGTTCAAATTGCACATGTTGGAAGAATACCCTTCCTCTATAGTAAATATTCTACTTTATTGTAGGTAAATAATGGATTCCAAGCATAAGCAACGTGCTGTCATTGAGTTCTTGACGAAGAAAGGGTGCAGGTTGCCCGACATTCAGAAAAGGCTATTTATGGAGATGACACCATTGACAAGAACAATGTGCATAAATGGATTAAGAAGTTTAAAGAAAGGAAAACCGGTACTGAAGACAAACCACGCAGCTAGAGACCGTCACCTGTGACCACTGACGCGAATCTTTGGCGAATGGATGAATTGAATCGCGCGGAGAAACGAGTCACAATCCGTAAGCTTGCTGCACAACTGAACATCGATCACAATGCCATACAAAAGATCTTGGAAGACTTTGGGTAACGGAAAGTGTGTGCAAAGTGGGTACTTCCGCAGCTGACACCAGATTTGAAGGGTGTAAGTCTTCTCTGATCTGACGGAAGCGTTTGAAGTCAATGAAGACACGCTTTTCTGGTGACAAGGGAAGAAACGTGGGCGTACTTTTACGATCCGGAAACGAAGAATCAATTGATGGAATGGCGTCACACCTCTTCACCAAGGCCCAAGAAGTTCAAGAGCCAGAGATCAGCACAGAAAGTCATGGTGACTGTTTTTTTGAGATCGCAGAGGTGTATTTCTCCTTGATTTTCTCGAACGTGGCCGTACCGTAACCAGCCAGCGCTATATTGAAACACTCAAGAAGCTTAGAGATGTCATAAGGACGAAAACACCGAAGAAGAATCTGAAAAGGATCCACATCCAGCATGTCAATGCGAGACCACACACATCTTTGGCAACTAATCAGGCAATCAGCAAATTAGGCTGGTCGCTGGTCCCGCACTCACCGTATAGCCCAGATCTGGCGCCCACCGACTTCCACTGTTCAGTCCAATGAAGTACAGTCTTCGGGGACAACGATGTGATGACACAGATGAGGTGAAAAGTGGCTCTGAAGAAGTGGGTACAACAGTCCACACCTGAATATTTTCAAAGTGGATTCGAGAGTTGGGTTCAACGATGACGGAAATGCTTTTTCCTTTGAAATAGAGAGAGCTCCTTGTGGGAAATGCTCTGCATGTAGTTTCAATTTTTTGCTAGGGCGAGTAAGTGTATATTTTTTGTTTCTGATACATTTGCAGCAATATCTACGCTTCTGAAAGCTCGGTTTAAAAAATTATCTCGCGATCATATACCACTCACCACGACAAACATTTTGAGAATACCTTGTACTAAAAAAAGCTCACAATTTTTCCGTGACGTAAATTTATATTATATTTCTGTCGATTTCTGAATTTTTTCTCAGATTTGAAATTTTTTTAAATTACTTTTAGATTAGATAGTAGTAACTACCAGAACATTGAAAATTCATTGCCATAAGTATTGCACAATATTACCGGTAGAGGAGCAAATGTCTTTTTGCTTTTTTACGCTTTCCAACCGTAGGTTGAAGAAGCGTGTATGCTCCAGCTTTGCCTGTACGGCCGTCCGCACGATAACTGGCGTGAAAATGGTTCGATTTCCATGAAATTTTAGTATGTGGTAGGGGACCACATGGGGACGAACCCTATTGAAAATGGGACAAATGGGGTCAAAGGTCACGACGTAGGAGCGGAATCATTCCATTGCCCTTATGCGTCATAACTTGCGTAAATATGGTTCGATTTCAATGAAAGTTTACAATGCGGTAGGAGACCGCCTGGGGACGAACTCTATTCAAAATGGGTGAATTGGGGTCGAAGGTAAGGACATAATATCGGGATGCATTCCATTGACCTTATACGTCATAGCGTGCGTAAAAATGGTTCGATTTCGATGAAATTTCAGTATGTAGTAGGGGACCACCTGGGGACGAACCCTATTGAAAATTGACGAAATGTGGTCAAAGGTCAGAACATACGATTGCGATCCATTCCATCCCCCTTATCCCATATTATTGAGGTGGACGTCAAGTAATTTTGCTTCCTATACTTCCAATGGAAAAACTTTTGTACACATTTCCTTCACAATTAATGTGTTCCCAAGGATGAAATTTTGAACTTCGATTAAAATAACTTCATATTATAACTTGGAAAACTTAATATTATCTGAAACATAACCATAATTATATTAAAAATCAATAACTTTTCCTTTGGTGGTGCTGAAACCAGAAAAAGTATGGCGCGACCTCTACTTTGATGACGTCAGTAGACAAACAAATGTTGGATTGCATAATTATGGTTATATTTTTAGAAAATATTAGGTATCCCAAGTTATGAAATGAAAATATTTTAATCGATGTTCAAATTTTCATCCTTGTGAACGCATTACATGTCCAGAAAAAAGATGGCGCGACCTGTATTTTCATGACGTCAGTAGACAAACAAATGTTGGATTGCATAATTATGGTTATGTTTTAGAAAATATTAAGTATTTCAAGTTATAAAATGAAGATATTTTAATCGATGTTCAAATTTTCATCTTTGGGAATGCATTAATTGGGAAGAAAATGTGTATAGAAATTTTTCCATTCGAAGTACAGGAATCAAAATTACTTGACGTTCACCTTAAAGTAGCAATTCTTGTATGTATGTATATTTTATTTTGAAAACGGCTCTAAAGATTTTGATGAAAGTCATTAACCTACTGTTTTCTGGTACTAGAAATCCAGAATCAGCGCGTTTTCTGGTACTAGAAACCTACTTGTTACATATCCTTTAAGAAATTTATTGGAGATTGTCTAAATATCAATCTTTTCTGAGGAAATGGTGAAAGGAATTGCATTTGAAAATGCAATTTCATTTCACCATTTCCTCACCTGGTAGATGTTAATGACATACAGGGATTGGACACAATAATGTGAACACCACGCTCAGAGACGCGAATTTTAATGCAGCTGCGTACGTCGTAATACGCAAAGATATCCACCCCTTTTTGTTTGTAATAGCTTCGTTTAGAACTTCTAGGTCCAGTTTAAATGCATTTAAAGTGTCTTGTTGCAAATATTCTTTCAGGGTGAGGACGAAATGAGCGACCTATCAGACTTTGAAAGGGGCCTAATTGTTGGTGGACTTCTAGTTGGTGCATCTCTGACAACAGTCGCCAAGGTAGTGGCGGTATCGACAGCTACTGTGTCTAGCGTCACAACAGCATACCTTGTTAGTAGTAAAACCTCGTCTGCGAAACACAAGAGCGGCCGGAAAACGACCCTGGCTGATAGAGACAGGATAGCATCAAAGAGGATTGTTACCCGTAATAAGAAGACCACAGCGCCGAAAATTAGTGCAGAGCTCTATTTGCATCTTTAGACCCCATTGTCCACGAAAACAGGGCGCAGAGAACTACATAAACAAAACGTTCATGGCAGAGCTGCTATTGCAAAACCACTGGTGACCCGGGTGAATGCACGACGGCGAGGACAGTGGTTCCAGGTGCATGCAGCGTGGACTACCAATCCATGAAAGTGTGTAATATGGTTAGATTAATCCACATTCACACTATTCCCCAGCGCATAGCGTGTTTACATGTGGAGAACACCGTCAGAAGGGTACAACTTAGACTGTCTGCTTCCAACAGTGCAGCATTGTGGGGGTTCTGCCATGTTGCGGGCGGCCATATGGTGGTTTTCAGCAGGACTCTTGAACACTTTAAAAAGACGGATGACTGGCAGGGCTTATGAAACCATTATGGACGACCAAGTGCTATGCATCCAATGAACATTGTTTCCTGCAGGGGATGCTATCTATCCTGATTATAACGCCCCAATTCACAGAGCTGGGAATGTCCAATTATGATTTAGGGAACATGAGGACGAACTTTCACACCTTCTTTGGCCTCCCTAATCACCAGAAGAAAACATCATAGAGCTAGTGTGATCTGTGTTGGAAAACAGACTAAGATCCAGTTACTCTGGTTTCCAACAGCCCGGAGAAGTTTCCCTCAAGGACCATCTTTCTGCAGATCTCAAGGACCCTGAGAAGTTTCAGCATGAATAATGGTGTAACATCCCACTAACCACCATCCATGACGTGTATGCGTTCATTTCAAGTGGATTCAGGCGGTTTTGAATGCCAAAGATGACCCCACACCCTATTAGGCATGTAAAACCTTCTTTTCCTAGCTGTTTATATTATTCTGCCCAAACACTGTATATGCTAATACTGAGTACAATTTGTATGTTGTAACACCACACCGCATATATTGTTATCCGAACATCAGCACGATCAGTTCTGCTACACATTTCGTTTTACGATGAACGAATATTTACTTATTTCCTTAGATTTATTTTTCCCGGTTCTTCAAATACATCTAATGCATCGACCAAAAACATCGTCTGAACGACGTAATGAGGGAAAAGAAATCTGAAACACTGACATTTACAAAGCCACAAAAATGAAATGTCTGCAAACAGAACATCAAAGAAAAATGGAAAAGAAATGAAATACCGAAAACTTTTATACGATAGAACGATTAAGAGATATACGTATAGCTCTCCAAAAAATATATATTACGAAATAGAAAGACACGAAAAAAATAACAGTCGAAGATATCTCTGTAAAACCTTGTGCTTCTAAGTCATTGCCCATTAAGCCCGAATCCCCATTGCTTTTTCGTATTAAAAGGCATAAAGAAAAGCAGTAAAAGAAAAGGAAAAGAAAATAATTAAACAACATGGCGCAGTAACGAGGAAAGAAAAAGGATCTATAAGAATAAAAAAGAGAATAATGAAATTGCATCATGATCCTTTGGAAAGGGCATCTTTTAAGCCACAAAGTAGTCAGAGCATAAAACATTTTCAATAAAACTGAAGTATCAGAACGAAATGAAGTATGGTATTAAGCGACCAGCAAAGCATCATCAAGTATTGAGGGAAAAGCAAAAAAGAAAATGATCTGATGCAGCATCATACAAACAAGATCTTCGAGGGGGTAATTTATCCGATTTAATAAACCCACCACTGTAATACTGGTCTGCAATCGAAGTACTGAAAATGTGTGCAAACTTCCAATTTATAGGAGCAGTACAAAGAGACCAAACTCGTTGGACGTAAAAACAAAGAATAAATTTTGGTGGGAAATGGGTATTCTTTTTTTTAAACAGTATTTGGTTTTCAGAACTGAAATTCATTAATCATAGATTTCTTTGGCCAGGCACTCGTCAGATTCGATTTCTTTTTGGAGAACGGATGAAACTATCCTGTAAGGTTTTACGAATGCTGATAAAATAACACTGGATGCATTCATATTGATAGACGAAACTACCTTATGAAGTGAATGGATTCTTCATAGAATTACAGTGGACAGATTTCATCTTGATAAATGAAACCATGTTGTGAAGTAACAAGAATCCACTTGTAAAGCGGTCGTATTCATGTAGCAAGCATGATGGATAAAAATGGAAAACGGAGCATTTGTTTGATATAATATCCATTCAAGGTTAATACGACCTTAGTGAGCCAGCAAAATGTATTGAAATCCCCCCTGTACGAGCAGGAGCAGGTAGGGTTACTTTCCAAACAAACATGACAAAAATATGTGCAATCATATACTTAACGAGGAACAGAAATCTTGCTGCAGATTAATGCCGTAACGAGGGATAGAGTAGAGATGCGTGATATGAACAAATGATATTTTGAGAGCATAGACCTAGCAGAGAAGTAAATAGAAGTTTCCCTTGACAGACTACAGATACTTTGGTTTTGTGTCGCCCAGGTGACGCAGTGGTCTTAGCGCTGTCTTCTATGATTTTGCCAGAAATGGGACCGGACTCGAATTCAGGTGAAGCATGGATGCTGTATTTGTCTTATGGCACTGTCTCTTTACCTTCACTGGTTCCAGCAGCCCAAATTAGAAATGGCTGTCAACTTAGGTTCCCTATCATTTTGTCCGTGTTTATTTGTTCCAGTTCGTTTCGTCCACGGTTCATTTTGTCCACCGTTCACTTTGTCTGCTGTTTATTTAGCCCACTGTTCATTTTGTCCACGTTCACTTTGTCCAGTTCATTGCGTTCGCGGTTCGCTTTGTGCACCGATCACTTTGTCCGCTGTTTATTTAGTCAACTGTTCATTTCGTCCACCGTTAACTTTGCCCACATTCATTTCGTCCACAGAATGGATGGAACACCATTGACATTTTCTGTTTTGATGGAATTTCTTTTAAAAGGAAGAAACAAAGAGGTGAGAGGGTTTTCCTTACATGCAGGGCCGTAGCCAGGAGGGCAGCAGACCAGCGCGACCTACGTTTTCTTTTATTTTACCCGTCCCATCGATATCAGCTTAAACGAAATTTTTGATAACTCAGTGTAATATTAAAATATATGGCACTGATAAATCATAGTTTAATAGGAGTAATGTGCCAAACGAGACAAAATTATGCACAATTTGTTCTGTATCGAACTGACGATCCTTTCCTTCCAGTAACCCAATCTCAGTTACAAAATGTTGAAGGTTTTCTGGAAGAAACGGCCCTGGGCTTGGCTTTTTTTCAGTCTTCTGCTCTGTTTCCTTCTTTCCCTCTGGGCTTCGTTTTGGTTAAGTTTCTTGATTTGTTTGGTGGGAATGAGCGGACAATAGGGAATGCAGTAACGTCTATCTCTACCTCCCATTTCCAGTCTAGTTAGGAAACTTTGAAGATCAATTTAGGACAAGGGAATACCGACTGGCTTGCTTTGGTTTCAGTCTAAGATTTCCGGTGTATGTACTTTTCTACTTTCCCTCTTCTTTCTTTTGTTTTAATACCCCTACCTTTACTGATAAGAATCAGTGCGGACATTGGGCAGGCGATAGCCCAATGCAGATATTGTTTGTCATCTCCATAAAACCGAATGAATTAGCTTTTAGCCAGCGTCGTTCGCGGTTCGTGTGCAGTGTACGTGTAGTGCTGTTCTCGAAGACTAGGATTAATTATTGAAATTAAAACCAGGAAGCTTTGTACTGAACTTACGAAAGAAATGTTTTTATAAGGCATGTGAATATATATTTTTAGCAGTGTTACAGAATTAGATGAGATATGTGTATCATTGCCGTCATTAAAATTTTGGAAGGCTCTGGTCTTCTGGCTACCGCCTTTTGGGGATTCCATAGGCATCATTTTTTGCATAATTTTGATGAAATAGGGGACATTTTTTAGCACGTCTTTTGCAAAAGAGATCGTGCTTATGTTATCGGTTTGTCCGTCTGTACCCACGACATCTCTGGAACTATTAGTCCTATTTGAAAAATTATTTTTGCATTGGGAAGCTTGAAATATGCGAATGATGATCCTGTATTTCGTTTTTTTTTTTCTACGATGTACAATTTCGCCGCTAGAGGGCGTAAATGCAGATGATGTCCAATTCAAAAATACGTTTTATTCCATTAATTTGCTTCTAAACATTCGAAGGAAAACATTATTTTATCTTTCGATCCAATTTGTGACGAAGAGTATGTAACGTACCAGGAGATGTGACGTACCTGCTAGAAGGACGCACACGACTTAAAGGCAGATAGGAATCAGAACAAATGTCCGCGTAGCTTAATTGGTAGAGCAACTTATTCCGGAATGAGAGGACCCGGGTTCGAACCCCGGCGCGGATAAAAATGACGGAGAAATTTACTTCGTTATAAGTATTTTAGATATAGTTACTTTTTTCAAATTACGCATAGATTTTCTGCTAGGGGGCGTAAAAGTAAATTACATTTCTCCCGATAACTCTTTTTTCTAAACCTCCGATTTGAAAACTTTTTCTTCAGCGGATACACCTCCTGATGGAAAATCTTTTGCATATAATTTCTAATTTTTGGTAATACATACTTTGGCCACCAAGGGGCGTAAGTGTTAATTTTTGCTTCTGATGTATTTGCTCTAAAATCTGAGCTTCTAAATTATCGATTGAAAAAATTCTTTCGTGGACTGATGCCACTCACATCGATAAACCTTTTCGGAATATTTTCTTCTGAAAATATTCCACAGTTTCGCCTCCAGGGGGCGTAGATGTATATCTTATTTTTGTCAATATCTCTACTTCTAGGAGTCCGATTTGAAAAACCCCTTCTTCGTTGGATAGTGCTTCCAGTGTGACATGTTTTTCATGTAATTTCAAAATTTTCAAATCATTCATAGACTTTCCGCTAGGGGGCGTAAAAGTAAATTGCTTCCCCCTATATCTCTGTTTTTTAATCTCCGATATGAAAAATTATTTCTGCACCGGAGACAGCTGCTGATGGGAAGTACTTTGCATGTAGTTCCTATGTTTTGTAAAAAATGGTTGGGCCATTAGGTGGAGTAAGTCTTAGTTTCCGTTTCTGATGTATTTGCAGCAAAATATGAGCTCCTAAAATCTCGATTGAGAAAAAAGTCGTTTGTTGACCGATACTACTCATGTAGACAAACCTTTTAGGATCATTTTCTTCTTGAAATAATGCATTGTTTCTACGCCAGGGGGTGTAGATATATATTCTATTTTTGTCAATATCTGTACTTCTAAGTGTCCGATTTGAAAAATTCTTTCTTTGTTGGATAGTGTTTCTGATGCGAAATGTTTTCCCTATAAATTGAAAATTTTAAAGTAAATCATAGACTTTCCGCTAGAGAGTACAAATATAAATTGCGGTTTCTGCGTTATTTCTGCTCCTAAAACTCCGATTTGAAAAATTCTTCCTGTATCGCATACAAGACCTGATGGAAAATATTTTTCACATAATTTCTAATGTTTGATAAAGAATGGTTTGGCCACCAGGGGGCATAAGAGTTAATATCTGCTTATGATTTATTTGTAGCAAAATCTGGAATCCTGTAAACTCGACTAATTTTATTTTTTCTTGGACCGATACCGCTCATATATATAAACCTTTTGAGAATACTTTCTTCCTAAAATAATGCATGGTTTTCCCACCAGGGGACGTAAAGTCACATCTTATTTTTGACGATATCTCTGTTTCTAAGAGTCCGATTTGAAAAATTCCTTCTGCGTTGGAGAGCGTTTACGCTGCGAAATGTTTCTCATATAAATTCATGTTTTTCTTAAAGCACAAGTCAGCAACCAGAAGGCGTAAGCTCACGATTCCGTTTAGAGCAATATCTGAGGGATAAAAAGCCCGATTGAAAAACTTCTTTCTTCCCTCAGATACTATTGTTTTCCATACCGGTTCCGTTGACTTTGAATAGTTCTGATAAATTTAATTTGCGTCAGAACGGATTTAAAAGACGTGCTTATTACACCCGAAAATTCGGTGTCATTTTTCTTGTTTAAAATTATTTGTGTAGTGGGAAAAGTTATAAGCGAAAGGTGTCTTGGCTCTTTCTTAAACCTTTTTCGGCACTGTCAAGGAATGAAGTTCCCGAAACTTAAAAAAATTTCGGGAACTTCATTCCGCCTTTCTTCGATGAATAAGCAGACTAAACTTAAAATACAACTTTTAAAATATCGTTTTCAGGAATACATTTTGTAAACAAAATTAATTTGTAAAATGATCAAAAGTCGCGAAAGTGAAGTACTTTAATAGTGTTTCCACGAACAATTTATTTATAATACTCAGATCGCACTATGCTATGTGATTTTCTCCATTGATGTATTTTAAAGAAAAGATAGGCCATGAAATAACACTGGCCCAGCCAGGCTTCGACTGCATCTTTGGGTTGGCGGAAGAAGATTAGTAGTAGTTGTGTAGTACACATGAAAAAAAATAAATTTTTTTGAAAGCTTTTATGCGGGTGGGAGGTGGGGTGGAAAGGTCATAATATAATATTAAGTATACGATTTTTCAAAAGAATTTACAAAATGTTTTTATAAATAATAAATTTTTTCACAAAAGCATTTTCAAAAATAAATGGCTATGCCCCTGTTGTAGAAGCCTTGATGGAACAAATGAATTCGACAAACAGGAATTCAAGCAAGCAAAAAGTTAGTCCTCTTCTCTTCTAAGAAGTAAAGAAATAGAGGTTAAAAAAACATGAAACTGAAAAAATGTTCAAATGAGTTCATTCCCTTCTCATTTTCTGTACATACATCTTTGCTGCATAACTTTCAAATCAAGCGGTTCCACATTACTGGGGAGACTGGAAAGTAATATCCGTTTTTTGAAAAAGAACAAAAATACTGTTTGTAACAGGAAAAAATTTATTTCTTAATCAATTATATAATCGCAATCATTATTGATCACACTTTCCCATCGTGAAACAAAGCTTTCAATGCCGTCTTTGTAAAAAGGCGTTGGCTGCGATGCAAAGAAGTCCGTAAGCCCAGTTTTGACATCAGCAATATTGTGGAATCTTTTGTCATTAAGAAAGTGCTGCCGAGATCTGAACAGATGGTAATCAGATGGTGTAATGTCAGGGGAATAAGGGGAATGGGGCATAACTTTCCCAGCCAAAATCTCTGATCGTCTGCTGGGTCTGTCTCACTGTGTGAGGTCTCACGTTGTCATGCTGGAGGATAAAGCCTTTTATATTGACCAGTGCTCTAGGATGACGCCTTTTATGTTGACCAGTGCTGGAGGATGACACCTTTTACGTTGACCATTGCTGGAGGATGACACCTTTTATGTTGACCAGTGCTGGAGGATGACACCTTTTATGTTGCCCAGTACTGGAGGATCCCACCTTTTTCGTTGACCAGTACTGGAGGATCTCACCTTTTACGTTGACCAGTGCTGGAGGATGACACCTTTTATGTTGACCAGTGCTGGAGGATGACACCTTTTACGTTGACCAGTGCTGGAGGATGACACCTTTTATGTTGACCAGTGCTGGAGGATGACACCTTTTACGTTGACCAGTGCTGGAGGAGGACACCTTTTATGTTGACCAGTGCTGGAGGATGACACCTTTTACGTTGACCAGTGCTGGACGATGACACCTTTTATGTTGATCAGTGCTGGAGGATGACACCTTTTATGTCCACCAGTGTTGGAGGATGACACCTTTTATGTTCACCAGTGTTGGAGGATGACACCTTTTATTTTCACCAGTGCTGGAGGATGACACCTTTTATGTTCACCAGTGCTGGAGGATGACACCTTTTATGTTCACCAGTGCTGGAGGATGACACCTTTTATGTTCACCAGTGCTGGAGGATCTCACCTTTTTCGTTGACCAGTACTGGAGGATCCCACCTTTTACGTTGACCAGTGGTGGAGGATGACACCTTTTATGTTCACCAGTGTTGGAGGATGACACCTTTTATGTCCACCAGTGCTGGAGGATGACACCTTTTACGTTGACCAGTGGTGGAGAATGACACCTTTTATGTTGACCAGTGCTAGATGTTTTACAGTAAGAGCTTTCTTCAAGCGGTCCAGCTGTTGACAGTTAGGGTAAGTCCGGGTTCCAAGAGCTCAAAGTGAGCAATGCCAGCGATAGTCCAACAAACACAGAGCAAAACCATTTTATGGTGTAGGTCTGGTTTTGGTGTAAGAACTGGTGTCTGACCTGAAGGAAGCTACTGGTTTTTTGCGTTTGTCGTTCACGTAAAGAACCGGCTTTTCATCTCCAGTGACAATTCGTTGAAATGAAGAAATAGATCCTTTTCCTGTCGGCTGAGCAAAGATTTGCAGATGGTGGAACGCTGGGCTTTGTTGTCAGGTAAAAGTTGGCGTGGGACCCAAACTCCTTGTCTATAGAATTTCCCTATGTGTTAATGATGCTCTTGAACAGTAGACCATGATGCATTAAGATGTTGGGATAATGCGTCAATGGTTTGACGATAATCTGCCTCAACGGCTGCACGGAACAGGACGTCGTCCAGCTCCGTGGGCCTTCCAAGTATGAGGAGCATCAGAGAGGTCAAAATTGCCTGACCGGAATTGGACGAACCAACGCTGGCACTAGCGGACATTTAACGCATTCGGATAAACAGCGCAAATGCTATTGGTGGCCAAGGTTGCATTGCTCCCCTTGTGAAATTCATACAGCATACAATGAAGAACATGGCTTTTTTCGGGTTTTATGTCACTCATTTTGTTTTGCAAATCTGGAAAACAAAAGCACCTACATAAGTTAAAGGCGAATAGTTCATTCACTTGTACATACGCTTACCTTACGTTGGACGTACATAAACACCTCACAACTGCTTCCCAAACTTAGCCCCCAAAAAACGACGTTACTTTCCGATCCCCCAGGCCATTAAATAACACTGGCCCCGCCAGGCTTCGACTGCATCCGTGGGTTGGTGGAAGTAGACTAGTAGTAGTAGTGTAGTACACATGAAAAAAATAAAAAAAATTTAGATTTTTTGGGGAGTGGGGTGGAGTGGAAAGGTCATAATATAATATTGCGTATATGATTTTTCAAAGAAAATTTATAAAAAAAAATTCTAATTCATAAATTATTTCACAAAAGCATTTTTAATAATAAATGGCTATACCCTGTTGTAGAAGCCAAGAAGGGACAAATGAATTCGACAAACTGGAATTCAAGCAAACAAAAAGTTAGTCCTCCTCTCTTCTAAGAACTAAGGAAATTGAGGTTAAAAACACACATGAAACTGAAAATGTCCAAATGGGTTTATTCCCTTACCATTTTCTGTACAAGCATCTTTGCTGTTCTTGAAAAGACATGACCACTTTCAAAAGAACGATTAATCGTTTTTCGAAACTGAGAACAAAGTTCAGTTTACTGAACCATTTGAATTTCCTACAACGATGCAAAATGCATCCCATCTTACCGAACTTTATATCCTTGAAATGTAACCTAATACCTACTGAGTACGTAACGAAAGCAGTGAGCAATGCTTGCCATTCGTAGAGCTGTTTTTAGGACACTTGGAAAGACATTGCATAGGTGGAACACGAACTTTATGATCTACATCTTTCGTTAGCTAACAAATTAGCAGATTTCGATTGGTTAGACAAAAATACTTCAGTTCGTAGTATCAACATGTCATCGAACCACAGGAGGATCCTTGAAAAAAATTCCGAAAATTGATAGCTGGTAATAACAATAAGCAGGCTTATAATAATAACGGAATAGTGGATACAGATAATGAAGTATTTGTCAACTTGCCCGGTCATAGTCTCACTGAAATTCAGAAGCGGACTTCACGATATAATTCTAACTTTGCTATCTCAAGAAAGATACCGGTATCAGACATATTTGCATCAGTTCAGAAAACTCTAATAAAAAGCAGCCTGAACTTTGAAGAAATAAATTAGTTAGACATTGCATCAGCCAAGTGAAAATCGCAAATCACGCTGCATTACAAAGATCAAATTCCAATTTAATCGTCACTAGAGCTGAGAAAGGAAGTCAAGTGGTTCTTTTAGACAAAACGCATTATGATAACAAAGTCAAAAATCTTATTTCGGATGGACCTTACAAAGAAATAAAGAATGATCCTTCAGATAAACAATTATAAGAAATACAGAAATTGATCAAAAACTCAGAAACTCTGAGCCAAAACATAAAAAACAAACGTAAACTTTCGTACGCCCGTTGTGCGAGATTCTATGCTCTCCCTAAAATACATAAATCTGGCATTCCTTTCCGGCGTATAGTAAGCACAACAGCATATAAGTATTCCAAGCTCTTATCTAAAAATTTCTTTGAGTTTACCAATAGATTCAAACTACACCCCTGCGTAGATCAAATTATTTTATCATTTGATGTGGTAAAAATTATTTTATCCTTTGATCAAATTATTTTATCCTTTGATGTGGTATCTATGTCCACCAATGTTCCAGTAAAAGGATCTTTGGAATCCCTAAAAGCAAGTCTTATAGAGCATCATTACAGCTAACCTGAAGTAGAAGAAATAACAAGATTAGTGGACATTTGAATGAAATAGAACAGTTTTACTTTCCGTGGAATGTTTTATGAACAGACGGAAGGTCCAGACATGGGTAGCTCACTGTAACCTGTATTATGTAAAATCAACATGCGTCGATTTGAAGTAAAACTTTTCAAAACTCGTGAAATTTGACTTATGGATACGATATGTAGACAACACTTTTGTCTGATGGAAAGGAAAGAAATTCTGAAATTCCGGAATTAGTCAAACGTATAAATTCCATTGATCCTCACATTCAATTCAGCTACGAAATTGAAAATAACGAATGCCTACCATTCCTTGACGTCCTGGTTACTCGCTCAAATGGATCTCTCGCAACCACAATTTATCGGAAGTTTTTCGCTGTTCTCTCACCTGCGCATGTCAAATCCAATCCACCTTGGCAACAAAAACTCAGGGCTTTTTACAGTTGCGTATATCGCGCGATACATATATGTTCAGAAAAAGACAGTTTGGGAAAATAACTTTATTTCCTTATACGTGTTGCAGTACAGCGGGGATACAACCCTTCCATTATAGACAACGCTCTAACAAAATTCCGGAAACCGAAACCTATCTCCACGTTAACTCCTGTGATGCGCCCATTGCGAGATAATTTTGTCATTATTCCATTTTCCCGTGAAATTGCCTTCAAAATTTCAGAAATTCTCAAAACCTTTAATTTTAAAGTGATATTTTTTAGAATCAAAGGACAATGTTGAAGACAAAAACTCGTGGGGAATTTATCAAATTCCATATGAATGTGGTGCTTCGTATATAGGACAGAACCGTAGAGCCTTGCGTTTTCGACTGATGGAGCACAAGACCTACATTCGGAACTCTAATATAGTTAAATTCATTATTAAAAAGCAACCCTCCTACAAAGACAACGATCCAAAAGAAAAATGCAAATAGTCTCCTAAAACAAAAATTGATTATCTTCTTATTACAATCAAAATTAATGCTACTCACCATAATTCAAACCTCTCATTTGGGGCCATTCTAGCTATATAAGAAAAACTACTATAATTCCGCTTAAGATCACTAATATTAATAAATACCATACCATATTCTCTTCAAATGAGAATAAATTAGAAGTAGAAACCCTGAAGTAATCATTATTATCAGTATTACTATACTTATAGGCTGAGACATTCCTAATATTCCTAAACAAAAAAAAAAACAATTACCATCGTCAATCTTCTTAACAATTTAATAAACACCCGCTTTGGATGCAGGAATTTCTCCAATTTTTATTAAATTCACAATTAAGAAAAGGACCATACATTTCTATTTGAAGAAGCAAAACTAATTGACAAACCAGATTCAACAACCAAACTTGATATTGTGAAAGATTTCCATATATATCAGAAGTCTTCGCAACTTGTTAAAGACATGGCATCCACCCCATTTCTACCAAGCGCGTGGAAGCAACTACCCAAAACCAGTGTCTGTAAACACCATTTATGATATCATATACAATTTCAATATTTACATGCCATTCGTCCTGATGAAGCTAGGTGAACACCCAGTGAAACCATGATCGACTTGAAAAATACATATTTGTGACAAACAACGTTGTATTATCTTAATATACACGTCAGTGCTATTTATATACCAACAATGCTATCACGGCGCCCTCTGTGCAACATGTTACTTCCTACTGTCATTTCTGTTAGGGGTGACTAAGTGACTGTGATTGGACAAATCCTTGTTTGAGTCCCTTGCTGCCCTAACAAGGAGTCCAAACATCTCAGATCTGCTGCAGCAAAAGTGACAGCAGACTTCAGTATCCTCCCGGAACACCCTGTTTCCACAAAAACGGTCCACAGAGAACTTTACAAAGTGAATATCCATAGAAGAGCTGAATTGGTAAACCTTTAACCACAGAATCAGACGCTACAATGCGAAAATAATGGTGTCATGAGCATAAACCTGCACAGATGATAACTGGGAACGTGTGGTATGGTCCGATGGGTTTCCATTCACATTATTTCCGTCGGTAAGTTAATTACATGTATCTGTCTCTTGAACCCCCAAGGAAGTGTGCTATTCGGCATGTCCGGTTCCGATTTTCAGACATGTTTGGGGAGGATCCATGATGTTTCTGATGGCCATATCTTTGTATTATGCTGTCCACATCATTACCCTGCATGATCGAGTTACTTCCAGCAGGTAATTGGACATTCAAGGTGACCAGGTGCATCCGACGATTCAAATGCTGTTTACGAACATCGATGCCGTTTTTCAAGATGATAACACAACCACACACTCATCCAGGACAGTTAGTCTTGGGTTTAGTAGAACAAAGATGAACTCGAACAACTGAATATCATCGAACCATTGTGGGCAGTCTTGGAAAGCAGAGTGAGAACCAGAATCCACCTCCAACATCGCCGAAGCATTTGGCTGATGGATCTCATCGACGAATGGTGCAACATCAAACTGGAGACTATCCAAAAGCTGCTTGAAACTATTCCAAGAAGGTTGGAATTAATTAGGGTCCATGTCTCTGCTCTATACGTAAGAACCGGCAGGATGCATTACAGGTATGTATATTCAGTCGTATCAGAATATTATGATCAGCCCTGAATCACAGTGTACCCACCCAAGCGCGTCACAGAATGCACGTGACAAGGTCAACCACAGGGAGATATAATCGGCTGGCCAGAACAGATGAGCCATAACCCATTACCTGAGCACAATGGACAGAGGTAATGGTCTGACGTACGCTCAGAAAGGAATGATTATCGGCTACCGCGCCAAGGGTGAAAGCATTACAGAAAAAGCACATTTTGTAGACTGTTCGTGAAGTGCTGTATTTAGAGTGTACCAAGAATGTACCACTGGTACACAGAGTACCACCCAACTTTATAACTGTGGAGCCCCAAAGGCTATCGACCCGAGAGGAGAACATCACCTCTGTCGACTGGTAAAGGGCAATCGACGCGCAACAGTGCAGGAACTGACCAGGCAAATCAACGCTGGGGCACCCAGGTACGTGTCCCTGATAGCAGTAGAGCGAACTCTGGTATGCATGGGTCTCCTCCGGAGTCGACGCTGCGTTAAGGCTCCAATGTTAACCCAGGTCCAACGGCAACGACGCCTGCAGTCATTGGACTGTGAAAGATTGGGAAAAGGTTGCATTTTCCGACGAATTGAGGTTTCTACTCCACAGAAACGTCGGGCGGTGGCCGATACTGCGTCAGAAATACCAGCACCAACATCCGGACAAGACTGTCGGTCAAGTACAGGCGCAGTGTGTATGTCTGGGGTATGTTTTCCTGGTAGGACCTTGGACCGCTCGTACCACTGGATGGGTCCCTGAACGCCAATGGCTACCTGTCCAACCTCCTTGACCACATGCATTCCTTCATGTTAGATGTTTACTTTGGTGGTGATGGTGTCTACCAACAGGACAATGCACCCTACCATGTCGCTAAGGTGGTGAGTGACTGGTAACAGGAATGCGAAAACGATGTCTCCGTTTTTCCCTCGCCGGCGAAATCGCCCGACCTCAAACCCATAATGCATTTGTGGGACTGTTTGGATGGACAAGTTTGACGTACCGACGTCACCTTCGTGATCTCCGTGTTCATCTACAGTCCTAATGGGCACGTGTGCCTCGGGCAACCTTCCAGGGGATCACTGCGTCCATGACACGCCGTCTCGCCGTTGTCATCCGGGCCATAGATCGTTATTCCCATTATGAGGTAGGTTGTCATATTATTCTGATACGACTGAGGATAATGTGCCAATAAAAATTGGAAAGGGGTGAAACAACGTGGTCCCAAACTGTTTAATGCCACACTGCAAAATGTCTTTGAATCCTTGAACTCCGAAAACCAAAGGATAAAGAATAATGGAGATTGTATAATTCGCATTCGTTTTGCTGATGACGTCGTCATTTTTGCAACTGTCCCTTCAGAGCTTCAGAGTATCATTCAGAAACTTGCTGACAAGGGTAAAGAAGTTAATTAAAAATGAACTCTCAGAAGACAAAACTGATGATGCAAAATGATTTTAGAAGAAATGAATATTTATCGATTGATTGTGAAAAGCTGGACATAACCGATATATACATATGCGTCTCTATTCAGTACATAATACTGCCGCTACTATTGCTTAGTAGTAGGCCTTGGTGCCAAACTTCTTATGCGGCGCTCTAATTAATTGCATAGGTGCTCTATGGGATTAAGATCAGGGCTCTGTGCTGGCCAGTCCATACACGATATGGAGTTATCGTCAAATCACGCCGGAACAGTCCTTGCTTTATGTTTCAGTACATTATCCTGCTGGTGCCAACAAGGCTCAATTCCATAGTATTGCCACAGAGTTGGTAGGGTAAAATGGTCTTGAATATTGAGGTATACGTGCTGGCTCACAGGTGTCGGGGGTGTTCTTCGTGGTATGGGGCGTGACCATACCACGAAGAACACCCCCCACACGAGTACACTGCCAGCTCCAAACTTGACCGTTGGACAGTACACTGTGGTAAAGAGCTTTCCCCAGGCTACCGCCATAACTGCACACGGCCGTCCGACTGATCGATGGTGTATCTGGATTCACGAGTCCATTGGACCCATTTCCATTGATCTACGTTCCACGATAAATGTTCTTTACACCATGCTAAACGACGAGCAGCATTCCGAGTGGAGATGAAAGGCTGCTGAGCAGCCGCACTACCACGGTAACCCATGAAATGAAATTATCTGCGAATGGTAGGTGTACATATCGAGGTTTCAGTATTTTAACTCAGCTGTACACTGAGGTATTGTGCAGTACTCCGTCAAATAGCTGTAACGACTCTCCTAAGGTTTCGACGCTCTCTATCACTGATTTTCTTTGGTTTGCCGGTACGTTTTGCTGCTTCAGGCACGCCATGTTTCCTCTACGTATTCAGTACATCCAACACAGTTGACAGGTTTAAACGCCTCTCGGTTTCTCTTATGGACAACCCACTAATATAACACCCAACAATATTTTCTTTTCTCAAAGTCAGTTCTCTCCCGCCGTGACATTTTCACTCAACCTCACAGTGCGATATTATCGCAGTCAGCTGCAGGCTTGATTTTATACCGTTTGCCGCTGTACCACGCACCTAAACAACGCAGCAGATCCGTATATATATATATACATCTATCTCTATATATATAAATCATCATCATCATTGTGAACAATTATCAATCCACTGCTGGACGAAGGTCTCCCCAAGTTTCTTCCACAACGGTCTGTCTTATGTGGTCTTCTTCTGGGTCTTTACCTGTCCCTTGGAATCCAATCTAAAATTTCGGCTGTCCATCGATGGTCTGTCCTTCTGGCAGTATGTCCAGCCCATTGCCATTTCAGGGATTTAACTCTGATCATGATGTCTTCCACTCTTGTCATTTTTCGGAACCACGAGTTCCTCTTCTTATCTCTCCTGGTTACACCAAGCATGCACCTCTCCATGCTGCTTTGAGTTGTCTGCATCCTTTGTATGTCTCTTTTAGTTAAGGTCCAAGTCTCTGCACCATACGTAAGCACTGGAAGGATGAATTGATCAAACACTTTTCTTTGAGGACATAATGGCATATTGCTCTTGAAAATTATGCTGTTTCTTCCAAAAGATCTCCAGGCAAGTTTTATACGCCGATTAATTTCTTCATCATTGTGACCCTCACTTGATATCTGGTGTCCAAGATAAACGTACGTATCTGTTATCTCCAGCTTTTCTCCATCAATCGATAAATCTTCATTTCTTGTAAAAGTTTTGTACATCACTTTTGTCTTCTGAAAGTTCATTTTCAATCCCACTTCTTTACTGTTGTCAGCAAATTCCTGGATCATAATCTGCAGCTCTGATGGGGTAGTTGCAGAAATGACTACGTCATCAGCAAAACGTAGGTGGGTTAGCTAATCTCCATTAACCTTTATCTCGTTGTTTTCCCATGGAGGCCTGAAACAAACGTGCTATAGGATATTGACACCTCCCCGATCCTCATATCGGGACATAAGGATGAGGCGGCGCACCATCCGGTTGAAACCATGGATTTTTCGATTCACTTAGTGTAAGTCCTAAAGCAAACTACGCAGAATATCGCAAAACACCATTATAGTGGTGACGCATGCTGTGCCGTAAGTGTAATCCCCATACTCATTGAAACAGATTACGGCTCATTCAGGGTGAATGTACGACATTCCGCGAATAAATGCAATTGTGCCGTTGTCCGACTCCATTGGTCTGTGTTATGCGATGTAAAAAAAAACACACATGAAATAGCGAACAGTAGACGCAACAGCTTGTGCAGTTAACTGTTCTCCCGTGTTGGAGGGGGAGGGGGTGTAAGGTAAAAGTGGACGAAAAATATCACGAAAATGAGTCTGCGGCGTAAAAGATATCTACCAAAATACAGCTGTTTTCGATGTCGTCATAGGGAATATCGCCATGTTAGCGTTCACGGGATTATGCAGATTTTGTACGAAGCTACGTACCAAGAGCTGTGAGGTCATACGTTCCTTGTTCGGCAACACCTTAACCAACTGAGTACATGTCGCAGTGCGAGGGATTATGCAAATATCGAATGAGACTACGTTTCCTGAAGTGAGATGTCAGACGACGTATGAACGGTGTTCCAGTACTCTTACTGAATGCTGGCATTTTCTGCTGTAATCGTGTTGTAGACAGTAGTGTCGTTTAGTGGTATTCCGTAATTATTGCATAACGTTGTCGACCAAGTTTTTCAGGTCAGTTTGTTTTCTTTAATTTCTTTAACCTGTGGAGACAATAAGGTACGATGGTGTTCTCCAATGATGAATCTGTAGATATGGTACTGATTTACGTAGAGTGTAAACGAAATTGTCGCTCAGCAGCCCAAATGTACAGAAAGAAATATCCAAACCGTCATCAGCCAAGTAAAAACTTATTTCGACATGTGGAACACAAACTGCGCAGTAGTGGCACATTGTCATCCAGGAAAAAGGCATACCATCCAAAAACTGCAACTGATGAGGCACATGCTACTGCAGTACTGGGTACATTTCATTTGAATCCATGTACCTCAGTGCGACAAGTATCCGGTGAAGTAGGCATTTCGAAAACATCTGTGCACCGTATTTTACGCAATAAAAAATATCACCCTTACAAGCTGCACTTAACACAAGGATTGGACGCCAATGATCCGGAAAGGTGGTTAGAATTCCTGGCCTGTTTCTCTGTCCTCATGAACAATGTCAACGTTAAGGCGAAAATTCTTTGGAGCAACGAAGCACGGTTCCGCAACAATGGAGTTGTGAATCGGCACAATTGCCATTATTGGAATGACATAAATCCTCACTGGATGAGAATAACACGGTTTCAACGTGTTTGGGGTATAAACGTATGGTGTGGCATGCTGAATAGCCACATCGTAGGTCCTTATTTTTACAAAGGTATTTTTTCAGGCAATCGCTACCTTCATTTCCTGAGGAATATTTTACCTGGGTTGCTGGAGGACATACCACTAAGTGAAAGGCAGGACATGTGGTTTTCAGCACGATGGTGCACTACCACATACTTTTCAACCTGTGACAGAATATTTGAATGTTGGTTGGCTGGGTGGTTGGTTGATTGATTTTAATGGCGCAAGGGCCATGGTTGGCCAAAGAACGCCAAACAAAAGACATCAAAACGAAACAAAATTAATAAAAAACGTACACAAGGTTAAAAACAGGCTGATGCGGTAAAAATGAAATATGAGAGTGAACAAGTTAAGATTCAGATGAGTTAAAAAAAGTCAATGTCCTGTAAAAATGAAAACACTGCTCTCGTGTCGCAGGTTGGTTGGTTGGTTAGTAGATTTTAATGGCGCAAGGGCCAGGATTAACCAAAGAGCGCCAAACAAAAGACATCAAAAGAGAAGAATATTTGAATGTTCACTTTCCTAACCGATGGATTGGTACCCATGGACCAATCAAGTGGCCTCCGAGATCTCCTGATTTGACACCACTAGATTACTTCCTATGGGGTCATTTGAAAATAGTTGTTTATTCAAATGAAGTGCATACACTGGACGAACTGCAACAAAGAATACGTTCAGAATGTGGAAGAATATTGCCCAGAACTGTGCAATCAGCAACACAGAAAGCACTTATGACCAGATTCGAAATGTCTCTCCAGAACAATGGTGGTATCTTTGAACATGTAATGTGATGTGGTCGTAGTTTGATTCCTTTTATGTTTTGTTATCCAGTTGAACAGCTAATCTGCACACATGATATGTTGTCTGGGCTGAGGACTGCTCTGACATCCAACAAGTTCCACACTCTGGAATTAACGCTGACCCAAACTTGTGCATGCAGGCACGAACACATTTGGGCACTTTATTTTAGGTCATAAGTCATAAGACCTGTACTTTCCAATATGGAAATAAAAATTGGTTTTTCTGTCTCAAAAAAGTGACTCTTTGGTGTTGTATCCATTTTGTTGTTTAGTTAGCACGCGTAATGTCATCGGTGCATCCAAACAACAAACAGTACTGGCTCGTCACGGCACACACATTAAGTGGATGTGTACGACTACAAGGGTCTGATAGAATGTTGTTTCATGCCTCCATGTATCTACATTTGCAACGAACAGTTCCCTTTCTGGGTTATTTGTGGGGTTTTGGAGACATGGAACATCACATTTCGCAACAACGCCATTTCGCGCGCTTTCCGTGAAATTCAATTGTGTTTTCGCTAATGATCTGTTCATAAGCATGGCTTTCAAATGAGCAGTCTTTGGACATACGTTGTACATTGACGAATTTTTTTATCGCAGATTTTCGTTTTTATTTTCCTCCCATTCCCCCAAACCCCGGCGAAGGGAGTCAACTTTTGCATTCCGTGGTAGCTCATTTTCACTAATTTACATTCCTTTTTGTTTCAGCTCAATATAAGCTTCGTCCGATCACGAGATATTCCACTGTCCAATGAATCGTGGGACACCCTGTATAGACTCCCACAGTTTTCTAATATTTTTCAACTTCCAGTTCATAATTTGTGTAAAACAGTCGATGCAACCTAACATATTGCCGCGGTACTCTCTACCAAATTTTATATGTTTTTCCATTTCGGATAGGTACTGAGGCTAACATTGAACGCTTTGGGGATGCTCTAGAGTCTTCGTTAAAGCATGGGAGTTTTATATGACCCATCATTGTGATTCTCCCTTTTTCATGAAGCAGTAACTCTAAATTAGTAACGAACGGCTCTTCTTATTAATTTACACCACTAGAGCTTACTTGAAATACGCAGGATGTTTCAAAAATGTGAATTACGAGAAGAAAGAAAGCACGGCTTTAAAATATGTTGGACGAAGCATATGTAGATTCCACTACTTTTACGATAATTTCGCTCAAAATATCCGTAAATTCGGATTTGCGGAACATTAATTTCAGTTCATTCTAATATAAAGAATATGTTAAACAGTACACGTACAAGATAAGAGAGAAAGAGCTTAAGGACACATCAGCGATGCTACATGCTAGAGCTTTTGGTTCCTTGGCTGTAAGCCAAAAAAGTTCAGCAGTGGCTCCAAGAAAAATCTGTGACCAGTTAGGTTGTTTGATAAGTGGGTTCGTGGCGAGAAAATACCGCTAAGCCACTGAGAATAGAAATCCTGAAAAGAAGACAGAATATAATTTGCCCTTAAATAGCATTGTATTCCACTCCAATTACTATTAGTAATCGTAAAATAACGCTTTCACATATAAATTATTAAATCACCATTCAGGTTGAATTTGAATCCATTAATATTATGAGAGGTTGAGTACTATTTTTTCTTCCTTTTTATGTTCAAAAGGTATAACATTCGCTGTCCGGTGGCTTGGTGCTCAGCGACTCGGCACAGTTGTTTGAATTTCAAACTATATCGAACATCGCAGGATGGAGGGCGTATGCAAGGTCATCTAGAAAATACAAGGCCATGACATTAGAGTTATGAATTCCCTCTTTTAGTGACCTTAAGCCGAAACCAAGACTTCCGACAGGTTTAAAACGCTCTCGTCAAATAATGATTCCGAGATATCAGGACGTGTACATGAGAATGATGTCAGGAACGGAGGGAACTGATCTCTCTAATGTCAAATGGCAACTTCTAGACGGCGCCGCCTTTCTTCTGTTACGGGGATTTCTGAGATTTTAAAGGATTTCGGTATTAACGCATTTTCAAGCAAACTCAGATGGCATGAGGGTATTCGGGGACCAAGATACTGAATTGGTAATTATCGTTGTAAAGCAGTATTCACTGGCAGCTTTTCTTAAGTGCTTAAACCGTTTTACTAGCCCACGCTGCGATGATGGGTATGGTCATCAGTAAAGCGGCCAGGACGGTTAAATTGTTTTATTATATCAGAGGAGTCCGGCGCTTCTGACTTTTCAGCAGGGATGGACACAGAAGGGTTAAGGGTAGACAGAGGAATCTAACAAGCGGACAAAGGTCTTAGAAGGGTTGCTGGCGGCATGATGCGCGGGAAAGGAATGTTGTCCGGAGCTTCCAAAGAGACCAACGAAAGAGAATGTCAAGTGGTCAGTTATATTAGAGATGAATAGGAAACAAGTAATCGAAAGAGCGAATACACGCATCTGAGAAAGAAAACGGGCAGCGAGAGAACAGAAATGTGTCACATCATGTGCTCAGTTTTTGAATACCTACTTTTTGTTGCCACCATTCACTCCAAACACTATCGCACTCAGTCTTTCAAATCATCGTAGATAGCGAAGCACTTTCCTTCCCAAAAATCCTTCAATTTAGGGAACAAATGGTAATCACTGAGAGCCAAGTTCTGTCTGTAAGGCAGATGATCCAGAACTTCCTGTTTGAAACCCTGAAGCAGGTGTTGGGTCTGACGTGCCACGTGAGTTCCCGCACTGTCGTGGAGTAACACAAAACAAGCGGCGGTGCCCGACAGCATTCCCCACCGCCTGTGTTTGGATGGCTACAAGCAGCATCTTCAGTGTTTCACAATAGGCGTCGGCGTTGATGGTTGTGCCTCGGGGCACGAACTCAACCACCAAGAGGACTCTGCTGTCCCAAAACACTGTAGCCATGATTTTCTTTAACGAATGCGTTTGCTTACACTTGTTTGGCTTCGACGGGGACCGGGAATGGTTCCCACTGAAACGACTGGCGTTTGTTCTGTGGCGTGGAATGACTGATCCACGTTTCATCTCCTATCACTATGTGGCTCAGAAATTCAGCGCCGGTTTATGCGTACCGGGTCATAAAGCCTCAAAACTGCACTCATTCGGTTTCTTTAATGGTCATCAGTCAAAATTCGTAGCACCCACCTCGTGCAAATTTTCCGGTGGCCAAGGTGTACCGTTACGATTTCACGGAGCAGCGCGCGAGAATCTTCCGGGAAACGGGAATGCAGTTCATCGAGTTTGAAGCAATGCTCATGCCTGATGGCATCATCGACACGTTCCTTGTGGTCCGTTGTAATGAGCGATGGGCGGCCGGAGCGCTGGTCATCACACATATTTGCTCTCACCAGATTAAACATCCGGACCCAACGCCGTACCGATGATTCGTCCATCCCCCTTTCACCGTAATCCGACGATGAGTGTCTTTCGGATGGACGTTTTCAGCATCCAGAAAGCGAATCACAGAACGCACCTCCTACTCCGTGGGATATTGAATTGGCTTCGACATTTCAAACAAGCACAACAACCGTTCCAATTGCTGTATGACAGGAAACTTGCCACGAGCCTCACCAATTTCGGACTGAGGATGGGTGAACTCGACCGCGCGGCGTCCGTCACCTCGCGCGCCCTCTATGCGCAAACGGGTATTACGTTCTGTACGACCTACGTTATTTTTATGTACGATTAAACCAGGACAACCGGCGCATAAAATGTACACGTTAATAAAGAATGCCAGACTGCAACTTTCTCAACTATTTACTTCCTCCGTATTTTCCGCAAGGAGTTGCCACACGGCATAAACCATCGGACCCCGTAACAACCTCGTAAAACTTCCTTCCCTGGGACCAGGGGTCCCAATTTACTGAAGAACGACTGGTCACAGCCCAAAGATTTTAGCGTGTTAGGCATGAAACAACGGCCTTGTAACATAGCTTACTATTTTTGCTTTGTTTTCTTATATTTTAAAACATATCACGTTTTGCTGGAGCTGAGATTCGAACCTATGCCTTCAAATTCCGCAGTGGCTGCTCTCCCAGCTTAATTACACCGGCAGTTTTGTCGCTGCTTCCTTGCTGATCTGACTCATGCACCAATTCAGTAGTAAGTCATGCACGCTATGTTATGTAGTACATTACATCACTCTTCCTTGAGAAATTGCAGGTTTCAGGTCAGCCGACAACCAAACTCAAAGAGCCATTTCACTGTGGAGTAATCAATTTTATTTATTACGTGCGTTATGTGGAAGATTTCTGACCAGTTATCAAACCTAACGACAAGCAGATTTTTGTTTAATTTGTTTGAGAGTTTAACGACCACGCGAGCAAATCAATGGGCTATAAGCAGTCGCTCATCCCTAATTTAGGGCCACTTGTCTCTGGAAGAGAGAGAGAGAGAGAGAGAGAGAGAGAGAGAGAGAGAGAGAGAGAGAGAGAGACAGTGCCGTAAAACAAACACAACATCCATACCTCACAGAGATTCGAACCCAGACAAATCACGGACTCGGACGAGTGGTCAGAAGCCGGTGCTTAGACCACTGTAATACTAGGGAGGAAGGTTAGGAGATTCACTTTCGTTTAGCGTTTACATGACATATAAATTTTGCCGGTGGTTTCGTTCGACGCCAAATATGATATATAACTGCTCTACCAGGGACGAAGGATACGAGATTCACATTCGTTCGGCGCCAATATGACATATAAGATAACCTTTTGCCGGTGGTTTAGACCACTGTACTACCTGGGAGGAAAGTTGAGATACTCACTTTCGTTCGGCGCCAATATGACAAGTAACCTTTTGCCGGTGGGTTAGACTACTGTAATATAAGGGAGGAAAGTTAAGAGATTCACATTCGTTCGGCGCCAGTATGACAGATAATCTTTTGCCGGTGGTCTAGACCACTGTACTACCAGGGAAGAAGGTTAAGAGATTCACTTTCGCTCTGCGCCAATATGACATACGATCTTCAGAAGGTGATTTAGACCACTGTACTACCTGGGAGGAAGCGTAGAAGATTCACATTTGTTCTGCGCCAATATGACATATAATCTTCTGCCGGCGGTATAGTACTACCAGGGAAGAAGGTTAGGAGATTCACTTTCGTTCGGTGCCAGTATCATATATAATCTTTTGTTGGTGGTTTAGACCACTGTACTACCAGGGAGGAAGCTTAGAAGATTCACGTTTTTCGGCGCTAGTATGACATACACTGTATAATCTTTTGCCGGTGGTTTAGACCACTGTACTACCAGGGGAGAAAGTTAGAAGTTTCACTTTAGATCGGTGCCAGTATCACTTATGTATATAATCTTTTGCCGGTTGTTTAGACCATTGTGCTACCAGGGAGGAAGCTTAGGAGATTCACTTTCGTTCGGCGCTAGTATGACATATAATATTTTTTCGGTGGTTTAGACAACTGTACTACCAGGGAGGAAGCTTAGGAGATTCACATTCGTTCGGTGTCAATATGACATATTATCTTTTGCCGATGGTTTAGACCACTGTACTACCAAGGAGGAAGGCTAGAAGATTCACTTTCGTTCGGCCCCAAAATGACATATAACCTTTTGCCGGTGGTTTAAACCACTGTATTACCTGGAAGGAAGCTTAGGAAATCACATTCGTTCGACTCCAATATGACATATAGCCATTTGCCGGTGGTTTAGACCATTGTACTATTAGGGAAGAAAGTGAGAGATTCACTTTCGTTCCGTGCCAAAATGACATATAACCTTTTCCTATGGTTTAAACCATGTACTACCAGAAAGGATGGTTAAGAGATTCACTTTCGTTTGGCACCAGTACGACACACAACCTTATTCTGGTGGGGGGATTCGAACCTATGTTTTACTATTCCGGGGCTGCTGTTCTCCCACTATAACTACGCTGGCAGTCTTATCGCCGCTTCGTTCTCGGTTTGACGTCTGCATCACATCAGTTGTAAGTCATCTACGTCATGTCGGGTATTATACCATATGTTCTACAGAATATTTAAAAGAGATACGATTCCTAAAATAAAAAAAGATACTCCTCCCTGGATACAGGGTGTTTCAAAGGTAACCAAAAGTCGTTGAAAAATCTAAGTTTTATCAAGATTTTGAACGTCATTCGGCGTAATTGCTAGGTCCGCCAGAGCGTCCTGGCAACACTGAAGAATGTTCGTTAGTCATTGACTGGTCACGTGACCTTGATCGAAGAGAAGGACAGCTGGCACAGTGAAGGTTACTTAGCCATGAGTCTCACGCGGAAACAACGTCTCCCGCTTCAACTTGCCTATTCTGAGACAAAGTCTTCGAAAGAAGTGTTGAAATCTTAAGTTCACTACATCTTGATTGTCAAAAGCCGAGTAAATCTGCTGTTCGGCAAGCCGTTTCGGCAAACGGAAAGTACTTGTGATAAAGGACGAAAAGCAAGGAATGGAAGATCTCATGGAAGATGTTTGTTGGAGTCCAGCAAGAAATCACTGCGACGTTTCTAAGAACAGGTTCGCACACCTCTGACATCAGTTCATCAAGCTACGAGAGAACTAAAATTTAATTCCTGTAGAATAGGGTAGCGCATCAGTTGCACCGATAAGCGTGTTCGTTAGTGCCATTGGTACCAAAGATTGTACACAATTCGAGAATATGGGATACTGAAAATCTACACGACCTACACGAGGTCTTAGTGCATGCAGGAAAAGTCAGTTTTTGGTGTACTGTTTCCCGCCGAAGAATTACCGTGCCGATACATTTTGAAACCACTGTGAACTCAGGGGTGTAAAACTAGTAAAATTCAACTGTTTATCTCCTTGCTTAAAGTTGAAGAACGTTTTTGTAGGTTTGAACAAGATTGCACGTAAGTTAAATGAGTCTATGGCTTTACTCAGAGACATTTTAAAGATCAGCTTACCTCAAGCGATCTTTTGCTCCGAAGATCACCTAATTTATCTCCATCAGATTTCTTTTTAGGGCGTTACCTTAAGAAAAGATTCTATGCGAATAATCCTCACATGATGGAAGACAGGAGAGGGAATATAACAAACGGTCTAGAAAATTAAAAATAATCGGAATTATGCCTGTGGTTGGTTTTCTGGTCTTCCATATAACAACCCCTTAGAAAACTTGCACATTGAGTCGCCCTGTAGCGGGAATCGAACCCTTATCTCCCATTTTCCTTTAGAGTATGCTATCCTTTATACCCCCCAGGACTATGAAGTTCCAAGCAACTAATGTCAAGCAATTTTTTACTGCATAAAAAAGGCAGTAAATTAATACTAGAAAAGTAGACCTATTAGCTTGCTATTCCATATTTATAAGCTTTTCTTTACAATTATAACAAATAGATTATAAACAAGACTTGATTCCATACAACCCCCTCGACAAGCTGGTTTCAGAAAAAAAATTCAATGCAATTGATCATATTCAATCAATAAACTTGCTTGTTGAAAAATGCAATGAATACAAATTTCCTCTTTATATAGCTTTCATAGAATTTAAACACGTTATTGATTGTATTATGGTATCAAAAAACCATATATATTGACATAATGAAATATATTTATGAAAATGATACAGCAAATATCATTCTCAATGTAATAAGCGAAAAATTGTATATTAATAAAGGATTAAAGCAAGGAGACACCATTTCTTTTAACCTCTTCACATTAACACTGGAATACATAATTCGTAATTTTTAATGGTATAATAAAGGAGACAAAATTAATGGACTTAAATTGAAAAACCTACGATTTTCTGACGGCATTCCTATTATTGCAAACAATATGGACGCTCTAAAAGAAATGATAGAAGATTTAATAACTAAACCAACATAAATTGAATTAAACATTAACTCTGAGAAAACCAAAATAATGACAAACGGAAAAGGATACGATGAAAGAGGCAATATCATTAAGGTCAACAATAAAGACGATGAAATAGTAGATGAGTACGTATACTTAAGAAAATTGATAACAAGGAAGAATTACCGAGTCATGGAAGAAGTGAAAAGAAGAACAGGAATGGGATGATCAGTTTTTGAAAAAGTAAAGAGATTTAGAAATATTAAAAAAAGCCAAAGAATACAGCAATAATATGTTTGTCCAATGTTTAATAATAGACAAATGAAAAAATCAGAAAGAAGAATGGAAAAATGTCTGCTAAGCATAAGACTCAAAGATAAAATTAAAAAATGAGGAAATAAATGCTAAAACAAAATGTTTAGGTATTGGAGAAAACATACTTCCAAGAAATCGAATTGGGCTGGATACAATGCAAGGCTGAAGCACAATACATATACAAAACGTATAATGCAATGGCGGCATTTGAAGGTAAAAGATCAGCCCTAGGGCATTAGAGAAGATGGTTAGATGATACAAGGAAAACAATTGGAATTTTCTGGCACCAACAAGCTCAGGATAGAAATACACTGCCGGAAACTAAAAAAGAACACCAAGAAGGAATTGGTGGACGATCATAAAATTGACATATGTTAATGGGGTAGAATTTACGTAGGTGTGATGTTAATTTCTGGACCAACCGGTGAGCGCTTACGCCACAGCACGGCATAATATGCAAATTATCATCGGTGGTATTTAAGGAGTACGGCGAAGTGAATGTAATCAGTCCTCGGAGTACGGACACGTGCGAAGACCCTGACGAAACTGCATTGTCTTGACATGGAAGACGTGTACGATTTCAGAAGTTATCGGACTTCGAGCGAGGTCGTCTAGTTGGACTCTGCGAGGCCTGGTGGTCGTATCGTCGTATTGCCGAGCCACTTGGATGGGAAGTATCGGTGGTGGTACGATAGTGGCGTAGATGGTCCGAGTAACATTCCCACACGAGAAGACGTGGAACCGGGAGTCACAGACGGACTGATGAGTGGAACGATCGACGAATAAGAAGAGCGGCGTTGTCAAGCAGAGCATCCACTGCGACACAAATCCGAGCTTCCGTTGCACCTGAGGTGACTGTGCGAAAAATCCGCAACCGTCTACTGGATGCATGACTACGTGCACGTGTGCCTCTGGAATGTGTACCTCTGACTCCAGCCCACCGTCAGGAACGGCTGCAGTGATGTCGCCAACGTATGCACTGGAGAACGCAATGGCGATCTGTCGTGTTCAGCGATGAAAGCAGATTCTGCTTGGAAGCCCCCGATGGCCGTAAGCGTGTTCGCAGGCGCACAGGGGAGCGTCTCCACCCTTCTTGCATCCGCCAGCGACACACACGGCCTACACCTGGTCTCCTGGTGTGAGGAGCGATCAGCTATCACTCCCGTACACAACTAGTGTTTGTACTGGGTACTTTAAACAGCACCTCCTACATCAACAAAATCCTTCAGCCCGTTGTTGTGCCATTTGTAAGGTCGGTCCATCGTGGTGTTTTCCAGCAAGATAACGCACGCCCACACACGGAACGTGCAACGCAACATGCACTTCAGGGTGTGAGACAACTTCCATGGCCTGCACATTCTCCGGATTTGTCCCCCATTGAGCAGGTGTGGGATTTTATGGGACAACGACTTATCCGGTCTCCACGGCCAGCCACGACCATCCCCGATTTACGCATCCAGGTTGAGGATGCTTGGAACTCAATACCCAAAACTTACATCCAACATCTGTACGACAGACTCCATGCCAGAATTGCACAGTGTGACGCAGGTCATGGCGGTTCAACCTCGTACTAACCATGCTACATGGAAATGTTATTTTTCAGTTTACCAGCAAATACAGCTGTATTTTGCCTTAATGTTTTGATCACGTTATCCTCTGTATTCCGTTATTATGCTGTATAAATTTCGTTGGTATCATACGTCTTCTTCTTAGTGTTCTTTTTTCACTTTCCGCTAGTGCAGATGCAAATAATTGGCGGATACCTATAGACAGAAATGGCTATAAAAAGGGTTAAAAGAAAGAAAGAAAGAAAGAAAGAAAGAAACGCTAATCAAATGTAGCTTAGGAATCTGAAACCTCAGATTTTTCGCTAGTTGAAGCGATCAGCCTCATCACAGCGTCATGGTCCTTTCCATCCAGGCTTGGATGTAGGTCTTAAATTGCTAGTATTTCAGATGTAGAAATTTAAGGAAGAAATATTCCTCAGAAATGCGTGGGAACGCACTAGAATATGCATCGCAATCAGAATTACGTACTGTCTTCCCTGTGGCTATGTATGTCCTCAGAATTATGTACTGAAACCACAGGCAATTTATTACATAATTCTGATTGTCTTAAATATCCTAGCGCGTTTTCCATGCATTGCTGAGGAATATTTCTTCCTTAAATTTAAAAATAATGAACGTTGTAAAATTGAAAAATTGGCTGGTGATCAAAGTCTATAAATGAAGTGTACAACTTCACGATGCTATTAAAGAAATTTGATAGATAAAAAACTTACTTTAAACGTCAAGAGTGGTGGCAAGTGTTAAAGTTTGTTAAGTCAGATGATAGATGGCGCCAGGTGTCTCATGTAATGAAAAACCTTGTCAAACACGGAATACAACGGACATGGCTTACCCAGTGGAGAACGCAACCTGTGTGTTTTGGTTTGAGGAATCGAAATCTCGAACAACAGTTCAGCGTACGTTCAGAACAGAGTACAAGAGACAGGCGCCGACGTGAAGGAGCATCGAACAATGGATCAATAAATACAAAGCAAGAAGTGTCTTGAAAAGCAAAAGCACTGGAAGATCTTCCATTTTGGAGGAAAATGTGTAAGACGTGCGTAAGGCTTATTTAAAGAGGCCGAAGAAGTCCAGTTCGCGTCGTCCGTCATGAACTCGAAATACCGTGAGCAACGGTTTGCAAAGGTTCTGCATAAACATCTACGCTTACATACATATAAAGTGCAGTTAGTGCAAAATCTTCGACAAAATGATCAACTACGTAGAAAAGTATTTGCAGTAGACATGCTTAATCGCATTGACAAAGATTCCACACTCCTTTCAGGGATCTGTTTCAGCGATGAGTCGATATTCCAAGTTTCTGGCAGACTGAATAAATATAATTGACGAATCAGGGGCACAAAAAATTTCCATGTGGTTGTAGCACATTGGTGAGACAGCCCAAAAGTTAATATCTGGGCTGGCCTAATGGAAGACAAAGTGATTTCTTCGCTTAACCAACCATTACCGGCATAACGTACCTGGTCATGTTAGAACAATTCGCAATTCCATAACTCCAGGATAGTCAAGATATCATTTACCAGCAAGATGGAGCGCCTCCGCACTGGTCTTTTGATGTACACAGATCTTTAGACCACCATTTTCCAGGACGTCGGACTGGACGTCTGGGTCCGACGGCATGACTATCCTGTTCTTCTGATGTTATCGTATGAGAAGTTTTTCTTTGGGGCTTTATTAAAGACATCGTGTACAAGAAAATGGTTACATCTATCACTGAGGCCAAACAGCACATTGCTGCAGTCTTGTTACACCTGACATTCTGCAGCGTACGTGGGCCAAACTGGACAAGTGTTTATACATCCTGCGAGCAACCGACGTTGCACACGTGACCTACTGACATTTAAAAAACATTCACAATTACCATGTGTTTTGACATTAAAAAGTAAGTTGTTATTTATTGTATTTACTAGCATACTGAAATTGCATACTTCATTTATGAACACCCTGTAAATCCAAGAACATGCGCCGACGAGTCAACTTGTGTCTTTAAAGCAAAGACAAATACTTTCAGCAGCTTTTGTGGAATTGTAGATTCCATATATTTAATTCTTTTAATATTTGCTTATAATGTTAATACAGTATATTGCTTGCTTATAATTTGCCTGTAAAATTCAAAAGTAAAAGATTTTGCTTTGAGTTCGGAGACTTTTGAAACACCGTGTGTAATAAATAGCCGTAACCATCCGCATGTCGTATTTATTAAAACAAAATCGCGTTAAACATGCAAGCGAGTCACTGCAGAAGTTTTCCGATGTACATCGTACAGCTGATTACACACTTTAATATTTATGGGATCGATTTGATAGAGATTTGATGGCATTATTAAATAATTGATAAGCACCGCTTTCTCCAACAAACCTTACAGAACACTAGAAGATTAATATTAACATTCAAAATGTATTAATTTGTGATTATTGTATCTCACAACATAAAAAAATACTATGCAGGCCGTTGACGCCAATTAGGATCCATTCATTTAAGATATGTTTATTGTTTTCTCTGGAAACATGAAATCAAAGGCGCGTGTGTGTATATATTTGTATTTTTACATTGTGTTTTATTTATTAATCAGTTTATTATAATATTTAAGAGAATAATTATCAGCTGTAAGGGTCATTAGTATAAATGAACAATTGAATTTAATTGTTGACTGATATGTCAACGTGAATTTCGATATCAGGATACATAGTTATGTTTTGCTGTGTAATGGGAAAATAGTTCAAACGATAGTAAGGCAATGGACATCTCACAAAGTAGTTTGACATTATCTGTGCTAAACGTTAAAACAAAAAAGACCAGTATAATTACTTTTATTTAATGTCTCAAGAAAGGAAATTAAATTCGTAAATTTCGATTTCTATTATAAAAGCAGCCTCATAAACCGGGGATTCGAAAAGATGTAAAACTCCTCGGAAAACAGAAATTCCAACTACACCTACGTCTATGTCGTTTTTATAAACTGGTGTGAAAAAATTAAGGACAAAAGGAGAAATTAGCATAACAGCGGAACGAGCAGGCAGAACGGACCGAAAAACCACTGACGAAATAGACTAAGATCCGGTACGGTAGGGCATGCGCATATATGAAACATGTCGTAGGGGGGGGTGTCGGAACTGTATAAAGCACACTGTCGGTGTACGCTCAGCAATTCGGTGAAAGCTATTGTACGGTGTACATCGGTTTGAACGACGTCGAGTTGCTGTCATCATGTGATATGGCCAACAGGTAATCCAGTAGATGACATCTGGATCACTTTACCCGAAGTCGCGTCATTGGGAAGTTGGAAGAAGTTGGAAGTGTAACCAGTGTTGCCGAGGAGTTCGGGATCGGTCGCAGCATCGTTTCACGAGCTTGGACAGCATTTCAAACGACAAGAACAGCTGTCCGAGAGTTAAGCAGTGGTCGTTCACGAGCAACCACTGCTGCGGACGATCGGTATATTGTCCTACAGGCGAGAAGAGACAGACGGCAGACAGCGGGAGAAATCGTAAGGCACATGCAACAGACAACTGGACGTCCGTTATCGCGTTTTACCGTGGCCAGAAGGATGCACAAAGGTGGTCTATTTACACGACGACCAATACGGTGTGTTCCATTAACGCCCGCTCATCGGAGATGGCGGTTTCTGTGGAGCCAGGAACACACGAACTGGACACATCAGCAATGGGGTCGAGTTCTCTTTACGGATGTGATCCGATTTAGTCTGACGAGCGATTCTGGACTTATACACATCTGGAGAGACCAGGGAACACGCAACCACACCTCCAACACCATCGAAAGGGACCGGTTTGGAGGTGGCGGAGTTCTCGTTTGGGGAGGTATCATGCTTGGCAGCCGTACTGACCTCCACATCTTCCAAGGAGGTTCAATCACTGGTGCCCGCTACTGTACCGAGGTTCTTCTGCCTCCCATGCGTCTGTTTAGAGGTGCTGTGGGTCCTGAGTTCCTCTTTATGGACCACAATACTATACCTCATCGTACAGTGGCTGTCGCAGAGCTGTTGAAGAGTAAAGATATTCAACGCATGGATTCGCCCGCAAGGTCCTCGGACCTAAATTCCATCGAACACGTGTGGGACCTTCTCGGGAGACGCTTGGCAGCACGTCACCAGCCGCCATCAACGATTCCGCAGCTGCGATTCACACTACAAGAGGAATGGTCCGCGATGCCTCAACAGTTCCTTTACAACCTCGTCCTCAGCATGGACAGAGGTCGTAAATCTTGCAACGCAGTCAGGGATGATCATATCCTCTACTAAGGACTGGATTTTTCTTGGCAGTCCCCTATTACATGTACGTTTCTGTGTTCTGCCCTGTTGTGCTCGAAGCTACCTTTTAAATAAAGTGCCTTTGTATCCTTTGGATTCCTTGTTTGGACGGTTTTGCTCACTTGTCCCATATTCTTATATCTTGGGGATCTTATGGTATGATTTAAGTCGATGTGGAGCTTTTCTGCATGACGTTACATTCAAAAACCGGTCTTGTCTTTAATTTTTGCGGTTCTGTTTAATATAATAGAAATGGAGTCAAATGTCAGGGCATAGGAGCGAGATTTATTCAACAGCCATTATCCTCTAGACTTGAGTAATAAGTTGAGTAATGATTCCATGTATGTTAGAAAGCTCATCATAATCAATTCATTGAATGATTTTACTAACTTCTTCATGATTCTTGGGGAAGGCCTAAAAATGAAGCTTGATCCATGTGCAGTTATTCGTACGTTTTTGCATTTCATAAACTCTTCATAGTGTAATATGTAGAGTAATTTAGTTAATTAAATAACTCATGTTTAAGATAAGAAGTGTATTCAAAATCACAAATAATAAAATTACAAGGTTGATTGTACATTGAACAAATACGCCGCATAAATATATCCCATTAAAAATACGGAAATAAATAAAAATGTATTTTTCAAAAAACTCGTGTAAATAAACAACTGTTTAAGATAATCTACGGCTGAATATGCTTTATCGGCATCCGAGGTTGTCGCAGATTAATAAACTCATCGTAAAACAAATTGTTGCACCCAGAAGGACGTGTTTAAATATCATACACTGAGAATAACTTCTAAGGTTACCTGGAACGATAAATCATTAAACATTGAGACCGATATGGGGAATATTTATTGAGCTACACGCCAAAACGTAGTCCCTCCCAGTATGGTATCAGGCCGCCATATTTCAGCAAAGGTGTGTTGCAGAAACGTATTAACCTAACATTGGGCTGTCAAAGTGCCTGTAATGAACTCCAAAGGTGATTTAGCATCGTAGACAATTGCGCTCCACACCATGACACCAGGGCCTTATGGACGTTTGACGCTCGCGCTGACAACGGTGCCACCACACACGGATTCCGTGGTCGTCTTATCCAAAACAATAGCGGTAATCCTTACTGAAGATCACCCGGGGCCATTCTGAGTTGCTCCTCGACGGTCTGGCACGACACCATTGCAGTCCCTGGTGACGATGCAATGTTGTTAAGGGTAGTCGTCGTAACGGTCTGCGTGTGTGCAGTCCTGCGTCGTGCAGCCGTCTGGCAATGGTAGTGGCACTAATCGGATGACGCATGGAGGGAACCACTGCTCGCTGAATATCCGCGACCGTGGCTATTGTGTCATTCCATACATGTCGGACAGACCGTCGGTCCTCTCTCTCGGTGGTTCGTCTAAATCTCCCATACCCTTCCTGTCGCTGCTGCGTGCCTTGTTCTATCCACTGCCGCCAACAGCGCGCTATGGTGATATCCGCACGACCGTTACGGCGCGCAATACGCGATAACGCCATCCCGCTTCCCTGGGCACCAGGATGCTGCCCTTCTCCAACTCCTTACAACTGCTCTAATTGCTTCTGAACTTTTCTCCGGAGCCTATTTCACTTGCAAAGGATGCCGCCAACACAACGGCACGAGTCAGAATGGCATGCACGCGCAACGGGACATCCTTATACATCCGGTCAGGCACAGCGATACGACCCCTCCTTGCTTGCGTCACATGCGCGGCCGAACGTGATACCTAAATCATGTGCTAGCTTCCTTCTGGGTGCAACATTTTTTTTGACAATGAGTGTAAATCTGTTTATTCTGCAAAATATTAGGCTTAATATTTTATCGAATATATGGTTACAATTAATTACTGACGTTAAAAAGGTGAAGAAAATGATTAACAATTCATATAATTTTATACATAATTACGGAAAACGTCTGGATTTGCTTTTAATTTTCCTTTATTGATCTTTTATAATATTTTTTTACGGCGGATAGTGAGGCCGTTGAATCCTAATTTTAAGGTCTGCACTGGAAAGGGGAGGTGGGCCGCCCCGGTGGCGCAGTGTTCTAGGCGATGGCCTCTGATAATTCGTCCGAACGGGGTCCGGGTTCGAATCCCGGTGAGGCATGGATGTTGTGTTTGTCTTACGGTACTGGCTCTCTCCCTTCCCTGGAACCAGGGACCCTAAATTAGGGATGGGCGACTGGTTATAGCCCATTGAGTTGCTCACGGTGGTCGTTAAACCTCCAATCAAAAAAAAAAAAAAAAAGGTGAGGTCGGGGAGGGGGGGGTAAATTTTAGCACGCAATTTCCAGCGGCACAAGTCGCCACTGAACAATCACTATGTCAAAAATATGCTACAGATAATGAATAAATGAATTGTACTTCTTCATTAAGCACTTCGAGGTATTAGTTTCTTTCTTGATATGATTAAGTTCTTATCTTATCATAAAAGTATAAAATTATATTATGTTAGTTTTTGAATACCCTACTTGGAACCTTTTAAACACTGGATATCATACACCGAGAATAACTTCTTTCTAAATAATTAATAAATATTTTTATATAGTGTTAAATTATAACCTAAATCAAAAATTCATTTCTTTTATAAATGAATTAGCGCAAGAGTTTGAGTAATACCTCTACGGAAAAAATCAGCTGCATTGTTCCTCTTCGTAATCATCAGTTAAGTTGTAATCAGTGAAATGCCACATCAGTTCTTGAAGTTCCAAGGAAGTTTCTGAAATTTCGACTGTAGCAAAACGTCCGGATTACGAAACTGAAATTAACACGAATAACAGTAACCATAAATATGAATGTGAAAGGGACAACCTTTCACATTCACATTTATGGTTACTGTTATTATATTGTTACCTACAAATTCTACGAGTTCAAATTAATCATGAAATGCTAACGAAAGGCAAATAAGTGCTACAGAAGTATTCATTTTTATTGGTGTAGTAATAGATGTGAACCACGTTTCGGACGATGCTCCGGTGGTGTTGATTCGTCCGAGAAAGGTTCGGGTTCGAATTCAGATGAGGCATGGATGTTGTGTTTGTCTTACAGCACTGTCTCTATCTTTGCCCTGGAACAAATTGCCATAAATTAGAAATAGGCGGCGAACTCTAACAATGGCCGATTGAGAAATGGAAATTGAATAAAAACGGATGAACCTGAGGAAAGATTGTAAAACACAAGTTTGTTCGTTTGAAAAAGAGGAAAGATTGTGAAAACACAAGTTTGTTCGCGACGGACATCAAATCCGCGTTCCCTCACTCCGGAGTAAGTTGCTCTTCCAACTGAGCTACGCGGACAGAATGTCTCACTGCAGATTTGGGGTCTTGACACATGTTTTCTCCTCTGTAGTACGTGACATCATCTCCCTCTTAATTTTGTTTGTCTTTGAAGCATCGTAGGAATTTTTCATTAATTCCAAACAACATGTGGAACAAACATCAAACATTTTTAGAAAAACTCGACGACCAGTGGATCCATTTTCCACAATCGGGTGCCAATGTGAAAACACAAGTTTTTCCGTGCCGAACGTTTAATCGGGGTCCACCCACTTCGGAGTTAGGCGCTCTCCCAACTACGCTACACGGACATGTGCTCTCATCGCTATTTACCTTTATCTCGTGTGTGTTCTGCGGGGCAGGCACGTCACATCCCTCGCCCTTCCCCGAAAGGGGGCAGGGGGTATGGCCCAGTGGTCAGCCTTGACCATGTGCGCCAAAGGGCAGTCATCCTATAAAGAGCGTGCATTTGAGAAATCCCAGACAATTTGGTGCGTGGTACGTAACAGCCAACTGATTTATTTTTTCGAAGCACTGAAGAAGGGAGTCTCATTTTCCCGGTCTCGCGGTGTGGAAAGAACATCACAGGATTGCGATAAACTTAACAGCCGGGTCATCCTGAAAGTTTGGGCGCCAATGTGACGTTCAAGTTTGTCCGTTACGGTCATCGAAGCCGTGTCTCCTCACTCCGGAGTAAGTCACTCTCCCAACTGAGCTACGCGGACGGAATATCTCGCTGCAGATTTGTAGTCTTGACACATGTTTTCACCTCTGTAGTACGTCACCACTGCATTTTAGGTTAAAATGAGCCAACCGAATAAAATTTATCAACGTTGTTCAAAGTCAATGCAACCCGTTAAAAGAGAAATCCCGAATTTCTACAACTGATAAGACATCTAGAAACAGCTACTTACTTCCACGAGCGGCTAAAAAGGTATGTGACGAAAATTAACACATGGCGCACGAAACGTTTCTAATGGAAGAAGGATGGTATCGAAGACTCAGGGATTTTCAAATTTAACTGTTAACAAGAAAGATGACATAAAATTTTCCGGTGTAATAAGTAAGTCTTTTGAATCCGTTTTGACGCAAATTAAATTTATCAAAGCTTTTCAAAGTCAATGGAACCAGTTTGGAAAAAAATAGTATCTGACGGAGGAAGGAAGTTTTTCAATCGGGTTTTTAATCTTTCAGATATTGCTGTAAACGGAATCGTGAGCTTACGCCCTCTTATTGCAGACTTGTGCGTTAAGAAAAATATGAATTTATATGAAAACATTTCGCACCGGAAACGATCTCCAGCACACAAATATTTTTTTTGAATCGGACTCTTAGAAACAAGATATCGACAAAAATAAGATATGAATCTACGCTCCCTGGCGAGAAAAACATGCATTATTTTAAGAAGAACATACTCTCAAAATGTTTTTCGATTTGAGCAGTATAGGTCTACGAAAGAATGTTTTCAATCAAATTTTCAGTAGCTCAGATTTTGCTGCAAATACATAAGCAGAAATTAACACTTATGCCCCCTGGTGGCCAAACCATTCTTTACTAACATTAGAAATTATATGAAAAATATTTTTCATAAAGTGTTGTATGCGATATAGGAAAAAAATTTCAAATCGGAGTTTTAGAAGCAGGACTAACGCAGAAAACGCATTTTACCTTTGCGCCCTTAGCGAAAAGTCTATGATTTACTGAAAATTTTGAATTTATATGAAAAACATTTTGCTTCGGAAACACTTAGGAAGGTATTTCAACAGGAAGGGATTTTTCAAATCGGACTCCTAGAAGTAGAGATATTGACAAAAATGAGATATACATCTACGCCCCTGGCGTAAAAACCATGCATTATTTTAAGAAGAAAATGTTCCTAAACGGTTTATCGACGTGAGTAGTATCGATCCACAAGCACGTTTTTTTCAGTCGAGATATTAGGAGCTCAGGTTTTGCTGCAAATACATTAGAAGCGAAAATTAAGACTTACGCCCCCTGGTTGCCAAACCCTTTTTTTTTTTTTATAAAAATTAGAAATCAAATGTAAATGATTTTCCATCAGGAGCTGTATCCGGTGCAGAAAGAATTTTTTTCAAATCGGAGATTTAGAAGCAGAGATATAGAGGGAAACGCAATATACCTTTACGCCCTTTAGCAAAAAGTCTATAAATTACTTGAAAATTTTGAAATTATATGAAAAACATGTCGCAATAGAAACACTATCCAACAAAGAAGGAATTTTTCAAATCGGACACCTAGAAGTAGAGATGTTGACAAAAATAAGATATACATCTACGCCCCCTGGCGTAGAAACCATGCATTATTTTAAGAAGAAAATGTTCCTAAAAGGTTTGTCAACGTGAGTAGTATCGGTCTACAAACGACTTTTTTTCAATCGAGAATTTAGAAACTCATATTTTGCTGCAAATACATCAGAAGCGGAAATGAAAGCTTACGCCCCCTCGTGCAGGGCTGTAGCTATAGGTTTTGGCGCCCGGGGCAAGAAAAAATTAATAAGTCCTCCTATAGAAAACACAAAGTACAATAAACCCATTAACACAAAATAAATAACGAAAGAAAAATTAATAAGTCCTCCTATAGAAAAAATAAAGTACAATAAACCCATGAAGAGAAAAGTGAATATAAAAACACGTAGAAAATAAATATTTCAGTTTAGAACAGCGGTTTCCATTTGGTGGTTAGCGACCCCCCTAGGGATCCGCGATAGGGTTCCAAGGGTTAGTGGTAAAAATTCAGTAGTGGCGTCTCCATGAAGTTACTACACGGTCGAGTCACATTATTGTGACCACCAAGTAATATCCAGGGTAACCACCGTGTGCAGCGCGGACAGCTGCTAGACGGGCTGGGAGTGAATCAATAAGGTGCTGGAAGGTGTTCACAGCTTTGTGGAGCCATGCTGGCTGCAGTGCACCTGACTGCTGCTGTAGTGTGCGCCGTAGAGCGAACAACACGATCGAGATGGGTCCAGAGATGCTCAATTGGGTTTAACTCTGGGGAATTAGGGGGCCAGGGAAGTACTTTGAAGTCCTCATCGTGCTCTTCTAACCCTTCTCGAACATTTCTAGCTGTGTGACAGGATCCCTCTCCAACCCCTCTAGGACATTTCTAGGTTCCGATACGTATCCTAGGGTATCTGGTATCATAATGTCAACAACAGGTCCTCCAGTTCCCACATATTTTGGTGTGGTTGTGATTTAGCGGTCGATCCCGCTTTTCGAAATTGAACCACAAATGTTTGAAGGATTCGTGTCAGGTGAATTTGTAGGCCAGGGCATTAACAGAAAGTCACCAGCATGTCCCTCGAACCACTGCTTGACGTTTCTGGCAGCGTGGCATGGCGTATTATCCTGTTAGTAATGGCCACCACCAGCAGGTAACACAGTTGCCATGAATGGGTGAAATTGGGCCGCATAGATGTTCAGATACCTGACAGTTGTCAGGGATTTTCCTATTGGAACAATGGGGCCTGAAGTGTCCCAAGGAAGCATCGTCCGTACCATAACACCGACGACGCCGGCCTGCTTTCGCCCAACAGTGCATCCATGTGCCATAGCCTCCGTTGGTAATCGGCGTATCCTCAATCGCCCGTGTACGTGGTGCACCAGTAATCTTCATTCGTCAGACCAGGCAAGTTTCTCCTAATCATCCATGTCATATCTCGATGATCTTGGTCCCATTTCATGCGTTGTTAGCGATGGGGTGCAGTAAGCATGGGGACGCGGCTGGGTCTGCGTCAACGCAGGCCCATGATCAAAAGGCCGCGATGAACTGTGTGCTGTGATACATTGCCCTGATCCCCACTGTTGTGGCTGCGAGTGCTATGTCGCACTGTGGCCCTGATGTCGCTGTGAACAATACTCGACCATCTCGGCTCCCCTCTGGCATCAATGAGCTGTGGAGGCTCACGGCTGGACAACGATTCGTCGTTTGGCCATCTGTGCATCGCTTTTGATACGTACTCACTACAAAAGCACGTGAACAACCCACAAGCAGCGCCGTTTCTGAGATCGGAGTTCCGAGGTGACGTGCCATCACAATTTGTCCTTTATCAAATTCCGATTAATCGGCAGCTTTTCTCATTCTGACTCCGAGCATCCTGCTAACCGAAAACCGTTCCTCGGGTTGTATATATACTGCTCTGTGTACTTCACCTACGACACCGTTCGGTCTCCAGGCGCGCTCATTTCTCTAGCCTGAGGGTGGTCATAATGTAATGGATCATCGGTGTATGTTTCTGGAAATATTTTTTACAACTAATATACAAGAATTTCTATAAAAAAATGTAACTTCCGTGAGAGGAACCGGAAGTACTGAACGCAATTAGAAATGTACATACCAAACTGTTATATTACATATTACGTGAACAGAAATAGTTTGCGATAACAATATAATGTTGAAAGTGGTTCTCCAATTAAAAATGGTTGGGAACCGCTGCTTTACAAGATGGAAACATGAATAAAAACTTGGGATAGAAAAAATATCGATTTCTGAAAACAAAATGTTGCATAGAATATTTATGAATAAGAAAACAATAAATCTTTCTATAGAAAAATGAATTAAAATAAACGTCCGCACATAAAAAGTAATGCTGAACACGTGAAAGAAATAATGCTTCTAAGTTTACCAGAAAAAAATATGAATAAACATAAACATGATCGAAAGAAAATCTAAATTCCTGTAAACAACACGTTGCATAGAAAAAGTAAAGTTATGACAAAAGAAAATGCATACTGTTTGTGTTCCGATTGAAAAAAATTAAATAATAAGAAACCCCTACAGAAAAAATAATTCTGAAACGTGAAAAGAAAGCCTTTCGTTGGGCAAGGAAGTTTATTAACAATGTTAGACAAATGTAATAAAAAAAGTTTGAACAACACCTTACGTTGATCCCCTTGACCACTCCAACCAAGTCTCGGTATCCGTATGGGTAGAGCACTTGACTACCACGCAAACCCAAACTGCTCTTCGCTTTTTTTGAAAATAGATCCATGGTTAAAAAAATTCTTGAGTCCATTTTTCAATTATAAATTTCTCATCCCCAAAAACAGATTGAGAAGTTTCAAAATAAAAATAGCGAATGAATAATTAATACAGACATTTAACGTGGACCAGGAACATAAAACAAAGATCTTCGCTCTTTCCACGTTTTATAAGTGAGCTTACCATCTTTGGTGAATCCCCAGCATTGTGCGAAGCTCCAAGAAGCAACCTACCAAATTGGCTTGGCAGTTAGCGTGTGTGAGTCCGGAGGAATTCGATGCCGCTGTGGTGTGGCGGAAGCCTATCCGGCGCGTAACTGGAAGAACCTGGGTTCGACTCCCGGTGGCGGCCAATGAGAATTTTTCCGAGACTCACTTATAAAACGTGGAAAGAGCGAAGATCTTTGTTTGATGTTCTTGGTTCACGTTAAATATCTGTATTAATTATCCATTCGCCTTCTAATTATTTCTTCAGTTGCTGCTTACCATCTTTGGGGAATCCCCACCATTATGCGGAGGCTCCATGAAGAAACCTGCCAAATTGGCTTGGCAGTTAGCGTGTGCGAGTCCGGAGGAATTCGATGCCGCTGTGGTGTGGCGGAAGCATATCCGGCGCGTAACTGGAAGACCCTGGGTTCGACTCCCGGTGGCGGCCAATGAGAATTTTTCCGAGACTCACTTATGAAACGTGGAAAGAGCGAAGATCTTTGTTTGATGTTCTTGGCTCACGTTAAATATCTGTATTAATTATCCATTCGCCTTCTAATTATTTCTTCAGTTGCTGCTTACCATCTTTGGGGAATCCCCACCATTATGCGGGGCTCCATGAAGAAACCTGCCAAATTGGCTTGGCAGTTAGCGTGTGCGAGTCCGGAGGAATTCGATGCCGCTGTGGTGTGGCGGAAGCATATCCGGCGCGTAACTGGAAGACCCTGGGTTCGACTCCCGGTGGCGGCCAATGAGAATTTTTCCGAGACTCACTTATGAAACGTGGAGAGAGCGAAGATCTTTGTTTGATGATAAAAATGGCGAACAAAAATGATTCCCCAATATTTAAAGTTGTTTGGTCAACATCGACATCCACGTGAAGGTTACGTCATGCAATAAAAAATGGCGGACACCGAGGGCCACACCCACCTTTACCAATGGTAGAGACGTTTCTTCGTTAACGTTCAGGTGAAGCTCATCCGTGGCGTCACTTCCGGCACCGAAGTGCCCCATTTACTACTTCTTAGCATATTTCCCTCTTTAAAGAAAGCATTCTTCCGAAGACGATCAAATCAAAAACGATCTGATTTAGATTAGTACGCTCCGCCTTTGTAATTATTCACTTCCATTATTTCACAGAAAGTGCCCTTAAAATTAATTAAGATACAACAAATTACAACTTGGTAGATCAGTTGTTTTTACTTTTTATGAAACATAACCTTTCCAGATTTTTAACGTTAAGTTTGAGCACGCCGTAATAAATATCCGCCGAAAGGAAAATATAAGGATTAAAAATTGAGCAATTAAAGGAGAGCTGTAAAAAAAGTCGAATCCAAATGATGAGAAACAGTAGCATACCAACATAACTAATGGTTTGGTTTTCATAATTTTATTAGAGTTTCGTTGATACCGTAATTAAGAAAACATAAGAAATAGTGACATCATATGATAATTAAAACAATACAACTAATGCAGCAGCACTTGGCACTTTTAAAATTCTTTCGAGATGTAAAAAACTTGAAATGCGAACAGAATTCGAAATACCTTCCCAGTTACATGACTTCAAAATAATGGCAATAAAAATAGTACATCTTTTTTTCAGAACTGAGGCTAAAATGAAAAATCGTGTAAGATGTGCTTGTTCTCTGGTTAATTAATTAGTTGAGCGGCAATTATTTTGAAATTCATTGAATGAACACAAGGTTTTTATTTCAAGTTGAAGCATAACACTTGAATAAGATTTCCCCGGGGTTTGTCTCATTTCACTTTTTCCAGGAATAAAAAACTTCCAGTTTCAGATAACGTTTGGAGCATTTTTTATATAGCGACATGTTTTCTGAGTAGAAAATATGGATGAGAAAAAAATAAAAAATAGGGTTGGAAATATTTTTCGACTTATTCTGCACGTCTCGTAAGATATTTCAAGTAAGTGGTTTACTTTCTGTCAGAAACTTCAGCTAACAACTAATTATGTATTTTCGTCAGAAGTTTAGTTTACGATATAGTTAACATTACTTTCGAATGTAAGATATGTTTTTTTTATAGCTGTCAATTTTTACTGTAAGTCGTTTCAATAAAAACGTGGTAATTTAAAACATAAACATGTTAACATCACATACGTGTGCATAAATAACAGTAGAACAAGAAAATGCGATACATGGACACATACGTTACTATATTTAAATACTTCGATTCCTGTATATTAATAATGCTAAAAAATTAACCAAACATACACAAACTGATATTTCTTAATTTACAATTATAAAAGATAATTTTATTCACAACAAAGTGTTTCCTTAGGATGGAAATTATGTTGGTTAAACCAAAAACAAGTTTTTACACAGACCAACAAAAAAGCAATGGTGCTTTGGAAGTTAGACGTATTTTGGGCTATACTTAGGTCGCTGATTCCAAACATTCCATTGGATTTGCCGTATCGGGTTTAGTTTTAGAGATACGGCATATCCACTTAGATGCTGATGTGCAGAGATAAAATGAAGTGCACATTTTTTATTAGTGATTGAGGGCTATAAAGGAACAATTTTGTTTCCCTTACGTTTGTAGGTATGCCAGGTTTGACGACGATCCCGTGAATCGAAGCTCGGCAGTAACAGAAACAGATGCACGTAGAGAATGGCATGGATGAATGTTGACGGAGCCTGTGTTATGTTGCTCCGGGAATTAAGTGAACTGTCATTACAATAACTTCAATATATGTGAATGTAGTGTTATAATTTATAATTGTAAAGCCAATGTCTGGTAATTTAATTGTGAGTTTATAAACAATTATGTGATCTACTTAAGTTTGCAGATTGAGTACACGCCATTGCTTCCTCACGAATAAGCTGCTTGAATCATCCAGATTTCTTTTGCTACATTGGTGACGCGTAAACCTAAAGGAAAGTAGGAAACCTATTTCTGAGTTTGTGAAGAGAGGATATCTTGGTTACTTTTATACACTGGTGTGCAAAGATTAAGGACGAAGAGGAAAAATTAGCATAACAGCGGAACGAGCAGGCAGAACGGTACGAGAGACCACTCAGGAGTTAGAGTAGGGTACGGTACGGTAGGGCATGCGCATGTATAGAGCATGACGTAGGGGGGTGTCGGAAGGGTATAAAGCACACGGGCGGTGTACGCTCATTAATTCGGTGAAAGCTATTTCATGGTGTACATCGGTTTGAACGACGTCGAGTTGCTGCCACCGTGTGATATGGCCAACAGGCAATCCAGTAGACGACATCTGGATGACTTTACCCGAGGTCGCGTCATTGGGAAGTTGGAAGAAGGTCGAAGTGTGACTAGTGTGGCCGAGGAGTTCGGGATCGCTCACAGCATCGTTCCACGAGCTTGGAGAGCATTTCAATTGATAGGAACAGCTGTCCGAGAGTTTAGCGGTGGTCGTCCACGAGCAACCACGGCTGCGGACGACCGGTATATTGTCCTACAGGCGGGAAGAGACAGACGACAGAGAGCGGAAGAAATCGCCAGGCACATGCAACAGACAACTGGACGTCCGTTATCGCGTTTTACCGTGGCCAGGAGGCTGCACAAAGTGACTTATTTGCACGACGACCAGTACGGTGTGTGCCATCAACGCCTGCTCATCGGAGACGGCGGTTTCTGTGGTGCCAGGAACACCAGACGTGGACACATCAGCAATGGGATCGAGTTCTCTTTACGGATGAGAGCCAATGTAGTCTGACGAGCGATTCTGGAAGTATACACTACTGGAGAGAGCAGGGAACACGCAATCCCACCTCCAACGTCATCGAAAGGGACCGCTTTGGAGGTGGCGGAGTTCTCGTTTGAGGCGGTATCATGCTTGGTAGCCGTACTGACCTCCACATCTTCCAAGGAGGTTCAGTCACTGGTGTCTGCTATTGTGCCGAGGATCTCTTGCCTCACGTGCGTCTGTTTAGAGGTGCTGTGGGTCCTGAGTTTCTCTTCATGGACGACAAAGCTACAACTCATCGTACAGTGGCTGTGTCAGAGCTGTTGGAGAGTGAATATATTCAACGCATGGATTGGCCCGCAAGGTCCCCGGATCCAAATCCAATCGAACACGTGTTGGACCTTCTCAGGAGACGCTTGACAGCACGTGACCAGCCGGCAACAACGATTCCTCAGCTGCGATTGGCGCTACAAGAGGAATGGGCCGCGATGACTCAACAGACCCTTGACAACCTCGTCTTCAGCATGGACCGACGTTGTAAATCCTGCAAGTCAGTCAGGGGTGATCATATCCCCTACTAAAGACTGGATTTGTCTTGGCAGACGCCTGTCACATGGACGTTTATGTCTTCTGTCCAGTTGTGCTCCCCCGCACGGGGATAACTGGTTTTCCAGTTATTTGGGGAGCTGCGCCCCCACGGCCTGAGTTGACCTTGAGACTGGTCAACATCTGATGTCATGCCACCGCTTGTTTTTTTTTCGGTGCTGTTGGAGTTTGCAGGCACGGCTGTCCATCCAGCTGTTGGGGAGTCGCGGCCCCACGATCCCGAGCTGGTCTTGTGTCTCGCTTTTCCGTTTTTATTTATTTTCTGCACTGGCCAGTTTTCCGTGTTGTATACTCTACCTAATCGCTACCACGATATATACTAAAACCCTGGTCTAGTGATTTTGTTATCCTCCACTACTAAGTGCTTATATTAACAGCTCAGTTCGTAGGTTGCTGAGATTCCGTTTAGGTTCCACTCCAGGGTTTTGTCTTCCTTGGATTACTTTTTCCCTTTTAACTGGTTTGGGTGCTAGACCTACCTGCATGTTTGCCGCGGGCGGAGACCCGTGAGGCGGAAATGGGATGTCTGTCGGCTGAGGTCGCAGGAGACCGGAGAAGTGCCTCCTGTGTACCAATACTCCTCTTCGACCCCGGCTTCGCTTTAAACGGGAGGTTAGAGACTAATCCACCTCTAGTCAGAAGTCCTGTACCAAGTTGTGTACAAGGTTTTAGCGGCTTTATTGTTGTATAGCACTGCAGGGTAAGCCCGGGGGCTGTGGGATCATGCCAAAGGCGTTGGCATGACGGTACCCGGAGGCCGAAGTGTCCGCCGAGTGCGTGTGATCACAGAGCCAACGGACTATATCTGCAGCGTATAAGCTCCAGAACTGTGTCCAGCGTCATTTTCTTGGCTTGCAGACCACCAGTTCTCCATTGTAGGGCTCGGTGGTGGGTGGAGTAGTCTGCAGACGAATCCTCCTCCTTTTTTCCATGGCTAAAAAAAAACTCCAAACTCAAGTCACCTGAGAAAATGATAGTTGACAACGACTCTCCTTCGTCTTTTTAGAGTACTAAGTCCCATAACCTTAAACGATCTTTAGATCATGACCTGGACCAAGAACGTGGAACCTCTTCTTCGGCAGCTGCACCAGTCGCTCCAAAGCGTCGTCTCCCCTCGATTGCTGTGAATACGCATGCTACACACTTAGTTGTAGAATCCATCGATCCGAATGAGAGACTGTCCACCAGATCTCCCTTTTTCATTTCTAAAACTTTGGACGCTGCGGTTGGCTCCTTGAAGCCTGTGAGGAAGCTTCGCTCTGGGGACCTGCTTGTCCAAACTTGCAGTGTTTCTCAGAGTAACACTCTTCTGCACCTCACTAGTCTTCAAGGCATTCCTGTCAAAGTGACACCTCACCCGTTTCTTAACACCTCTCGGGGTGTTATTTCAGAGTCTTATCTCTTGCCATGCAGTGAGGACGAATTGGTGAGTGAACTTGCAGGTCAGGATGTTATTGCTGCACGTCGTATCATGTTCCGGCGCGATGGTTCTTTGATTAAGTCTAAAAATGTAATCTTGACTTTTAACTCCCCGAAAGTTCCGATCGAAATCAAGGCTGGCTACTTGGTCTGTGGTGCTCGCCCGTACATTCCCAGTCCTCTGCGCTGGTTCAGGTGCCAAAGGTACGGGCATTCACAACGTTCATGTAACAGTTCCGCTCGTTGCGCAAATTGGGCTCCAGTAAACATGACGGGGAAGGTTGCACTTCTGCGGCCTGCTGTGTTAACTGTGGTGAGGCCCATGCAGCTTACTCCCGCAACTGTATGAAATGGAAGGACGAGATGGCGATCCAGCGCCTCAAGACCTTGGAAGGCCTCTCGTACCCTGCTGCCAAGGCCGAGTTGGGTATTCCCAACAACCGACAGCGTACTATTGCCGCAGTAGTCCAGTCTCTGCCACAACCCGTGCAGCCCTTTGTTCATCGCCCTGTAGCTCTCGCTGGACTTGCCAAGAGATCTACAGCTGAACAAGCGACACAGATGGATTTCGCCGAGCTCCAGCTTATTCGACCAGCTGACTCAGCGCCTTCTCTTTTGAAGACGACCGACTCTTCCAGTTTCCAGCAGAAAGCCTGCACATGTGGAAGACCCGGCCCTAAATCCGCAAAGGTGTGCAGTGTCCATCGAACTGTCGCGGTCCAACTGACCAACATTGCAACTATCCCAGACTCAGCGAGGTCCCCACCCTCAACCAACATTATAGAGGAACATAAGGGGAAGGAGAGTTACAGTTTGTCCCTCTCCTGTGACTCATCTTATGTGTAGTTGTGTTCGTTTTCGTGATGTGTTTTATCATTCTCATTCCTCAGTTTTACTTAATCGGCTAGTTTCTAACCATTGTACCATGTTTTTAATACTGTCTGTTTCACTGTCTTTTTTGGCCCTTCCATCATTCTCATGGTTCGGTTTTACTTGGTCAGCCAGATTTTGGGATTTATGCCACGTTTTTTTTTAATACTGTTTGTTTGTCTTGTGTTTGGCGCTCTTTGGCCAAACATGGCCCTTGCGCCATAAAAATCAACCAACCAACCAACCAACCAACCAGTTGTGCTCGAAGCTACCTTTTCAATAAAGTGCCTTTGTATCCTTTGGATTCCTTGTTTGGGCAGTTTTGCTCACTTGTCCCATATTCTTACATCTTGAGGATCTTATGTTATGATTTGAGTCGATTTGGAGCACTTCTGCACGACGTTAGATTCGAAAAACTGTCTCGTCATTAATTTTTGCACTCCAGTGTATCTAGCTTGGAGACCAAGATAATTCGTGTGCTCCCCATATAGTACGCACAGCTTGCACGGACCATTTGCGGTAATGGACAAATTCAAAGCAGAGTTGCCTGAAATTTGAAGTACCAATGATTTGGAGGGACGCAAAAAACCATGATGATTGTGTGTTCGATGAAGCTATCAAGGTAGACAACTTTATAAATCGAAAACAACTGTCTCCAGACTATTTTTTTCCTTATGCAACGATATATACAGCAAGCATGTTACCGTTTTGAGGCACACAGGTAGTAGTTGGTTCTCACGTGGCAAAGTGCTTACGCGTTTGTTCGAATTAAGACAAGAATTTACTATTTCCAATCAACATTACCTTTGCCTTGTCAATATTAAGAGAACAATCGAAAAAATCGAAACCAGTAGACATATCCTGAACTAGATTCAGCAGGATGACCTCAACCACACGCAAATGAGGTATCTGTTTAATCTTTCAGCCTTCCACCAGAGCTCCCATGGGATGATAAAGCATGCATGTATGGTAATGTACACGATAACAAAAGTGTAGAGTGATTTTGTACGAACTTTATCAAGTGCTCAACGCTTTAACTAAAATGAAGAGAGTGACCTCATCAGGGATCTGAACCTGACAAAATAGTATTCTGAATTTCAGGCTTACAGGTTGAATTAAAAGAATTCACTTCATTCTACACTGGCGGAAAGTGAAAGAAGAACACCATGAAGGAATTGGCGGACGATCATGAAAATTTACATATGCTAATGGGGTCGAGCTTACGTAGGTGTGATGTTAATTTCGGGACCAACCGGTGAGCGCTTACGCCACAGCATGGCATAATATGCAAATTATAGTCGGTGGTATTTAAGGAGTACGGCGAAGTGAATGTAATCAGTCGTCGGCGTACGGACACGTGCGAAGACCCTGAAGAAGCTACAATGCCTGGACATGGAAGACGTGTACGATTTCAGCAGTTATCGGACTTTGAGCGAGGTCGTCTAGTCGAACTCTGCGAGGCCGGGTGGTCGTATCGTCGTATTGCGGAGCGAATTGGACGGGAAGTATCGGTGGTGGTACGATGGTGGCGTACATGGTCCGAGGAACATTCCCACACGAGAAGACGTGGAATCGGGAGTCACAGTAGGACTGATTAGCGGACCGATCGACGAATAAGAAGAGCGGCGTTGTCAAGCAGAACATCCACTGCGACGCAAATATGAGCTGCCGTTGCACATCGGGTGACTGCGCGAAAAATCCACAAACGTCTACTGGATGCAGGACTACGTGCACGTGTGCCTCTGGCATGTGTACCTCTGACTTCAGCCCACCGTCAGGAACGGCAGCAGTGATGTCACAAACGTCTGCACTTGAGAACGCTATGGCGATCTGTTGTGTTCAGCGATGAAAGCTGATTCTGCTTGGGAGCCGATGGTCATATGCGTGTTCGCAGACGCACAGGGGAGCTTCTCCACCCTTCTTTCATCCGCCAGCGACACACAGGGACTACACCTGGTCTCCTAGTGTGGGGAGCGATCAGCTATCACTCTCGTACACAACTAGTGTTTGTACCGGGTACGTTAAACAGCACCTCCTACATCAACAAAATCATTCAGCCCGTTGTTGTGTCATTTGTAAGGTCGGTCCATCGTGGTGTTTTCCAGCAAGATAACGCACGCACGCAAAAGGCACGTGCAACGCAACATGCACTTCAGAGTGTGAGACAACTTCCTTGGTCCTGCACGTTTACCGGATTTGTCCCCCATTGAGCACGTGCAGGATTTTATGGGACAACGACTTACCCGGTCTCCACGGCCAGCCGCGACCATCCCCGATTTACGCGTCCAGGTAGAGGATGCTTGGAACTCAATACCCCAAACTTACATCCAACATCTGTACGACAGACTCCATGCCAGAATTGCATAGTGTGACGCAGTTCATGGCGGTTCAACCCCGTACTAACCATGTTACATGCAAATGTTATTTTCCAGTTTACCAGCAAATACAGCTGTATTTTGCCATAATGTTTTGATCACGTTATCCTCTGTATTCCGTTATTATGCTGTATAAATTTCGTTGGTATCAGACGTCTCCTTCTTGGTATTCTTTTCTAACTTTCCGCTAGTGCATTATGGGTATGCAAACGTTTCCGCCGTCCCCGCTGGCAGGCGCTCTAGGGGTCTAACCGACAGAAAACCCATGCTGTCAGTTCGTACATGAAGCCAAGCATGGAGGTCGATAAAGCTCATTTGCTGCACTGTTTGTGATTCATGTTTAATTTAGGGAAAACTGCGAGCGAAACATACGGTTCAATATGTCAGGCGCATGCCGAAACGGTTATGGATGAGCGGACATTTCGAGAATGGTTTTCCAGTTTTAAAAAAGGTGATTTAAGCTTAGAAGACAAGCCACATGTAGGTAAACTGCAGAAACTCACAGACAAGTAGCTGGAATAACTGTTGCCAGAGAATGTCACACGATTGACCACGCAACTGGCGAAATGTTTGAAAATGACTCATTCAACAGTGGTACGGCTTCTGCAGGCCTTAGGGAAGATCCAGAAGATTGGTAATATTGGTCAACGATCGGGCGTCTGCATGTCGTTTCTGTAGAAGTTTCAAGGCAGTATTTCTTGTGGAAGGTTGTCACCGGGGACGCAAAATGGGTATATTGCGACAAACCCGTGCTCAAGCGATCCTGGGTCGACCCAGGCCAGCCATCAAATTCCACTGCAAAACAGGATATCCACGGGGAAAAGGTGCTGTTGTGTGTGTGTGTGTGTGTGTGTGTGTGATGGGATATGCATTAAGTGCTGTACTTCGAACTGTTGAAACCGGGGGAAACAATCACTGAACAACCCAATACGATCAGTTGATGAAACGGAATGCCGCAATCGTAGAAAAATGCCCATGGGAAATTAAAGGGCGCCGCCCAGTCATCCTGTTACACGATAATGCCAGACCACATGACGGTGCCACAACGAAAACAACCATTGAACAGTCACACTGGGAGGTTTTACCTCCCCGGCTTCCTCCCCGGACATTGCACCCTCAGACTTTAATCTGTTTCGCTCTATGCAACATGCCCTAACCCAACAGCGTTTCGCCATAGTTCCAGAGGTGGAAAATTTCAGCCGCCCCGGTGGCGCAGTGGTCTAAGCGATGGCGCCTGAGCATATTCCGAGATGGGTCCGGGTTCGAATCCCAGTGAGGTATGGATGTTGTGTTTCTCTTATGGTATTAACATTAGAAAAACATGGCACTGTCATAAGAATTGGCATAAGAGATCCTTTCCCTGGAACCGATGGCCCCAAATCAGGGACGGGCGACTGCTTGTAGCCCATCGAGTTGTTCACAGTGGTCGTTAAACCTTTAATCGAAAAAAGTCTTTGGGATGTTGTGGAAAGGTTGTTTGAGGTTTAGATCCTCTCCGCGAGAATGCGCCAGAATTGTAGACAGAAGTGTAGCAAGCATGGGTGGATATACCCATGGAACGCTTCTGGTGGACTCAATGCTTTGCCGTATGCCTGCCCTTATCCGGCTGAAATTGTGCTTACCAGTTAGTAGGTAGGTATCCAATGATTTCTGTCCACTCAGTATATGAGTCCGCTACATAACTAGCAACGACTCTGCGTGCCATGCTAACAATGATATAAATCATACTATTGTGACTAGTATTACCACTATTTATTATTAGTGTTGTGGTCATTGTCTATCTTCTAGGTGAGCAAAAACAAAAGAGGATCCATCTCAAGTAGAGTACGTTTCCTTCATCTCCGAAACCTCACTCAGACATCTCTATGTTTTCTGGAATTTCGCTTTCGATTGAATACTAACTAAGATTTATATCATAAACGCGCTGTAAGACTGTCATTTACTTCATTGGCGAGCCACTGGAAGGTTTTGGTGGCAGAATGTTACCAACGGGTCTTGAACACTTGACAGTTTATTTTCATTATCACAAAAAGGAAAATATATCACAGAAAAATGCCGCGTGTAAAAACTTTGTGAAACTTGGAAACAAGTTAGTAAGATCATGCAACATATCAGAAATCATTACACAAGTAAACATACCAGAAATCATTACTCAAGTTATGAGAATAATGACTTTTCAACAAACCAGAAATCATTACTCAAGTTATGAGAATAATGACTTTTCAACAAACCAGAAATCATTACTCAAGTTATGAGGATAATGGCTGTGGAATAAATTTCGCTCCTTTGAGCTGACCTTTGACCCCATTCCGATGATATGCAATAGAATTGGGTCAGTATACCCTCGGAACAACATACCAAATGTTTGTCGCAATAGAAACATTTTTACTCAGGTTATGAGGATAATGGTTGTGGAATAAATCTCGCTCTTGTGCCCTGACCTTTAACTCCATTTCGATGATATTCAACAGAACCGGTTCAGTATACCTCCGGAACAACAACATACAGTTTTGTTGCAATCGAAGCATTTTTACGTAAGTTATGACGCACGAGGGCGATGGAATGAATCCCACTCCCATGTCCTGGTCTTTGACCCCATTTCGTCGATTTTCAAAAGGGTTCGTTCCCAGCTTAACCCCTACGACATACTAAAATTTCATCGTTATCGAACCATTTTTACCCGAGTTATCGTGCGGATAGACAGACAGACGGACAAAGCTGGGGCATATACGCTTCTTCAACTTACGGTTGGAAGTGTAAAAACGACAGGTTTCTAATTTTTGAGGAGAGAAACACGGTCCGAAAAATGTATTCATTTGATGGAAAAATATCGAAATATTCGCAGTAACAAGAATCGTAAAAGTTCTAGCCAGCTTTCTGTTTTGGTGAAAAATAATTTGAATTTAGTTTGAGTATATTGAATTGATTGTTATTTATTAAAAGCGTTATATTTATGCTGGTATTAAAATTCATATGGAAATTATAGAAAATTTAAATTTGGGAAATGGGTGGATGCATTTCGAAACAAAACTGAAATTTTGAATAAGGCCATGAAACAAAATAGAAAAATAAAATAAAATGCACCACTGAATTTGGTATCTCCCAAAAGTTACTATTGTATTGTTTGCGTTGTTTGCATTTGATGAGTAGATACACCTGAAAGTGTAAGAAAAGGTAACTATTGTTTGCATGTGTACCAAATTTGTAAACAATAAAATTTAATGGTATACAATGTACACGTGTAAACACCTTTTTTAATGGTATACACCTTTTGGAAGTGGCGATGATCAAATTAGCTAGTTAGGACAAAAACATTGATTTTACGGTTATAACCTCAGATTACATTCCCACCTCAGTCATTGCTGAGGGGGATGCACTTGAACCATGTGATGAAAATTTAAACTGAAAATACCTAAAACTTCACTGCACTAAGGTTTAGGTTTTTGAAAGGCCACTTGGCCTATATTTATTTTAAAAACTTAACAAGTTAAATTTTTAGGTCACAGATTTTATGCCTGGCCACAGGGCCCAATAAAAATAAACGGATGACAGGTTAGTTGCTTTCCAAGAAAAACTAGCACCAGGGACACTACTGATAAAAATAATAAACACAAGAATTTCATTGTACTTCAACAGCACCAACACTTGATTTAACATGGTGTACAACTTAAGTATTTGAAGTGAAAATATCTCACACTCTCTCTCAAAAAAAAAAAAAAAAAATTATATGCATATGTGTACACTATATTGTTCTAATTAAATCGCTCGAACCAACCTTCTCAGACCAGACTTCCGAATCCACTTTTAATTTTAAACTACTATAACAATTGCCAAAATTCTACGTATAATGAAAGTTAATTTAATAAAAGATTCTACCCTTCCAGGAAAATTTGTCTTAAAATCAGCATAACCCTGTCTTAAATCAACATTTGTCTTACAATCAACATTTCTAGCATTACCGGATACTCAACCCATTCTATACACCATACCAAAACCTAATGCACTAGATACCTTATTCAAATTACACAAAGTTATCATTAAATTGCTACACCGACAAGAGAATCTTACTTACACCATCATCATGCAAATCCAACATTTCAAAATTCCATACTATAAGTTTTCCAGTCAACTGGCACCCATGTAATAATCAACTCGGGCATAAAGCCAAACAATCATCTCAACCAATGAGTCCCACATCTCAAGAAAAACACTATTTTTCGGGGAGAACAACAAAGTTTGAGTCTGAAGGCGGGAATGGGTCGTGAATCCATTCCCAGCTTATACAGTGTAGTGGAGCAAAGTGCGACCTAACCCTTTTCTGTTCCTTCACTCTGATTTGGGGACAACCTATATCACTCCCCTCATAGGTACCACCTCCTATGGACCGAACAAGCTTACTTGGGCAGAAAACAAATCCCCCAATTTGTTTCGTGCACCCTTTCAGACCCCGCGGCATTGTCTACATAGGGTAAAGTATCCCACAAGAGTTCTCTTGTCCCAAAAATATCTCTTCGTCCATTTTCCAGAAAATTCAACACATCACCCTTTTTCTCAGAAAATTACTTCTTATCCTATTTTCCCCATGAACACACTTCATATCCTTATTTTCCCAGGAACACACTCATTTCCCATAAAATCACTTATCTTTATTTCCCAGGAACACACTCATTTCCCAGAAAATCACTTATCTTTATTTCCCAGGAACACACTGTACATATTCATTTCCCAGAAAGCTCAATAACACCATACTTGACACACTATAATAAACCTTACTTTATTTCCTGAAAAATCTATACATCACCATACTTCCTAGATCACTCTTTTCCTGAAAAAAAAAATCATCACTTCTTGAAGAAACACAACAGCTATTCGGGTTATTTTTTAGTCACACTATACATATGCTCATATCTGCCTGTATGCCCAATTCTTATATTCTTTTCCCCATAAAAACCTGTTTTTCTAATCTACGGGCTGAAACTAGAAATTAGCCCTCACTAATACAAAAATTAAATTTTAAAGAGTAATTTAGCACCTAAATTTACCAAAACACTAAACCAAAATAATTACCAGCCTACAAGAAAAAAATTCCCAACTACATAGCACCTACGCTAAGTTCATAAATACAAATTCTACTTCACAAATACAAAAATCATCGAGCACAAAAAGAGTTAAATTTCACCTAAGAGAAATACTGGTCTGGAGAGGTGTTCGTTCCGAAATAACTTAATATTCTTATTATATCATCTATCCCTACATGACCCAGAAAATTATCCACTTCCACTTCTTTGTTTCGTTTTGTTTTTCAATTACCTATCCACAGAAGATGACATGAAATTTATTTAAACAGCCTAAGATATTAAAACCAACTCGTTTTATAATTTTAAAGAAACCACAACATAATACAAAAAAGAAAATGCCGAGAGAAATTTACCTTTAGGACTGGGGCAGCAACACTTCCTGACAAGCACACTAACCGTCGATAATAATAATAAAAAAAAAAGGTTTCACAGCCTAATAATAGATAAAATAAATAAATATAAAAAAAAACTCTCCCTGAGAGAACACCACTGTCCCGGTTGATTTTCACTTCACCTCCAAGGTTGTTTTTTTTTCTTTTCCTTTTTTCTGCCACAGCGTGTTTGGCCAACGAAACAGGAAACGGGCATTTTGGAACCCTGCTGGTGGACCCCTTGTTGTAATCAGTAGTGGGCCCAGCTCGACAATTCAGCATTCGAAGGCGATGTCATTCACAAGGCCGTCCATGATAGCCATGGCCTTCTCCCCGAAGCCCAGGCGTAGCCCAGCGTTAAAATATGGAGGCAGCAACAACAAGAGGTGGACTTTCGGTCCTCAGGCACGTTGGGCTTGGAAGTAAGAAATCGGGTCTGATCCTTCTCCGCCATCTGCACCCAACACGGCAGTCGACCGCTACTTGATAATTTGGGTGTATCAGCGGTCATTTCATCTCCGGCAATGAGATCCTTGAAAATAATCATTTTTTTGCTGACCGATTTTAGAGTCACTTCAGAATACGGGAACACAGCTAGTGGCCAGTCATTCTTACTGCCGACCAGGCCAAAGAAAAATATTTTTTTTTTCACACAGGGCCAACAGACCCCAGTGCATCTCATTCTGACTGTCCCCTCCCCGCCGAAAGGCGAGGAGAAAATTTTGCTTTCTTTTTGCTGTCCACCAGCTAACGCAGCGACCAGAACAAAAGTGACTTCTCAACGGATAAAACTCTGGGGTGCTTGAAACCGCTGACCCCTCCCATTGGTCGAAACTTCAGCCTAGCAACTAACGACTCCCCAACGGAATTTCACTCCCTCGCAAGCCAGGGGTGACACACTGACCTTCACACGTAGGGACCCCGCTTTTGACCCTGAGGTCTAAAAATAGATTTCTGTTGCTGAATTCCTTACCCCAAAAGACGAAAAGATGTTACTTTTGGGCGACTTTTCCACGACGTTTGGAAACAGGAACGCAAAAAAATGGCGAATTCTTGCCTTGCAGAAAATCACTAATTTTAATTTTCTTTTTCTCTCTCGTTCCGTGATGCTAAACCAAAATTAATTTTGATTCTCTGAGCTGCACACCTACTCGCCTTTCCTATCGCGATAAAAGAACAGATAAAATTAATTATTTTCAAAACCCCAAAGTCAGTTAAATCAAATATTATTCTTTTTTTTTTTTTTTCTCTTTTCACCAACATGAAATTTTGTTTTCCTGGTTGTGATTAAGACAAGCGAATTTTGCGCACGAATTCCCCTGCTTTTCAACCAGGAATTTTCTTCTAACGTATGTCATGGGAGAAAATTTTTGCATTAATTAATCTCTGATAAACCAACAGAAAGATTGATCAGGTCTCTCTGAAATTCACCAGAGGTTAAAATTTTCGCCATGACATTTCCAGAGAGGCTGCTTTTGTGGTGTCACTCAAACTCTCTTTGACATTGCTTAACGTGATGCCTTAAACCTGATAAAAACTGAAGAGGACAAACACTTCTCGATGAACAAAATTTCGGAACGAATGTATATCATGAGTGGGGTGGACCTAAACTTTGCCAAGAAGGAGCATAAAAAACCAATGAAATCCTTGAAAGTAGATGGACGATTTAAGATGGAAGAAATGAGGAAACGTAATGTGACCGAAGCAGCACATTTCTTCAAACGACGAAAAAAGGATTCGATTAGTGATCTTACACTGTTAAAATGTTTGTGGCAGGTTGCACCAAAATTTTTTGCTACACCAGCGGCACCACTTTCTGAGAAAAATATACACCTTCGTGTTTTGCAAACAAAACCCAACAACCTCATTTTACTCTTCAACACGGTATGGAACACGATTGCAGCACATTATGGTGCAAGGTTGCACCAGGTTTTTGTGTGTATTTTGTAACACAGAATGGTGTATCTTCTCTAAGAAAGTGGTGCAGCTGGTGTAGTACCAGTTTTTGGTGCAACCTACCACAAAGTTGTTAACAGTGTAACGTTGAGTTAAACGGTGACACGGAAATAGGCTTTGATGCCACAGCTCCAGCAACGCCAAACAACACCCAAAAGCGTGCGAAAATGAGTACAACGGCTGTTATTTATGGAGATCTTGCCACTGTGTTACATCGCACGAACATCAGCAACAGGAAAGCAGCTTACCTTCTGGATGCAGCAGCAGCACGAAGTGATGGGCCGCCAGATGCAACCAAGATTCCTTTATCTGTGAGCAGCATTCGAAGATCCAGGACGCAGCATCGCTCACAACATGCTGCAAACAAGAAAACCGCATTCTCGTCTGGTGGTCCTTTAATAATCTATTTCGATGGCAAACTACTCCCAGCTATTTCTGGTCGGCCAAAGAAGGAGTATCGATTTGCCAATTTAGTCTAAGGCCACGAGGTGGAAAAACTTCAAGGAGTTCCGAAAGTTGAACAAGGAACAGGAGAAAAAGTTGTGCAAGTAGCTTTACAGAAAATATTTGACTGGAACCATCAGGATGAGATCATCAGACTGCTCTTTGATACGACGTCAGCTAATAGATGTCGCTTGAATGAAGCATGCATTCTAACCGAGCAACAGCTGCAGAAAGAACTGCTTTGGCTAGCATGTTGGCATTACGAAATGTTTTGGCTAGCATTTTGGCACCCGAACTGCTTTGGCTAGCATGTCAGCACCACTAACTGCTTTGGCTAGCATATCGGCACCAGGAACTGCTTTGGCTAGCATGTCGACAGGACGTACTTGAAGTGGTATGTGGAGATGTCTTCAGTGCAGTATTTGGCGTAACGTCTGTCCCAAATGTTTTGATACAGAATTTCGTCGATTCCACGAACTTTGGCCTAAGATTAAACAGAACGAATACAAGCTACAGTGATAGCCGACTGAACAGAAAATTGCAGTCACTCGAAACTGAAACCATAAGCTTTGCGAAGGATATGTTACACACAAACTCAGTAAATCTACTTAGAGAAGACGACCGAGAGCTACTGAAGCTCACTCTGCTTTTTCTAAGAAAACTTCCTCCACATAATATCAACTTTCGAGTTCCCGGAACTTTGCACCAGGCGCTGTGGATGACAAAGTTACATTACGTGCTCAAGATTATCCTCTTTCGAAAGCCGTTGAAGCTCACGAAACTTGAGAAGAAATCCTAGCTTGAATTCGGTTTGTTTGTTGTGTTGATCTACGTGAATGCCTGGACAGCATGCCCGAACGATTTTGATGCTCCTGTCAATAATATCGATCTGATTCGAGCAATTTCAAACGACATGACAACCTCTGGAGTATCTCAAGGACTGCAATCTCAGCAATAATTCGTCATTTATTGTATATGGACCAAAAAATGGCCCCACTTGGACTTTTCTGAGATTTGGTATCTGTAGAAAGGAAGCGTCTGATAGTGGCACGCTTACAACAGCACACATTTCAATGACGAGAAGGCAGATAGGTCAAATATACCAGCACAGAAGATCCGACCAACACAACACATGACTACTTCATTTTATCTAAATTTTGCAACTGGACAGCTGTTTCTTGGTCAAGAACGCGGATTCGCGAGAAGAGTTTAATTCTTTCCGGGAAGCAAAGAAAACAGTAATGACTCTTAAAGTTGTCAACGACTGTGCTGAAAGGGGAATAGCTCTTCCAATCACCTTCACTTCTTCTCCCACTAATGACGAAGATCAGAAACAATTCTTCTTTCAAGTTGTGGAGGGCCGCCAGAAACGTTTTTCCCAGAGACCGAGTAGCAAGCCTACTGAGAAATCAGCAGTGGGATTTTCTGTAAATCGTCACATAGTATAATCACTATAATAAAAAAAATGTGAGCCTACTTACAAAATAAATTTGAGATTTATCTTGTTCAGTAAAAGTATTATAGTGTCAACGTGTCATGTTTATTATTTTCTTTATAATGGGCGTAGTCTTATAGTAGTAAAAGTTCTAAACCTTGAGGATGAGGCAGTCCTAACTAAATATTATCTGATTTGCCTGAAATTTTGTGTGAGATATTTTTTTCATCAAAAGGGGAAAAAATCCATGAGCAACATAAAACATTTCGATGTTCGAATTTTTTGAACCAGCCTAAAAGTACATGTTCCCTAAATCAAGGAATATGAAACTCCCACTATCTTGTTTAAAAACTTACTATAGGATACACTAACGGACAACAAAATTTGCTCACCAAAAAGAAAGCATCGGATTGAACTGAAATTTTATGGACGTAATGATACAGATGAATGATACACATCATGTCAAAAACAGAGCTGCAGAACAATGACAGAGAGATGTGTGGCACGCAGTCCGTTGATCTTCAATAGCTCGTCGCACAGCCTCGTGCGCCGATATATGCTGCAAACGGTCTGGCATGGAGGCGAAGAGATGGCTGATGTTTTCCTGTGGCAAACTAGCCCATACGTGGTGGACGGTGTTCTCCAAATTCCAGATAGTGCAACACGGTGGCAGCTGGCGTTTCAACTGTTCCGACACTTGCTCGACAGGGGACATTCCCGGGGAGCGGGCAGGCATGGAATTCTCTGGACATGACGTAGGCACTCCTGGGCAACCCAAGCAGTGTGAGGGTGGGTATTATTTTGCTGGTAGAGGGCACCTGAAATCGTGGTAAGGAATGGGAGCACATGGGACCGTAGGATCTCATCCACATACCGCTGTCCCGATAACGATCCACGTACCGCTACTAGAGCTGATCGGCTATCGTTGGCAATGGCTCTTCAGGCCATAATGTCTGCAGTGGGGGATGTGTTGCGCTCGATAGCGAGGTTGGGACTGTGCTGTTGACCCGGGGACCTCTACACCCGGACACGATTATCATCTGTCCCCAAAACGAAGCGGCACTCATCGCGAAACTTCACACGTCGTCAGTCACTATATTTCCACGTCGCTCTGGGCTGGCACCACAGTACACGGAGTCGGCGATGTTCCGGTGACAGTAGCAGCACACGTAAGGGGCGCTGGGATCGCAGATTCGTTTCGCGAGGTGTCGGGAAATTGTTCGTGGGCACACACGATAGCTACTTGTGCCTGTATAGTGGACCAGGTCCCAATGGGATCCGTTCGTGCCTGGCGCACGATCCGTCGATCCTCTCTACCGGTGGTCTTCCTGGTCCGTGCGGAGCAGCTCCGCCGAGTGGCTGTGAAGTCACGTGTCCACAGCTCCAAACATAGTCGGACAGTATGGTCAGAAGGATCCACGTGACAGGCTATACGGCGCGCCAACCACACTGAGGTTTTCAACCCGATGATGAGGTATCTCTCAAAGTCCGTACGTTGCGTAAATTGACGTCTCTGGCATCTACCTGGCATTCCTGTCAATCTGTACTCTTGCTTGCGTCGGCCGGTGCTTTTCGCTTTCATGGGGCATTGACTACACGCCGGTTCATTAAGGTTGTCGGTTCGTGCTTTCAGCGCCACCACAGGGTGTGCTGTCATGCGCACTCGCATTAAACGTGTATTATTTGCATACCAGCACGCACTCCAGCTATTTTCAAAGATTCGCTGTTGTATCACGTTTTCTTCTAGGTGCGCGAATTTTATTGTCCCTAAATATAATAAGGGAGACTATTCTTTAGGAATATACTCCAATTAACTGTATGGCAAAATAATGTTTCAACTGGCTGAAGGAGTTTCTCCAGAAAATCATTCGGACCATCCCTGTTGGGCACGGATTTAAGCGGGATAGGTATCTTATGTAAAATGCGTTATGTAAAATACAGGGTGTGTCTAAAGTATTTCCTTGATTACCATAAATCGTATAAAATGAACCGAGTTAGTTAGACGTACGCGGTTTGTTGCATTGATTGGGTTATATTCTCAAGTTTTTTGTTCTTTGTACTTTTGGAACAATAGGTGGAGCTGCATGTCTGCTGCGTATTTTGTTGTTGAAAGCGTTAGTCTGCGAAATGGCGTCTATGCAGGAGAATGCCAATTGTGCTCTCTGGTTTCATGAAACCAAATCAGCAATTTCTTTGCACCGTAAGTTTAGGCGTGAGTATGATAGAACTCCGCCTGATGTGAAGAGGATTAGGAACTCTCATCAATAGTTTAGACAGACGGGTAGTTTCGGTGACCGGTAAAGAAGTGGAAGACCTTCAATTACTGAGGAAACTGCAGACGCCGTGCATGATGCATTCGTACGAAGCCCGAGAAAATCAATTCGTCATGCCTGTAGGGAACTGGAATTACCTATAAAGACAGTGCATCGCATTTTAAAAAAACAACATTGTTTTTGGTTTGGGTACAAATAGCAATTTGTCCAATCCTTCGAACCTAATGAATGGCCCAGACGTGTGACATTCGTCGTGGATATACTTGAACGAATAGACGCAGGTAATGATTACCTGCAGCAGATTTGTTTTTCAGACGAATCAACTTTTCATACTTCAGGTAAAGTGAACACGCATAATGCCCGTATCTGTGGTTCAGAGAGCCTGCATGTGGTTTTGGAGAAACAGAGAGATAGCCCTAAAATCAATATTTGGTGCCGACTAATGCACAACAAAGTAAATGGACCGTTGTTTTATTTGAACCCACAATTACATCGGTTATTTACATCAACGTAATGCAGCTCTATGTTGCACCTCAATTGGAAGGACTGCAACCATGGGTAATATTCCAGCAGGACGGCGCGCCCCCGCACTGTGTTGTACCTGTCCGCCAATTCTTAGATGACAAATTCCCTAACAGATGTACAGGCAGAGATGGTCCCATACCCTGGCCACGAAGATCCCCAGACATTACGCCCCTTAACTTCTTTTAAATTCCCTAACAGATGAACAGGCTGAGATGGTTCCATACCTTGGACACCAAGACACCCAGACATTACTCCCTTATCTTCTTTTAAATTCCCGAACAGATGGACAGGCAGAGATGGTCCCATACCCTGGCTACCAAGATTCGCAGACATTACGCCCCTTAACTTCTTTTAATGGAACTACATTATGAATCAAATTTATGCAGCACCAGTTGCAGACATTCAGCCTTTGAAAAGAAGAATAACTGAAACGTTTGCGACCATCACAGATGATATGTTGCAGAAAACATGAAAGAGATAGAGTATCAACCGGATGTCCTCCGTGCAACAAATGGGGCGCAGGTTGAGGTATACTGATGACCCAGAAAAAATCTCGATTTCAGGTAAGCTATATTAAAAAACCATATGTGTCTAACGAGCGTGGACCATTTTATACGATTTATCGTTTGGACATACCCTGTATATTTTTGAATTTGATATAATCTTCATTTACGTCCTCTAGCAGTGATATGCATCTCCAATATAAAAAAATGTATGGATTTTAGGACGCACAGTTGAAATTTCCATCATCAATAGAATTTTTCAACTTCCACAGGTTCAGAGATATTATGTCTATATCTGGTGAACGAAGCAGTGTTACTAATAAAACGCACTTTTTCTTTCAAAAAATATGTTCAAAGTGGTGTACGCATTATTAGAGAGTGCGTCCGATGAGCAGAAATTTTGCATATTAACAGAAACAAAAATAATTTAGGCAAAGGAAAGTTCAGTGAACGGAATAAAGTAGTTTCTGAGAAAGCACTTGTTTAATAGGCCGGTGTAGTTATCTGCTACTTCTGCGCCAAAGTGGTTGGAAGGAGAACGAGAGGAAAATTCGCGAAAACACCTTAACCTCAGTGTTGAGGGAATAGCTTCGCCTTTATTTGACTCTGGAAGAAGGGTCCGAGGAAGAAAATCCATGAGGGATCCCAAGGGCGTGTTTTACAGGCCTGTAAAAGCAACGCAGATCGACACATGCCTTCGTGTCAAAATAAAGACGATAAAACAGGAAAGGGAACTGCGTTTCTCGAAACCCAATTCGCACACACGCACAAGCTCTTTCGTTGTCTGATTGATCTTTCTGCTTGCACACTTTACTTCGAAGAGAAAGTACAATCTGGGAGATTAAAAGGTTGGGTCAAAATGTTTCTAGATGAATAAAGTTATTTGGAAATGTCAATAAAAAGGTGTAGAATCACATATTTTTTTTATGAAACATCTACAACATTTTCGACATATTTTTCTTGTTGCTGTACACCTTGCAGTACCATTAACATCCAGGCGCCTTCATGTTTATAAATAACCTTCGTTTTCAGAAAATTGAATGCTGTCTGCTAAAACGTTTGGCCCTTTCGACGGCCTCTATTCTCCGTGAAATTTTCTCCACCATACGTTTATTACATATACTGTTAAAAATTTCAGTGTATTGTTTACATAAACTGTTAAAATTTCAGTGTATTGTTTACATACACTGTTAAAAATGTCAGTGTATTGTTTACATACGCTGTTAAAACTTTCAGTGCATTTTTTACATACATTGTTAAAAATCTCAGTGAAATGTTTACATACACTGTTAAAAATTTCAATGTATTGTTGACGTACAAAGTTAAAAATTTCAGTGTGTTGTTTACATACACTGTTAAAAATGTCAGTGTATTGTTTACATACGCTGTTACAAATTTCAGTGTATTTTTTACATACAATGTTAAAAATCTCAGTGTATTGTTTACATACACTGTTAAAATATCAGTGTATTGTTTACATACACTGTTAAAAATTTCAGTGTATAGTTTACATACACTGTTAAAATTTCAGTGTATTGTTGACACACACTGTTAAAAATTTCAATGTATTGTTGACGTTCAATGTTAAAAATTTCAGTGTATTGTTTACATACACTGTTAAAAATGTCAGTGTATTGTTTACATACGCTGTTAAAAATTTCAGTGTATTCTTGACGTACAATGTTAAAAATTTCAGTGTATTGTTTACGTACCCTGTTAAAAATGTCAGTGTATTGTTTACATACACTGTTAAAAATATCAGTGTAATGTTTACATACACTGCCAAAAATTTCAGTGTATTGTTTACATACACTGCTAAAAATCGTTTTGCAGGTTGCACCCAAAATTGGTGTTACACTAGCTGCAACACGTTTGAGACCAATTTAAAACATTGTAAGACGAATCAAACATACAAAAGCATGATGCAGTTCTGTACCATTCGTATTATTGTATCCAACTTGAATGGTCAAAATTTCACCCATTGAGCAATAGCTTTGTATGTTTCATGCAACACTCGATGGTTTACCCTTGTCCCAAAAGCGGTGTTGCACCACTTTGGTACAACCTAATGAAAAACCTTTAGCATACGTCTGCCAATATGATCCACCGTTCGGGTTCCCAAGCAGAAAATAATTCAGTTTTGTTTTCGGGACGATATCTTCTTCGACTTATCGGATGATCCAGTTCAGGCTCAGGTTTGGACTCCGCGTTGGCCAGTCCAAAATTTCGACTCCCACGTTCTCAAATTACTCTATAACAGTCCAAGAAGTATCTCACGATGAATTGTCCGTCCAGTACAGGTATGGGCTTCTCCATAAGTGGTGCCACAACGTTGGTAGTGAATAATTTTCCATGATGTCTAGACAGAACTCAGCATTCATGGTTTTGTCTAAATCCACTACAGCCAAAACATGAAGTATAGCCCCATATTATCACGCTGCCCCCACCAAACGATGCGATACAGTCCATAAGACACCACCCTCTCGATATATGCCACATCCAGCCATGACCATTGGACTGAGAGTTTGTGCACCGTGACTCATTATTCCGAAACATAGTTTTTGACTAGTTTATAGTCTGGCATCGACATTATAAGCTAATTGGTATGTGGCATTAGTCTAAGTGTTTAGTAGCTTGTGGACCGCGGCACGATCGTGGTAGTCTATGTCGTGCATGTGTCCTGCGCCGTGTAATGTTTTTAGCATCAGCCACAACAGTCACACATAAGGTTTATAAGATTTGAGACTGTGCCAATTTCCGTTCTGAGCGGAAAGTTCTTTCTAGAGCTCTCCTGTAACATGCTCTGGTTCCCTATCACTTTGTTCATGTTCATTTCATCTGCGTTCACTTGGTGTAGTTCATTTCGTCTACGTTCACTTGGTGCAGTTCATTTCGTCCGCTGTTCACTATGTCCACCGTTCACTTTGCCCACATTCATTCTGTCCTCAGAATGGATGGAATACCGAGGAAATTATCTGTCTTGATGGAATTTTCATGTCCTTTTGCTCAGATAAAAAATATAAATTTTAGGTCCAGGCACGTTTTTTCAGTTCATAAACAACTATGTTCATATTCTTAACGTTTATATAAAAAATCAAGTTAATAATGTCGCAATTTTACGTGGTCACAAAACATTAAAAAAGCTATGTGCCTTGCTATACCCCAGTTACAATGAACTTTAGTATTAATATAAGGGCAACACTAAAATGTATTAATTGAGCAATATTACATTCTTTTCGTAAAATCAGATTTATAAAACGTTAATTCCAACGGCCATAAATGTGCTGGACTGAAGAGAAAAAAATTCAGAATTCCTTTATATAAAACGTTTCGATTTTCTTTCTCTCACACCGCTAATTCACAATAAATATTAATTTATACTGTTTTCCACCATTATACTTTTATGGATTTTTCCTCAAGTTAAACAGCTATGCCATATAGAGAGAGCATTATAGTTCATTCATATGAACATTAGTGATACGGAGATTATAAACAATTAATAATAATAAAATACATACAATTAAAAGCTAAGAACTACATGAAAACAATATACAAGATGCATTTCAAAACATAAAAAGATTTTTGTAAAACATGCCATAGTGATTGACATCGTATCACACAAAATAGTTAAAACGCTCTACAAAGTTCACTTCCTCGTTTTACTTTAAATAATATTTAAAATCGTTATATTTTATTCAAAAACTGAAACAGCTAAAATAACTGCATGTAAGAAATGGCCGCTTAACTTTTTTATGCCAAGTAACAAACATTTCGTTAAAACAGGAAACGTCCACGGTATTCCATCTATTCTGAGGAAGAAAGAATGTGGACAAAGTGAACGCCCGACAAAGTGAACAGTGGACGAAATGAACAGTGTACTAAATGTACAGTGGACAAAGTGAACGGTGGACAAAGTAAACCGTGGACGAAAGGAGCTGGTCCAAGTGAACGTGGACAGAGTGATCCGTCAGCATTATGAGGATAATGGCTGTGGAATACATCTAGGTCCTGTACCCTTACCTTTGACCCCATTTCGATTATATTCAGCAGAACAGGTTCAGTATATCTCCGGAACAGCATGATAGCGTTTTGTCGCAATAGAAGCACTTTTACCTAAGTTCAGACGTATAAGGGCGATGGAATGGATCACGCTGCTATTTCCTGATCTTTGGCACCATTTCGCCCATTTTCAACAGGTGTTGTCCCCAGACGGTCCCCTACTAAGTATTAAATTTTCATCGAAATCTAACCATTTTTACGCGAGTTAGAGTGCGGACAGACAGACAGACGGATAAAGTTAAAGCATATACGCTTCTTCAACCTACGATTGGAAAGCGTAAAAGAGCTCTTGAGTTCTAAAACATTATGTTGCTTTGAAAAATCATGATGAAAAAAAAAATGCTATTTGTGATAAAGTCCTTCTAAGGAAAAACTAAAATTGCCATAAACCTATTCAGAAAAATAATAATTCCCTACAAAAAATTGAATGACTAATTAAGCTGCATTAATTTGCGAAAACGTTTCGTCTTCACGCAGTTCAAATCATTTCTACACTATCTACCAAGAGGCAATTGGACACCTGTGATAGCACCAGAAAACGAAGTTTATTCACCTTCAATAGTTGGTGGAGCCTCCAAGAGCGGCGGTTACAGCTGCGACCCACCGGGGCATACTCTCAAGCAGGCGTTGTACGACGGCTAGCGGTATTTTCTTCCACTCGGCTTGGAGAAGACAGGTCAGTTCCTTCACCGATTTCAGACGATGGGGGCACCCCTTAAGTCGAAGCTCCAACTCGTTTCAGAGGTGTTCGGTAGGGTTAAGAACCGGGCTCTGCGCAGGTCAGTCCATTCGATTAACCCCAATGTCACCATATCAAGTCATGGTGGACCTTGCAACATGACAGGTGGCATTGTCATCCTGAAAGTAACATGAGTCCACCCGTAAAACTGCCACAACGTAGGAAGTGCATGGTCATCCAAAATGATGCAGAAGGTCTGGGCGTTGAGTCTACCAGGAATTGCGACCAAGGGTTCCGCGACGTACCAGGAGAAACAACTCCATAGCATAATTCCACCGACACCGAACTTCACAGTTGGCACAATACATTCCGGCAGGTGGCGTTCTACAGGCAGACGCCAAACACAAACCCTGCCATCCGAACGGTAGAGGGTGAACCTTAATTCGTCGCTCCAGAGAACTTGGTTCCACTGGTCAACGGTCCACTCTCGACGTTCTTTGCACCACGTTAGCCGAGCAGCGCTATTGGACTTGGTGATCAAAGGCTTGTGAGCGGCAGCACGTCCATGATACCCGAGCAGATGGATTTCCTTACGGATAGTATTCATCGAAAGAACACTCCCGGATGCCTGTTGAAACTCTTCGCGGATGTGGCCAACCGATTTGGTGCGGTTCTTCAGAATTTCTCTGGCCAGCATACGTCGGTTTCTAACTCCCAGTTTTGTGTGTCTGCCGGGTCGGGGCACATTCCGATAGTCACCTCTCATCTTCTACTTGCCAATCACGTAGGCCACTGTCGGTTTTGGGAACTTCAACTCGCTGGATATGTCACGTATGGATCGGCCATTTCTGTGATACCCAACGATTACACCTTTCTCGAAATCAGAGAGCTCCGAACTGCTTGGTATCTTACATGCGACTGGATGCGTTGTTGTTTCCCACACGAAATTTACCGGTGGCAGCCGTGACGTGTATCAGTACCGCAGATATAATCGATTGCAGGAGTGTCCAATTACTTGTTGGTAGATAGTGTATTTCTACCTCATACGTGACGATGTGTGAAGTGCCTTTTTAGATCGCTCGGTACTAGCGCTTTGCTCTCGTTGAAAACTTAGACAGTTCAAACTCCATCATGTGCAAAGAAAAATAATTCATATGCCTAGAAAGAGTCTCTGGTAAAAAGGCTGAAAAAGTCAAAATCAAATTTGTTTTTTCAAAATTACTGTATAACAAGTTAGTGAAATCATGCAATGCATTGATTATGATACGTTTTCCAACATACCAGAAATCGCGCGCAGCCAAACCCTCCTCCCTTACCTGACTATTGATTGGTTAAGTATACCTCCGGAATAACGTGCTAAAGCTTTGTCGCAATTGAAGCATTTTTAGTCAAGTTATGAGCATAATAGCTGTAGAATAAATCTCACTCCTGTGCCCTGACCTTTGACCCCATTTCTATGATACTGTATTAGAAAGAATTAGTTCAGTACATCTCCGGAACAAAACGATAAAGTTTTGTGGCAATAGAAGCATTTTTAGTCAAGTTATGAGGATAATGGCTGTAGAGCAAATCGCGCTCTTGTACCCTGACCGTTGACCTAATTTCGATTATATTCGACAGGACTAGTTCAATATGTCTCCGAAACAACATGATAAAGTTTTGTCGCGATTGATGCATTTTTACATATGTTATGACGCATAACAGCGATGGAATGGATCCCGCTCCTATGTCGTGACCTTTGACCCCATCTCCCCCATTTTCAATAGGGTTTCGTCACCAGGCTGTCCAATACCATGTACTGAAATTTCATGGAAATCGAAAAATGTTTACGCGAGTTGTCGCGCGGACAGGGAGACAGACAGACGGACAAAGCTGCAGCATATGTGCGTTTCTTCAACATTACTGTTGGAAAGTGTAAAAAACGGAAAAAAGCTGAAACAAGATTATCTTTTCTGAAATAAACTACGGAAAACCTGTCGAAATACTGAAATTGGAAACGTGTATTTATAAAAATCGAAATTGTGTTAAAAGATGGAGACCTACTACCAACATTGCCCCACGTTATTTTTTATATCTTTCTTTGAATTCACGCCACCCATTTTTTACAGCGTATATAGAAGACACTGCTAATAGCCTATATGCATAAAGCTATTCAATATGTACACATTACCTAAACGTCTTTCTTTTATACTGAGTGATCACTGAAACTATGACAACCTACTTAATACTTCGTAGATCCCCCTTTCAAGCCTCAGAACATCAACTATCCGACGTTGAATCCATTCAATAAGATGCCGGGTCAGTTGGGAGGTTCGGCCAACTGCATCTACTGTGTGCCCACCATACATCAATCTGTGTCTAATGCGGCCTTCAGTGCAGGTATGGAGGGTGTTCGTGTACCCATACGCCTGATATACCGTTCCATAATCTGGTAAGTACTCTATGGGATTGATATTGGGAGATTTCGGAGGCCGATCGATATTATGGAAGTCTGAACTGTGTTCCCCAAACCATTCCTTCACAATATTGGACTTGCTCATTGTCATCATAGAAGATGCCGTCGCCATTCGGTTAAAAGGGCAATACTGCAGGATGTGCAGAGTCAGCGCGCAATTTATGATAGTGAGCACCAGTCATATGTTGTACCACCTTCATCAGGGGTCTAAGTTCCTCTCAGGTAAACATGACCCACATTGGACCTGTTTCTTGGCTCATTCTCCACGTAGAAGATACCGTCGCCATTTCGGTAAAAAGGGCAGTATTGCTGGATGTACAGAGTCGGCGCGCAATTCATAATAGTCGGCACCAGTCATATGTTGTACTACATGCATCAGTGGTCCAAGTTCCTGTCAGGTAAACATGCCACACATCATGCAACCACCTCCACCGGCTTTCATTGTGGAGACCATGCGGGATAAATCGAGTGCCTTATGTTATTTGAGCCAAATCCGTACACGACCATTCACGGAGTGGAATAAGAAACGCGACTAGTCAGACAAATACATTTTCCCAGTCATCAGACGTCCAACTTGCATGATCGTTGCACCAGGAAAGAAGAAAAAGAGTGTTTAGAAGAAGATGTCGTCTGGGGCGTCTTCTGTTTTAATCCATAAGTGCGGATGTGCGATGCATGGTTATGACAGATACTGTTCAGGGTTGACTTCTGTAAAATTGGGTAGTCAACTGCTGAACAGTACTGCGTCTGTTGGTCTGTACGAGTCGTTGGACACGGCTATCACCTGTTACGTCAACCTTTCGCTGTCTAGTGCAGTTTTGCTTCCGGATAGTTTGAACATTTTCACGCTAGTCCTGATATACTTTAAGTACTAACCCACCTGTTCAACTATTTGAGAAATCGTGGCACCCCCTCTTAATTATCCCGCATTCTGTCCTTTATAGAAGTCCGATAACACTTTTATTTTACCCATCGCGCTCCAAATTTCACATCCTACTGTTCCACTCACACTTTTCTGACTTTTAAACTAACTTTCACTTTTCAGTTCCTTTTTCTATGTAAATTTGAGTTATTCTGCTTATACTTCCAAACTTAACGTTATATCATTTCCCTCAAACGAGAATGAGGTTGGCAACATTTGAGGTCAGAGTGAACGTGACGTATGAATGTATGAGATAATAACGATCTATAAAAGAACGATATAACATTTGCTGGTGTGGGTAGATGTGTGCATGGAAATTGATTGTTAAGTAAAATGTGAAATCAACAACTTTAGTACCATGTGTGATGTTCTATTAACTTAGTGCTGGAATAAAGAAAGAATTCCCGTAACTTGACTTCTTTTTATGATTTGTCTGGCGATAAAAACCTAATTAGGAACTATTGCATCTTATTCTTATCTAATGGTTTAGACATAAGGTAACGACAATATCCCTGCACGAAAACGACAATTACGTTATACCTTATATGTTATAATCTACGCCGGTTGACCAATCACGCCCTCTTGCAAATCACGTTCATAGATATCACGTTGTGGTTGTGGTCAACCGGCCACATCCACGTTTCATAGGGTGTTCATAATTCCGTGGTCAATTGGTGTATATCAGTCTTCAATAGGTCATGACTTCTGTTCAATATTTTGGAGTTACCTCTCGTCGATATACAAAGTTTAACTCAAAATGGTTGGTAGGTTTCTTTTTGTTTCATGGGCTAATTACTAACCCTGAAGTGCTTGAAGTTGTTGCCCCGTCCCTGTTTTAGGGCTTTTGTTCCTGGGAAGGCAGAAGAGACGGTACCGTAAGGCTAAGGCACTATTCAAACCTCCTCCGAAGTTTCTGACCCACTTCGGCGAATGATCAGAGGACGGCACCTGCCACCGCTTGGCAGCCGTGGCTTTCCAAATTTTTTAAGTGGGTTTACCACGTATGCGTAGTAGTTCTATCAGTCATCAGTGTTGCCAGATACTTTTACCTGAAATCAATGTACCAGAGCTCAAAGTTTCAGTAAAAATCAGTACATCAGGCTTTTTTTGTTTTTTCTTCTTCTTCTTCTTCTTCTTCTTCTTCTTTTTTAGCTTTAAATGTGTACCACCTGACAAATCTAATGCAGTACTCGAATGTAATGCACAAATGTAATGCAGGATGTTTTATTTTCCCTAAAGATATCCATTAAGCTGACGCAATACTAAAAAGTTCCGAATCGTCGTGAGTTAGTGTGCATCTCGACCTTCCAGGACTATATTTCATTTTCATAATCTAGAATTGCTTCTGAACTTGTACTTTCTATATTGTGAATATATTTTATAGATCTCACTAGTAGAGCTATTTATGGAGGCTGATATATCGGGAATGGGATCTTTCTTTTACGCTTGAGAGCATAAACGAATGCAAATTCCTGAAATGTAAACACTGAGTGCTTAGTAGCCTTGATCTTATACTGAGCAGCTGTCGACCCCATGCTTAAAATATGTAAATTTCGATGACTATCAGCATAAATTACATTATGTATCTAATATTGTGAAGCATGTTTCCTGTAACCTCTTTTGAATGAAATTATACGCTTCTAAAATTAAAGCTCTTCCTTTGCATTTCGTCATGCATCAAAGAGCCAAAGCATTATGACCACCAAGTCTTTATTCAAATCGAAGCAACTTAAGTGAACGACTGTGCGTGTAAAGGTCATGAAAAGTAATAGCCCCTGATATTGAGCTCTGATAACACTGGACCACACGTTTTGACTTTTTGTGTGTATCTGAGATTAAACCAAGTTACTTTCATATTATTTGGGCTTGCTGAATATGAAAATGGCCATTAAAACAACAGATTGGATCTAGTTTTTGAAATATCTATAAAACACCTTTTACATATTTGCATATACGGATATACCCTATGATATAGAGGAAATTATTCACATCGACTTCTTTTTGTCTGTCGCTTCCAATGAGTTTCTCTCATAAGAGTCCAATATCTGCTATCATTGCTGCATTCCATTTCCCTTAGTATTTTTTTTCCAGGGGAGTAATGTCTGGTGAATCCGCTCCCCGTGCCCGTGACTCATAGCAGAGCAGTCAGCCGGGAAAAAATCCAGGTGAGATTGCAAAAAGTGTAATTTCATTGGCACGCTACTTCTTATTCTTTCTTAGTACTGGAAGAGGTTTTTTAAAAACTCTTGGTAATTTTCAGCCGTATTGTTTCCTGGAAAGTGTGTGGCCACTTGCTGTAAATAATTCCAAGCTAACTTTTAATCATCTGTGAGGATATCATTAAAATGCTTATCTCGGAACAGGTGACATACTTGTGGACCGACAAACACACCTTTGATTTTGACCTCACAAAGGCTTGGGAATTTATTACGAAGGTAAAAACCTCCCGCGGATGGCCTTTTTCAAAATTCTCCATTAGTCTAAGTCTAATGTAGAGAGGAACGAGCAAGATTTTTCTGGATTCTACAAGTGGTTAGTGAAGTACAGTTTTTCCCAGCTCATGTGATTGTTGTGGAGACCAATACTTTTTTCTTGTAGTGGAAAGTCCTGGCACTGCTGTCCCAGAGACAGAGGTAACAGCAAAACTCTGTGTAACCCATCTGTATCCCCAACAAAATAGTAATGACCTTCAGGCACCACAAATCTGCCACTTGTCACAGTTGGTGGTGTGTAACCGTTGTTTCATGATGTTGTACGTTTCTTTCATGTGGACTGCCCACCAGAGTGGAACAGATTTAAAAACGTTACCATTATGAAACAGCACATCTTTCAAGCTGATTCTGGACGAATTAATTAACAGCCTGCAATCGTCGTTTTCGCAGTTGATTTGTAGTGCTGCCATCAGATCCCCTATGGCAACGCAAGCAGAGAGATTATCTCTTATTTTATAAACTGGAAGCATATCCTACAGCCGAGTACCAAACACATACATAGACACAGACACATGAACAGACACATGCACATTATCTTCTGGAATTTCATTGCTGCAGTCTGCACTCCAATAACTCGGATTTGCCTTTTGGAAATTTCAGATCAGTCACTAGATCATTCAATTCACTCTTGGTAATTTTATGTGGCTGTGCAGATTCTTCAATAGGCATGCAATCAGGATCTTTTGATGTAGGTACTTTCACAAGTGACGGATGCTCACTTGTGAAAGTCGCCGGAGGCCTTACTTACTTTCTTCTTTATCATCCAGAGTATAAGAATATTGTTTGCCCAGGAAAAAAGGACGTCCTTCCCCGTGAGGCACTGGGTGCACAGTAGAGTTAATATTTAGATAGGTCAAATGCTACTTTTTCTTCTTAGAAGTACCACGCCTAAATGGAGGAGTAATGCAAAATTAACAATCATTAAGATAGTTTGCTGGTTTCCTCCACAGCATGGGACTGCGAAACGCACCGATCGTCCTTTACGATTCAACCAGTAGCGCAGATTCGTTTCACAGGATTGGCAACATATGTGTCGGGCCTAATACCGGCCTTGGTCACCTATCTCAACGAAAATAAATTATGTCAGTTTTCTTCATCATGGGTGTAATGGGTCGCCGTTGTGATAGCAGCGTAATTGGCTACAACTAAAACCAAAATTATCCGCTCTGCTCACACATTCACGAAGCATTTGGAACGACACATCTGCACTCACAAAAGCCACAACGCAAATGATGACCAGAAGGAAATGTAGTTGCAATGGCTGCCACAGATTGCGTTATCCACTTGGAGCTCAAACTTATCAGCCTCGTGGGGAATCACACGATTAAACATATCGGACATCTGGTGCAGACCATCCATTCTTACTGAACCCCAACCGTATCTTGAAAACTAAACCTAATTCGCAATTTTTAAGTATATATTCGTGATCAGTATGTCTAATTTAGTTAAAATTAACTAGTTTTCTCTGAGATGCGTTTTGGCTGTTGTCGACTGTAATTTTGATTTTGATTGAAGGTTTAACGACCACCGTGAGCAACTCGATGGGCAGTCGCCCGTCCCTGATTTAAAGTCACTGGTTCCAGGGAAGAGAGAGAAAGCCAGTGCCGTAAGACAAACACAACATCCATGCCCGACGGGGATTTGAACCCGGACCCTTCTCGTACGAATGGTCATAAGCCAGCGCTTAGACCATTGCGTCACTGTAATCAGAGATGTTCTTGTTCTACAGCTGGGAAAGGCAGCGTACATAAGCAAATTTCACAGAGGCCAAACTGTATAATCCAGACGACTGAAACAAAAGGCATTTCCAAGATGGCGAAGCTTGCTTGCAGGATGCTGAGGGTCAGCCGTGATCAGAGCCTGCAAAAAGTGGCTCAAGGGCGGAAAACAACGAACCACCGGCGACTACGACTCATCGAGGCTAGTAGTGAGGGAAAGCTATCCCCTAAGGTACAAGCTACCATAAGAGATACTGTGGCGCAACTCTCCGGTAAATTGAATACTGGTGACGGAAGTAATGTGTCACAGCACACAGTACATCGAACCCATCGGCTCATCAATGCTAATAGTGGGCGAAGGATAACCCGTTTGGTATGAGCCAACAGAAGGGATAGTGTGGTGCAACTCTCCGGTAATTTGAATGCTGGTGACGAGAAAAATGTGTCACAACACAGAGTAAATCGAACTCTACTGAAAATAGAGCTGAGTAGCCGGAGGCCGCATCCCGGAGCCCATGCTAAACTCGGTTCACAGTCGAAAGAGCTTACAATGAGCACGTGAGCATCAACTTTGAACTTTGAATGATTAGAAAAATAACGAATAGAAGTCATCGCTCTTTCCACGTTTATAATAGAGTAACGAAAGAATTATCATCGACCGCCACCGGGAATCGAACCCAGGGTCTTCCAGTTACGCGCCGGAGATGCTTCCACTGCACTACAGCTGCCACGAAATTATCAAGACTCAATCTGGAGAATTTCAAGGGTCAGTCTGTAGTATTTCCTGACCGAACTTTCGTGCGCGTAACTGGAAGACCCTGGTTTCGATTAATTATCGGTGGCGGTCCATGATAATTTTTTCGTTACTCCCTTATAAACGTGGAAAGAACGATGAATTCTATTTGATGTTCGCAATCCACGTCAATTGTGTATTTATTTATGATAGGAAGAAGGTCGTCTAATCCGTAGAACCTCGCTTCCTGTTGCACCATGTGGACGGCCGTGCACGTGTGCGTTCGGTTACCAGGGGAAGTTTTGACCCCAGGATACAGAGTGGGACGAAAACAGGCCGATGGAGGAAGTGTGATGGTTTGGGCTATGTTCTTCTTCAAAACCATGGTTCCAGTCGTTTGTGTGTAGGAAACTATGATGCCTACCGTCCACCTAAACATCACTGCTGACCAGGTACACCCTTTCATGGCAACTGTATTCCCCTCTAGTAGTGCCTTCTTTCAGCATGATAATGCACCATACCGCTATGCCCGGATTGTCTCCGTATGGTTTGTGAAACATTAAGAAAACTTCCAGTTATTGACATGGCATCCAAATTCCCGACTTATCAATGCGATCGAGCATCTGTGGCGCATTAACCAAGTAAATTGCAATAGTTAATTGATCTACTGGTAACAGGCCGACACCTCATAACTTAAGCCAGCATTAGAAATCGTGTAGCGTCTATACCTTGGCGGGTAAGAGCTGGTTCGGCAGTACATGGAAGGCCAACACCGTACTTAGCAGGTGGGCATAATGTTTCGACTCTTCAGTGAATAATGAAATACACGAAATATGAACTCAAGGTGTCTTGAGTTCACCGGTTAGCATAATTGAGCGTCAGTAAATAAAGTTTGGTTTCTCTTTGTTCCGGGGTTTTTAAGGACCATCAGGGGCAACTCTTAAGGTTATAAGGTGTCGCCTATCCCTGATTTTGGGCCACTGGTTCCAGGAATAAAACAAACAAGTTAGTAAAATCATGGAATGCATTGATTATAATACGCTTTCCAACATACTAGAAATTATTACTCAAGTTATGTGGATAATGGCTGTAGAAAAATCTCGCTCCTTTATCCAGACCTTTGACCCCATTTCGATGATATTCAACAGAACCGGTTCAGTATACCACCGGAACAATATGATAAAGTTTTGTGTCAATAGAAGCAGTTTTACGCAAGTTATGAGAATAATGGCTGTGGAATAAATCTGGCTTTTGTGCAATGACCTTTGACCCCTTTTCGTTGATATTCAACAGAACCAGTTCACTATACCTGCGGAACAACATGATACAGTTTTGTCGCAATCCAAGTATTTTAGGTAAGTTATGATGCACAAGGGCAATGGAATGGATCCCACTGCAGTGTCCTGACCTTTGATCCCATTTTGCCGATTTTCAATAGGGTTTGTGCCCAGGTGGTTCCCTACCACATACTAAAATTTCATCGAAATCCAACCATATTTACGCTTGTTATGACGCATAAAGGCAATGGAATGGATCCCGCTTTTATGTCCTGACCTTTGACCCCATTTCGCCCATTTTCAATAGGGCTCGTGCCCAGGTGGTTCCCTACCACATACTAAAATTTCTTCGACATCGAGCCATTTTTACGCATGTTATGACGCATAAAAGCAATGGAATGGATCCCGCTTTTATGTTCTGACCTTTGATCCTATATCGCCCTTTTTCAATAGGGCTCGTGCCCAAGAGTTTCCCTACCACATACTACAATTTCATCGAAATTGAACTATTTTTACGCAAGTTATGACGCATAAGGACAATGGAATAAATCCCGCTCTTATGCCCTGCCTGACCTTTGACCCCATTTCGCCCATTTTCAATAGGGTTCGTGCCCAGGTGGTTCCCTACCACATACTAAAATTTCATCGAAATCGGACCATTTTCACATGAGTTATCGTGCGAACGGAAGGACAAAGCTGGAGTATATACGCTTCTTCAATTTCTTCACCCTACGGTTGTAAAGCGTAAAAAAACGCCTTAAAGTAAACGTACAACCCATAGCTCATCCGGGACTCCAACTTGCCTACATCTAAGTCAAATTGTTGTAACCTAGCGCCTCAGAAATCTCTACCACCGGAAGGGGCAATGACATTTTCCTAGCCATGTTTCTTAAGCATCCAAATACGATTTTGAAAACAGACCTTTCACATCGGTGAGAAATTGGTGACCAAACAAGAGTTGCTAGCAGTCTCTTCAGGGACTGTCCGTCATTATCAAGGTACTCGTGATGCTGCGAGTGTACTCCTCCTCTGCCTCAGAGATTTGCAACATTTGATAAGTTACATACAATTATATTTAAATTTCGCAGTTAGGTTAAATATCGGGTGTGACGTACCTGCCAGCAGGACGCACACGACATAAAGGCATATAGTAGTCAGAACAAACGTCCGCGTAGCTCAATTGGTAGAGTGACTTATTCCGGAATGAGGGGATCCGGGTTCGAATCCTGGCGTGGACAGAAATGATGGAGAAATTAACTTCGTTATACAGGATGTACCTAATCCTTATACACATGAGTCAAATGCAAACATTAAAAGTGCGATAAAAAAATTCAAAATACAGCGTCATTGTCCTGTAACTTGGCAATATTGTTACCCATGATTAAACAAAATTCTCGCAGGTGACAGCTCGATACAGACAAGCTTAACCCTTTAAGCGGCTGATATACTTGAACCAAAAGTTGCCCAAATTCTCCTGTGCTCTTCAAACAGAAACGTTCTCATAGTGACTGCATCATACCAAAAGCTACGGTAAAGCAATTCCTTTCCTTCTTTCACTTTAGGAGTATCGACTATGAATCTGTCGCTGGTTGTGACTGCTACCTTACAGTCCTTAGTCTTACAGAATGCAGTCTGATTCGCTTTTAATCCTTTATTCTCTGTTCCATTACCCAAGGAATGATTTGGAAACAGTAGTTCCCCGGACACGGACATCATACCACTGGGCGAAAACAAATTACTCAAACATCTTTTCTCCTCATTCTTAGGTTCGTTGCCCTTTACATAGCATTCTTAGTGGAAAAGGTAGTCAGCCAAAAAGGATTAACGACAATCATACCTCTCAAATGGCTACTTAGACTGACAAAGGTAAGGTAAAAGCAACGATTTCTGACGCGTAGGTTCACTCGTTCCTGTCGCACTCGGCCCACTTCTTACACAGTGAATGTATTCGTTCGAGCTGTTTTCTGCCTATTTTGTTAGCCCCGATGTAATTCGTTCCAGCTTGTTAAAGTGTTAATGACGTCACAGTAGCAGTACAAACATGGTCGCCCCACTCGAGACATGCACCAAAAAGGAGCAACGTTCCGTCATCCGTTTTTCTGAGTAGTGAACGCTAGAAACCTATTAAAATTTGTCGTCCAAATGATGTAACAGTATAGTGATGCATGTCTGTCACTCCTGTAAGTTCTAAAACGGTGTGAGTTCCATGAATGGTTCTCCTCGACCAGGTCAGGCACACAGAGTAGCGACACCAGAGTCCATTACAGCAGTTGATCGCATCCTGAGGGGAAATCGCCGAGTGTCGGGGGATGAAATAGCGGCACTTTTGAACATCAGCCATGGTACAGCGCACCACATTATCCATGATGTGCTGAAGTTCAACCAAGTGGCTGCTAGGTGGGTGCCATGCCAACTGACTCCAAAATTGAAACAATATCGTGTTGATATCTGTCAAGAACATTTTCGGCGCTTTGAAGCAGTTGGTGATGGCTTCCTACACAGAATGTTTACTAGAGATGAACTTGTTTCACTATCATCAACCAGGAACCAAGAGAAGGATCAAGGAATAGCGCTCTTCTTTCTTACCAAAACCGAAAACATTCGGCACGCAGACAACTGCAAAGAACTTTTACGCTGACTTTCTTTTGGGATGAACGAGGGCGTAATTTTGAAGCACTACAAACCCAGGGGGAACACTGTAACAAGTGGCACATATGCAGATCTTATCAGAAATAATTTTCGACCTGCCATCAAATCAAAACGACGTGAACTTCTGTGTACTGCTGTCTTGTTGCAACATGACAACGCTCTGCCTATACTGCCATATTCACAAGATCGTGCGCCAAGTAATTACCACATATTTGGAACACTGGAAGATGCAATGGAAGGAAAGATTTTCATGTCCGTTGAAGAGGTGCAGCAGTTGGTGCATGAGTGGCTGCACACGATACTGAAATATTTTTTTCTACAGGAATGTATGCAATTTGTAAGTGCTGGAGTGCTTGTATTGCACAAAATGGAGATTACAATGAGATATTATAGAGCTGTTTACCTCTTTTGTGTTCATATAGGACCCCCAAATCATGGGGTCTAGGAGAGGAGAGCGTCCTAATGTGCTCTCGCCCGAAATCCCCTTCCCTATACACGAACTTTGTTGCAACGCAACATCTTCATATTGTTCACCACGCTGCAGGTAAACACTTGGACATGGTTCACTCATGTTTACACATACTCCCACCACGGCCCAACAGGCAACACCAGACAAACCCCAGAATCATTCAGACCCTACAAAGAACTTGAAAGGACCCGCACACAAATTGGTGACGAGGTCACCTAGAACGGTGGGTGCGACCCGAAGGTACACCCGGAAAGTGCGAGGTGCATGTAAGTGGACAATCCTCTTCAGAGGTGACCAAGTGACAGCGACCCGGACGGGAGTCTGTCAGAGAGGACACCGGGTAGACAGGTACACCAAGGCACTCACACGACCCATGGCAGGTGCGTTACCGGCCCACATCCACAGAGAACTGGCTCACCACAAGCGTCAAATACACAACACCCTCTCTTCAGACACCATTTATTCACACCACACCAAAAGGCTCACTCCCCGCTACTCACGCAGCATCCTGCCGTCTCGGTCAGTGGCTTTCATCACCAACCTCGACCGGAGAAACAAAAAGACGATCAGGGGTTCAGAGAAAAAAACCTCCTTACCCTCCATTGAAAACAACAAACACATGTCACAAAAACATAACACTAGAAAAGGTTCAACACCCTCGGAGAGACTCTTCGGGCATCAGGTGCCGAAACAAAGGGGGTAAGCTGCCCCCAATGAAAAGTGTAGTTGTCCTTGGTCCCGGTAACTATTCGAGGTCAAGGCCCCCATCGATACTTAAATGCCCGGACAGTAAAAGTGCGGGCGTCCACTCTCGCCAGGTTCCGGAGCTCACACTTGACTTGAAGGATGACCGTTCTTGGAGAGTAACCCGAGTGAGTCGTCAGGGAATGCAGAACCCAGTTCCTCTCCCTCCACATCTTATAACAGACCTCGGTGATAATCATCCTACAGACATCCATGTCCGCTGCCGAGGCAGAATGTAGATAAAACACATTAGCCGGGTTTAATGGAGGGTGTCAAGTCCCTTGTTCCAAGCCTAAGTCCAGATTACCTCCCAAACTTGGTGCGCCAAGGGTCATGCCCAAAAGAGATGGAAACTGTCCTCAATGCCGGCACACGACAGGCATTTATCGGAGGAGATGCCTCCCAACCGAAGCTGCCTACTCTTGGTCGAAGGGCAATATGGGCCAACCGCCACCTAAAGTCCCTCTTCTTGCAGTCAACACCCGTCGAGTGAATGCTCATCCACGCCTCTCCCATAGAGAAAGAATTTCCTAGGAACATTGAAATGATTGACGACATGTTCCTAGGGCCTAGGCAGCAGGTCAATGTACATCTGCTGCGTCTTTTTCCCGGCACCGTGAGCTTCCGCAAAGTCCCGCAGGTTACCTCCAAGCAGGTAAGGCCTAAGCATGCTCTCGTGTCGAGGGCGAACAAAACTATTGCCGGGAACGTACTTTGGCGAGTCCCACCTCGTAAAATAGGAGGCCAAGACTCCACACGGGTGCTCGGCGACCAGGGCGCCTTTCACACTCTTAAATTGGAGTGCACTGAGTCATGTCAAATGTGCTTGACTACCAAACCCCCTTCGACCTGGGACAGTACAGGACAGCCCGAGCCACCTCCTCGGTCTTCTTCCCTGCCCAAATGAAGCCAAAGACCGCTCTCACCATCTGCTTCATACGACTCCTGGGTGGACACTCACTTTCTCCGGTAATAGTGCATTTCGAAACCAGAAGCGCATTAGCTAACTTGGCCCGATTCACTCTCGAAATGCCCACCTCCTGCCACCGTTCTTGCTCATTCTTCATCTCCACAAGAACTTTACCCCAGGCGCTAACGTGGACCCCCTCATTAGAAAACTAGATACCCAGTATCTGAACCTCTTTTGTTCAGTAGATTGCGAGAAAAATTTGTTTAAGGTTTTGATCTGGCTCTCCATTGTACATGTGCTTCTTTTAACAGTTTAATTAAAATTGTGGTTTTATTAGAAAATAAATCTATTTCTTTAGAACACAAGTAGTCCAAAATCGGTAATTTGTGTGACCATCTTTGTTTACTATAGCGGACAGAATACGATGTGGCATACTCTCAATGACGGATTTGCAGTAGTCACTTCAAATGTCATTGCAGCACACGTACTTTATCGCGTCAATCAAAGCTTGGGAATTTCATGGCTGTTATTCGGCTACCTTGTCTTCTAAAGTAGTCCATACATTTTCGATGGGGTTAACGTCGGGATTATTACCGGGCCAGTGAAGCACAGTTATGTTTTTCCTCTGCAGGTAGTCCTTTACTGTCTTTGGTCTGTGGCATGGAGCACCATCGTGCATAAAGATTGTGCATCTGTACACTTGTATATGAGTTAAGAACACCTCACGTAAAATTTCCACATAAAAAGAACCAGTCATAGTAGTGCCTGCCGGCGAATAGATAATGAAACTGTATACTGTTAAAAATGTGTGGTAGGTTGCACCAAAAGGTGGTGCTGCACCAGCAGCACCACTTTCTGAGAAAATATAGTCCATTATACGGTGCAAAAAAGACTCAACAACATGGTAAAATCTTGTACTATAATGTGGTGCAAAGTTGCACCAATTTATTGGGTTTTGTTTGCACCACCCAATGGTGTATCTTTTCTCAGAAAGTGGTGTAGCACACTTTGTGGTGCAACCTACCACAAAATATTTAACAGTGTGCCGGATGCTGACATAGCACCCCACATCATCTGACTAGGCGGATGTCTCACGCTGCTAACTGTGTATTTTTCATTAAACCTTTTCCCTTTTGGTCGCCGAATATGCACCTCAGGTGATTCATTTTGACGCACAATTGATACATCGGAAAAAATAACTTCGCTCCAATTTTCAGCAGTCCACGATTGATGACGCTTCGCAAACTGCAGTATCTTCTTATTCATGACAGACGTTAGTCTAGGTTTATGGGCACGTTTATAAGAATTTAATCCAACATCTTTGCTAAGACGTCGGGAAACAGTGCTGATACTAATATCAGAACCTTTGGAATGTAAAAAGGCCTTGATTTTCTTGCACGAACTCCTCGGAGAACGCATAGCTCTTCGCCTTATGGTATTGTCATCACGTGCGGTTGTTTTCCTTGGACGTCCACTTCTCTATCGGTTGCGAAATTCAGCTGTATCAAAATATTTCATGATAGTATTATGAATATCAATCTTGGTTACATTCACTTTCTGCTTATACAACGTTCGGAGTGTCCTTCGTGATATAGAATCACTATTTTTTCCCTCTGGGTAACACTTAATCATATTTTTTTGCCAATTTTTTGTTCTAATACGTACAAAACTTCACAGCATGAAAACCAGAAGCAAACTGACGCTCCCACGCTTCACCCAACTCAATCAACAGCTACCGCTGTTGGCTGATGCAACACCGACATGAAGTGGAGTAATACAGACAGTAGCTGAAAAAATCGGCAGAAATCTCCTAATACCAACAAATGGTCTTAAACTTTTGCAAATGACTGTACATTCTTGATCAATTTGCTGTACCTAGGCAGAAACCAAAACGATGTGCTATTCAGAGGCACAGAATATACAATGCAAAAAGAAGGTATATCACTTAAATGTTCGATGCTAGCAGAGAAAATGTATGTCAAATTTACATATCCGTACCTCATATCATAGAAATTACTTAGCTTTCGAATTTTTTTATCACATGTTCTAAAAAAACTGATGAATATCTACGTCAGACTCAAGTTATTCGTTTCAGTGTATATTTAACAGAAATGATTTCTAATATTTAAAACTCGAAATTTCAATAAGTCGTCACCCTTTAATCTGTAACGCGTCCCCGAAACAAATAAAATATCAGTTAATTTTTTTTTATATTTCTGGTGAAAACGGGAGAAAAGCGCCAGCAACACGCTTGTAAAAGCTCCAAAGAAAAACCTACATTTCTTGAAAGTCGCGTCGATATATTTCTTTCCTTATTTCGTGTTCTAATATTCCCGGTTTTTTTTCTTTTCTTTTTTTACTTTGCCCTTCTGTTGCTGTTGTCGAGATGCAGTTGCGTTGGCCTCTGATATATTGGATAGAAACGCTGGAACTACACAGCACTTTCTTCATCCGCCGTGTTGTCCCGACGACTGAACAGAAAGAATTGGCAAAGTCTTATTTTCAGGCAGTCAAACATTGTTTTTAAAAGCGTTGAAAGCCCAAGCTCTCTCTCAAAGAGGATATAAGGACAGAGCGTCGAATGCCCGCCCCGCCCCCATGATGTTCTTGAAAGAGGAATTTAACAAACGCCAATGCTTCAGTGATTCACTGCAGCGAAAGAACATGGCGACGGATTTTGGGAATATTTCATGAAACAGTTTTGTCTTTTGTGTTCTTTCAAGCTGGGTGTACTGCAACGCGTTTCACGCGCAAAGTGTTCGAGCGAAATTACAACACAACGGAACGTACTGAAGAAGAATTAAAATAAATTGTTTTTTCTCAAACCCACTTTACATTCTATATTAATGAAGTATCAGCTGAAATAAATTTAATAAATAAATCAATATCAGCTAAATAAATGTTTTATTGTTTTTCTGATACGAGGTCCGATCGAAAAGTTCCGAGACTGGGCCGATATTCAACAAAGTACTTATGTTACTTAACTCTGGCTATAATCTCCCTCAAAGTAGTCTCCTTGGGCAGCGATAAAACGCTGCCAGCGTTTTTCCCTGTTGGAACGCTCCCTGGAAGTCCTGTTCGCGAAACTTGTCAAGCACCGTCTGCGATTCACGCTGGATCTCGTGCACGGTTTCAAAACGGCGACCCTTGAGCTTCAGCTTCATCTTCGGGAACAGAAAAAAGTCTCAAGGGACCAAATCCGGCGAGTAAGGCGGCTGAGGAAGGGTAGTCATGCTACTGCGGCTGCAAAACTGGCATGTTGCTAACGCTCTGTGAGCTGCTGCATTGTCGTGATGGAGCAGGAAATCGCCCCTGCGCCACATTTGAGGTCGTTTGACGTCAGAAACCGAAGTCGAAATTTCTTGCACTGTTCCGTATGTCCCATTGAAGATGGTAGCAATGTCTTGAATGGTTCCATGACGATCCGCATGCACCAGTTCCCTAATTTTGTCCACATTTTCAGGGGTTTTGCTCGTCGACGGTCGCCCTGACCTATCGTCGTCTTCCAGTGCCGCTCTTGAAGCACGAGTGCCACTCAAAACACCTCGCACGACTCATTGCTTCATTGCCATAAGCCTACCGCAACAATTTATGCGTCTCCGTTCCCGATTTGCCGACTTTGACGCAGAATGTGATGTTCGCTCGCTGCTCTAGTTTTGCAGTCTATACCGAAATCGCAGCTGTGTTCTTCACGTGGTACTCAAATATCGTGTAGCACAGCTCCCGATATTCACAGAACGACGCCACTCGGCACAATGACTCATGGATGTCACTGCTCTCGACAGCTTCTCACAAATCCCCGTACTGCCATCTGTTGGCGCGCTACGTACCTAGTCTCGGAACTTTTTGATCGCACTACGTACTGTGTTTATTAAAAGTACTGTTGGCATATGTTTAGATTTCTATATACTGTAATTGTACTGGTTATACGCTATCTACTTTTCTAATTACAGTTATTTACAATCAGGTATCCTTCACTTCCCTCTATTTTTATGGTAATTTGTATCTTAGTGCTGTTATTTTTGCTCTCTGTTGTTGGCCTGACACGCATTTCTTGGGAATCGGGGGCCTCCAAGCTTTTTCATTAAAGCATTTTTTCCTTGCTCCATGTCATCCTTTTGCAGTGAAAAAGGTTGACATGGAGCCAGTTCATTAATTGCAGTTGATGGTATGTTTATCGTAATGATGTTATGACATATTAAGGATACATTACTGACATTGTATTTTGTTTTAGTTAGCTACTTAGTACAGTCTTATTGTGGTAAAGTATTGCTTGTGTTAAACTTTGTCATGTATAGTATTACTGTAATGTAGGCAAAATATTTAATAAATCAAATCACAATCAAGTCAAATCCAATGCTTTGTCTGTTTCTTGCATAGATTACAAGGGTTGTCTCAATACGTCTAAGAATGTTTATGTGAGGATCTCTGAGAGCGAGACGCCTCTATAAATATTTAAATATGATTTAAATATTCAATTGATGCATTATTAATATTTGACTTGGATATGATATTTTTGTGTGTATATGTGTTGAGGTAACGGCAGTGTAAGATATATTGTATGAAAACGGACAATTTATTCTTACAGAGCTACTGCTGGCCATTTTGTGAAACGTTTCCTAACAGACGCCATGTTGCTCTGACTCTTTAAGACAGTCGTCCTTAAATATTAGAGTGATGTTCTGTTGACCTTCTTACATGCTTGGATTAGGAACCAAAGTGGAATTCGTTACGAGGTGTCAAGAATGCGACCCGAAATGGTTAAGCGGATCGCTGGGAGAAGAGAGATGAGAAGGACATTCGTGGCAGAGCGAGAGAGAGAGAGAGAGAGAGAGATGTCACGGAGATCAGTGTAATGTCTGGAAATGCTGTTAAAGCACTCCTGCGGAGCTGTATTAAGTTGTTGATCAGTCTCAAATTGTCGTCCCCATAATGTCTTTTTTAAAATTGGGAACAGCCAGAAGTCACATAGTGACAAGTCTTGACTATATGCAGGTTGGGGCTTCAACTTAATATCAATTTTCTCCAAATAAGAAACGAAATAACTAGCCATATGCGGCCTTGCATTATCGTGGTGAAACACCCAATTCTTTTTCGGGTGTGGTCGTTGTTGTCACATGCTCTTGCAGATTCTGTAGCACTGCTTTGTAGTAGTTGGCATTGATCGTAGTTTTTGGAGGAGCAATGTGTTGATAGATCATACCTTGACAATCTAAGAATGCAACCGGCATGATCTTTCCGGTTGATTTTGATTCACGATCTTTAGCCGACGACAGCGATTTCCAAATACAGTTTTCTGCTTTGGTGTGTGGATCAAAATTATGTAGCCAAGTTTCGTCTCCTCTCTTCTGGAACTTCGCTTACCATTTGCTGTAATTGTTGAGAAACTTCAACTTGATGATCCATTTTTTTTTGTCAAGAAATGGGGCACCCAGGTTGAAAAAACTCATTTTATACCCAAATGATTAGTTAAAATTCTGTGAATTGATGATTTTGAAATGTTCAATATTTCTAACTGATAGGTACTCGTCTTCCCGAATAATAACACTTATTGTATTGATGCTTACCTTTGTAACACACGTTGAAGGTTCTTCTCCATGCGCGACTAAAGTCGCAGCCTTACGACCATCTATAAATTCCTTATGCCATCTGTAAATTGTTGATTACTCTAAACATCCATCTTCATAAGCTTCTTGTATGAGACGGAAAGGCTCTGCGAGAGACATCTGAAATCAACAGCAATTAAAAAAAAAAAAATTGCACGCCCGTTTGTTCCTCTTTTACATCCATTTTTTTAATCACAGCGCCAAAACACTTCTTAGGGATTCACGAAACACTGCTTATTAAACTGCTCTTTACCGACGACGCATTCGTGATAAACAGCAGGGACCGGTTGCTATGGTTACTACAACGACTACCGTTTCTTCGAGACTTGTACCAAGGTCTAACCCAGTATTGGCGTGCCGGTGGCTCAGTGGTCAAAGCGATGGCCTCTGATCATTCGTCCGAACGGGGTCCGGGTTCGAATCCCGGTGAGGCATGGATGTTGTGTTTGTCTTACGGCACTGGCTCTCTCCCTTCCCTGGAACCAGTGACCCTAAATTAGGGACGGGCGACTGCTTATAGCCCACTGAGTTGCTCACGGTGGTCGTTAAACCTCCAATAAAAAAAACAGTATTGCATATTTAATATAAAAAAACATTCCCAGTTGTTTTAGGACAAGCCATGTAGAAGGCGTAGCAAATTTCGAAATCGGCTTTGGAAATATAATGCTATATATTGAATATTCCCGCCAATGTTTACGTATGCAGCAGAGACATGGACCTTAACTAAAAAAGATATACAAAGACTGCAGACAACTAAAAGAAGCATGGAGTGATGCATGCTTGGTGTAACCTGGAAAGATAAGAAGAGGAACTTGTGGATAAGGAAAACGACAGGAGTGGCCTCCCCGGTGGCGCAGTGGTCTTAGCGATGGCCTTTTTCAAATCGGACTAATAGTTCCAGAGATACCGCGGGTAAAGACGGACGGACGGACGGATAAACTGATAAAATAAGCACGATCTTTTTTTTACAAAAGACGTGCTGAAAAAAAATAAAGATATGCATTAAAAGGTATATTTCGTTAATTAATCATGCAGCAATTTAAGTCATCCTACAGAAAAATAAAATGATCCGTGAAAAAAAGAATGCATTTCTATTAAATAACGTATTCGCAAAGCACTGGCCTTCTCGTTAGTTTCCACAGGACGCTGTAAGCGCGAGGCGTGCCATGGTCGAGTGGAAAATGCATCTTCCTAGAAACCCGCTGGACGGGGTTCGAACCTGGCGTGATATTCGAGGATTTGTAGTTTCTTCGAAAGAAAATTTTCATAGCATCGTAACGTCACACTGTAAAATTTCCTGATAGGGAAAAACAAAATGGCGTACAAAAAGATATCGGTGAGACCACGTGGGGAGGTAAAAAAATGGCGAACAAAACATGTTCGGTAGGACCATGTGGCACACAAAATGTTATGGTTGAACACAAAGAGAAAATGGCGGACAAAAGATAGTCGGGAAGATCACGTGGGAAAAAATGGCTGTGACTGACGTCATAAAGGACCAGGAATCGACCATATGCGTTCTTGAGGCAGCACGTGGACGGCTTCCTTTTTACAGAAACACAATATTATCTCGTAACAGTAATATGATGATGTCACAAATATCTTTCAAATACGTAACAGTAATGTAACGAAGTTACAAATATCTTTCAAATACGTAACATTAACATGAAGTTGGTATGTTGAAATTACAAAGACCTTTCACTGTAACGTATCGGTTATGTTTCAAAGTTATGCAACGTTTGCGGACATTTTGACGTAACCGTAAATTTTCTGAAACATACCTGTTACATTGCGCAACGTATCTGAAAAGCCTCAATGTTTCAGTGCTACGTACGTACTTGTAACATATACGAAATATTCTGTGCTGTGTGGGATGCCATACCAGCGCACTTCGAACACTGGAAATACGGGATTACACCATATAATACAAATTTTGAAGATGGCCATCTGTTTTTTAGTGTAAATATGACAAGGATGGTAAGTCAGATCATATCCGAAAACTTGTTCTGGGTGGTGTAAAGCTAAGCATACCCGGGAGCTATCTGGGAGACGCGGATTCGATTTCCTCTCCAGTACGACGAATTTTTCATGATTTCGGATATTATCTGACTTACTATTTTTGTCACTTTCACACCAAAAAACGGATTGTCATCTTCAAAATTAGCTGTGATATGATTTAGATATGCTAGTATCACGCTGTATAAAGTAATGTGATTTCGCCTAAAGTTGCTGAAAGTGAAAATGACGAGCTATATAAAAAAAAAGCTTACATAATGGTTCTGTTTTCCGTCTATGTTTCGTCTGGCCTTAAAAAGCCTTATGTGTCGTTAATTTAGAGTGAGCTATCCAGGGCAAATGGTGTCTCACATTTGCCTTTAGTTCAACATTTCTTCAGCTGGACATTTGGAACTTAACATCAAATCTCGCATAACATAAGAGTGTTACATTATAGCACATCGGAAAAGATTCAAAAGACGTGCTCATTACAACCGAAAATTATCTGTCAAAGTATTTTTTTTTCATTCAGGGTTTAACAACGACAGCTGGCCACTCTGTTTTGTATCAGCAGTAGCCTGTTCCCAAGTTAAGACTGCAAGCGAAAGACAATTTGTGTGTGTTTCAAAAAGTTATATTTTCTGACACCTCCCATCCCGAAAGCATTTCTACATACGCCCGTATGCCTATCAATACGTTTTCTGTTATTGCGTTTTCAAATATTTATTTGCAGAAACGCATAGTGGTGTTCCTTACTCCTTTATAAATAAATAACCTTATTTAATATTTTGCTTTTCTTCTATATAAATAAAGTAAAAAAAGGTTTGAATGCGTTTTTGTGATAAACTGGTAGTTTTCAAAGTTCTTCAGAAAGTGCGTCACCTTTGTTTATTAATATATGTGCTAAATGTTAATCGCAAACACACTTTGAATTAGAATGAAGTAGCAAATGACGGATATTCAGTAGATTTCATCTTTTGCAGCTAGGAAAGAATAAGGTTTATGCATCTCTTTCTGTCGTTTATTTTTTCGCTTTTTATATTTTCTTAAAGTTGCACTTCGGTGTTAATTTATAAGCGCCAAAAACTGACAGCTGCATTTTGCATCGCGTCAGACCAAAAAAAAAAAAAATAGCTGTTCTTTCTTCAAATATCCATTTCCCTTGCAGAGTTCTTGATCACCAAGAGAGTAAGGCAGCGCCCGAATCAAATGAGGGGAAAATAACGATGTTAAGAGAAAAGAGACTACCGATTCTTATCTCTCTTCTTTACAACACCTGAGAACGGAGAAAATCCTGGAAGCTCTAATACGAAATCAATGATGTAGGATGAGAGAGTGCATAGCCACGAATAAAATTTGGAAACATCCCATGTGGGCCCATAAAAACTAATCGCAGCTTCTGTCTACTTCATTAGCGAACAGAACAATGAAGGTAAACGTTATTTCAGAGCCAACGAACAAAATGAGCAAACACTCGGACGTCAGTTGGGAAAAAATGGGTTTAGTGGAGAGGATTTTACACAAAACAGATTATTTCCTTCCTCCCTCTGCAAACGCTGCAAATGAAGTCAAAGAATTTCAGTTAAGTCTCTTGTCACGTTGGACTCTTTTAAATATTGCAACAAATTTAATTTGCTTCTTTAGAAGTTGGTTTTTCCAGATAAAGCCAGAGTAAGAGGAGATTTACTCCTTGAAATATACGAGTAATCTTTTTTAGCATATTAACCACAGGAGAGAACGTAGATGCTGCTGCTTAACACTTGATCTTTCTAAAGAATCTGCTTCTAGAAACAAACCTTAAACAAATACAGTTCTAAACACTAACTGAAAAGAAAAGTTTTCATTTCTCAAATGCTAATTTGAACAGCCTTTCAAGCTGTAATTCTAAGACGTTGCTGTTTATCTGCTTTTTCTTCCAAGAAATCAACACTGTATCTTTTCCCACAATCTTATCTTCTACAAATAAAGGGATTTCTTCAACATCATTTCCGGATAAGATTTGTTTATTCTTTTATTATTTGCTTAGATTTCCATTTCTTCTGTTAAACAACAAATAAGATACCTAAAGGTAAGACAGATATAAATGCAATCTTCATGAAACTAATACACTATTCAGAGGGTTCGAATGAAAAAGTTATCCGATTTTTTAAACTTTCTGTTTACAGTAACTTTTGAAGCAAACTCTGGTATATAACAGAACTTTAATATATTTCACAAAAAGGTAGCACACTATTTTCTTGATGATTTTCAAACATAAATAATCAAAACTAAATTTTTGAAACTACTTTTAAATTATCAATATGAAAAATAAGTCGAGTGCGCATTTAACCCTTTAACGACAATGACCCAAAAATCTTGGATCACTCTAAATACCATAACGCTCGAAACTGTCTGTTGTTTAACTTGTTTGTTTAATAACAACAATATTGACTGAGGATGGCTCCTGCTGGTCCCTCATAAGTCCAAAAAATCTGAAAAACAAGCAAGGGTAGGAAATCTGACTGACTCTAGACAGGCGTTTCGGGGGCTATGGCCGTTTGTACGTACGGGCGTTTTGGGCTTTAAAGGGTTAATGCTCAATACAGTACAAAACACACAAAATGATCATAATAATTAACCCTTTAAGCGGCCGATGCATCTAAACAAAATGGTGCCCAAAATCATCTGCCTTCCACAAACAGAACTTTTGGTATAGTGTCCGGGTTATACGAAAGCTACAGCAAAACTATTTCTTTTCCCTCTCTCATCTTAGCAGAATCGACTATATATCTCTCTCTGGTAGTAAGAGCGCCCTTTATGGTCCTTAGTCTTATAGTCTATAGTGTGATTCCTTTATAGTGCTTTATTCTCTGCTCCATGACGCAAGGGATGACTAGAAAGGACAAGTCTCCCCGACACGGATATCATGCCTTTGGGTAGAAACAAGTTACTCGAACATCGTTTCTCTCCTTTCTTATGTTATTCGCCATTTTTGTAGTATTTTCATGAGAAAAAGCAATACGATAGGAAGGATTAAGGAAAATCATTTCCCTTAAATGACCATTTTGAATGACAAACCTAAAGGAAACGCAAGGCTTTCTATTGTGCAGGTTCACTCGTTCTTGTAGAGTTCGGATCAATTATTAGACAGCGATTATATATATTCGTTCGAGCTGATTTCAAACAATTTTGCTAACCCCGAGTTAATTCGTTCCGGCCGATTAAAAAGGTTAACACAGCAATCAGAAATCTCTGAATTGACTGTATTTACTGTTCCACATGTAATATCAATCACATCAGAAAACTTGAAAATTTTCATCGCCCTGGAGCGAGAATTGAACTCGCATCTCCCGATTACCGTTCGAGTATGCTACCCGTTACACCACCCAGGATGATGCGGGTTCGACTCCCGCTCCAGGGTGATGGAAATTTTCAAGTTTTCTGATGTGATTGGTATAACGTGTGGAACTGTAAATACAGTCAATTCAGAGATTTCTGATTCCTGTGTTAATTATTATGACGTATTTTCCACGTATGAGACGAATTTTTCTTCCACATTGTGCACACTAAATGATACATTGTTACTTCTACCCATTTATTATTTTTCTTGATTTTCTCGACCAGACCCTTAAGCAAACAGATAGAAACATTCATCTGAGGTCTGAAAATTTAGGAATTTTTCAGTGACATCGCAGATCGACTTCTTTCTTGATTGGGTGAAGAATTTGTTGTGGCAATACTAATTATTCGATAGACTTTTGGCATTATTGGAATTGCCTATATTAGAATTGGGGGGATGAGCGTTGTGTTCTCTTTCCAGTTGCGTTGGATACCTGTTCGCATGTTTTCGTAATTCAAGATTTCTTCAGTTGCTGTACTTCGGACGTTCTAAGTAAGAAGATGAACGGCATTTGTAAGTTATGTCTTCTTCAGTGTTTTGTGTACTGTGGGAACCATATCTCAGTAGAACTTAAGAGTAAGTAAAGAGCCCTCTTTGCATTTGGAAGCTAGAACTGCCAGAACGAAAATACGCATCATTTGGTTTCTATTCAGTTCACATAAATGAAAGTGCTATTTGCTTCGAAATTCGTTTGATTCAATATCATTGCTTCTAAGAGTCATATTAAATAATAATTTAATCCTTTGGATATCTGATTGAGAGCAAACTGTCTTGAGCACAAAATGCCCAGTTTTCTCTCTAGGGCTCATAAATTGATATTATGACTTTTCGGCTCATTCTGCCTGATTTTAAGAACAATTCTGTGCGTCACATATTTTCCGCTGAGTAAAAAGGAAAATCACTTATATACATTTTCTGATATTTTCTAATACACCCGCTTGCCATAGAGTGTCTGGCGTAAGTGCAAAATTACACCTTCAACGGCATTTCCTTTTGTAAAAATCATATTTAAAATGATTTACTTGGTTAGAATTATTCATTATGAAATAAAAAAAAAGACCAGCATACTTTATGTTTAAAATAATACATAGTTTTTGCCAGGGGGCGTGAACGTATGCTTTACTTTCTATATTTCTACTTTTAAAAATCAGTTTCAAAAATTATTTTTTTGTACTGAATATTTTTCAGCACGGTGGATATTTTACTTCCAGATTAGATTTCTTTACAACTTTGAGTTTCCCGTTCCTGCAAAATTTGATTTTGTTTAAGACTGATTGTTTCCGAAAGTTTCTTTCATCCGGCTGGAATTTTTTTCTTTTTTTTTTGTTGGAGGTTTAACGACCACCGTGAGCAACTTAATGGGCTATAAGCAGTCGCCCGTCCCTAATTTAGGGTTACTGGTTCCAGGGAAGGGAGAGAACCAGTGCCATAAGACAAACACAAAATCCATGCCTGACCGGGATTCGAACCCGGACCCCTTACGGACGAATGACCGGCTGGAATGAAATAACTCGGGATTATCAATATGTATTGAATCCAGCTTGAACGAATGCATTCGCTGTCTATGAAGGGAGATAAAATGGCTGGAATGAATAAACTTGCGCATCAGAAAGCAATGCATTCCACTTTGTTTTATTATTCAAAGTGGTCATTTAGGGGCATGACTGACACTTATCCTTTGCGTTCCCTCCTAAAAGGGTTACAGCAATATCAGCATCAGCGAACCTAAGAAAAGGGTTGTTTTAAATACTTGTTCTTATGTCTCCGTGTCAGTGGGAGAACTGTCTCATCCTCATAATACCCTGTCAAGGATCAGAGAAAAAACGAATAGAAGGAAGTTTGGCAAATTCACTGTCGGTACTTCTGAGACGAGAGAAAAATTATTTGTTTTACTTTCGCTTTCGTGAAACCAGGCCACTTTGTGATTAATTCTATTTGGGGAGCATAGAGAATTTTGGGGACCATTTGGTTTTCGTACATCGGCGGCATAAAGGGGATGACGGAACTCTTTGTTCTTGTTCGTTTCGTCCGCGTTCACGTGGTCCAGTTAATTTCGCCCACCGTTCACTCTGTGACGTACCTGCCAGCAGGACGCACACGACATAAAGGCAGATAGCAATCAGAATGAACCTCTGCGTAGCTCAGTTGGTAGAGCGACTTGTTCCGGAATAAGCGGACTCGGGTTCGAATCCCGGCGTAGACCTGAAATGACGGAGAAATTTACTTCGTTATATTGGCGCCCGAACTATCCGGATGACCCGACCGTTCAAAATCTCGCAATGGTGTAATGTTATTTCCACACCGCGCGATAGGAAAAATCAGAGAATCTCTTCTCCAGCGCTTCGAAAAATAAATGTGTGTGACGTTGCATTCCACACACCAGATTGACTGCGAGTTCTCAAGTGCACGTTCTTCAGCGGATGGCTGCCTGCAACGATTCCTGGTCACGGCTGACACGTGGGCCATGCCCCCGGCCCTCTTTCGGGGGGGGGATGTGATGTACCTGCCAGCAGGACGCACACGACATAAAGACAGATAGCAATCGGAATGAACGTCTGCGTAGCTCAGTTGGTAGAGCGACTTGCTCAGGAATAAGCGGACTCGGGTTCGAATCCCGGCGTAGACCAGAAAGGACGGAGAAATTTACTTCGTTATAACTCTGTCCGCTGTTCATTTCGTCCACCATTCCCTTTGTCCACATTCATTTCGTCCTCAGAATGGATATAATACTGTGCAAATTTTCTATTTTGAAGGGCTTTTGTTACTCGGTAGACAAAAAGGTCAGGGGACATTGCTTTCATTTTTTTTAAAGTCTTGCGAATAAAATATAACGATTTTCAATGTTATTGAAAGCAAAACGAGGAACTGAACTTTGAAGAACTTTTCAACCCTTTTTCAAGGTACGAAGTGAATCACTACGACATACATCGAAGTTTTACAAAAATATTTTAATGAACTTGTACATTGTTTTCATATAAATTTTAGCTTTTCGGTATATTTATTGAGCAATATATACAGGGTTGTCAAAAATAATGAAAACACCTTGAAACATTAGGTGTTACGCACCTAATATGGTGTGGGAACACCCTTGGCATTTAAAACTGCATACATCCTCCTTGAAATGGAGGCATACAAGTCCTGGATGGTTGTAAGTAGTATGTTGTAATATCCTTCCTGCAAAAATTTCTCCAGTTCCTTGTGAGACGCCGGAGAAGGATAACGGTATCGCACTCTGTTTTCCAACACAGACCACAGGGACTCAATGATGTTTAAGTCCGGTGATTGTGCAGGCCAGGGAAGGTGTGCAACTTCATTATCATGTTCCTCAAACCATGATTGAACAGTTCTACTTCTGTGAATCGGGGAATTATCTTGAAACGTGCAATCCCCTGACGGAAACAATGTCTGCGCCATTGAAAGCATATGGTCAGCCAAAAGAGAGACATAGACACGTTAGTGATCCGTCCATGTAAGGTGATAATGGGGCCTGCGGTAAACCACGAGGTCATGGCCCAAACCATTACGGAACAACCCCCATGTTTCACTGTAGGAAGAAAACAGTCAGGGTTGTAGGCTTCTGCGGGGGGTCTCCACTCGTAAACCCGTCCTCCTGTGGCGGGAAATAGTGAGAAACGTGATTCATCGGAAATAAAGGCTTGTTTCCATTGATCCGCATTCTACGTTTTATGTTCTTGAAACCACTGTAGTCGCCGTTTCATATTCATCTGTGAAACCAGGGGTTGTTCAATCGCAGCTCTGCCGTAAATATTGTGCTTATGCAATTCCCTTCGCAAGGTATGGGTCGACACTGGGTTTTGGAGATGTGCCTTAAGCTCAGCAGTCGCTTTTGTCAACGTGGTCTTGCTCCTTGTGGTCATAATCCTCTTTAATGTCCTCCTGTCTCTCGCAGTGAGTTTGGTTTTCCTTCCACAGCTGTATCTCACAGATGATGGTGTGCCGTGAATATGGTACGCTGTCATGACCTTTGACACGGTACCTCCCGATACCCCCAATACCTATGCCACTGTGAGTACCGACGCACCAACCAGACGAGCTCCTACAATCTGCCCTCTTTGGAAATCCGACAGGTCACTCATTGTGCCTTCACCTGGAACGAAATTATGCAAACACCGATTTACAATGCAATCACACTGACCCTTAAGATTATAAGCAACATGTTTTTACAAAAATAATTGTAGCTACATGTTCGTTTTACTCAAAAAGCAGAACATACTAAAGCCACTGTTTTCACCGAGGTGTTTCCATTATTTTGGACAACTCCTATATATTGGTATGGTGCGAATGAAATGTCCGGCAAAGGACCAGGACACATGGACGGCGAGAACGGAAAAGTAGAACAACTTACCTAGGTAAAATAATCCCCCTCGGCACCTACACATAGTTCCCCTCTGTCCGGCAAGGTCCTAATCCCGGAACGAAAAAAGGTCTTGTGGCTGGGACCCGAGAAGTCATCAAGTGCACGTTGAACCTCGTTGTCTGTCGGGAACTGCTTCCCGGACACGAAGTGATCCAGGCAACGAAACACATGACAGTCTGTCGGAGAGAATTCCGGGGAATAGGCAGGACAGGATGAGGTAGTGCTTCATAACCCAAGGCACTTAGTGTCAGCATCGTTCGTTGTGCGGCATGAGGAAGGCCGTTCTCTTGGAGCAGAAGAACACCATGTCTGTTGACCAAAGCCGGTTGCTTCTGCAGCAATTTCAGATGCATCTGAAGTTATTCAGCACAATAGCGTTCTGCAGTGACGGTTTGGCCTCTTGCCAAGAAATTCCGATGAATTATCCACGTTGCGCAGCACCAGATAAGAAGCATCATCCTCTTGGTGTGTAGAGGGTGTGGAGCTTAGGATTCTGTCCGGCAGGCTGTGCCTTGCTTAATCATTGTGCTGATCGTTTCCGATTATCATAAACAACCCACCTCTCGTCGCAGGTGACGATTCGATGCAGTAGAGGTTCCTATTTTTTCCTGGCAAGCAGCGACGTGCAGACTTCCAAACGCATAGTCTTATTGGCAGTTGTCAACTCATGCAGAAGCCACATGTCCAGCTTTTTAGCCTTACCCAGAGCAGCCACACGACGAACAACTGTCGTGTGATGAACACCTACCTCTGTCGCTATATCATGACACAATTTTTGGGGGTTTGCTGCAGCCACACGTAACAGAACATCGTCAGAAACAGCAAAAGGTAGGGGATCACGTACTTCGTTTTGCATTCGGACGCAATGGAATTATTTGGTAATGAAATTACACAATTTGCAAATTATAATTACATATTAATAATTTATAGAAATGTACGTGTGCCAAAAGCTATGTCTAGAAAAGTCTTCCATGTAACATAGCAGACAGAGAATAGAAGTGATTTGTTCTTTGTTGAAGTCTAAGATGACATGCAACGACATTGATATTTCTTTCATTTTTGTACTATTCTCTAACCGAAATAAACATCGCATTCGTACTTACTTCATATGTAATATTTCGTTCAAATCACTTTACTTGCTGCGAAGATGGGGCAACTACTCATGTCATATACGTAAGTACAATCTCCAATACATACATACACGCATTGGAGGTCCGAGGATGGAACAATTGTCAAATAGTCTACACGACGTGTAAGGGTGTACTGGTTGCTGGTTTATTCACATTTTATTGTTACCCATAAGTTATTGGTTATTTACCAACATATAGTTAATCATTAACCCTCCGGGCGGCAACCACGTGTATATACGTTCGGAGATTTTTGTGCCAAAAGCGGCGACGACGCACTAATACGTTCATCGAAAATTGTTCAAAAGCGGCGAGAACGCGATATTGCGTCGAACAAATTTCCGGACTCATTGTGGCGAGAAAGCATACTGTATACGTATATGCATCTTAACTACGACGAATACTACAGAAAGACAGGATGCTCTTAGGGGGTTCTCCTGTTATACATGTCGACGAAATTCCGCATTGAGTCTTCCAAAACTCCTGCAACCTGGAGGGTTAAGCATTGAGATTACAATGGGTAACTGCTACATGTCATTACAATTACCATGTAATTCTAATGAACAGTTCACCATTACCATGTAATGGTAACGCTAAGTTCTTGTTCCCATTACCATTATGCTGTAATGCATTGCCGATTAATTCAATTATGATTTTGCCCAACACTGCTCGGGAGGGGCTGACTTTGACGCTCTCGTTTGGCATCGCGATAACGTTTACAGCGCTACGCATTGATAGTTCGAAGTTTCTTGTATTCACAAATTTCCTGTTCGCCAGTCTGTTCCGTTTCTGCAGCTCATTTCTGCGCTCAACTTCGCATTTTCGCGGCATTTTGATGGGGTTTTTTCCCGCTAATTCTACATCTACGAAAAAAAAATAATAAAAAAAATACAGTTACATTACCATCTACTCTTATTGTTAACAGTTGCAATTGTAATTTTTTCAATTCATAAGACTAGTCCACTATATTAGCATTAATTACATACCAAAATCAATGTTCAATCGCCTTTAGTTAAGAAGTATTGAAAACGTAAACAAAAGTAACCTCGCGGGGTAGAGCATAAAAAATGACCCTTCACTTCGGCGCGCTCTCACGAACTGCGATTCCTCCGCCGCCCACTGTCAGGGCCGGCTGTCACTTATAATTGTCATTAAATGTTATCTATGCGCCATCAAACGATACTAACGCCGTTACCACGCTCCCGATAACCCCGGAGTTATTGCGAGTAGAAATCGGTCCCACAATTATGCCACGTCCACCGCTAATTTCTATCGTACCATAAAACGTAGTTCTACGTTAAAATGTAAGCAATGTTCACTGACCTTTTTTTTCTGCCTAGCGAAATAATAATCCATGGAAACAGAAAATTTTCACGGTATTCCATCCGCTTTAAGGACGAAATGAATGCACGAAGTGAACGGCGGAGAAAGTGAACGCTGGATGAAATGAATGTGGACGAAGTGAACGGCGGGCAAAGTGGACACTGAATGAAATGAATGTGAACGAAGTGAACTGCGGACAAAGTGAATACTGGATGAAATGAATGTGGACGAAGTGAACGGCTAACAAAATGAACGCTGGATGAAATGAACAGTGGACTAAAAGTGAACGGCGGACAAAGTGAACCCTGGATGAAAATGAATGTGGACGAAGTGAACTGCGGACAAAGTGAATACTGGATGAAATGAATGTGGACGAAGTGAACGGCGGACAAAGTGGACACTGCATGAAATGAATGTTGACGAAGTGAACGGCGGACAAAGTGAATACTGGATGAAATGAATGTGGACGAAGTGAATGGCTAACAAAATGAACGCTGGATGAAATGAACAGTGGACTAAAAGTGAACGGTGGACTAAAACTGAACGGTGGACAAAGTGAACCGTGGACGAAATGAACTGGGCCCAGTGAACGTGGACAAAATGAACAGTGCACTAAATAAACAGGGTACAAAGTGAACGGTAGACAAGGTGAACGGTGCACAAAGTGAACCGTGGACAAAATGAACTGTACCAAGTGAACGTGGACAAAATGAACAGTGGACTAAATAAACAGCGGGCAAGGTGAACGGTGGATGAAATAAACTGGACCAAGTGAACGTGGACGAAATGTACACGGAAAAAGTGAGAGGGAACCCTTAAAGGGTGAAGAAAGATTGTTTTTGTAAAATAAAAACTATCTATGAAATATCTTCTACCGTTACTCAATATTCTGGTCAAAGATGGAAACGGGTCACGGGTCAACGAATTGACACTTTCTTGTAGGTCAAACCGGTCGAGTCAAGGTGTTCCTGAACCGATTTTGACTCGGTTTTATTTCCGCTTTATTTTTGAAAAGAAAAAGGCGTATTGGAAATTTTGTGATCGACACTGGTGCCAACGTAGTGAAAAATGATTTGTCATACAAAAATATTGCCGTTTCTTTTTTCAAGCAAAGATTTCCACCGACCAACGATACCATATTGTAAAACGATACTTCCCTTTGCCTTTGTTTTCAGTGCGATTGCCAGGTGCAAGATACAGGCAAACGCTTGTCGCCTGCTTCTCTGGTGATTCACTCTCTCACACCCGGAGGGTCACATTGTAAGACTGAGAGTTACTTTTCATATCGCATCTTTTGCATTGAGCGCTCAGCAGGTTTAGTGTGGCGTGCTAACATCCCGTTCCACGGCATGTCTTGTCGAAATTAATGCTTTATTTGCTAACATGGATAAATTTAATATTAAGCAGGTCAAAAAAAGCGTCGAGGCCAATAAATACGTGCTTATGGAATACACAAAGGGGAAGAGTGAATGTTGGAAGTTGTTTCGTCCTATTAAAAAACCATCAAACTGAAATTAATGAGTGTTCCTTCCTTCTGCAGACAACATTGGAATCAACATCCACGTTTTGGTAAGTTCCAACTCATCAGAAGCTGGTGAAAATTGGTGTTGCTGTGAAAGATATTCTGAAGCTTGATATGGTATCAAGACAATAGGAGGAACTGAAATTAAACGTACAACGCGTTACTTCGTTCATACAGTTTTTGTTGTAACACCATCAAAATTAAGTGGAACAGCCTTAATATTACTGCGGAGGGATTTTTTGACTCTCGCACATGTGCTTGAAGACAGGTAAAAACAGTTAGGTGACGTGAAGAACGACAGTTTCAACACATTCTGTAAGCAAGTGAGTAAATTATATGTTTCCGTAACGCATTTATATGATTTGTATATAACTTAGGACCATATAACCTACGATACACTACGGAGAGACTTTTTGAAAGCTCTATGTATAATCATATTTTGAGGTTCGAATTCATAGTTCAAAGCAGATTTATCCGGGTCGGGTCCGGGTCCAACTTTTTTAATATTTTCCAATACTGATTTTGGCTGAGGTGAATAAAATACATATTGCAAAAGTCCTTTTTGTATCCGACTGCATTTTCTATGGTGAACGAGCTGTAAGTTATCATAAATCTTTTCTTTTGAAATTTCACCTGCACCTTTTTCTGAGTTCAATAAATATTACATTTTTCTTTACTTCATATTATTTCGATTCAAAATAGACTCCCGTTGTACAGTACAGTTCGGTTTGATCATTGTTGTTTTTAATTAAGGTCAGCTGAGATATCTTTACATATTTCAGGACCAACCAGACGTATCGATTAATTCAATTATTTTCTCTAGCTTGCAGACAAACGCGAAAAATGAATGCACCCTGCTCGGAAGCAAGAATAAATTACTATTCTGGTTAATCTTAGTTTCTTACATTACTTTCCTGGTCCTCCTTTTTATTTCTCCTGCTCTTAATCATCTGCGTAAATTAGCTAGTCATTCACTAAGTGCCAAACAAGCTAAAAGTGCTATCAGTAAAATCCTGAATAGTATTTATGGAGAACGAAAAAAGAAAAAGAATAAAGAAAGACTAAAAATACGTATTAGACACACAAAAGTTTAAACTATCTGTATTTTGATCTTGAGAGAATTGATCAACACCGAAAATAAGTCACTCCAGTAATTTGTGAAGCGTTTTCAAACTTTTAGTTTTACTCAAAAGCTCTATATTATTTGCTGAAAGTTTCACGATTAAAAACAATAGAAGTGATATAGAATGTGCGGTTGTAATGAGCACCTCTTTTGAAATCAACAGAACCAGTTTACAAAATAGTCAGTAAAACGCTTTACTAAAAGAAAATCAACCGGTTTTCTATAACCGATAAAACATCTACAGAAATACAAGGGGCATCCTTGGAAGTAATACCTCCTTCTTAATTACTTTTGAAATTTTGAAGTGATTTTAATGAAACTGCACCGACACGTACTTTGATATGTTACCAATGTGGAAACAAATTATTTTCAAAATCGAAAATAAAGATCATGAATGACAGAGAAAAGCAGCGAGCCGTAATTGAATTCCTGGGAAAAGAGGGATATGAAGCTCCAGAAATCCACTGAAGACTCCTGGATATTACTCATATGAATTGTGGCATATCTAGTATGGATCTGCAACAATCGATATCAGTGATGTCCGAAGATGGAAGAAGAGGTCTCGAGAGTTAAAAACTCCAGTGTCGAACAAACAACGGAGTGGAAGGTCTGCAACTGCAGTGTCAAATGCCAACAGGCAACGAGTTTAAGACCTCATCACAACTGATCGTCATGTCACCACTCGGGATTCGTGTAATGCAATTCATTGTGGTTGTAGTGCCATGGAAATATTAATTAAGGATCTGGGCTACAGAAAAATTTGTTCAAAATGGATCCCAAGAAATATAACCCGTGAACAATGTAAGTAAAGGGTGAACATATGCCGGAACCCCTTGGACTGTTATGAGAGGAAGGCTGGGGTGTTTTTCTCTAATGTTGTGACGGGGGATGAAACCTGGATGTTCTTTCATGACTAAAAAACAAAGCGTTCGTCAATAAAATGGCGCCGCACATCTTCACCTTGACAAAAAAAAAAGATGAAAACAACTCGTTCCGCAGGGAAAGTGATTCTGACAATTATCTGTGACAAACGAAGGGTCATTTTGACTGATTTCCTTGAACGGGGTGCAACAATAAACAGTGCTCCCTAGATGCAGACATTGAAGAAGCTAGAAAAAGCTATCAGAAGAAAAAGAAGTGACATTCCACTTCATAGCGTTGTTTGATACAATGATAACGCACATCTCAATGTAGACTTCACAGCCTATTGCCAAAATGGTGAGGATGGTGATACACCAACCCCCATACAGTCCTGATTTGGCGCCCTCAGACTTTTTCGTGTGTGCCCCTTTAAAAAACATCCTTTGTGGTGAAGATTTCGACGATGAGACAGACTTTAAACTGGCTGGGAACTCTTGGGTGAATCGACACACTCAGGATTTTTTCCAAAATGGATTTTACCAATGGGTTCAAAGATGGCGGAAATGCGTAAAATGTGAAGGACAATACTTTCAATATGCTAGCATTATTAGCAATATGTTCAAGTATTTTGTCACCAAGTTTAATATTTTTGCAGCAACAAATAAAAATCTTATGAGGGACGAGGCATTATTTTCAGGATGCCTTTTGTAGCTGCCCTACCAGCAGCTGAAAAATATCATATTCCGCAAAATTAAAAACAAATTGAGAACAAAAAGCTTCTCGTAGCAGATGGAATATATCAAAGACAAAGAGTCTTTAAATTCGAACAGTTTGAATTTGAAATATAGAAGAAACCATGATATAAGTTTACGTCCCTTAGCATCAGAATGTCTCGTAGTGGGAAAGTTGAAAATATGCGAAAAGTATTCTCTTCATGGCAAAAGCTATGCTAAGAAAAAATAATTTTGCGAATGCTTCTCCTGGAAACAAAGACAGCGAGCAAAAGATTTAGACAGTTTATGCTCCATAGAGGGAAATATGTGCATTATTTAAAAAGGATAATGTTTCGCATCTTTATTGTGGTGAATGGCATACATTATAAAAAATAAATTCTTCAACACGGTTTCACAAGTAGAGATACAGCTGCAAGCAGAAATATGCAAACACCATTCAACAGCAGAATTGTAAACTACAAAAATCGACACCAGAGTATGTAAATTATCCCACGAGGTAAAAGATATCCGGTATTAAAAGAATTTCTTAAATCGGACATTTAAAAGCAAAGATATTAAAAAAAAAGCTCAGTAAAAATTTGGGTTGCCCAGCTGGGCTTATTTGGGGCTGGAAATACACTAAAATATTTTGTAGTTACTAGTGTCTGACCGAAAAACAATTTTTCTCAACGAAATTTATTTTTCAGTAATAAAAAAATAGAAGTATTTTTTAAATCTAATTTTCAGTAATATTTATTGAAGTATTTTTTCTAAATTTTAGGTACATGATATTGTTTTTTTTTTTTTTTTTTATTGGAGGTTTAACGACCACCGTGAGCAACTCAATGGGCTATAAGCAGTCGCCCGTCCCTAATTTAGGGTTACTGGTTCCAGGGAATGGAGAGAGCCAGTGGGTTAAGACAAACACAACATCCATGCCTCACCGGGATTCGAACCCGGAACAGTTTCGGACGAATGATCAGAGGCCATCGCTTAGACCACTGCCTTCAAAATAAACCTTTATTAGTCTAAAAGCAAGGTACATGTGATACGCTTTAGTCACATGAGACTGTATTAAAAGAGACGAGGCCAAGAAGTCTCAACACAAAAGAAAGGAGGAAAGAAAACTGGTAACATCAGAACAAGATTAAAATATATACAGATAAAAAAGGAACACAGAAAACAAAAACGAAAAACACATACATTACAAAACCCAAACCCCAGAGTGAGGGAAGAAAAACTCATTCCAAAAACTAGTACATAGCAGCGCGAACACAAAGGTGACAGGTAAAAAACACAACAGCAATACAACACAACACAAATTGACTGACACTGCAAGACAGCGACAGGAGAAACAAAACTGTACTTCTGAAAACATGCAGCAGCGGCCAAAACATTAGTACAAGAAGAACATAAAAAACAAAAAAAAACCGTGCACATAAAGAGGGGTGTTAACCAACCGCTATAACTAAAAACGAAATACGAAGTGACGCATGTAAGTCAGGAGGAACACTGTACAGAAGAATACATGATAATAAGGGGAAAAACCGCTGCATCACACAAAATAAATGTAGCCAAACAGGCACACCAGGTTCACAAAAAAAATCGCACTCAATTCAAATTTCATACTCAAAACAAGAAGACGCGCGTTGACAAACCCCAGAAGCCGACGTGGCGCTATAGAGAGAATCACGCGGATGATACAAGATCACATAGCATCATAACACATTGAAAACAACACAAAGTACGTCCAGTCGTGCACGGCAACAGAAGGCTGTGCTGAGAAAAAATACAATATTACAGGAAAAACCCGGACAGGAGAAGCACGAAGCAAGACGTAGAACCCTAGCTTGAGTGCAAAGAAACACAAAAACGAAAACACAAAAAGTGCACTTAAAACAATGAAAGACAAAACTGCCTCAACTGACTACTTCACTACACATGTAGTCACATACAGTCAAGAAAAAAAACACAAGAGGCACAGTAAAAAAAAAGTACAAGGCAAATAGAGCGTTGACCAACTCCTTGGGTCAACGTAACCCAATAGACAAACAAGTGAACATGAAAAACAAGGCATGAGAAAAAAAAGGCTCCCTAAACTGCGGAACCAACTGAAACACGAAAGTAGAACATACACAAACAAGTAAAAAACAAGATTATCACATTAGCAGTATAGGTGAAATACAATCACAGTATTATAAAAATTCACACAGGAGCAGAGCGAGTAGGACAGCCGCCATCCGAACAACTAAACACAACACGTGCAAAAAGCAAGAGCAATTACAAAAACACGGTAATACCACATTAAGGAAACACAGTACAAAAAAGAAGATCAGGAACAACAACAAACAAACAAGCACAAAAGAAACACAACACGCCAAAAAAATTTTGCGAAACTAGACAACACAGACTAGCCCAACGGAAAACAACAACACCCATCAAGCATCACACTAATACCAAACAAAAACAGTGATCACAAACAATTGGTGGCCAACCAGTACAACAAAACACCACAACAAGAAATGCGTCGACCAACAACTGTGGCCGACGAAAACATAGAAAGCAAGCACACAATAATACATAGACAAACAACTCAACAAAAATACCGACACAAAAAACAATAACCGATTGCACAGCACCACCAAGAACCAGAAAAAAAATACACACAGAACACAGGAACACAAATGCCCACGGACTCCGGACAGAAAAAAGTCAAAGCAACTAGCTGTAAAACATACAATCACAGCGCAAAACGACAAGAAAATTCAGACAAAGAGGCAGAGGCCGCTAGTAAGAGGAAAAGTATAGAAAAGCACTATCCAAGAAAGAATATACCGACCAGTAGAATGAGCTAACAAAGCACAGAGGAAAAAACAACAAAAAGACCGGAATCTCAAGGAAGCAAAACAGTACAACATTACCAAAGGGCCATCATAAAAACAAGAAAGGAAAACGGTAAAAAAAAAGGAAAAACAACAGGATTAGAAGAAAAGAATGAATACAAGGCAAGAAAAAAAACCTGCAGCTCAATCAAAAACAGAACAAGACAACAACCCGGAAAAGCAAAAACAAACAAAGTGAAGAAACCAGTACACCATAACAAAAACAAGAAAAAACAGCTGATCAAACGAATTGAATCAACCCATGCTCAACCCGAAACCAGGGGAGGTGGGGGGACCAGATCGAGAAGAAAGCAGGAACTGCCTGCCGGGGCAGAGCTACCTCGTACTCAAGTTGGATGACGGACTTGATCGAGGAACGAAACCTACGGCACAGAAAAACTCTCGCAGGATGATATCGACGAAGAGCAGGCCGATCAACACTGGTATGATAGTATAAATAAATAGTCAGTTTGGCCTGCAAAATTAAAAACGCGCAAACTGGATTGTGAACAGCAGCGGAAGGATGATGACGGCGAAGAAAATAGTAATGTGAAACAGAGTGAAAGGAAGGACAAACCTTGGAGAGAAGAGCAAACATCAAGGGAAAAAGAGGCTGTAAAACTAAACAGGAGTCATATGCGTTATGAACATCACCGAGCGTTGAACAGAAAAAACACAAGGGAGAAGACAGGCGACCAAAACGATGAAGAGTTCGTGGTGTGAGCAAGCGGCGATGAAGATGTAGCCAATGAATATCAGTTGCTTTTGGGGAAGCCAGAGAAATGTGTGAATCGACCCATGTCTGAGAGGTTTCATCAGGAGGCACAAAAGGAATAGCGAGAGGTGCTCGAAAATAAGTAAGAAAGTGGCGGTACAAGAGGTTTGCAGTAACTTGATGCACCAGAAAGGGAACATCATTCAAATAAACCAGAAAAGGAAGGCAAGGGGACGCCGAAGAAGAAACAATTAACCCAAAAGAATTCACGAGGGACGGGTAAAGGCGTTGAAGCTGAAAATGAAGCAACCGGAGTTGGGCGCGATGTAAGGGAGTGTCAGCAAGAGGGGGGTCGATTTGGGAAAGGTACTTCCAGCGGAGAGAAGCATCTACAAGTTGGGATACCTGTACCACGCCACTGGCGAACCAGGTGGAGAAGCACAAGTACGGTGAAGAGGAGAAAGGAGTGCGAAAGAGTAAAAGAGAGGTTCCGCAAGCAGATCATTAGTTGAGGTAGGTGGGAGACGGACGGGACATAAGGAATGCCAGAGGGAAAAAACGGTGCGATAAGTATCGGGAAAGTGATCTGGAATGAGGGGGAACAGATCCATACGTTGGAAAGTAGCGAGAGTGAGAAACGGACTGCGAGGGAAAAGTAAAGTATCAACAATAGTAATCGAAGAAATCTGAGGATGAGAAAAAAGAACGGAGAAAGGTCTGAAGATGAATAGCATTAGATTTTTGAAAAAAGATCTGGGAGGGCAAGACCTCCAAAGGACAGAGGAAGGACGAGAGTAGAACGATGAACCCAGTGAACTTTATTCCAGATGAAATCAGTAATCAAACGTTGAGCGGATTGGAGAAAAATGGGCGAGGGAAAATAAGCGAACCACGAATGTGTCAAAATGGGAAGAAGAAAGGAAGAAACCAGATTTGCTCTGCTAAAAAAGGACAAAAAAGGTTTGAACCGGCAAAAAGGAGCAAGACGGCGATTGAGCTGCTGAACCAAAGGAATCCATGTGGCATCAGCAACCGCCAAGGGATTTCCAACGTACACACCAAGTAGTTTAATGACCGAGGATGACCAACTGGCACCCCAAGGGCGATCACCGTGTGCCACCCACGATCCGGCCCACAGACCGACAGATTTAGACATATTAAGTTCGGAACCGGAAATTGAAGCATACTCACGATAAGCAGAAAGGACAACACCAAAAGAACGTTCAGTGCGAAGAAAGAGAGTGAGGTCATCAGCATATGCAGACAACACTATGCGGTGGTGACGAGTAGGAGCAATACTGCGAGGAATCACAGAAAACAAACGAGAACGCAGACAAATTAAGAGAGGTTCAAATGCAAGCGTAAAAAGTTCACCCGAAAGGGGACAACCCTGCCGGATCCCGTTGTCAAAGGGCATGGTAGCTGTCATGAATGTGGAAGTGCGAATACGGAAAGAAGAGTGAGAGTAAAGATTAATAAGAGCTTGACAAAAAAGAGTAGGAAAGCCAAAATGACGAAGAACAGCAAAGAGATATGAGTGATTAATGGAGTCAAAAGCTTGTTTCTGATCAATATTAAAAATTGCGAGAGGTTCGGAAAGTTGGAAAGCAAGAAAATATAAGTTGCGAATGGTGGAAATGTTGGTAGTAATCGAACGGGAGGGAATAGTGTAAGTTTGATCGGGGTGGATTAAATGCTGCAAGACGGGATTGAGGCGAAAAGCGAGAATTTTAGCAAAGGTTTTGTAGTCAGTATTAAGAATAGAGATAGGACGCCAGTTAGAAAAAAGACCAAGTTTTCCGGTTTTGGGGATGAGACGGAGAAGAGCAAAAGTGAAATCAGAAGACTGAAAATTTGAAGAAGTAAAAATGGCATTAAAACAAGCAACCAGAAGCGGGAGGAGAGAAGGAAGAAACTTCTTATAAAATGAGAGCGGAAGACCATCCGCGCCAGGGGAAGAACGGTCATTCAGACTGGAAATTGCAGAGCGGACTTCAGAAGGAGAGATAGGAGAAACAAGAGAATCAAAAAAACAATGTGGAACCTGAGGGAGGACATGAAGAAGAGGGGAGGTATCTGCAGGAGAAAGGAGTCGGTGTTGAAAACGATCCGAATAATGGAAAAAAGTAAGTTCACAGATACGATAAGGGTCGGTAACTGTAGATCCGTCAGGTAGTGAAAGAAAGGAAATTGTGTTGCTTTTAACATGATACTCCTCAAGGGACTTCAAACTAGAAAATGGGTCGTCGTGAAACCGCAAGAGAGTGAATTTCAGACGAGTAATGGCTGTTGAAGCAAAAGTAAACAGAATACGACGAAGTTGAGCTTGAAACACGGTAAAAGAAGGATCAGAAGGAAAAATAGTCTGCAATTTACGACGGAGAACATCAATATCTAGAAAGCGAGAAGTACGGAAAAAGAAAGAAAACTGACGTGCGAAAGAAATAATCGAAATTTTCGTGGAAAGCCACAGAGCCACTGGGTCGTCAGACGAAGAAAGTTGTTGCACAGAAGACGAGATCATAGAGCGAATTTCAGCACAGAAAACAGGATCAGTTAAAACTGAATCGTCGAGCGACCAGACTGGGGAAAGGGAACAGAGGAAGAATGCAAAAAAAGTTTTAAAAGAACGGGGCGATGATCTGACGAAACGGAAGGATGATGAGTAATTTCAACTAGAGAGGAATGGAGAAAACTGGAAACATAGAATCTATCTAGGCGTGCTGCGACACAGCGTGAAGCAGCCGGGGGGAACCAGGAAAATTCCTTGGACCGGGGATGGAGGGAACGGAATGCTTCAATCAAATCAAAATTAACAACGAGTTTAGTGAGATTGGAAACAAGGTCGGAACGGCTTTCGGTTGAACCATCACGGTCAAAACCGGGTTGCAAAGTGCAATTGAAATCGCCTGCAACAATGACTGTATCGTTTGGATGGAGGGTCGAAAGACTAGAAGAAAGATGTTGGAGGAGAGTTTCTGCATCCGTAGCAGATTGCGGAATATGGATATTGAAAACATGAATACGTTTAGAACAAAAACAAAAAGAAATATGTTGAAAAGAACCCAGCAGACTCTGTGACTCAACAAGATCAGAAAGAGAAGAATGAAAACGCACATGAAACGCTATAGCGGTACCAGACCTGAGATGGGTCCGGTAATTATGATAAAAAATGTACGGCCAGCGTCTCCAGCGGGAACACCTGGCATCCAAGGAACAGTTCGTCTCCTGGAGAAGGAGGATATTAGCCCCCAGGTAACGAACGTCCTCGTAAACCAAAGCATTCGCCGCAGAAGACGCAAGCCCTCTACAATTAAAGCTAAGTAGTGTTAACAAGGACATCACTGGAAGGTTGCATCCAGCCTTCCAGTTCAGCCCTCAAAATCTTGAGTAAGTATCCCAGACGGCGAGCATATTGCTCAGTCCCGCCAGGCAAAGTAACATTAGTTATAAATGCATGGAACTGGTTTAGGCTGTGCAATCATTTCAGGCAGCAAGTGAAGCTTACTCTTAATACAAGGCAGTGGGATCAACTTCGCCTTACGCGGGCGAGTGGTCAACGCATACAGATCAGTTAAGGTAAGAGGGTGCAAAGGCACCGCAAGATTCTTCAAACATAGTAGAAATGTCAAGAAGTGTAGGAGAAGGAGAATCATCGTCAGAGTCAACCATTGCAGTGTCATCAGGATCAGGGGCAACCGTGTCCATAACATCATCATCAAGGAGACATGCGAATCGGTTCGAAACTAGTAATTCAGAATTTGGCTCATGATGGCTAGGTGAACCCGAGGTAGAATGGGCTGGTTCCTTGGACCGAAGACGTTGAGACGAATGAGAAGAGCGAGTAGAAACACCAGGTGAGCCGGGGCGTTTACGTTGTGATTTAGGTGCAGACACTTCCAGCGATGGAAGATCCTCATTGGAGGGCTCCAAACCATCCAGTACGACGACAGGAACCGGAAGGGAAGGAACGACTGGAGAAACAGCAGGCAAAATTGATGAAGGTAGAATGTGAGCAGGTGCCTCAGCGGCCTGCACAACATCCGCAGGGGCAGCGGTCACCTGAACTGTAGTAGCTAATGAAGAATCAGATCTAGCACCAGGAGTAGCATGAGGACAAGCAGAAGCGAGATGACCTTCCCCTTTACAGTGGAAGCACTGAACCCCTGCAAAAAGATTAAAAATGTACGTCCGGGTATCAGTGACTAATTCCAGAGTTGCAGGGCGTTCCGCAATTGAGAAGTTGGAAAAATAACCCGGTACTGGCGGCGCCCACCTGCACATGTTTCAGGGGGAATCACGGGCTGTAGCTGGAAGAATCTTGGCCACTCCCACAACACGACCCATCGTGTTGAGGGCATCAATCAACAGAGAATCAGGAACAGCCGTTGGTACAGGAGAGAGGATCACCGTAACTGGTCTTTGGGCTGCAGCGACAGGTTGTAGATGAAAGGACCCAATATCAACCCCATGAAATATAATTAAATCTACTGCTTGCTGGTGGGTGAAGTGAACAACCACCCTCCACCAAAGCGAATAATGGACACAATGCTTTCGGTTGGAACGACCTTCGACACAGCATGCAGATATTGGGGAGGGGGGTGTCACGCAAAGCAGGAATGAAAAACACTTAATAATAAGGCAGACGACAACTGCTTACCTTGCGGCGAATCACTTGGAAGAATAATTTTCAACGCCGAAGCTACACGTTTGAAATGTGGTGCAGAATCACTAGAAATATATGAGGTACTTCCCACAGCTTGTGCGAACGACGTTGAAGTAGAACTAGCAGAACCAGGGATATTAGACGCAGCCGGCACACGGGTGGCCAGAAGCACAGTTTCTGGAAGTCCAGCAGCACTAGTCGACGCAACATTCCCCGAAGAAGGCACAGAACTAAGAAGCGAAGACATATCAGCAATCGACGAAGCAGCTGTAGACGACGGTGACTTATTCACAGTGGTAGTGGACATTCTCGACCACTGGTCCACCAAAACTCATGCGTCGTAACTGACGACACACGAAAATGAAAAAAAAAAAATGAGCACCCACTCGGCACTCAGCTTCACTGCTCGTGAAGCGAGGGTACGAAACACTGCAACCAAAACACAAAACGACGAAATACCACAAAAAGAACAAGTAAACTAACGAACGTTGACTTCTACGCAGGAGCCGAAAAAATATGCGACTTGTCTGTTCAACGACCACTGCGCCACTGGGGCGGCGTACATGACATTGCTAACACAATACCAAATAGTTATGAGGATTAAGATTTTAACATTTTATCTTTTGAATACTTTATTTGTACATGAACTCTATTCTTCTTTCCTTTTGTAGTTGTTACGTTTTCATAAAAATCTTCTTCTGAGTACTTTTCCATATTTAAAAAATGTTTTTCTCTATTGACAAAACAGCCAAGTTTCTCAATTGTGCATGTCCTTGTGTGGCTCTAAAATATGTCTTGATTCTCCTTAATGCAGAAATATTTATTTCGGTAGATGCAGTTGTTGATGGAAACTTTAAAATTAGGCCTGCTAATTTGCATACCTCACTAAACACAAAGTCCAATTTATTCAATTTCATGTAACAAGTAATGTCTCTTACTGATTTCTTTTTGTATTCATCAAGAAAATAAAACACCTTCAATTCATTTTTTAGATGAACTGTATCAAAATTTGAAGTTCTGACAGTAGAGGTTCAGGAAAGTTTTCACAAAATTTATTAAAAACAGTTCAAATTCAACAAAGCCACGAATTTAAGATATAACATCACAGATTTTAATTCATTGACACTTCCCACAAACTGAAACAACTCCCGCAAAACACGTGCTGTTATGTGCGGGAGCATGCACGAGACTAATGTAGTCCTAAATCTTCTCTTTTCTAAGCCAATCGTTGCCCAAAGCAATGGCCCATTCTCCTTTCACCTGCTGATTCATGTTGTCATGGAAACGCTAGCTGGCGATCGTATCGAAAGTCTTTGAATCACACGGCGAAGATTTTTAGAGCTGGTTCCATAACACAATTCCACCCTTAGGAGAGCCCCTTTGGTCTTTGCTCGCCAGACTGATTCTCTTAGTCAAAGGAAGCAAATCGGCACGTGTTTTGTTTCCGAGAAAGCATCGACATATCTTAATACCGCTGATAATTGACTTTCATTTGTGTACGCCTTATTCACTTTAATTTGGGCATCCCCGGGTTCGCAACACGAGCCTTAATTTGGGAAGCCCGGCTCAAGTCCGCATGTCCAAGGCCCGGCTCGTACCTGGCCCGTCCCGTATATTTCTCCTGTTTCCAAGGCCCGGAGCGGCCCATAAAATTTCCACAATTACCAAAATAGGAAACTGACACCTGGTGCACTCGGTCATTTGACTCCTGAAGAGTTTTCGTTTTCTTAATTGCTCCATGTAATTCTATTACAATAAACGTTAATTCAGAATATTTATGAGACTCTGTATAAGTCACGTCACGTGCGAGAAGAGTGGGGAGGCGTGTATGCTCAAAAATATTGCATGAAAAGGACAATTTCCGTGCCTTTCAAATTTTCTGGGTTTTCAAATTACCATTCCCTACCGCCAGACCCGGAAATTTCCTTGCGAATAAGGAGGGGAGGGGGGGGGTAATTCGAAAAGTACGAAATATCCAGAATTGTGAGTCCGATCTTTTTACTGGGAGCAGATTTTATGGATATATAAACTGCACCTATCTCTACTGGCATATCATATCGCTGGAAACCAATATGTCTCTCGTGTGTGTGTGGGGGGGGGAGCACATTTGCGCCGCTTAAGATGTGATGTTCCAGACTTTGTGCTATCATAACTCAAAAAGTTTTTGCTTTTAGTGCACTGCAGAACGTTAACCGGCCGACTAGATTCAGAACGAGACAGTAATTTAAAATATTTCCAAATATCGCTTTCCCCTTTACATTGTCTACAAGCACAAATTCTCCGGAAGCAATGTTTTCGCGAAAATATTTCCCTTTCTTAAACTCCATAATAAGTATGGAAGAGTATTTATCAGCAACACTGAACTGAGCATATGCTAAGGGAAAACAACGACAGACTGCCCAGCTAATCAGTGTCACAGAAGTTTTGTAAACGACTGCCTGAGAGTACAAATAGGGAAAATTTGGCACAGATAAGAAAACTTAAAAGCTTTTCACACACACAAAAAAAGCTTTTTTTGCTGCCTGATAGTACAAATGGGGAAAATACGGCCATTTAAGAAAACTTCAAAGCTTTTCACACACACAAAAACAGCTTTTTTTGCTGCCTGATAGTACAAATGGGGAAAATACGGCCATTTAAGACAGCTTAAAAGATTTTCACACACACAAAAAAGCTTTTTTTGCTGCCTGATAGTACAAATGGGGAAAATACGGCCATTTAAGACAACTTAAAAGCTTTTCACACACAAAAAAAAGCTTTTTTTGCTGCCTGATAGTACAAATGGGGAAAATACGGCCATTTAAGACAACTTAAAAGCTTTTCACACACAAAAAAAAGCTTTTTTTGCTGCCTCATAGTACAAATGGGGAAAATACGGCCATTTAAGACAACTTAAAAGCTTTTCACACACAAAAAAAAGCTTTTTTTTGCTGCCTCATAGTACAAATGGGGAAAATACGGCCATTTAAGACAACTTAAAAGCTTTTCACACACACAAAAAAAAGCTTTTTTTGCTGCCTGATAGTACAAATGGGGAAAATACGGCCATTTAAGACAACTTAAAAGCTTTTCACACACACAAAAAAAGCTTTTCTTGCTGCCTGATAGTAGAAATGGGGAAAATACGGCCATTTAAGACAACTTAAAAGCTTTTCACACACACAAAAAAAGCTTTTTTTGCTGCCTCATAGTACAAATGGGGAAAATACGGCCATTTAAGACAACTTAACAGCTTTTCACACACACAAAAAAAGCTTTTTTTGCTGCCTGATAGTACAAAATGGGGGAAAATACGGCCATTTAAGACAACCTAAAAGCTTTTCACACACACAAAAAAGCTTTTTTTGCTGCCTGATAGTACAAATGGGGAAAATACGGCCATTTAAGACAACTTAAAAGCTTTTCACACACACAAAAAAAGCTTTTTTTGCTGCCTGATAGTAGAAATGGGGAAAATACGGCCATTTAAGACAACTTAAAAGCTTTTCACACACACAAAAAAAGCTTTTTTTGCTGCCTGATAGTACAAATGGGGAAAATACGGCCATTTAAGACAACTTAAAAGCTTTTCACACACACAAAAAAAGCTTTTTTTGCTGCCTGATAGTACAAATGGGGAAAATACGGCCATTTAAGAAAACTTAAAAGCTTTTCACACACACAAAAAAAGCTTTTTTTGCTGCCTGATAGTACAAATGGGGAAAATACGGCCATTTAAAACAACTTAAAAGCTTTTCACACACACAAAAAAAGCTTTTTTTGCTGCCTGATAGTACAAATGGGGAAAATACGGCCATTTAAGACAACTTAAAAGCTTTTCACACACAAAAAAAGCTTTTTTTGCTGCTTGATAGTACAAATGGGGAAAATACGGCCATTTAAGACAACTTAAAAGCTTTTCACACACAAAAAAAGCTTTTTTTGCTGCCTCATAGTACAAATGGGGAAAAATACGGCCATTTAAGACAACTTAAAAGCTTTTCACACACAAAAAAAAGCTTTTTTTGCTGCTTGATAGTACAAATGGGGAAAATACGGCCATTTAAGACAACTTAAAAGCTTTTCACACACACAAAAAAAGCTTTTTTTGCTGCCTGATAGTACAAATGGGGAAAATACGGCCATTTAAGACACTTAAAAGCTTTTCACACACACAAAAAAAGCTTTTTTTTGCTGCCTGATAGTACAAATGGGGAAAATACGGCCATTTAAGACAACTTAAAAGCTTTTCACACACAAAAAAAAGCTTTTTTTGCTGCTTGATAGTACAAATGGGGAAAATACGGCCATTTAAGACAACTTAAAAGCTTTTCACACACACAAAAAAAGCTTTTTTTTGCTGCCTGATAGTACAAATGGGGAAAATACGGCCATTTAAGACACTTAAAAGCTTTTCACACACACAAAAAAGCTTTTTTTGCTGCCTCATAGTACAAATGGGGAAAATACGGCCATTTAAGAAAACTTAAAAGCTTTTCACACACACAAAAAAAGCTTTTTTTGCTGCCTGATAGTACAAATGGGGAAAATACGGCCATTTAAGACAACTTAAAAGCTTTTCACACACACAAAAGCTTTTTTTGCTGCCTGATAGTACAAATGGGGAAAATACGGCCATTTAAGACAACTTAAAAGCTTTTCACACACACAAAAAAAGCTTTTTTTGCTGCCTGATAGTACAAATGGGGAAAATACGGCCATTTAAGAAAACTTAAAAGCTTTTCACACACACAAAAAAACTTTTTTTGCTGCCTGATAGTACAAATGGAGAAAATACGGCCATTTAAGACAACTTAAAAGCTTTTCACACACACAAAAAAAGCTTTTTTTGCTGCCTGATAGTACAAATGGGGAAAATACGGCCATTTAAGACAACTTAAAAGCTTTTCACACACAAAAAAAAGCTTTTTTTGCTGCCTGATAGTACAAATGGGGAAAATACGGCCATTTAAGACAGCTTAAAAGCTTTTCACACACAAAAAAAAAAAGCTTTTTTTTTGCTGCCTGATAGTAAAAATGGGGAAAATACGGCCATTTAAGACAACTTAAAAGCTTTTCACACACAAAAAAGTTTTTTTTAGCTGCCTGATAGTACAAATGGGAAAAATACGGCCATTTAAGACAACTTAAAAGCTTTTCACACACAAAAAAAAAGCTTTTTTTTTGCTGCCTGATAGTACAAATGGGGAAAATACGGCCATTTAAGACAACTTAAAAGCTTTTCACACACAAAAAAGTTTTTTTTAGCTGCCTGATAGTACAAATGGGAAAAATACGGCCATTTAAGACAACTTAAAAGCTTTTCACACACACAAAAAGCTTTTTTTGCTGCCTGATAGTACAAATGGGGAAAATACGGCCATTTAAGACAACTTAAAAGCTTTTCACACATGTAGAGAACAAAATGCCGCCGACCAGAACAATAAAAAATATCGTCTGCGATAGCCTTGGTCTACGAGCGGGTGGCTCGGTTTAGAAATTCTGCAGTTAATAGCCTCAATTGAAGCATAAGAGGAGGGTGAAAGATAGGGAGAGAGAGATGGGACCACATTCACATTGAAAAACTAGGGGAGCCTACCCACTCCAATTGTTTTGTAGAAGGGGAGGATGCCGTAAAACTTCGATTTTTTCCATCAGCGGAAATTGTTCAATCTTATCCTGCTGCTGTATGTTGATAGTGTTCCAAACGAGAAAGGCATCGTACAGCGATTGTTTTGCTCATAAAAAAAAAAAAAAGAAACCCTGCTCGGCCCGTGTCTGTTTTACATTAAATACTGAAGGCCCGGCCCGTTTTCCCAACTTAGAAATGAGTAAAGGCCCGACCCGTGTCTTTTTTACATTAAATACTGAAGGCCCGGCCCGTTTTCCCAACTTAGAAATGAGCAAAGGCCCGACCCGGCCCGGGTCTCTGCAGACCTCTATTCGCAGCTAGCCTAGCTTACCTCGAATATATGCCACTAGGCTATGCATTATTTTACGCAGAATACATACTTAAATCGTTTTTCGTGGTATGTGCTATGTGATCTCAAACCAATTTTTTTTAATAAAGTTTTCGGAAGCACAAATAAAATAAACAAAGATAGCGCTCTTTTTCGCGTTTTAGCAACACATTCCAACCGAGAAATTGTTACCGCTCACTGCTGGGGATCCGAATCCTAGATCTCTCGATATCTGGCCGAGCTCGTCAGCCTTACTCTACGGTGGCCAACAATCAACGGCGCTATGTGTGTTTTTCTGTCAGCTTCTGACATCATAAATTCGTACGATGGGCTCAGCTACTGAGAAGCCTCCGTCTGGTGGGCATTAACGGCACTCGCTATATATTAATTATAGCAGTTAAATCCAAAGTGAAAATCTTTCAAATTTTTTCAGTGAATAAACAAAGACATCGCTCTTTCCACGTTTTATCAACACATGCTAAGGCTAAGGTGCTCGGCTAGATAGCTAGAAATCTGGGATGGATTCGGATCCCCAGAGGTGACAGGATAACAATTTTTCGGTTCCTATGTGTTGATAAAACGTTGAAAGAGCGATGTCTTTGTTTATTCACTGACGCCACGTATTTCGAGGATTTTCACTTCGGAAGCACAGATATTGCTGCAAATTACTTTAGACACACAAATACCCATTATGCACTCTAGTGAAAAGACATTTCTTTGCCAAACCCTGGAAATTATATGGAGAATATTTTACACCAGGAGGTGTATCCTGTACAATTTTTTCCTTCTTTTCTATTTTTTTTCATTACGGTTTCTTGGAAGCAGAGATATAAATCTAATCGCAATTAAACTCTACGTCCCTTATAGGAAAAATCTGGCTTTACACAAAACAAAGTGTTCCTGAAATAGTAATTGCTATAAATTGTATTGAAAGGAAAAAATAATTTGTTCGATCGGACATTTAGGAGAAGTGATGTGGAATAAAATGTATTTTGAATTCGACAGGACATGCATTTACGCCCTTTAGCGACGAAGTTATTCATAACAAAAAACAAAAAAAAAACAAGAAAGATGACACCAAATTTTCGGGTGTAAGAAGCATGTCTTTTGAATCCGTTCTGACGCAAATTAAATTTATCAAAGTTATTCAAAGTCAATGAAACCGGTATGGAAAACAATAGTATATGAAGGAGGAAATAAGTTTTTCAATCGGGTTTTTATTCCCTTATATAATGATGTAAACGGAATGGTGAGCGTACGCTTTTTGGTTGCAGACTTGTGCGTTAAGAAAAACATAAATTTATATGAGAAACATTTCGTAAAAGAAACGCTCTCCAACACAGAAATAATTTTTCAAATCGGACTCCTAGAAACAGTGGTATCGACAAAAATAAGATGTGACCTTACGTTCTTTGGTGGGTAAACCATGCATTATTTCAGGAAGAAAGTATTCTCAAAATGTTTTTCACTATGAGCGATATCGGTCCAAGAAAAAAAAATTTAGTGGAGTTTTCAGGAGCCCAGATTTTGCTACAAATACATCAGAAGCAGAAATTAACACTTATGCTCCCTGGTGACCAAAGTAAACTTTACCAAACATTAAAAAATATGTGAAAAATATTTTCCATCAGGTCTTATATGCAATACAGGAAGAATTTTTCAAATCGGAGTTTTAGAAGCAGCAATAACTCAGAAAACGCAGTTTACCTTTTTGCCCCCTAGCGGAAAGTCTATGATTTACTTGAAAATTTTGAATTTATATGAAAAACATTTAGCATCAGAAACATTATCCAACAAAGAAGGAATTTTTCAAATCCGACCCCTAGAAGTAGAGATATTGAGAAAAATAAGATATACATCTACGCCCCCTGGTGTAGAAACCATGCATTATTTCAAGAAGAATATGTTCCTAAACGGTTTGTCGATATGAGTAGTATCAGTCAACAAACGACTTTTTTGTAATCGAGATTTTAGAAGTTCATATTTTGCTGCAAATACATCAGAAGCGGAAATTTAGACTTACGAAACCTGGTGGCCAAACCATGTTTTTACAAAAATTAGAAATTATGTGCAAACGATTTCCCATCATGAGCTATATCCGGTGCAGAAAGAATTTTTAAAACCAGAGATTTAGAAGCAGAGATATAGGGGGAAACACAATTTACCGCTACGCCTCCTAGCGGAAATTCTATGAATTACTTGAAAAGTTTTGGAAATTATATGAAAAACATATCACATGGAAAATACTATCCAACAAAGAAGGAATTTTTCAAATCGGAATCCTAGAAGTAGAGATTTGGACAAAAATAAGATGTACATCTACGCTCCCTGGCAATGAAACTGTGGAATATTTTGGGAAAAAAATATTCCAAGAACATGTATCGATGTGAGTGGCATCAGTCCACGAAAGAATTTTTACAATCGATACTTTAGAAGCTCAGATTTTATGGCAAATACATCAGAAGCAAAAATTAACACTTACGCCCCCTGGTAGCCAAAGTATTATTTATCAAAAATTTGAAATCATATGCAAAAGATTTTCCATGAGGAAGATGTATCCGCTGAAGAAAAAAATTTTCAAATCGGAGTTTTAGAAGAAGAGTTATTGGCAAAAATGGTTTTTTTACTTTTATGCACCCTAGCGGAAAATCTATGCGTAATTTAAAAAAAATAACTATATTTAAAATACTCTTCGACATAAATGGAATCGAAAGGTAATTTTTTTTTCAATCGGAAGTTTAGAAGCAAATATGTGGAATTAAACGTATTTTTGAATTCGACATCATCTGCATTTACGCCCTCGAGCGACGAAATTGTACATCGTAAGAGAAAACGAAATAAAGGATCCTTATTCGCATATTTCAAGCTTTCTAATGCAATAAGAATTTTTCGAATCGGACTAATGGTTGCAGAGATATCGTGGGTACAGACGGACGGACGGACGGACGGACAAACCGATAACATAAGCACGATCTGTTTTACAAAAGACGTGCTAACAAAGAAGAAATTTTTGAAATCGGACTCCTAGAAGTAGAGATATTGACAAAAATATGATATACATCTACGCCCCCTGGCAGAGAAACTGTTGAATATTTTAAGAAGAAAATATTCCAAAAAACTTTATCGATGTGAGGGGAATCAGTCCACGAAATAATTTTTTTCAATCGTTATTTTAGAAGCTCAGTTTTTATTGCAAATACGTCAGAAGCAATATTTATCTTTACGCCCTCTGGTGGCCAAAGTATTCTTTACCAAAAATTCGAAATTATATGCAAACCATTTTTCATCAGGAGGTGTATCCGCTGAAGAAAAAGAATGTTCAAGTCGGAGTTTTAGAAGAAGAGTTATCGGAGAAAATGTAATTTATTTTTACGCTCCCTAGCGGAAATTCTATGCGTAATTTGAAAAGGTAACTATATCTAAAATACTCTTCGGCATAAACGGAATCGAAAGATATTTTTTTTTTCAATCGGATGTTTAGAAGCAAATATGTGGAACAAAACGTATTTTTGAATTCGACGTCATCAGCATTTACGCTCTCTAGCGGCGAAATTGTACATCGTAAAAAAAAAAAAAAAAAAAAATGAAGGATCATCATTCGCATATTTCAAGCTTCCGAATGCAAAAAAGAATTTTTCAAATCGGATTAATTGCAGAGATATCGTTGGTTCAGACGGACGGAAAAACCGATAACATAAGCACGATCTTTTTACAAAAGACGTGCTGAAAAACGGAAAGCAACGGTAATCGTCGTTACAATTATTATTGCCAATGCAAAAATAATTGTTCAAACAACATTAATAAGTTGCAGAGGTATGTTGTCTATAAATGAAAGGACGGTCAAAGTGATGACATGAGCACGTACTTTTTGTACAAAAGACATTCTAAAAAAACTGCTTCCTCATAGGCAGTTTTTTTTAGATAACAAGATATTATAAAATTTGTTTCTTCATAAGGCCTAGTGGTTAACGTTCGTGACTGCCACGGAGGAAACCTCAGGTTCGATCCCGGGCAGGTACGAAAGCTCGAACCACAAAATATCCAAAGTGAAAATCCTCCAAATACGCGTCAGTGAATAAACAAAGACATCGTTCTTTCCAAGTTTTGCAACGCACAACAACCGAAAAGTTGTTACTCGGCCGTCGCCGGGGAATGGAATCCCGGAACTCTCGATATCTAGCTGAGCGCGTTAGCCTTACACCACGGTGGCCAACAATTCACGGCGCGATGTGCGTTTTTCTGTCAGCATTTAACATTATAAATTGGTAAGATGGACTCAGCTACTAAGACGTCTCCATCTGGTGGTCATTAACGGCACTGGCTATATATTAAAAGTAATAGAGGTAGTTGCCTTCAATGCACGATCTTGATAAGTAGAGTCACCTTACAATACACATTTAAATTCGTTGGCTGAAAATGTTTTTTATTGTATATACAAGGCCTGCACCATCCAATTTGGAATGATGCTTCAATCATCGTAATACCTAGTGCTGTCTCTTCATTGCTGTTCACGGAGAGCCTTGTAATTGCAACTCAGAGACATTTATGCTGTAATGACAATGCTCCAGTATCTATACCGACAATCTGGAAACTATTTACAGGTCCGAATACGAGGCAAACTGAGGACGAAATCACTTAATCTCGATTTCTGCTATAGTGCTCCTTGTTGTATCTCCAGATGAGAACAACTCAATTAATTTAGTTACCTACTAACTTTCCTTTATTTTTACAATGCAGTATTGTATGTATACCTGCATTCCATTTTCTTTATTTACGCTTTCTAACCGTATATTGAAGAGAGCGTATATGCTCCAGCTTTGTCCGTCCGTCTGTCTGTCCGTCCGCCTGTCGGCACGATAACTCGCGTAAAAATGGTTCGATTTCGATAAAATTTTATTATGTGGTAGGGGACCATCTGGGGACGAACATTATTGAAAATGGGCGAAATGGCATCAAAGGTCACGGCATAGGAGCGGGATCCACTCCATTGCCCTTATGCGTCATAACTTGCGTAAATGTGGTTCGATGTAAATGAAATTTTAGTATATTGTAGAGAACCACCTGGGAATGAGCCCGATTGAAAATGGGTGAAGTGGGATCAAAGGTCAGGACATAGGAGTGAGATGCATTCCATTGCCCTTATGCGTCATAACGTGCGTAAAAATGGTTCGATTTGGATGAAATTTCAGTATGTGGTAGGGGACCATCTGGGGACGTACCCTATTGAAAATGGATGAAATTCGGTCAAAGGTCAGGACATTGGAGCGGAATCACTTCCATCGCCATTATGCGTCCTAACTAACGTAAAAATTCTTCCATTTGGATGAAATGGTAGTATGTTGTAGGGGCCTGCCTGGGGACAAATCCTGTTGAAAATGGGTGAAATGGGGTCAAAACTTAGGACACAGGAGCGAGATCTATTTCATAGCCCTTATGCATCATAACTTACGCAAAAATGGTTCGATTGCGACAAAACTTAATCATGTTATTTCGGAGGTACACTGAACCGTTTCTGTTGAATATCATCGAAATGGGATCAAAGGTCAGGGCACAGGATCGAGATTTATACCACAGCCATTATCCTCATAACTTGAGTAATGATTTCTGGTATGTTGGAAAGCTTATAATAATCAATGTATTGCATGATTTTACTAACTTTTTTTCTTTATTTCATGATACATACCACGTTGTTTGATATTGAAATTTCATCCAAATCGAACCATTTTTACGCACGTTATGACGCATAAGGGCAATGGAATGCATCTCACTCCTATGTCCTGACATTTGATCCCACTTCACCCATTTTCAATCGGGCTCATTCCCAGGTGGTTCTCTACAATATACTAAAATTTCATTTACATCGAACCACATTTACGCAAGTTATGACGCATAAGGGCAATGGAGTGGATCCCGCTCCTATGCCGTCACCTTTGATGCCATTTCGCCCATTTTCAATAATGTTCGTCCCCAGATGGTCCCCTACCACATAATAAAATTTTATCGAAATCGAACCATTTTTACGCGAGTTATCGTGCCGACAGGCGGACGGACAGACAGACGGACGGACAAAGCTGGAGCATATACGCTCTCTTCAATATACGGTTAGAAAGCGCAAATAAAAATATTAATAGTTTATATCATGTCACGTAACGCTCTATTTAAACTTATTCCTTCTTCTGTATCTGATGATGGGTTCTAGGGAAACCTGCAAGTTCTAATACTTGTAAATACAATAAAAAATTTAAAATTCAGCCAACGAATTTAAATTTGTATTGTGAGTGACAAGATCGTGTCAAGATCGTGCATTGAAGGCAACTAACTCGATTACTTTGGACTATTTCTGCACGAATTCGAATTCTCCTAAGGCTATATATTAATTATAGCAGTTAAATCCAAAGGGTGAGATCCAAAGTGAAAATCCTCCAAATACGTGGCGTCATTGAATAAAAAAAAAAACATCGCTCTTTTTACGTTTAGCAAAGCACAGCAATCGAAAAAATTCCCCGGCGGCGACCGAATAACAATTTTTCGGTTGTTGTGCGTTGCTAAACGTGGAAAGAACGATGTCTTTGTTTATTCACTAAATATCCGCCGTGCGTCGGATTGGCATGTTAAGTCTTCGGACCTCGGGTACTGGTCCCCCGGTAATAAATAAGGGCGTCTTCCTCCCCTTTTCTATCTCGCTTCCGTGTCACTTTCCTATTGGGCACTCTAGCCCAAATCTCCTTGCTTCCCATTTCTAAGTGTTGTTTAACCCTTTCTGCCCAGATGACACTTAGGAGTACCACGTTGGTCTTTTTGCGTTTACGTACTGAAAATGTCATCACCGCCGGACGGAACGTCCAAGTACCGATATAAGGAAGTTTGTACTTAAGTTACCAAATGGTTCGGCGTGCAAACTTACCTCGTTCACGTGCGAAACCGTTTATAATGGATGTGGCGACGGAAATACTATAATCTGAGTAGTCCGTAAGTTTGTTTTTCTGCATATTGCGATGTATTGCGGTTTCCTGGTCCAGGAATTTAGGGTTCGATTGTATACACTAACGTAAGTCATCTGAATGATCAATATTGGTCTGTTATTTTATATTACGCTTTGTGACACTAATAAAATCATGTGGTGCTCAGAAGCAGCGCCAGGACGTAAACATACATACCGACAAATTACATATGATTGTAAATACATGCCAATATATATATGATGTGAATGTGTCTTTTTTTTTTTTCGTTACTCTCTGTGCCAAAGGATATTCGTCTGCAGAACCTTGGATTGCATTAGCCCGAATTTGTTTCTAGCAGGGGAAGATGCGAAATGTGTTCACTGAAGAAAATACAATTTAAACCTCATTCTAAGTGTATTTGCTGCAAAGTCTTTTTTTGCTGTAATGAGAAAAAGAATTGTTTTGTAGAATTTCACCCAAAGCAAAATAAATAATAATGTATAAAATGTCTTTCAAACACTGAACTGGGAAAACAAAGAGTTAAAGATTAATGGAGATTATCTAACCCACCTTCGTTTTGCTGATGACGTAGTCATTTTTGCAACTACGCCATCAGAGCTGCAGAGTATGATCCAGGAACTTGCTGACAACAGTAAAGAAGTGGGATTAAAAATGAACTTTAAGAAGACAAAAGTGATATTCCATGCTTTTACAAGAAATGAAGATTTATCGATTGATGGAGAAGAGCTAGAGATAAAAGACACGTACGTTTATCTTGGACAGCAGATATCAAGTGAGGGTCACATTGATGAAGAAATTAATCGGCGAACAAAACTTGCCTGGAGAGCTTTTGGAAGAAACAGCATAATTTTCAAGAGCAATATGCCATTATGTCTTAAAAGAAAAGTGTTTGATCAATGCATCCTTCCAGTGCTTACTTATGGTGCAGAGACGTGGACCTTAACTAAAAGAGACATACAAAGGCTGCAGACAACTCAAAGCAGCATGGAGAGGTGCATGCTTGGTGTAACAAGGAGAGATAAGAAGATGAACTCGTGGATCCGAAAAATGACAAGAGTGGAAGACATCATGATCAGAGTTAAATCCCTGAAATGGCAATGGGCTGGACATACAGCCAGAAGGACAGACCATCGATGGAGAGCCGACATTTTAGATTGGATTCCAAGGGACAGGAAAAGACCCAAAAGAAGACCACGTGGGAGATGGGTGGATGAAATTCGTAAGTATGCGGGAGTGACATGGAGGAGACTGGCACAAGACAAACCGTTGTGGAGAAAACTTGGGGAGACCTTCGTCCAGCAGTGGATTGATAATGGTTGACAATGATGATGATGATGATGATATCATTTCTGATTTTCTTTTCACTACGGTCCTAACGGTACTTCATAGTACCATTAGTCAAAACAGTAACATATTATATAACTCTTTTTATGAAAGCAAAAACCGTTTTTACAGCTCCAAAGCTATGTACCAAACCATAAGTTTCCAAAATTTCACAGTCTCAATTAATTCAGGACTGAAAGACACTTCCTTCCTAAATCGCATACATCTGATCTGCTTCTTCATAAAATTAATTTAGAAGTCAAAAATCATGTGGCTAAGTTATTTTGGTTTTCAAAGAGTCGTCATAATGCATAACTTAGGATGTTCTTTTAACATCATGGACTACATACGGAAAACCGATGTGCTTGTATCTAACAGATACTATGATATACGTAGCTGTTCGAAAGACGCTGTTTTGTGCAATTTTGAAAGAAGATCGGTCATATTTAAACCACAGACCAGCGTGTGTTGTAATGGGGATTTAGAGCACAAAAAGAATCATATTTTCATCCGAAAAGGCTATATGAAAACTTTGCGAGAAAATATTTTGAATGTTCGTGTTTTTGTAAGTCTTATGACCAAGATCCTTATTCGAAGGATCCGCTATTTGGAGAAAAACGTACAAAAACATATATAACTCATGACATAGGTTCAGAAAGCTGGCTGCTATCAATGAACCATGGCCGGTACCCACCTTGAGGAGGCTCACGATGTAACCCTTCTCGGACCACTTTTCTAAGGTACGAACCATGACTGACAGTGAGGAACCAAAATGGTCTTGTCGTCTGGTAAATGCTCTGACCCAGTCGTCTGGCCATTACAGTTTGTCCTTTGCCAAATTTTCTTAAGTCAGCTGCCTTTCCCTTCTGAAGAACAAAAATAACGCTAATTAACGGAGCTCAGTATCAGTTGTTGTTAAGCTGCTTCATGATTTTCACGCTCCTCGTCGTTTGACTGCAGTTGCCTCGATTTGGATAAAGACGCGGTTATCATAATATTTTGGCTTTTCGGTGTATGTACGTGAAGATAATCTTGATTTGAATGTCCGTAACTCAGACCTTTATTCACTTGAATGGTCTCGGTGATAGAATTCATCTACTTGCGTTGAAATGAAAGCAGAAATAACATTACAAACTACAAGCTCTTGAAATCTAGCTAAGTGCGACTGCGATGATGTTATCTAACGTGAAAATATGGAATAGCTTATTTTTCCGAATGTTGTAACCAAAAGTAATACAAAAGTGGGCATAACATTTTTATTAACTGACAGAGATCGTTCAAATTGCACATATTGGTAGAGCAACTCGTTCTCTATACAAAGGTACTAATCAACATAGTCTCCATCACAAGCGATGCATTTGCACCATCGTTGAACCCAACTATTGAATCCTCTTTAAAAAAATTCAGGTGTGGACTGTTGTACCCACTTCCTCACAGCCACTTTCACCTCATCCGTGTCATAACAAAATTGTCCCCGGAGACTTCCCTTCATGATGGATCGAACAGATGGAAGTCGGAGGGACCCAGGTCTGGGCTGTACGGTGGATGAGGGACCACCGACCAGCCTAATTTGCTGGTCGCCTGATTTGTTACCAAAGGTGGATGTGGTCTCGCATTGTCATGGTGAATGTGGTCTCGCATTGTCATGGTGAATGTGGATCCTTTTCAGATTCTTGTTCGGTCTCTTCCTCCTTATGGCTTCTGTAAGCTTTCTGGGTGTCTCAATGTATAGCTCGCTGGTCACAGTGCTGCCACGTTTCAGAAAATCAAGGAGAATTACACCCCTGTTACCCCAAAAACAGTCACCATGAACTTCTGTGCTTATCGCTGGCTCTTGGCTTTGGTGAAGAAGTGTGACGCCCTTCCATGGATTGATTCTTCGTTTCCAGATCGTAAAAAAACGCCCACGTTTCTTCCGTGTCACCACATCGAAAAAAACGTGTCTTCATTGGCTTCAAACAATGAGAGCAGACTTCCACCTTTCTCTCCTTCAAATCAGGTGTCAACTGCCGAGGGGCCAACTTTGCACACCGTTTCAGAGGCCCTAAGTCTTCCACCATATTCTATAGAGCATTGCGACCACAGTTCAGTTGTGTAAAAGGCTCACGGATTGTAAATCGTCAATCCACGCGAATCAATTCATCCACTAGCTGACGATTTGTTTCAGTGGTCTCAGATGATGGTCTTCCACTGAGTGGTTTGTTTTTAATGCTGGTTTCCCCTTCTTTAAACTTCTTCAAACATCTGTGCACATTACTCTTGTCAATGGTGTCATCTCCGTGAACATTCTGTAGCCTTCTGTGGATGTCGGACAGCCTGCACTCTTCCTTCGTCAAGACCTCAATGACGGCACGTTGCTTCTGCTTAGAATCCATTACTTACCTGCAATGAAGAAGAAGGGTTACTATAGAGGACGAGTTGCTTTACCAATATGTGCAGTTTGAACGATATCTGTCAGTTAATAGAACAGTTATGCCCATTTTTGCATTACTTTCAGTACAACCCTCGTATTAAAGTAATTTTAGGAAGATAACTATTTTCCATCTTTACTCTTTCTTATGATGTTTCATAATTCAATACATTAAGCACTTCGTAACAGATTCATATGTTTTGCAAAACGTATTTGATTTCCCAGAACCTGCGGATTAACGGTTTGTTCCTTCCTGGTTCATTAAGTAAAAACGTAATAATCACAATGACTGCAGGAGAGCTTTTAATGCTTTTCTTAGAAACCTGGAGTCCCTTCACTACTGAAATTTTCAACCATACAATGTACCTTTCAATGGGAGAGAGAAAACTACGCCTTAATAAGTGTACAACGTACTTTTTTATGGCTAGTGTCGTCGCAGGTCTTCCGTTTATCCTCCGAATTCCATTTTTCAGGATATCATGTCCAATTCACGCGGGACGCCCCTGTGGCGCTGTGGTCTAAGCGTTGGATGATGATCATTCGTCTGAGTTGGGTCCGGGTCCGAATCCCCGTAAGGCATGGATTTTGTGTTTGTCTTACGGCATTTGCTCTCTTCCTTCCCTGGAACCAGTGGCCCTAAATGAGGCACGGCCGACTGTTTATATCCCATTGGCTTGCTCACGGTTCTCGTTAAACCCTAAATCAAGTGAAAAGTGCCGCCCGGTGACGCATTGGTCTAAGTAATTCCTTATGACCATTTGTCCGAGAATGGTACGGGTTCGAATCACGGTAAGGCAGGGTTGGTGTGTTTGTCTTACGGCGTTGGGCCTCTCCCTTCCCTGGAAAAAGTTACCCTAAATTAGGCACGGGCGACTGTTTATACCCCATTGAGCTGTTGACGGTTGTCGTTACACCCTCAATCGAATAAAAAGTGCACCCCCAGTGACGCAGTGGTCCTAGCGATGGCTTCTCACCATTCGTCCGAGATGGGTCCCGGTTCGAATCCTGGTGAGGTATTGTCGTCGTGTTCGTCTTACGGCACTGTTTCTCTTCCTTGCCTGGACCTATGGACCCTAAATTAGGGACGGGCGATTCTCATAGCCCAATGAATTGCTCACGGTGGTCGTTAAACTTTCAATAAAAAAAAATCAAAAGTTTCGTGGAACTAAAGGAACTCAACTGCAGGAGTGCAGTTTTTGCATTCAATGTAGAATTAGTAAATATTCCTCAAAATTCAATTTCCACTTCTTGATGTTCATATGCTTTAATATCATCTTGTTAACGATATTAAAAAATGAGGAAAATTTTCGTTCGAGTAACAATACCATTTAGCTATAAATTATTCAAAAACTTGATTTCACAAGCACTTCACGGGGAAAGTCATAATCCCCATGCTTCTTAGGTAGCAGCTGTAGTACCATACATGCTAATGAAGGAATTTCAACTGCCATCAATCAGGTAAAATTCATAAAGCAATTTCAACTTCCACCTTCCCCGTATCTTTACTGCTTCAAAGCAAGGCTCCACTCTTTCTCAGAAGGCAAGCGCTTTTCTTTCTTTCATGATATGTTGCTTTCTTTTCGGGAAAGTTAAAGTAAAAGATGGGTTTTCAGTTCTAAAACAGTAAGTTCATCTTCAGGCATAAATCACGGAAGACCCCATCTTTCATCCTCGCCCTCAGTGGTAATCCCAAGGAATAGGAAATTAGTTTGCGCCGCTTCTTTCATTTTCCAGAGCATCATTTTTCAGAGATTCCTATCTTTAGATCTCATATATATATATTTTTTTCATTTTACCGGCCTTAATGGTCTATCACCTGCAACTGGTCGCACATTATTCATTCTAGTCCATTGTTGAGGTTTAAAACCTTTTCTTCTCCTAAAACAGATAAATTTACAACTACGAAGCATAGAGGTTTTTGCTGCCAAGACGGGCTTTAACATTTATCGCCCCGCTTCTCCTCAAGCAACAAAATGAAATGCTTCGTGAGTACATAGTCCTTCGATGAATTTTATATTTCTCCAATGTCGATATACACTTAAATGAATCATGGTGTGAAGAGTGAAACAGTGCGAATAGCCGTGTACACTGAGCGCCAAATTTATTATAACCAGTAGGCCATTTTATCTATTATCGTCATGTTTTTATGGCAACGAGAGGAGTACACAAAGGTAGACACCCATCTGCAGAATAAAGATCGTTGTACTTACCTCTATGGAGCTGTTAGACTTGCCACACATTATTTCGGAACAGAAGCGAAGTATCGGAACAGAAACAACTGAAAAAAATGGGTAACCATTTCAACCCTACCAGTTTATATCAAATTTCAGGGAAAAGTCGGAATTGTTCGGCACACCGAATAGTTTGTATATTGTGTAACCTTTTCGCCGGCTGTTCTTCCAGCTAAACTACGTCGGCAAAGCAAGTAGAAATGTCTCAGAAAACTTGAAAATTGCTTCTTCGTGGAATGGGAATAGAACCCGCAGCACCCTATTTACGTTCGTGAATCGGGAGCTGCGGGTTTGATTCCCGTTCCAGGACGATGTGATTTTCAAGTTTTCTGATCCTTGTCTACTTGTTTGATTAATGTGGCATCTATCTGCCCAACATCTATTCGACTACGTCGGCAAAGTTTATCGCTGCAACTTTGTCGATTTGACTCGTACGTCACCGCAGTGGTGCGTCATCTACATACGTCACGTTACGTAGAACGTTATATCATTCCGTCCTTGAGAAAGGTGGAAAACCGAATTGCAGGTTTTCGAGTATGCCAAAAACCAAGTTTAAAGGACCACCTGATTGTAGAAAAATGAATTTTTAGCACGTCTTTTGCAAAAAAATATCATGCCTATGTTATCGGTTTGTCCGTGAGTCCTCATGTGGGCACCATATCTCTGCAACTATTAGTCCAATTTGAAAAATTCTTTTAGCATTGGGAAGCATGAAATATGCGAATGATAATCCTTCGTTTCGGTTTTTTTTTTTTACGATGTACAATTTTTTTTTTTGATTGGAGGTTTAACGACCACCGTGAGCAACTTAATGGGCTATAAGCAGTCGCCCGTCCCTAATTTAGGGTTGCTGTTTCCAGGAAAGGGAGAGAGCCAGTGCCGTAAGACAAACACAACATCCATGCCTCACCGGGATTCGAACCCGGACCCCTTTCGGACGAATGATCAGAGGCCTTCGCTTAGACCACGGCACCACCGGGGCAGCGATGTACAATTTGGCCGCTACAGGGCGTAAATGCAGATGGTGTCGATTTCAAAATACATTTTTAACCATATATTTGTTTCTAAACAACCGATTGAAAAAATTATTTTATCTTTCGATTCCATTTATGCCCAAGAGTATTTTAGGTATCTTTACTTTTTCAAGTTACGCACAGATTTTCCGCTAGGGGGCGTAAAAATAATTACGTTTTCCCCGATATCTCTTCTTCTAAAACTCAGATTTCAAATGTTTTTTACCTCAGCGGATAGAGCTCCTTATGGAAAATCTTTTGCATATAACTCTAATTTTTGGTAAATAATACTTTGGCCACCAAGGTGCGTAAGTGTTAATTTTTGCTTCTGATGATGTATTGGCCATAAAATCTGAGTTAAAATATAGATTTAAAAATTTCTTTAGTGGACAGATGCCACTTACGTCGATAAAGCTTTTTGGAATGTTTTCTTCTTAAAATATTGCATGGGTTCTCCGCCAGGGGGAGTAGATGTGTATTTTATTTTTTCAATATCTCTGCTTCTAATGGTCCGATTTGAAAAAGTCTTTCTTTATTGGATAGGGTTTCAGGTATGGCATGTTTTCCATATAATTCCAAAAATTTCAAGTAATTCATAGACTTTTCGCTTGGGGGCGTTAAGTTAAATTGCGTTTTCCCCAATATCTCTGCTTGTAAACCTCCGATTTGAAAAATTCTTTCTGTACCGAATACAGCTCATGATGGGAAATTTTTTGGACATAATTTCTAATTATGGTAAAAAACGTTCTGAGCTTCTAAAATCTCGAATGAAAATAATTCCTTTGTGGACCGATACTAATCACGTCGACGAACCTTTTTGGAATATTTTTTTCTTAAAATACTGCATCGTTTCTACGCCAGGCGGGCATAGATATATATCTTATATTTGTCAATATCTCTACTTCTAGGAGTCCGATTTGAAAAATTCCTTCTTTGTTGGATAGTGCTTGCGATGTGAAAATTTTTTCATATAAATCCAAAAGTGTCAAGTAAATCATAGACTTTCCGCTAGGGGTGCAAAAGTAAATTGCGTTTTTTTGCGTTATTTCTGTTTCTAAAACTCCGATTTGAAATTTTTTTCTGTAGCGGATACACCTACTTATCGGAAATCTTTTGCACATAATTTCTAATTTTTGGTTAAAAATGATTTGGCCACCAGGGGGAGTAGGCGTCAGTTTCGGCTTCTGATGTATCTGCAGCAAAATCTGAGCTCCTGAAAACTCGACTGAATTATTTTTTTCTTGGACCGATGCCGCTCACCTCAAAAAACCTTTTGCGAACACTTTCTTCCTAAAATAATGCATAGTTCCCCCCCCGCCCAGCGGGCGTAGATGCATATTCTATTATTGTCCATATCTCTGTTTCGAAGAGTCCGATCTGAAATTTTTTTTCGTAGTTGGAGAGCGTTTCCGCTGCGAAATGTTTCTTAAATTAAAATATTCTTTCCTGGACCGATATCGCTCACATCGAAAAACCTTTTTAAAATACTTCCTTTTTACAATAATGCATGTTTTACCGCCAGGGGCTTAGATGCATGTCTTATATTTGTCGATATCTCAGCTTCTGATAGTTCGATTTAAAAAATTATTTCTTTGTTGGAGGGCGTTTCCGTTGCAAAATGCTTCTCATGTAATTTCAAATTTTTCTTAACGCACAAGTCTGCAGCCAGAGGGCGTAATTTCGCGATTCCGTTTACAGCAATATCTGCTCGATTAAATACCCGATTGAAAAACTACTTTCTTTGGTCAAATACTATTATTTTCAATATTGGTTCCGCTGACTTTGAACAGCTTTGATAAATTTAAATTGTATCAGAACGGATTCAAAAGATGTGCTCATTACACCCGTAAATTCGGTGTCATCTCTCTTGTTGCTAATTCTGTATGATGTGTGAAAGAAAGATCATACATTTTTGTAACCTTACGATCAGGAGATTCACCACTGTTCGGGTGCCAATACCGCGTATAACGTTTCTGCCGATTGTGCTTTCGGACGTACACTCCAGACTCGGCTGTTCTCCTAAATGAACTACGCCGCAAGTCTTATTGCTGCAGCTTTGCCGATTTGGCTAATACCTCACTGTGGTAGTACGTCATCTACGTATATTCGATACATGCAATATAGTTTGATATGTTCAGCTCAATGTTTTCTATATATACGAAACAACCGGTTATGTTCAGCTCAATGTTTTCTGTATATACGAAACAATCGGACATGTCCAGCTCAATGCTTTCTACATATACGAAACAATCGGATATGTTCAGCTCAATGTTTTCTATATATACGAAACAACCGGTTATGTTCAGCTCAATGTTTTCTGTATACATGGAACGATCGGATATTTTCAGTTCAATGTTTTCTACATATACGAAACAATCGGATATGTTTAGCTCAATGTTTTCTACATATACGAAGCAATCGGTTATGTCCAATTCAATGCTTTCTGTATATACGAAACAATCGGACATGTCCAGCTCAATGCTTTCTACATATACGAAACAATCGGATATGACCAGCTCAATGCTTTCTATACATACGAAACAACCGGATATATTCAGCTCAATGTCTTCTATATAAACGAAACAATCGGATATGTCCAGATTAATATTGTCTATATACACATTATACGAAACAATCGGATATGTCCAGATTAATATTTTCTATATACACATTATACGAAACAATCGGATATATTCAGCTCAATGTTTTCTACACATACGAAACAATCGGATATGTCCAGCTCAATGTTTTATTTATATACGAAACAATCGGGCATGTTCAGTTCAATGTTTTCCATATTTATACAAAACAATCGGATATGTCCAGCTCAATGTTCTATGTTTTGCATATATTTATCGTACTATACAGTAGTTATTTTACAGTATATGGTTTCAGCACCAGTAATACATACAAAACCGTTAAAGTTTTCTTTGTAACAAATCCATTGCTGTTCAGTGTAACCGTTCTCTAGTAGTCGCTAAACAGAGTTCCAGGTATGTTTCCAGCAATGGCAACATCGTCAAACCAAATGCGTATCTGTGGATGGGGATTACTTCGAAGGTGGCAGTAGCCGCTTGTACACAAGAACTGGGTATTCCAGAAACAGAGTTCCAGGTATGTTTCCAGCAAAGCAACAGCGTCTTACTAAATGCATAGCTGCAGAACGGGATTACTTCGAAGGTGAAATTAGCAACTAGTGCACAGGAACTCAAGAGTATTCCAGAAACAGAATTTAAATCCAGGTATGTTTCCAGCAATGGCAACATCGTTTAACTAAATGTATAGCTGCGGAAGGGAATTGCTTCGAAGGTAGCAGTAACTGCTCGTGCACAGGAAATCAAAAGTGTTCCAGAAACGGACTTTCAGGTATGTTTCCAGCAATAGCAACATCGTCTAACCAAATGCATATCTGTGGAAGGGGATTATTTCGAAGGTGGCATTAGCCTCTTGTGCAAAGGAACTTAAGAGTATTCCAGAAACAGAGCTCCAGGTAAATTTCCAACAATGGCAACAGCATTCATTAAATGCATAGCTCTGGGAGGGGATTACTTCGAAGGTGCTAGTAGCCGCTAGTACATAGATACGCATGTATTTTTTCTAGAAATGCATTCCGGGAATCAAATTGCCACACATCGTAACTGTCCATTACCTAGTATCTCTTAATAACAGTACATTTACCTGATTTGTATTACATTTTAATAATTCCACCAGGAAACTGTCTCCTTTGTACAACCAGTTTTTATACCTTACAAACTTTTCATAAACAGTGTTTTATTCGAATGTCTAACAACGGTCACCTTTTTACGTTTTCAAACCGTAGGTTGAAAAAGCGCATGTGCTCCAGCTTTGTCCGTCTGTCCGTCTCCCCGTCCCCACTATAACTCGCGTAAAAATTGTTAGATTTCGATGAAATTGTAGTATGTGGTAGGGGACCACCTGGGGACGAACCCTGTGGAAAATGGACGAAATGGGGTCAAAGGTCACGACATAGGAGTGGGATCCATTCCATTTCCCTTATGCGTCATAACATGCGTAAAAATGGTTCGATTTCGACGACATTTCAGTATGTGGTAGGGGACCACCTGGGAATGAACCCTCTTGAAAATTGACGAAATGGAGGTCAAAGGTCACGACATAGGAGCGGGATTCATTCCATTGTCCTTATGCGTCATAACTTGCGTAAAAATGGTTCGATGGCGACAAAATGTTATCATGTTGTTCCAGAAATACAATGAACAGGTTCTGTTGAATATCATCGAAATGAGGTGGAAGATCAAGACACAGGAGCGAGTTTCATTCCACAGCCATTATTCTCATAACTCAACTAAACATACTTTCGATTGCAACAAAACTTTATCATGTTGTTCCGGAGGTACACTAAATCGGTTCTGTATAATATCATAGAAATGGGGCAAAAGTTAGGACACAGAAGCGATATATATTTTGCAGCCATTATCCTCATAACTTGACTAATTATTTCCGGCATGATAGAAAGGCTATCATAATTAATGCATTGCATGATTTTACTAACTTGTTTATGAACAACCTTTGCTCATCGTTGCCCTGACATCAATCATCCATCCATGTCATGTAGTTTTTAGTTGATTTCCAATCAGTAGGGTTCAGTCTCTTGAATTTCTGTCTAGCGAACTTTATTTGATTGCCAGGAGGTCTCACTTCCATGCTTTATCTCTCAGCAAAAGCTAATCAGCAGTTTGTGTTTATGCTGCTTAGTGAAACATTTCATTTGTATAACTATAACCTTTCTTTTCTCTTGTATAAAACTGAATATTCTCTGTAAGTACTCCTAGCAGCAAATGTTCTCCCTTCACTTGATGACTGAAAACCACAATCTATCATGAAAATTAAATCATCTTTCAGCAGCGATATCCTTGGCAACTGTTTCACTTATAACAGAAAACGATTTGTCTGTAGCTTAAATTATAAGCAGAAATTAATTTCATTTCGCTGGCATTGAGATCTCCAAGTAGAACCTCGAATTTACGAACATGGCGTTTGCATTGCAATATTTGCTGAAGGAATAAATGATAGCATTTACTTACTATGATAATTAGAGTCAAACAACAACGCGGAGAGCATTTCAGAAACATTAATTACCTGTGATGTTATAATTAGTTGCATTTGTTTACCCAAAGCCTACCAGGAAATGTTTTGTATCACAGTGCGTGACTCAACTTCTTTAAAAATAATATTTTGTTTTGCTTTTAAAATTTCAAAATTAAAAATCCGATTGGCCCTATTATTTTATATACAAGCGAAAACATCTGCATTTTGCCTCGTGAATTTTTTGCTGGAAAGCCTCTCAAGATATAAAGACAAGTTAGTAAAATCATGCAATGCATTGATTATGATACGCTTTCCAACATACCAGAAATTATTACTCAAGTTATGAGGTAATGGCTGTAGGATAAATCTCGCTCCTGTGTCCTAAACTTTGACCCCATTTCGATGATATTCAACAGAACCGGTTCAGTATACCTCAAGAATAACATACTAAACTTTTGTCGCAATAGAAGCAGTTTTACGCAAGTTATGAGAATAATGGCTGTGGAATAAATCTTGCTTTTGTGCAATGACCTTTGACCCCATTTCGTTGATATTCAACAGAACCGGTTCACTATACCTCCGAAACAACATGATATCGTTTTGTCGCAATCGAAACATTTTTTGGAAAGTTACGATGCACAATCGCATAGGAATGGATCCCACTCCAGTGTCCTGACCTTTGACCCCATTTCGCCCATTTTTAATAGGGTTCGTCCCCAGTGGCTCCCTACCACATACTAAAATTTCATCGAAATCGAATCACTTTTACGCAAGTTATGACGCATAAGGGCAATGGAACAAATCCCGCTCTAATGTTCTGCCTGACCTTTGACCCCATTCGCCCATTTTTAATAGGGTTCGTGCCCAGGTGGTTCCCTACCACATACTAAATTTTCATCGAAATCGAACTATATTTACGCATGTTAGGACGCATAAAGGCAATGAAATGGATCCCGCTTTTATGTCCTGACCTTTGATCCCATTCCACCCATTTTCAACAGGTTTCGTTCCCAGGTGGTTCTTTACCACATACCAAATTTAATCGAAATCGAACCATTTTCACGCAAGTTATGACGCATAAGGGCAATGGAATAAATCCCGCTCTTATGCCCTGCCTGACCTTTGACCCCAATTTGCCAATTTTCAATAGGGTTCGTGCCCAGGTCGTTCCCTACCACATACTAAAATTTCATCGAAATCGAACCATATTTACCCATGTTATGACGCATAAAGGCAATGAAATGGATCCCGCTCTTATGGCGTGACCTTTGACCCCACTTCACCCATTTTCAATAGGGTTCGTCCCCGGGTGGTCCCCTACCACATACTAAAATTTCATTGAAATCGAACCATTTTTACGTGAGTTATCGTGCCGACAGACGGACAGACGGACGGAAAAAGCTGGAGCATATACGCTTCTTCAACCTACGGTTGGAAAGAGTAAATAAAACGACCTTACAATCATATCACAGCACAATCACATGCGTTGCAGCAATTTACCTCATCATTACGTAACCATTTTCAGTTTGCATTGCACACGGAGACATCTCAGAGTTCACATGAATTCTGCGATGTCATGTCAGCAGGATGAAGGTCCCCTCAAGCTTCTTCCGCAACTGTCTCTCTACAGAAAGTCTCCTCCATATCACTCCAGCATGCTTTCAAATTTCAGGCATCCATATCCTACGCAATTTCTTTCCGGACCTTTTCCTTTTCCTTTGTATCCAGTCTAATATTTCAGTTGTCCATCGGTGGTTCATTCTAGCAATATGCCCATCCCATTGCCATTTCAAGTATTTTACTTTGATCGGGATGTCTTCCACTCTTGTCATTTTCCAGATAAACGAGTTGATTTTCCTATCTCTCCTGGTTGCACAAAGCAAACATACCTCCACGTATCTTTGAGTTGTGTGCAGTCTCTCAGTGATTTTTATTCGTCAAGACTCGTGTCTCTTTTCCATAAATAAGAACTGTAACGTTGCATCAAAAAAACACTTTTCTTTTAAGGCGTAAAGGTAAATTGCTCTTGAAAACAGTATCGTTTCCGCCGAACGCTCTCCAACGAAATCTGTACGCCGCTAAATTTCTCCATCAGTATGGCATTCGCTTGACATCTATTGTAAGAGATAAATGGGGGCATAGGGTTACGACTAGATTTGCCCCATCATAAGTTAAATCTTCATTTTCGTAAAAGTACTGTGCATCAGTTTTGGTTTCTGAATGTTCGCGTGTTTATCATTTTTAATCCCACTTTTTTACTCTTCTCAGCAAGTTCCTGGATCATACTCTGCAGCTCTGAAGTGGTACTTGCAAAAACGGCTATGTGATCAACAAAATATAAGTCAGTTTAATATGAGAGCGAGGGAGAGAAAGAGAGAGAGCGAGGGAGAGTGGGAGAGAGAGAGAGAGAGAGAAAGAGAGAGGGAAAGACAGAGGGAGAGAGACATAGAGGAAGAGTGAAAGACAGACAGTTGCGGAAGGAGGGGCTCTGACGACCGCCCATAGCGGTATAACTATACCATCGGGATTAGAGGAAATTCTATCCCACACTCACCAACCCGCTTGGCCAGCGTGGTGAGTTATGGCCAAACCCCTCCAAAATGATTCCACAACTTAAATCTTGGCCCTCAGTCTCCGGCAGCTGGAATGTACCTGGCCAAGGCAGCGGCCAGTGCGACATGAAGGCAGAGGGTGTTAAGAATCCCCGGAGGACCGGACTAGGCTGCCATCTGATGCTGACCTTGGCTACTTACAATGGACGCTCCCTATCTTCTGATTCAAGGCTTCTTGAATTGGAAGAGGAATTACAAAGGATCAAGTGGGACATCGTGGGGCTAAGTGAGGTAAGGAGAAAAGGAGAAGATCTCATCGAACTGAAAAGTGGACATCTCTTCTACTATCGTGGGACAGATACTGGCAGAACTAATGGTGTTGGATTTATAATAAACAAGAAACTGAAGGATAAAGTTGTAGAAGTTGAAAGTTCCTCTGACAGAGCTGCACGACTTGTTATCCAACTCTCGAAAAGATACCAGGCTCAGATTATTCAAACTTATGCACCCACCACAAGTCATCCTGAAGAAGAAATTGAAGAATTTTATGAGGAAATTTGTAATCTAAATAATAAAGATAAGCAGCACTTGAACATAATTATGGGAGATTTCAATGCAAAAATAGGGCAACGGCAACAGAATGAAACTTCAGTAGGTAAATTCGGTCACGGCAACAGAAACCAGCGTGGAAATACTCTCGTTGAGTTTGCAGAGGCAGAAGGGTTTTTCATCTTGAACTCCTTCTTCAAGAAAAAGCCACACAGGAAATGGACATGGAGACATCCAAATGGGACGACAAATGAAATTGATTTTATTATGTGTAACAAAAAATTCGTCATAGAAGACTGCAGTGTGCTAAACAAGTTCAACACAGGTAGTGACCATAGATTGGTGAGATGTAAGATGCACCTCAACGCTAAACTTGAACGTGGCAAGCTCATAAGACAAACAAAATCTATTGACATAACCAACCTCAAAAAACACCATAATACCTTCAAGTTAGAACTGAAGAACAGGTTCTCTGCTTTAGAAGGCCTAACATCGGAAGAAGTGGACATCTCTGAAGTTAACAGAAAAGTAACCAAAGCTCTTATGGAAACAGCAACAAAATTAGCTGGGTCTAAGAACAAGTTGCATGTGAACAAATTATCAGGAAAAACCAAAATGTTGATGCAAAAAAGAAGAGAGATGAGGACAACTAAAGAAGATGTGACTTCCAAAGTGGAATATATAGAGCTATGCAAGACAGTAAGAAAAAGTATCACTGAAGACGTAAGGAAATTCAACTGTGAACTAGTGAGGAAAGCAATTGAAAACAACCAAAGCCTAAAGATAGCAAAGGGACATCTCAGTAAGGGAAGAAAACAGATTATGGCACTGAGAAAAGAAGATGGTTCTGTAACAAGAAATAGAGGCGAAATTTTGACAAGAGTGAAAGATTTCTACTCCAAATTATATGAAAGGGGTGATATATGCACCCCAGACATCATGAAAGATACCAGTACCAGAGTTCCTCCAGTCCTTCCAGCAGAAATTGCACATGCAATCAAGAACATGAAGCGAGGAAAAGCTCCAGGAGAAGATGGAATTACTGTAGACATCATACAAGAAGCAAGTGGTGAAATCGAAACAGTACTCGCCCAAATTTTCACTCGATGCCTTAATGAAGGAAAGATTCCTGAGGATTGGAACACCGCTACAATGATCCTGCTACATAAGAAAGGTGACATTGAAGATCTCGGAAACTACAGACCTATCAGCCTCCTATCAGTAGTTTATAAAATCTTCACTAAAGTTCTTTCACACCGCTTGAAGGTAACACTGGACATGGCTCAACCGAGAGAACAAGCTGGATTCAGGAGTGGCTACAGCACAATAGATAATATCCACGTGCTGAGAGAACTAATTGAAAGAGCGAGGGAATATGAACTTCCATTGTGCATGGCTTTTATCGATTATGAAAAAGCCTTTGATTCGGTGAAACCATCAGGAGTTACAATGGCTCTGAAAACCTGCGGTATTGAAGATGCATACATTAATATTATTAATAACATCTATGAAAATGCAAGTGCAAAGATTAGGCTGTTTGAAAATACAACACACGTAAAAATTGGAAAGGGAGTGAGACAAGGTGACACCATATCTCCGAAGCTCTTTAATGCCACATTGGAGGGTGTTTTTCAGTCGCTGAGCTGGGAAAACAAGGGGATAAAGATTAATGGAGATTATCTAACCCACCTTCGTTTTGCTGATGACGTAGTCATTTTTGCAACTACCCCATCAGAGCTGCAGAGTATGATCCAGGAACTTGCTGACAAGAGTAAAGAAGTGGGATTAAAAATGAACTTTCAGAAGACAAAAGTGATGTTCAATGCTTTTACAAGAAATGAAGATTTATCGATTGATGGAGAAAAGCTGGAGATAACAGACACGTACGTTTATCTTGGACAGCAGATATCAAGTAAGGGTCACATTGATGAAGAAATTAATCGGCGTACAAAACTTGCCTGGAGAGCTTTTGGAAGAAACAGCATAATTTTCAAGAGCAATATGCCATTATGTCTTAAAAGAAAAGTGTTTGAGCAATGCATCCTTCCAGTGCTTACGTATGGTGCAGAGACGTGGACCTTAACTAAAAGAGACATACAAAGGCTGCAGACAACTCAAAGCAGCATGGAGAGGTGCATGCTTGGTGTAACCAGGAGAGATAAGAAGAGGAACTCGTGGATCCGAAAAATGACTAGAGTGGAAGACATCATGATCAGAGTTAAATCCCTGAAATGGCAATGGGCTGGACATACTGCCAGAAGGACAGATCATCGATGGACAGCCGAAATTTTAGATTGGATTCCAAGGGACAGGAAAAGACCCAGAAGAAGACCACATGGGAGATGGGTGGATGAAATTCGAAAGTATGCAGGGGTGACATGGAGGAGACTGGCACAAGGCAGACCGTTGTGGAGGAAACTTGGGGAGACCTTCGTCCAGCAGTGGATTGATAATGGTTGACAATCAGCCATGTTCTTCTCTTGTGAGGAGAAAAGTTTTTGTCAAACAAGAGGTAAGCTCTCTTCCTGGTTTTTGGGTTCTAGGTTTTATAAGTTCAATGTTTGTACTTCATGTACTTTTTCTCTGTCGTTTTTTAGCTTTTCAGCTTTTAGCCATTGGTTAGTCTGTTAACATTTTTGCGGGTTTTAACTCTTTCTTTTCTTTGTAACTTTGAGCGTCTTTTGGGGTACCTAGGAACAGAAGATGGCTAAGCTTGTTCCTTTTCTATGCGCTGTCTATGCGCTGTTTTTTCAAAGTAGTTAAGTTCCTAATAACTAATTAATTATGCACTTAAAGCACTGCTGAAATACTTTGTACATATTGCAACTAACTGTTTAAGGTATATAACTTTCACAAAGTTTTCTTTAGTTAATTATTATCTTTAACTTATTCTCGTTTTCGTGCTGTCATAAGTTGTAGAGTAGGGGGTTTTAGACTCAAGTTTTCTGTCAAAATTCTGTTCGTTAAAAATTAATATTTCCTTTTTTAATTGCAATGTAAAAATTTGGATTTCTTTTGCATTGATTTTCAGGTTTAAATTCTCTCTCAAACGAACTTGGAATTTCGTTATGGCTGAAAATCATTTCTAATTATTATGTCACTCTCACAGCTTGAGTTCTCTTTAATCTTCTTCTCTCTGTTTAATAGTAACAGATGAAGAGCATGGGTCGGGCCAGGAAGGTTAATGGATGCAAGCGAAATTGTTAACCAGTGCTAGGTCATGCAACTCTACGGAGGACATGACATATATATATTTTTTAAACTATTTTAGGTGGGAATGTTACTTGCATCTATGGCCTTGCAGAAACCCATTTCCAACTAGGTCTTTGTGGAAGTGAGAAAATGCAGAGTTTTTGCTGGTCCTTGATAAAGCCAAGGCTCAGTATTCTCGACACCTTCTACATTCAGTTGTTTTATTTTATTTTTTTATCTTTTCTCCTTTCACTCACACAGGTAGATACATAACCTTTTCTATGTTGTACTAGGTGTGAGTCAAAATTATATTTGTATTTTTTTGCTTAGGTATCTTCTTTATAGAATGTGAATTCTGAATTTTCAAAACTGCTGCGTTGCGCGTTTTGATTTTCAGGTTATTTTGCAACCTTCGTTTTAAATTCTAAAGTTTTTCCTTAGTCTTCAGTTTTGCTCTTTAGTAACTAATTTCAATTTATTGTTTAGCAGCTCATGCGCAAATTCTAGTTGAAATGTTTTATTATTATGTTTTATTATTATTGTTTTATTATTTTTTTTTATTACTATTTTTTTATTTGAGGTTTTTTTCATTTTCTAATTTTTATTTTTAGTATGTTTTGGATGCAGCTTTTTGGAGTGTAGTTTATACTCGAGTTTGGTCTTTTCTTGGACTGCTTATTTCTAAAAAGTTTTTCCTAGTTGGTTTGCTCAGAAATTGTATGTTTTGGCCCAAGTGGAGTTCTAAGGACGATGAAAGGATTGGAGGTCAGCTCAGATATTTTAAGTCCTCCCGCTCGGTTAGGCTAGCACCCTTTCCCATAGTGTATGAACTCGCTGGCAAAGGTAATCTAAAGTTATGAAATGACAAACGTTGTTTGACATGTAAATCTGCAGATCCTAACCTGTATTCTTCTGTTGAGGATAATTGCTCCAACAAGTTTTGCAAATCCTACAATACCATCTATAAGCTCACCTGTACTGTCTGCAACCTTAGCTATATTGGCCAAAGTAAAAATCCTCTTCATCTTAGGATTAATGGTCACAGGTCTCTAGTAAACAAGTTCTCTAATTCAGGAGTGAACCCCTCCACAAACGCCAACCAGTACTCTACCTTTGAATTAAAGCATTTCCATACTCATGGTTTTGACAAAGTGAAAATAGAGGTACTACATATTATCCCTGACCTCTATGCTCGGCTAGAATCTGAATCCCTTGAAATTTTGCAGCATCAGTCTCTTTATCCCTATGGCCTTAATTCCACTCTATCTGACAATAAGCATAATCAGCATAAATTTTCAATTCGTGAACTCTTCTTTCTTGTTAATAATAAGAGCTGCTCTAGAGGTAATAGAGGACAGAGGTTATTTCGCACATCAAGCAAAGTTGATTTTGCTAACTTGCTAAAAACTCTGGAAAGCTTTAAAACTGGCACTAATTTTGTTAAAAATACTTACAAAATTCTCAAGTCCTTCAAGCACTCTGTCCTTAAAATTTTTTCAAATTCTGGAATGAAACTGCTGACCATGTTGATAAGCATGTTTTGCTTTGGTTCTGGACATTCTTAAACATATTCTTAAAGATAAAATTTCTCTTAAAGAATTTTCCAGTAATTTTGTTACCATCAGGTTCCTAAATAAAGCCTACGATAATCTCAATGTAAGGAAGTTGTTCTACAATAATGCAATTTTTTTCCCATCCACAGGCACCAGTCTATTGTAAGTTTTAAATATGTTAAGATCTTAGGGTCAATAGTTATAAACTACAAACTTAACTCTTCGAGCTACATTCCTGTAATTACTACATGTTCTTGTGATGAACATAAAGAAACAGTTCACTATGATAAGAATTACAACCATATTATCACCGGAAACTTGAGTTTTGTTGAAAATGAAAAGCTTAGGAATTTATTAGAGTATGGCTCTAAATTCAGACCTTCCTTCACAATTTCCAAAGAAAGGATTCTTGAGAGCTTCACTCAAGATGTTAATAGGTACATCGTAAAAACCAGTTTAAGGTACAATCAGCCTATTGAGGCCTTCGCAGAATGGAAATATAATATAATCAATAGCTTCACCGGTGAGTTGGCAGGTCTGGACTTTTGTTTCGACAGAAATCTCTTTTCTCTGGAGAAGCTAAAAGGTCACTCTCCAAACTACAAGACCAATTTATTTTTACCACTACGGATAAAGCTAGCAATAATGTTGCAATTATCTGTAAGAAGTTCTATTTTGAATTGTTAACTATGGAACTCAATAATAGAGTAACATACGAGCCCGTAAGTTATTCTACCAAGCAGTTAGAAAATCGGTTTAAGGCATTCTTCAAGAAACTTAAAATTCCACAAACTAGAAGATATGAGCCTGAATTTCCATTTCTTTTTGCAACGGTTAAGTTTCATAAGAATCCTGTGAAGTTCAGGTTCATAGCTAGTGGAGTAAGGAGTCATAAAAAGAAAATAGATCTTGCTTTTGAAGATGTCTTAAAGAAGGTTTTGAAACACATTAGAAACTGTTCTAACTTCTGATGTACAGAGATTTTTGGATAATTAATAATAATGCAGAAGTAATTTCTACTATACTCAAAGTTTGTCCCCTAGATATTAATAGTTATGATTTTGAAAACCTATATACTAATCTGCCTCTATCAGATATAATCACTACCTTTAAAGAGCTGTATGCAGAATTTAAACTTAACAAATTTGTTGATGTAGGAACTTGGAACTCTTATCTCAATTGCTGCATAAAAAATAACCATATCTTATATAATAATACTCTCTATAAGCAAGTGAACGGTATTCCCATGGGAACATCAAAGTCCACGAATATCGCTAATCTATTCCTGTTCTTTAAGGAATATAAATTCATTAAAAATCACCCCACCAGCTCAGATAACTACCTTTACACTTTTAGATATATTGATGATCTGCTGTGTATCAATAATTCAGAAGTTATAGAGAGTGATTTTGATAATATCTATCCTAGCTCTCTTAACTTATGTAAAACCAACCACAGTAATCAGGAACTTGAGTTCCTAGACTTAAGCATTAAGCTCAACAGAGGTAACCCATCTATTAGCCTCTTTGATAAAAGAGTTAATTTTCCTTTCAAAGTAATTAAATATCTACACTGGAATAATAACATTTCAACCAAAGTAATTGAGAATGTACTAATTTCTCAGGTCCTAAGAATTTCAAGAATTTGCAGCAACAATTTGGACTTCAATTACCACATTAATATACTATTAGAAAGTTTTCTAGAGAACGAAATTCCTTCTTCTTTCATCAAAAGAACTTTAAGAAAAATTATTCTGAATAATAGAGTAAGGTTGGCAGATCTGCTTTAATTTTCTACACAGTTAATAATATGATTCTGACCAATCAAATACGTAAGGAAGTTGGCTAGAGGATGCCTATTAACTACCTAAAGGAACCTTAGTGCTATGGATATGACGGTCCTAGTAAAACAAAAAATTAAATAATATAAACAAAATCACAAAAAAAGCTTAAAAATCTGTTTATAAAAGAAAATAAAAACAAATAAAAAAGAAAACTAGTTATTCATCACTAGGATAGCTATACTAAAAATAGTAAAAATAACATTAAAATTAATAAGATTCTGATTAATCTATAGAAGCTCACTAAGGTGATTTAATACATGCAAAGATTATTAAATACACTGCTCGTGTATTTTATAATATTCCTCATGTATTCTGGAGAGTTAATTGTGCTCTTTCTGATCATACAGATCCACAGTCTTAAGTTTATAATATTTTTTTCTCTGGTTAAAATCTCCGCGCGTTGGTTTCTTGCTGTATGAGGAGGCCATCAGCCCCACCCTCACTGCCCCCCAGCGTCTAGGGAGTGGCGGAAGAGGTCAGCCATGTTCTTCTCTTGTGAGGAGAAAAGTTTTTGTCAAACAAGAGGTAAGCTCTCTTCCTGGTTTTTGGGTTCTAGGTTTTATAAGTTCAATGTTTGTACTTCATGTACTTTTTCTCTGTCGTTTTTTAGCTTTTCAGCTTTTAGGCATTGGTTAGTCTGTTAACATTTTTGCGGGTTTTAACTCTTTCTTTTCTTTGTAACTTTGAGCGTCTTTTGGGGTACCTAGGAACAGAAGATGGCTAAGCTTGTTCCTTTTCTATGCGCTGTCTATGCGCTGTTTTTTCAAAGTAGTTAAGTTCTTAATAACTAATTAATTATGCACTTAAAGCACTGCTGAAATACTTTGTACATATTGCAACTAACTGTTTAAGGTATATAACTTTCACAAAGTTTTCTTTAGTTAATTATTATCTTTAACTTATTCTCGTTTTCGTGCTGTCATAAGTTGTAGAGTAGGGGGTTTTAGACTCAAGTTTTCTGTCAAAATTCTGTTCGTTAAAAATTAATATTTCCTTTTTTAATTGCAATGTAAAAATTTGGATTTCTTTTGCATTGATTTTCAGGTTTAAATTCTCTCTCAAACGAACTTGGAATTTCGTTATGGCTGAAAATCATTTCTAATTATTATGTCACTCTCACAGCTTGAGTTCTCTTTAATCTTCTTCTCTCTGTTTAATAGTAACAGATGAAGAGCATGGGTCGGGCCAGGAAGGTTAATGGATGCAAGCGAAATTGTTAACCAGTGCTAGGTCATGCAACTCTACGGAGGACATGACATATATATATTTTTTAAACTATTTTAGGTGGGAATGTTACTTGCATCTATGGCCTTGCAGAAACCCATTTCCAACTAGGTCTTTGTGGAAGTGAGAAAATGCAGAGTTTTTGCTGGTCCTTGATAAAGCCAAGGCTCAGTATTCTCGACACCTTCTACATTCAGTTGTTTTATTTTATTTTTTATCTTTTCTCCTTTCACTCACACAGGTAGATACATAACCTTTTCTATGTTGTACTAGGTGTGAGTCAAAATTATATTTGTATTTTTTTGCTTAGGTATCTTCTTTATAAAATATATATATATATATATATATATATATATTCTATTAAGAAGAGACCTAAGCAAAAAAAATACATATATATTTTTGACTCATACCAAGTACAACATAGAAAAAGTTATGTATCTACCGGTGTGAGTAAAAGGAGAAATGATAAAAAAATAAAATAAAACAACTGAATGTAGAAGGTGTCGAGAATACTGAGCCTTGGCTTTATCAAGGACCAGCAAAACTCTGCATTTTCTCACTTCCACAAAGACCTAGTTGGAAATGGGTTTCTGCAAGGCCATAGATGCAAGTAACATGCCCACCAAAAATTGTTTTAAAAAATATATATATGTCATGTCCTCCGCAGAGTTGTATGACCTAGCACTAGTTAACAATTTCGCTTGCATCCATTAACCTTCCTGGCCCGACCCATGCTCTTCATCTGTTACTATTAAACAGAGAGAAGAAGATTAAAGAGAACTCAAGCTGTGAGAGTGACATAATAATTAGAAATAATTTTCAGCTATAACGAAATGCCAAGTTCGTTTGAGAGAGAATTTAAACCTGAGAAACAATGCAAAAGAAATCCAAATTTTTTACATTGCAATTAAAAAAGGAAATATTAATTTTTAAAAAACAGATTTTTGAAAGAAAACTTGAGTCTAAAACCCCTACTCTACAACTTATGACAGCACGAAAACGAGAATAAGTTAAAGACAATAATTAACTAAAGAAAACTTTGTGAAAGTTATATGACTTAAACAGTTAGTTGCAATATGTACAATGTATTTCAGCAGTGCTTTAAGTGCATAATTAATTAGTTATTAAGTACTTAACTACTTTGAAAATACAGCGCATAGAAAAGGAACAAGCTTAGCCATCTGCTGTTCCTAGGTACCCCAAAAGACGCCCAAAGTTACTAAGAAAAGAAAGAGTTAAAACCCGCAAAAATGTTAATAGACAAGCCAGTGCCTAAAAGCTGAAAAGCAAAAAATCAGCAGAGAAAAGTACATGAAGTACAAACATTGAACTTATAAAACCTAAAACCCAAATACAAGGAAGAGAGCTTACCTCTTGTGCGACGAAACTTTCTCCTCACAAGAGTAAAACATGGCTGACCTCTTCCGCCACTCCCTAGTCGCTGGGGGCAGTGCGGGTGGGGCTGATGGCCTCCTCATACAGAAAGAAACCAACTCGCGGAGATTTTAACCAGAGAAAAAATATATAAACTTAAGACTGTGGATCTGTATGATCAGAAAGAGCAGAATTAACTCTCCAGAATACATGAGAAATATTATAAAATACACGAGTAGTGTATTTAATAATCTTTGCATGTATTAAATCACCTTAGTGAGCTTCTATAGATTAATCAGAATCTTATTAATTTTAATGTTGGTTTTACTATTTTTAGTATAGCTATCCTAGTGATGAATAACTAGTTTTCTTTTTATTTGTTTTTATTTTCTTTTATAAACAGATTTTTAAGCTTTTTTTGTGATTTTGTTTATATTATTTAATTTTTTGTTTTAATAGGACCTTCATATCCATAGCACTAAGGTTCCTTTAGGTAGTTAATAGGCATCCTCTAGCCAACTTCCTTACGGCTTTGATTGGTCAGAATCATATTATTAACTGTGTAGAAAATTAAAGCAGATCTGCCAACCTTACTCTATTATTCAGAATAATTTTTCTTAAAGTTCTTTTGATGAAAGAAGAAGGAATTTCGTTCTCTAGAAAACTATCTAATAGTATATTAACGTGGTAATTGAAGTCCAAATTGATGCTGCAAATTCTTGAAATTCTTAGGACCTGAGAAATTAGTACATTCTCAATTACTTTGGTTGATATGTTATTATTCCAGTGTAGATATTTAATTACTTTGAATAGAAAATTAACTCTTTTGTCAAAGAGGCTAATAGATGGGTTACCTATGTTGAGCTTAATGCTTAAGTCTAGGAACTCAAGTTCCTGATTACTGTGGTTGGTTTTACATAAGTTAAGAGAGCTAAGATAGATATTATCAAAATCACTCTCTATAACTTCTGAATTATTGATACACAGCATATCATCAATATATCCAAAAGTGTAAAGGTAGTTATCTGAGCAGGTGGGGGTGATTTTTAATGAATTTATATTCCTTAAAGAACAGGAATAGATTAGCGATATTCGTGGACGTTGATGTTCCCATGGGAATACCGTTCACTTGCTTATAGAGAGTATTATTATATAAGATATGGTTATTTTTTATGCAGCAATTGAGACAAGAGTTCCAAGTTCCTACATTAACAAATTGGTTAAGTTTAAATTCTGCATACAGCTCTTTAAAGGTAGTGATTATATCTGATAGAGGCAGATTATTATATAGGTTTTCAAAATCATAACTATTAATATCTAGGGGACAGACTTTGAGTATAGTAGAAATTACTTCTGCATTATTATTAATTATCCAAAAATATCTGTACATCAAGTTAGTACAGTTTCTAATGTGTTTCAAAACCTTTTTTAAGACATCTTCAAAAGCAAGATCTATTTTCTTTTTATGACTCCTTACTCCACTAGCTATGAACCTGAACTTCACAGGATCCTTATGAAACTTAACCGTTGCAAAAAGAAATGGAAATTCAGGCTCATATCTTCTAGTTTGTGGAATTTTAAGTTTCTTGAAGAATGCCTTAAACCGATTTTCTAACTGCTTGGTAGAATAACTTACGGGCTCGTATGTTACTCTATTATTGAGTTCCATAGTTAACAATTCAAAATAGAACTTCTTACAGATAATTGCAAAATTATTGCTAGCTTTATCCGTAGTGGTAAAAATAAATTGGTCTTGTAGTTTGGAGAGTGACCTTTTAGCTTCTCCAGAGAAAAAGAGATTTCTGTCGAAACAAAAGTCCAGACCTGCCAACTCACCGGTGAAGCTATTCATTATATTATATTTCCATTCTGCGAAGGCCTCAATAGGCTGATTGTACGTTAAACTGGTTTTTACGATGTACCTATTAACATCTTGAGTGAAGCTCTCAAGAATCCTTTCTTTGGAAATTGTGAAGGAAGGTCTGAATTTAGAGCCATACTCTAATAAATTCCTAAGCTTTTCATTTTCAACAAAACTCAAGTTTCCGGTGATAATATGGTTGTAATTCTTATCATAGTGAACTGTTTCTTTATGTTCATCACAAGAACATGTAGTAATTACAGGAATGTAGCTCGAAGAGTTAAGTTTGTAGTTTTTAACTATTGACCCTACGGTCTTAACATATTTAAAACTTACAATAGACTGGTGCATGTGGATGGGAAAAAAATTGCATTATTGTAGAACAGTTTCCTTACATTGAGATTATCGTAGGCTTTATTTAGAAACCTGATGGTTACAAAATTACTGGAAAATTCTTTAAGAGAAATTTTATCTTTAAGAATATGTTTAAGAATGTCCAGAACCAAAGCAAAAACATGCTTATCAACATGGTCAGCAGTTTCATTCCAGAATTTGAAAAACTTTTAAGGACAGAGTGCTTGAAGGACTTGAGAATTTTGTAAGTATTTTTAACAAAATTAGTGCCAGTTTTAAAGCTTTTCAGAGTTATTAGCAAGTTAGCAAAATCAACTTTGCTTGATGTGCGAAATAACCTCTGTCCTCTATTACCTCTAGTGCAGCTCTTATTATTAACAAGAAAGAAGAGTTCACGAATTGAAAATTTATGCTGATTCGTGGTGAAGAATTCAAGCTATTGTTGAACAGAGCTGATACTATTAATAAAAAAATATTCCATACAGAATATGATGATCTGGATGATTACGTACATTCAGGTGTTGTTGAATGAAGAATTAAAAATTCCGGTATAAGTTGCTAAGGTTTTGAACAAGTGCACATTTCCTTTACAGCTTGCTGCAGAGATCCTTTACAGTAGTGATAGGATTTATTTTTACCTTAATTTTGATCCAAAGAATATTGGTAAAATGAAACATTTCTGTCACCAGTCCAGCTTAAAGATAATGCGGGTGCAACCTTGTTCAGATTCTCTTCACGAGGCGTGGTGAAGGATTCGTGCTATTGTTGAACAGAGCCGATATTATTACTAAACAAAATAACTTTTATTCCATACAGGATATGACGCGCTGGATGATGACGTACATTAAGGTGTTGTTGGCTGAATGAATTATAAATTCCGGTACAAGTTGTTAAGATGTTAAACAAGTGCACCGTCCCTTTACAGCTGTACAATGAAAAATAGCTGCTGCCAGTCGAGCTTGAAGCTTTGTACAATGAAAAATAGCTGCTGCCATTCGAGCTTGAAGCTAAGGCCTCAACAAACTTGTTCAGATTCACTTCACGACGCGTGGTAAAGGATTCACGCTATTGTTGAACAGAGCTGATACTAATAATAAACAAAAAACCTTTATTCGGTACAGGATATGACGCGTTGGATAATGACGTACATTCAAATGTTGTCGGATGATGAATTAAAAATTCCGGTACAAGTTGCTAAGGTTTCGCAAGTGCACAGATAAATCAATGAAGGAAGAAATGTTTCTCACAATACATGGGGAATTGACAGCTCAGCCCCCGCCCCTCCGGTGGCGCAGTGGTCTAAGCGATGGCTTATGACCATTTGTCCGAGAAGAGTCCAGGTCCGAATCCCAGTGAGGCATGCATGTTGTGTTTGTCTCACGGCACTGGCTCTCTCCCTTCTCTGGAACCAGTGACCCTAAATAAGAGCAGAACGATAGCCTACTGCCCATTGAGTTGCTCATGGTGGTCCTTAAACCTTCAATCAAGAAAAACGAAAATTGACAGAATATTCAACGCAAACTGAATTTGCTTGTCCCACTTACTGGCCATCCATGCAATACTTCTTAGAAAACTTGAAATTTCCTTTACAGCTTGCTGCAAAATGATTATGATGTTCATATGTAGAGGATTTTAGGAAGGTAGTGTCTGACCCCAGGTTCTTAAAAAAATAGGAAGCTAGGAGATTTGGGCTAGAGTGCCCGATAGGAAAATGACACGGAAGCGAAGTAGAAAGGGGGAGGAAGACGTCCTTATTTATTACCGGGGGCCCGTACCCGGGGTCCGATGGCTTAACGAGCCCATCCGACGCACAGCGGATATTTAGTGGATCGAGCATTCGTACCTGCTTGGGATCAAACCTTCGATAAGGGTCAAGGGTCAAGGTCCCTTCCGTGGCAGTCAAACAGCTTGCTGCAGAAGTCCTTTACAGTATGATGCAGTTTCTTTTTGGTAGTGATACGCAGCTCAGTCACGAAAAATGATACATCATCAAACAGGATGTTGTGTGATTTTATGTGGTGAATACCTTCATAGGTCAAGATCACTGCCTGACTACAAATCTTAATTGCTTGGAAAACTAACCTCGGTTAGGTAGCACCTCATACATGCTCCTCAGCAGCACCTCAGAGCTAGTTATGGGTCCAGTGTCCCCATCCCATTATTAAAGCGCTGATATTTGCTCTGACTATCCGATAGACAAGGGGTTCCTCGCAAAAACTACCCTGTTCCCGCGTCCTCTAAGCTTTCTTCGCGCCTGGACTTTGTACAGCCAATGAGAAGCTTTCATCCTACACCCATCCTATCTCTGTCCGTTTCCTATATTGCTCCCATATCATTACGTAAAATCCATAATCTTACTGTTGTTAAGGGTTCTGTGAATTCTCCGTTCCGAGTTCTAAGAAACTTCATTCCTCTCGCTGGTTTTGTAACCTTGTTACAACATGTCCATCCGTTCCTTCCTCACCTCTTTTAACTCAAAAAATGGCCTCTCAGTATCCACTATTTTTTGGAGTTTTCATCTATTTTCTTGGAATTCAACACTTCAATAGATGCCCTTCACTACGGCTATTCTTCTTCTTTTTTTCTTCCCATAATTCCACATCATCACATTGCCCATTCCGTCCATCAGTCGAACACTGATTTATAGCCTAGAAGCTGATCTTCGTCATTTATACTACATTCATGTAAAGCCCTTCATGTTGGGGAGAGAAATTTATGTGACGAGTGCTGATGTGCCTAATGAACTAGCATCTATGCGTATTTTAGATTTTGCCGAGGCAAATGTTTCTTCTCAATGGCGTACACACTGTAACGTAGCAACCTTAGAGGTAACATACATGTCAAGATGACAAGTATCAGTGAAACATCCTTGCTGGCGTGACTTAATGGGGAAAACGTTCGACTCCTGAGCTGAAGGATTTAGATTCGAGCCTCACGACCGATACATTTAGGTCTGTTGGCGTCGGATAGTTAAAAAAATGGTTCTCCTGGCTTGTTTGGTTCTTCAAAAAATGTGTGATGTTCCTTTCACGTAACGTCTGGAATTAATGAGTATTCCTTCTTCTACTGAGGGCTATTTTAATAATGGTCTGCAGAGGATCCGAAACCTTCGGTGTCGCGCCCTTGTTTTTATCAAGGGGATGGCACGTGCCAGCCCCTCAGGACGCACATGAGATAAAGGCAGATAGCAGTGAGAGAACATACCGGTGTAGTATAGCGGATAGCACTTGGAGCTACGGAGTTGAGAGCGGTGGGTTCGAATCCTGCCCCTGGCGAAAAATCATGGAGGAATTTACTTCGTCATACTAGTGCCCGAACCTCAAGGATGACCTGGCTGATAGGTTTCTCGCAATGGCCTGTTCTTTCCACACCGCGAGATAGAAAAATGAGAATCCCTTCTTCAGTGCTTCGAAAAAATAAATTAGTGTGATGCTACGTTCCACGCACCAAAAAATTGTCTGGGATTTCTTAAATGCATGTTCTTCATCGGATGATTGTCTACAGCGGCACATGATCCCGGTTGACCCGTGGGCCATACCCCCTGCCCTCTTTTGGAGAAGGGCGGAGCTGTGACGCGCCTTCCCCGCAGGACGCACATGAGATAAAGGTAGATAGCAGTGAGGGCACATGCCAGTGTACTACACTGAAAAGCAATTGAATTCGCGATACCTGTCTAGTAACGTGTTGCACCACCTTTCGCCCTGATGACGGCGGCGATTCGTCTCGGCATGGACTCGACAAGACACCGGAAGCGTTGGGATGCTACACGGAACCACGACCTCTGAACAGGCTCCAACAGTTCACGAAGATTTGATGGAGAGGGGTCAGAGCCTCGAACATTTCACTCGATGGCATCCCATATGTGCTCGATGCAATTGATATCAAGTGGCCAAGCTGGCCGAGGAAGCGTAGTCACGTCAGTGCAGTGTTCATCCAGCCATTCGGATACAATTCTGGAGCGATGGCACGGTGCATTTTCTTGTTGCAGGATGAGGTCCTCAGTAGGATGTTGAAAACGCACAAAAGGGGAGAAAATGGTCGTCCAGGATATCCCGGTAACGTTGACCTGTGAGGGACGATGTGACACGTACCAGGGGTCCCATTTCACTCAAGGTAAACAGTCCCTAGAGGAGAATACCACCCCCACCAGCTTGAAGAGTACCCTGCTGACAAGAAGCATCCATCGCTTCATGTGGTTTGCGCCGTACTCGTATCTTGCCATCCGCATGTACCAATGTGAATCTCGACTCATCAGTCCAGGCAACATTTTCCCCACATGTATAGGGTCCAGTGGCGATGTTCCCGCGCCCATGCTAATCTTTGCATCCTGTGATGTGCGGTCAGCAGCGTACCGCTGCTACCGAGGGTACCCCTCGTGGGACGATGGCTTCTGTACCCCATAGCGAGGAGATGGTTCTGAATGGTGTGGCTGCTTACACGTTTTTGTGCACCAGCGTTAAATTGCCGAGTGATTTCTTGCACTGTGGCCCGTCTGTCCCCTGTTACAATGCGAGCTAGCCGACGATGACCCCGCTCATCCACACGCTATTGTCCACGGAAGTTGTCTCTTGCAGGGATGGATTTACCGGATTCGATGTACTCACGGTGCACCCGTGACACACTGGCTCGTGGAAATCCCAGTGCCGGCATGACTTCCGAGGTGGAGTGACTAATTTTCTCGGGCCCCGACAATTTGCCCACGATCAAATGCGCTTAAATCCTTCGTCTTACATATACTGCGTCCGACTCTTACTGATTCCCATCGCATCATTCCTTATATTGTCGGATCGCTGCATACGTCATGTCTTTTTCGTTTACAGGGACGCCCACAGCGTCACATTTGCATAACGCCAGATGTCTCTAATTCAATTGCTCTTCAGTGTATGGCACTCAGAGCTCCGGAGCCGAGAGTTGTTGGTTCGAATCCCACCCCTGTCATAAAAATGGAGAAATTTACTTCGTCACAGGGGGATGTAACGTAGCTTTCCCAGAGATGACGCACATTCTAATACGGCAAGTACCACTGAAAAGCCATTCCCACCGTAGCTTAATTGGGGAAGCAGTTGGCTACGGAGCAGAAGGATGTAGGTTCGAATCTCACCACAGTCCCATTTGGGTATCACAATGTGCTTTATAAAACTGCTAGTTAACGTCTGTGAAAAGTCGAGAAGGATTGGGAAAAAAATATTTCCGAATCGAAATTATGCAGGACGGAGAAGTTTATTCTAATGATATGTTCGTGTTCCTCAAATTTCATAATATTACTACTGACCTCGCAATACCTTATGAAACATTTGAAAGACTGCTTTCAAGACTTCTGTCAAACGCCCAGAGAATGCGGTGTGACATCTTTCTTCCTAGAGTTCTGTCTGCAGAATTATTTAGTAAAGTTTCGAAAAGGTTTTCTACTTAGTTGATTGGAAACAAAGTCAATTTTACTGTTAGCTGCTCTAGGCACTTAAACTACTTGCGACGCTTCGCATATTATAAGTCGATATATCTCTTTCTTATTTTGTTATTTGGGAACGAATGCCGCATAAATTTATTAAGAAATTTAAAATCAAATTTCAATATTAAGCGCGGCTATGGATGAACCTTTTAAGCTAATGAGAGCTCTTAGGCATTTCAGAAATTCTTATGATTTTAAATGACTACAAGTTATTAAGTTGAAAGAAAACCAAGATATTTAATTCCTGATCTTTTAAAAAGTAAGTAAATATACAGGAAGTCCATATTTAAAGTTCACATTCCGAAGGGAGCAACAAGGGGAATTTTGCGCAGAATGACATCAAATTTATATCAGGTTTGTTTAACCAAAACATAAAAACAAGAAAGATGACACCGATTTTTCGGGTGTAAGAAGCACGTCTTTTGAATCAGTTCTGACACGAATTAAATTTATCGAAGTTATTCAGAGTCAATGGTACCGGTTAGGAAAGTAATCAACATTCATTCTACAATCCCTAAAACACCCAGAAATAGAAACAACTACCTTAATTCCACCAGCGCCTGGAAAGTATGTTATAAGAAAATAACAAACGGCGCACAAAAATATTCTCTTAGCAGAAGAAAGGTGTCAAAGACAAAGATATTTTCAAATCGAACTTTTAAAAGAATAAATATACATGTAGAAGGAAACATAATATAACTTAATGCCTTCTAGCGGAAGAGTTCTGCATAATGGAAAAGTTGAATATAAGAGAAAAATATTCTTCATGGAAAACTCTATGCTAAGGAAAGAGAACTTTTCAAAGATGTCTCCCGTGTATCCATAAATCTTTGCATTTAAGCAATGCAGAGATTTCCCTTTACGTCCTCTAGAGGGAAATCTGTGCATTACTTAAAGAGGATAATGCTCCACATCTCTGTTCTAGCGAACGGCACACGGTAAAGAACAAATTTATCAATAGAGTTTTTAGAAGCATTGATACAGTTCCTAATTGAAGTACTGAAACACCGCATAGCAACAGAACTGTGAACTATAAAACTCCACATATACTTAAGTGTTTCACAAGAAAAATGGCATCCGTTGTTAAAGATTTTTTTTTATCATACATGTAGAAGCAGAGATATTGAGAAAAATATATTAAGTGTTTGCGCCACCTACCGGCGAAATTGTACATTATTGAGGGAAGAAAGTACACACACAGAGTTTCAATGATTAGCAGTATCTGGTCAAAAAAGAAGATTTTTCAATCGGATTTTAAGTCTCGCAGATACTATTTTAAACAGAAATTTTAATTTACGCCCTTTGGTGGCAGACTTGTTCTATAAAAAAAAATTGAAATTTTATGAGAAACATTTTACAGCGGAAATGCTCTCCATCAAAGAAATATTTTTTTTTCAAATTGGTCCCTGAGAAGCAGAGATATCGACAAAAATAAGATGCACATCCACGCTCTCTGGAGAAAAACTACGCATTAATTTAAGAAGAAAATATTCTCAAAAGATTTTCCGAGTTCAGCGTTATCGGTGTACGAAAGATTTTTTCAATCGAATTTCCGGAAACTCAGATTTTGCTACAAATTCATCAGAAGCCGAAATAAACAGTTACGCCACCTGGTGCCTAAACCATTCTTTATCAAAAATTAGAAAATATATTGGAAACATTTCCCATCAGAAACTTTGTCCAATGCAGGAAGGATTTTTCAAATAATAGTTTTAGAAGCAGCGTTATCGGGAAAAACGCAAATTACTTTTACGTCCCCTAGTGGAAAATCTATGCGTTACTTGAAAAACTAACTATATCTATAAATAGTTTTCGCTATAAATGGAATAGATAGGAAAGAATAAGATGTTTAGAAAGAAATATAAGGAATAAAATGCATTTTGAATTAGATATAATTTACATTTACCTGTAGCGGCGAAATTGTGATTATAAAAAAAAAAAAACGGAATGCAAGGATCATCATTCTCACAAATTCAAGATTCCAAATGCATAAATAATTTTTCAAATCGGAGTTCTAGGAGCAGCTTTATCGGGAAAAACGCAAATTACTTTTACGTCCCCTAGTGGAAAATCTATGCGTTACTTGAAAAACTAACTATATCTATAAATAGTTTTCACTATAAATGGAATAGATAGGAAACAATAAGATGTTTAGAAGGAAATATACGGAATAAAATGCATTTTGAATTATATGTCATCTACATTTACGCCCTCTAGCCGTAAAATTGTGCATCTAAAAAAACAGAATGCAAGGATCATCATTCACACAAATTCAAGCTTCCAAATGCATAAATAATTTTTCAAATCGGACTAACAGTTGCGAAGATATGGTGTCCACAGACGTACGGACGGACAAGCCGGTAACCTAAGCACGATCTTTTTTTACAAAAGTCGTGCTAAGTAGTTTGGAAAACTGGCCTCCACGAGAATAAGTGGCTCTGAAATTACATGTAACAACGAGCAGCTGCAGTTGTACGCGTTGCCACTGACCAAATATGCAAAGTAAAGGTGCCTGCAATGAGACAAGCTAGGAAAGAGACTGCTATAACAGAAGATATCTACGGAATACATCATTTCACAGCAAGTGAGTTGTTAAACTCTTAAGGCGCAAAGGCACAGTCACCAAAAGGTCGTGAACTTCTCGTAAACTGAAAGAATAACAGAAATGCGCAAATGAAGGACGTTAAAGTGCTTCAAACATTCCCAATGACTGCAGATAGTTTAAATGAAATGATCCAGAAGATTGAAGCCACAGATTCTTTGGACGTCATACCGACCAGCAGACCGTGGATGATTCAGCCATAGCATTAGAGGAAGACAGGATGTGACATGTCGTAGAGAGCACTAGCGCACTGCAATCGACGAAACCAACCGAGAATTTTAATCTTGTGGTGCACTGAAGTAACACAAATACCCACAGGGAAGCACTTCCTAAATTCGCTCATGTAAAATATTCTGTGAACTCCTGGATGAGAGAGAACTGCTGACGTAATCATTTTAAAGTTTATTCAATCGTGAACACATTTTCACAACAATTTAAGAGCGAAATATGTTAAAATTTCACTCATGATTGAATGTAACATCAAACCATTGCTCCAGACGGGATGTTGTACCAGATCATTATACACAGTCGAGTCACATTATTGCGACCACCTCCCACTCTTGACGTCAACAGCGCGTAGCCAATGAAAGAAGACACGTGTCGTTAGCTGGTTTGGAGGGTATGTAAGGTGTGCTATAGGCATTGTGTAAACATATCACACGTTGCTATCATGGATAAATGGACGATTTATCAGATTTGCAGAAAGCAATGATTATCGACTTTCGGGCCAAGGGTGGCAATGGTCCTGAAACAGAACAGTTTGTGAACTGTTCTCGTGCTGCTGTGGTTAAAGTGTATCGTAATTGGAAAAATTGCACCATTGCGTATAAGCGACGTGAAAACTGCGAAGCACCACGTGCCATTGATGTGAGAGATGAACGTCGGCTGCGAAGTTGCGTGAGGGACACACTACAGTGTAGCAGCACACTGGCTGAATGAACCAGGGGCCTACCGGAAGTGTGTCTAAAACGACATTTAAGCGAGCCCTGCTGAGCATGGGGCTCCGGTGCAGACTGATGGTCACTGCACTTATGCTAACGAAGGGGCTTCGGCAGAAAAGGCGTACATTTTCACGGCAGTATCGGATTTGGACCTCCGCTGATTGGCAAAGTATTGCCTTCCCCGATGAGTCAAGCTTTCTGCTTCATCGAACGAATAGAAATTGGTGCATAAAGCGAGAAACATCGGAGAACAAACATTCTTCAACCACTTCTGGAAGAACACAAGCTGGTGTAGGCAGCGTTGTGGTCTGGGGAATGTTTTCGTGGCATTTCCCTGGGTCCACTCACACCTGTGGAAGGCACTATGGACCGAATTCGTTATGAATCCATCCTTGCAGACCACGTACACCCATACATGCTGATTGTCATCCCTGCGGCAGATGGAATATTCCAGGACGACAATGCGACGTGTTAGAAATGTCTGAGAGTGGTTGGAAGAGCAAGATGAAAACTTCAATGTACTTCCCTGGCCACTTAATTCCCCAGATTTAAACCCAATTGAGCATCTGTGGGGCCACCTCGATCGTGTTGTTTGCTCTATGGATCCTCCACCACCGTCCAGCAGCTGTCAGATACACTGCCTTCAGCATGGCTTCACGTACCTCTGAACACCTTCCAGCACTTAATTGAGTCCCTCCCGGCCAGCTGTGGGCGCTGCACAGTGCGGGTACTCTGGATATTAGCTGGTGGTCACAATAATGTGACTCGACCGTGTATATATTTGGTCATCAATCGTCTACTGCGCAACGGTATACGTACCACCTTCTTGAATAGACGTGGTTTTTATGTCTACTCATTATTTTGACTCATAAACTACCATTTTGATCTATGAACCAATGCCGGTAAGTCACTGTTTCGTCTAATATAGATGTAGGGGAAGATTTCGATTTCGGAACAACTTTCGGGGTGAATCATGTCAACTCATTATTTTGACTCTTAAACTGCCATTTGATCTATGAACAACTTAATGACTTTGATCTATGATCTATGAACAACTAGTTTTCTGTTTCTTTGTACTGTTACTTCAATTGTACTATCCATTTTGTACTTCAATTGTACTGTTTCTTTCACATCTTCAACCACATTTATGACTTGATCCATTTTTGTACTTCAATACTTTATGACTTGATCCATTTGTAATTCAGTTGTATATCCTACAGCTGAAATTGAAGATGAAACTGAGGTATGTTCACTATACATTTATGAGGTATGTTATAAATGTATAGTGAACATACCTCATACCAACTGAGTACACATATATTTATCCTTGCAAATGTATAGTGAACATACCTCATACCAACTAAGTAAACATATATAACTGAGTACACATATATTGAGTACACATATATAGTACACAAATATTATATATGTTCACTATACATTTGCAAGGATAAATATATATATATATATCCTTGCAAATGTATAGTGAACATACCTCATACCAACTGAGTACACAGTTAACATACCTCATACCAACTCAGTACACAGTTAACATACCTCATACCAACTCAGTACACAGTTAACATACCTCATACCAACTGAACATACCTCATACCAACTGAGTACACAGTTAACATACCCCATACCAACTGAACATACCTCATACCAACTCAGTGAACATACCTCATACCAACTGAGGTATGTTCAATATACATTTATGACTTGATCCATTTTGTACTTTAATTGTATATCCATTTTTGTACTTCATTTTTGCACTTCAGTTATATCCATTTTTGTACTTCAATTATATCCATTTTTGTACTTCAATTATATCCATTTTTGTACTTCAATTATATCCATTTTTGTACTTCACTATCCATTTTTGTACTTCAATTGTACTGTTTCTTTCACATCTTCAATCACATTTTATAACTTGATCTACGAACAACTAGTTTTAATATGAACAACTTAATTACTTGATCTATGAACAACTAGTTTTAATATGAACAACTCAATGACTTGATTTATGAACAACTAGTTTTAATATGAACAACTTAATGACTTGATCTATGAACAACTAGTTTTAATATGAACAACTTAATGACTTGATCTATGAACAACTAGTTTTAATATGAACAACTAGTTTTCAGTTTGCTGTTTATTTGATTTGATCGATGAACAAATAGTTTTTAGTTTGCTGTCTATTTGAATAGTTTTCAGTTGCTGTCTATTTTGATATCAACACATTTGATCTATGAACAACTTAATGACTTGTTAAGAAACTGGATAATAGAACGTTTCTACAATTTGTACGGGAAGATTTCGATTTCGGAACAACTTTCGGGGTGAATCGCTTTGTGCTCTAAGTCTGTGTATGGATAAGAGTGTGAGGATAATGAGCCATCAAAATAGCTATTAGTACCTCCTTCAAAATTGCAAAAAGTGGGTAGAGACTACCAATTACATTTGGCTCCAAGTCAAACGACCTACACTTAACCATCGTTTGCTTAATTTATTTATTATAGCTTGCTTCTTTTGGCTTCAAATCTTCACTACAGCAGCTGCACCTCTTTTTGGGAAAAGTAAACCACCAGGTTGTGCATGAAACATACATAAGCATATTACAGGGGGTTCGACTTTGCACCATTCAGTTTGAATACCGTACCGTAGTGCAAAATTGCATCACGTATTTGTGGATTTCATGCATCACACAGTGATTTGCCTTTTCCCCAAAAGTGGTGCAACCGATGTATCACCACTTTTTGGTGCAACCTACTACAAAATTTTTAATAGTGAAGAGATAATTTAGCTACGTCATTTTAGATCAAACGCCCAACATATGTATATATTGTACGACGTATATACACTGCTGGCCACCTGAAATGCAACACTAAGAAGGAAGCATCCGATTGGCCTGAAATTCGCAGCACGCGTCGCCCGCGAAAGGACATGCAAACGATTAGCATTGCAGGGCATATGCAAATGATGTGCGTCCGGCACACCACCGAGAAGCACTATAAGAAGGGTGCACAGAAGGCAGGGTGTAAGTAGTGAAAGTGTGTTGTTCTGCAGGACATGTGCTTGGGAAGCTTCCTGATGACTCGTCGCAGAATACGGCAGTCATTCCAGCACGTTTCGGAGTTCGACAGAGGACGAATAGTGGCTTAACGCGACAGCGGTTTATCGTACCGAGACATCGGCGCCCGTGTAGGGCGATATCCAGTCACAGTGAGGCGAGTATGGATTCGGTGTGTGCCGGAGGGACGGAAGGACCGACGTGGGCGATTTCCGCAGGCGCGGCACACCACCGAACGAGAGAACCGGCATGTTGTGCGGCGGGCATTGACGGCTCGCACCGCCACATCACGAACGTTAGCGCAGGAATTAGGGTGTGTTGAGCATCAACCTGTGTCAGCACGTACCATTCGACGTCGTCTAGAGGAGCGGGGACTTTTCGCACGGCGCCCATTTCTTCGATTACCATTCACGTTACACCACCGGCTAGTGCGGCGGTAGTGGGCCGTTAAACGCCGCACCTGGACTACGGAATGGCACGACATTGTCTTCTCTGACGAATCCCGCTTTTGCCTGCAACATCACGACGGTTGGATCCGCGTGTGGCGGCACCGCGGCGAGAGACTGTATGACGCCTGTATTATGCAACGCCATACCGGTCCGTTGCCTGGCGTTATGGTTTGGGGCGCAATTGGATATGACACCCGCACATCTCTGGTACGCATCGCCGATACACTCAACAGCCACCGCTACATCTCCGACGTTTTGGAGCCTTTAGTCCTCCCTTACATGCAGGACCTGCCAGCGGCCACGTTTCAACAGGACAATGTGCGTCTGAACGTGGCACGCATAGTGCAACAATTCTTCACGGCTCACCAGGTGTCACTGTTGCCATGACCAGCCGGTTCTCCCGATATGTCGCCCATCGAACACGTCTGGTCGCTGATCAGCAACCGAGTGGCCCGGCAAGCACCACCCGTGGCTACACCTGATGAACTGTGGAAACGTGTGGAAGCAGCCTGGACCGATATACCCCAAGCACACATCCAAAGCCTCTTTCTTTCCATGCGGCGGCGTGTGGATGCCGTTATTGTCAGCCATGGTAGCCACACGAACTATTGATGTCTGCGTTTTCTGCAAGTCACACAGGCCTGTAAGCTCAATCGTTTCATCTTTGTATTTGTTGTTATGTGTCCAGTAATTCTGGCTTTGCGATCTCGTGTCCTTCTTGGTGTTGCATTTTGGGTAGCCAGCAGTGTAGATAGATAGAATGAAGGCCAAGTCTTTTAAAGACAATAATGTTTTAGACAGATAATACAAAGCTCAAGTGGTGTTAACGATTCATATTACTAAGTACAGAACTACCTAATCATTCGTTCTTTCTGAACAATACAGACAAAAAGAATGCGAGAAGTTGGCCAATTTCTCCAATGGTCCACCTGGTAATATCCTGATGTTCCCGATGGGCCGACCCGCACCTGCTCACAGCGTATTAATAATGCTTTAGGCCACCCCACAAGCACAGTCCACAAAGTTTTAAAATGAATACTACGCTGCTACCCTTACATGATTTCCCATGTACAGTACTTGCTTCAAACCGCTGTTTCTTGCTCATGTTGAATAGGGCAAAGGATACCCCCGGAACATTTTGTGGACAAACGAAGACCATTTCTATTTGAATGAGGGTGTTAATGTGCACAACTGCAGAATATGGACAACAGAAAATCCACGCAACGTTCGCGAGGTGCCACATTGTTCTCCAAAAGTCACCGTTTGGTGTCGTTTTGTGGCAGAATTCGTCGACATAACCTTCTTTTTCAAAGAAATTGGACTAGAGTCTCGTTACGTGTTGTGTCAAAAGCTTGCGATAAGCATCTCTTTCAGCAAACCAGACGATTCCAACCCTTCATCAACGGCAATGCCTGGATTCAACGGTTTTGTGCAGAATAGTCCTCCTTTTCGCAATGCAACTCCTGTCAAGCACTTTCTTAAGGGACATTTGACCAAAGAAAGAATTATCAGCTGCCAATTTTCAACAAATTTGCCAGTGTGTTTACCTGATGTGAACCTGTGCGACTTTTGGCTATAGAAACATCTAAAACAAGTTAGTAAAATCATGCAATGCATTGATTATGATACGCTTTCCAACATACCAGAAATCATTACTCACGTTATGAGGATAATGGCTGAAGAATAAATCTCGCTCCTATGACCTGACCTTTTACCCCATTTTGATGATATTCAACAGAACCTGTAAAGTCTACTTCCGGAACAACATGATAAAGTTTTGTCTGAAACGAAGTATTTTTACGTAAGTTATAACGCATAAGAGCAACGGAATGAATCCGGAATCTATGTCCTGACCTTTGACCCCATTTCGTCCATTTTCAATGGGATTCGTCCCCAGGTGGTCCCCTACCACATACTAAAATTTCATCGAAATCGAAACATTTTAACGCGAGTTATCGTGCGGACAGATGGACGGACAGATGGAACGGACGGACAGACGGACAATGCTGGAGCATATACGCTTCTTCAACCTACGGTTGCAAAGAGTAAAAAACATCGTCTATCGTGGTCGCAACGTAAAACGTGTATTTTCTGCACAAATTTGAAGGAAATCAAAGACTTTGAGATAATTCTTATTGGCTGATTTGCCATGGAATGAACAATACCAATAATATAAACTGATCGAAAATGAAAGTCAGTGTCTTCATGCATCACAAAAAAAACTAAATTAAAAATTACTATATAACCCCGTCTAATAAAGTATTGTTCCAAATTTCACCTTCACAACAGCATCCAGACAGGTTCCGGAGGACTCGATGAGGTAATGGAAACATGGAGGTGATATTGGCGACCACGAAGCGCGGAACGCTTCATGGGCGCCAATATCACCTCCATGTGAAGGATGGCAGGCTCGAGCAGATCTTTCGAATAAGAATAAAAAGGCAGATATCTAAGCATGTAGAAAACCAATCCAAAACGTACAATTAGAATTTTACTACTAAAAGGCATATTAGGTAAGAACAAGATCTTTCGCAACAGGCGCCCTGTGCGGAATCAGGTTAAAAGAACTGGTGCTAGGAGAACACACACACTTAATATATAGGTAGTCCCGAAGACAACAGCGGTCCTATCATGTCACTCACCAGGATTGCTGTTGTCTTCGGGACTACCTATATATTAAGTGTGTGTGTTCTCCTAGCGCCAATTCTTTTAACCTGATTCCGCACAGGGCGCCTGTTGCGAAAGATCTTGTTTCTTACCTAATATGCCTTTTAGTAGTAAAATTCTAATTGTACGTTTTGGGTTGGTTTTCTACATGCTTAGACAGCTGCCTTTTTTATTCTTATTGATATTTTAACATGCCACTTTTATGATTGAAGATCTTTCGAATTCGTCTAACAAATTTTCAGTGGTGTAGAAGTCATGCCACCGATGGGGCTATTATAGAGTGGAATGCCTGTGGAGCCAATAAGTTGCCACTTGAGAAGTATGATGTGTGTTTTGATCGCCTCCGGGTGTGTAAACTGAACTGCTACGAACGGGCGTACACTGAAAAAAACATAAATGGCGTGAATTCAAAGAAAATATATGAAAGTAACGTGCAGCAAAGTTGCTGGTTAGGGTGTCCGTCTTTTAACAAATTTGTTTTAAAATTTCCGCTCCTTCTAACTTCAGTATTTTGAGAACTTTTCCGTTGTCCGTAACTCCATTTACGTAGTGCGATCAAAAACTTTCGAGACTAGGTACGTAGCGTGCCAACAGATGGCCGTACGCAGATGCGCGAGCAGTGGTCGAGGGCAGTGACCTTCATGAGTCATTGTGCCGAGTGGCGTCGTTCTGTGAAGATCGGGAGCTATGCTACACGATATTCGGGAAACACGTGCAGAACATAGCTGCGATTTCGGTAGGGACTGCAAACTAGAGCAGCGAGCGAACATCAAATTCTGGATCAAACTCGGCAAATCGGAAACGGAGACGCATGAAATTTTGCGGCAGGCTTATGGGAATGAGGCAATGAGTCGTGCGAGGTGTTTTGAGTGGCACTCGTACTTCAAGAGCGGCAGAACGGCACTGGAAGACGACGAGAGGTCAGAGCGACCGTCCACCAGCAAACCCCCCCCCCGAAATTAGGGAACTGGTGCATGATGATCGTCGGAGAATCATTCAAGACAAGGCTACCATCGTCAATGTGTCATACGGAACAGCGCAAGAAATTCTGACGTCGGTTTTGAACATGCACCGCATTGCTGAAACGTTTGTGCCAAAGATTCAGTTCCCCAAACAGAAGGCGCTCCTTGTCGAACTATGTCAAGTGATTTGTCAGCAGGTGCTGAATGAATTAAGGTTCATGTTGCGGGTCATCACTTGGGACTAGACTTGGGTCTACGGTTATGGCCCGGACACCAAACAGCAGTCGTCGAAGTAGAAGAGCCCGAAATCTCCACGACCGAAGAAGGCCCGACAGGTCTGGAGCGCAACCAAAAGCATGATAATCGTGTTCTTCGACATTCGTGTGGTTGTGCACCGTAAATTCGTCCCACAGGGCCAGATGAGCACCGCCGTTTTTTACTGCGATGTTCTGCGGCGTATTAGGAAGGACATTCGCCGCAAACGACCCGACATATGGCGCATAGGCGATTAACTGCTTCATCACGACAATGCATCCGCTCACAGAGTGTTAGCAACACGCCAATTCTGCAGCCACAGGAGAATGGCTATCTTTCTTCATCGGCCTTACTCTCCGGATTCGGCCCCCTGTGACTTCTTTCTGTTCCCAAAAATGAAGCTGAAGCTCAAGGGTCGGTGTTTTGAAACCGTGGACGAGATCTAGCGCGAATCACAGACGGTGCTTTACACGATTCGGGAACAGGACTTCCAGGGATTAAGGACGAAGAGGAGAAATTGGCATAACAGCAGAACGAGCAAGTCACTTCCATGCTCCTGGAGTCCCTGTGTGGCCATCCGAGTCTTGTGGTGTGGTACATTATCGTGCTGAAAGCAGCCCTTTCCCACAAGAAACACCTTGCACATGTGCGGATGTGTCTGGTCCACGATGATGTTTAGATATCTCGTTGCATCCAAATGCTAGTCCAGAGTTATTAAGAAATTAAATTTCTGCCTTGAAAACTGACCCCAGACCATTACACCGCCTCCACCAATTTCTGCATTTAATTCTATGCTTCTGGGATACAAACACTGAAGTGCCAAAGGTCATGGGACACGTACCTATTATCGCGTAGGAAGTCTTCTATCCCGGCGAAGTGCAGCAGCTGGAGGTGGTTTCGATTCCACAAGTGGCTAGAAGACTTCTGGAGAGATGTTGATCCATACCGTCGGAACAGCCGTTCAAAGTTCCATGGTATTTGTGGGTGCAGGAACTTCGGTGTGAATGGACTTATCAACATGTCCCATAAGTGCTATACTGGGTTCACGTCGAGCGAACGTGGTGGCCACACCATCTGTCGGAAATGTCCAGAATGCTCCGCGAACCGATTTTGGACAACTTGGGCCCGATGGCATTGTGCGTTGTCCGCCAGGAAAATCACATCACTGTTCGGGTACATGAAGTAAATGAAGATTTGAAAATGGTCATCTAGCAGAGCAACAAAGGGATCACCGGTTAATGACGTGTTTACGAGGAGTAGAGGACCCAAACCGAATAAAAATCGAGGCGTGCGTCGAAGCCTTTATGCGACGGCAGCGCTAGTTAAAAATTTGCATACTGCTATTCCATGACTTTTGTCATTTCAGTGTATAGCAAACAGCCTATTTCGTTGCGTCTTGTAGTTCCGTAATTTAAAACTTTTTGTTTATTATGCTTAAATTTTGGACACCTAAGTATATACTGTATATTGAATGCCGGTCGGTGGCGTTCCTGGTACATGGTCATAATGATCCATGGTTTTTGTTTTCTTTTTGGTGTATAACGACACCATAAGAAACTCGTAGAGCTATAAGTAGTCGCCGGTTCTTAATTTCGGGCGACTGTTTCCAGGGAAGGGGAGAGACAGACAGTCAAACGCAGTGCCCATGCATCACCCGACACTCAAGTGCATCTCGTATTCATGGTCAGAAACCAGCACCTCAGCCTACCTGTCCACCAGGGAGGCCATAATTATCCAACCCACTAGTTTATGCTCACCAGTGTTAAAAGGAAAAAAATATTAATATCTTGATTTCGAAAAGCATTGTACACCGAAAAGTTTTGCAATGGAAATTTCGCTAAATAAAATAAGGTACTCGAGTTGTTTGCTCTAGAAAGGCTGATTGCTTTGGTAGTAATTAAATAAGCAGTTAAAATGCAACCTCCGATTACTGCAAGTGCGATCATCAGACCAAAAACTCGCTAAAAAGAAAATGAAGGAAATCTATGGAGAACTTTTCATTTTTTTTAAGAAACACATTTAAATAGTTTCAGAATATATCGCATAAATATGTTTTCGTTTTAATGTATGAGGCAAAGTATTTGGAAAGGGAAAATTGCCTTCGCCTTACATCAATTTTCCTTCTTTATCTAACCTCAATGCTTCTTAGTAATCGTAACCAGAGTATGCAGAAAATCTGCATAAAATTTGTTGCTAAGCTATCGCTTATCACCAATCTTCGAAAACTTGCGTCGGAATCGTTTGATAACTAATCCAAACAAATTCTGTTTCGCAACGAAGTCATATGCATTTCAAACGCTTGCTTTAGCGAAACGTTGACGATGTGCACTCTTTTTTTTTATCTACCATTCCGTCTTAATGAACGGGAATCTGAAGTTTCTTCGATTTAGCGAACCCTGCGTTCCAGTTTTGAAGTTCATGAGAGTCAAGCACCATTTACTTAAGACCCTAGCAAATGTGGTCTTATCACGCGTCCAGAACCAATTACGGTTAAAATGAACTTAGTCTCTTTTACCCTCAGATACTCGCCTGCGATGTCACAAAAGAAAGAAAGGAGAAATCGCTGCTTCGCAGTTCGCTTCAGTTAACTCGGAAGAGCTGGGAGAGGGGAGGAGGTTCCTTAAGTAGTGATAACGTCACTACTTCGGTTTTTATTTCTAATGCTCTGGATTTCTAATTTTAAGTTTAATTCATGTGATCTAGAAGATCTCTTGGATCTACGTCATCGAAAAATTACGCCGGTACAGGACATCAGCTTGCCCTAAGATTAAGGGCAACATGAACTTATTTTTTTATGAAGGCGCCATTTAATTGCGTCGGATCTTTAGATAGCCTGTCCGATTGAATTGGTGTTAATGACTACAATTAAATTAATTGCATTCGTAACAAATGGCTTCATATTATTATTTAAAATGTCAAACGCGATGAAAAGGCAGGATGAGTGATGTTCTTTTTTTGCGTATCGTAACTATTGCATTTTTTGTGCTTCTTTAGTATGACTCCGTGATTTTTGGTAAGTATATTAGTTGCGACAAAACCTTTATCACAGGTATACAGCTAGAAGAGCTGGTCTCAAAGAGTCGTTCGTTTTTTGCTTAGCGAAACGAAAATACAAAATAATTAAAAGGTTCAGAGATCTCCCAACCTTGCAATTTAACGTAGGCCCAATAGTGAACCGCCGTCTTTTATTCCTAAACGACAATGTCTCAGTGTTGGGCCTACTTAAATTGCAAAGCTGTGCTACCTGAGCTACTAGAGCAACTCGTTGAGTTCCTTGGAAGAGCTGTAAAAATAGAAAAAATTGAAATGGGAACAGCGTGCCGTGGTAAGAGAAATCCTAAAGTAAAGTAGTGCAGAAAAAATTAGATGTTTTGAAGTACGCGGTTTTCCGTTAAGAATATGAAGTTGTAAGCTGCCCAACATGCTATGACTGTAGTCTCACACCGAAGAGCATAAAAAGAGAAAAAATAAAGCACCGAAAAGAATCTCCAAAAACCCACACAGTTTCTCATTCAAAATGCCCTGAAAAGGGCCCTTGAAAAAAACAAATTGCCAGCGTTGCTGGTCTTTTGCGAAAATTCATTTGCGGATATAATAAACACCAGAAGTTTCCAAGTTTCTGAACTTAAGAAAAAAATTGAGCACACTATTACGCACATTTCGAGAACCTTTCCCTTTCGTTTCTTCTAAAAGATTAAGCTTTTAGTTCCAATTAGCTGCTGGATTTCTAGACCTAGTTCTTAAGAGATTTTTTGTAGTATATTTTCCAGAATAAACTTTGGCTTCTTATATTTTACAGGATCCTTAATATCATAAATAAGGACCTCACTAAGTAAAGGAATCGGATGATCCATAGCTTTGTCGTAGTACCTCTTTGCTAACTCATATATAGTATAAAGCATTGAGTTACTTCTAACATGTTTCGAATTTCATGACTTGAGGTACGCCCTTCAAGATATGTCACCATCCTTAAAGTTTTATTCTGAAAATAGGTGAATTTCTTTATTTTGCTTTTTGGTACAAATACCCCATATGGCACTGCTTTAAGTAATTATAGGAGAGCTTTATTTTTAAGACGCAGTCTTGCTTTGCGTAATAGCGTAATCCTTAGCGTTTTTATGTTTCTTTAGTTCTTGACGAGTATGTCAGTTTCGATCTTCTAAAAATCGTTTTCAAGGATGTACAACTAGAAAAGATGGTTGCGGGAATACAACTGAGTTGTATTCGAAATTTTAAATTAGTGTTAAATATAACATGAGAACCCAAAGAGGGAAAATAATTTTTTTGTTGATAGAGTGCAAGGAAGCATTAGATAAAAATTACTTTATCAGTGGCATTTAGTTCCAAGCATTAAACATTTATTAGGAACATTTATGAAAATCATAATTGATGCCTTTCTCCCGAATGGTCTTGAGGTTAGCGCTGATGATTTTAGCCTGGAAAATACTGGATTCGTGTCTCAATGTAAGTACAATATTCACCAGGGTTCAGACGTCATGTTACCCCTTTGGTTTCGAGATGACAACTTCTCGTTATAGACAGGTCTGCTTCCTTTACCATGGGATTTGCCGGAAGTCATTTCTATTGCTATTTAGCATAAATATGTCATGGTTACGGTTTGATAATGAAATAACAAACCATATTTGCATTAACTTAATGAGTTGGTTTTCCGACTGCTTCTGAAACACTACCAGTTAGAACGAAATGCTTTTTTGATAATTTGGTTGTTTGGTTTTCACACGGCATCAACTTTCCTTGTGTTGCTAAACGCAGCAAGTTTTGGTTTTATGTATTTATTTTTCTTTTTGGAACATCACAGAAGTATAACAGTTTCTCATATCAAACCGTCAATGAATTCGTTTTATCAATCAATTACTTTTAGTTTAATGTGCTGTGACGTCATTAGTTGCTTTTCCCTTTAAGTTGCGGTTTCGAGTTTGGATTTCTCACTTCAAGCGATATTTTCATACCAACATTTCTCTTGGCTTATCGAAGATTCAGTTATTTTATTTGGTTCTATAAATGTCAACTGACAAAGATAAGAAACTTCAACTACAGATAAGAGCTGAAACTTTTAGCTATCCAGAAGAAATCTCCTTGTGGAAGGACGATATAGACAAGTCAACCCCTTTATCGACAAGGTCAACAAATTTAAAAATATATACACTCACGGACAATGAAATGTGCGCACTACGAAGGAAGCATCGGATTGAACTGAAATTTTATGGACGTAATGATACAGATGAAGGCAACAACAGAGCTGCAGGAAAATGACAGAGGGATCTGTGGCACGCAGTCCGGTCATCTTCAATAGCGCGTCGCACCGCCTCGTGCGGCGATACATGCTACAATACGGTCCGGCATGGAGGCGAACAGACGCCTGATGCTGTCCTGCGGCAGACTGGCTCACACGTTTTGGACAATTTGCTCCAAATCCTGGATAGTGCGAGAAGGCGGCATCTGGCGTTTCAACTGGTCCAACACATGCTGGATAGGGGACATGTCCGGGGAGCAGGCAGGCCATGGAAGTATCTGGCCATGATGTAGGCGACCCTGGGCAACCCGAGCCGTGTGCGGGCGGGCATTATCTTGCGGGTATAGTGCATCTTTAATTCCGGCTAGGAATGGAGCACATGGGGCCGTAGGATCTCATCCATATAGCGCTGGCCCGTCAATGATCCACGTACCACTAATACACTCAAGCTACCGTAGGCAATGACTTCCCAAACCATAATGCCTGCAGTAGGGTTGGTGTGGCTCGATAGCGAGGCTGGGATTGTGCCGTTGACCCTGGAACCTCCACATCCGGGCGCAATGATCATCTGTTCCCAAAAGGAAGCGGCACTCGTCGCTAAACACCACACGTTGCCAGTTTGTGGCGTTCCATGACGCCCTGTCCTGGCACCACTGCACACAGGTTCCGGTATAAATGACAGCACACGTAAGGGGTGCTGGGATCGCATATTCGCTTACGCGAGGCACCGTAAAATGGTTCGTGGGCAGGCAGGAGCCACTACATATGCCTGTATAGTAGACCGGGTCCCCGTGGGATCCGTTCGTGCCTAGCGCACGATCCGTCAATCCTCTCTACCGGGGGTCCTCTTGGTCTGTCCGGAGCCACTTCGTCGTGTGACAGTGCCGTCACGTGTCCACTGCCCCCCAACACAGTCGGACGGTATGGTCAGAACGATCCACGTGGCGGGTTATGCGGCGCGCCGACCACACTGCGGTTTCCAGCCTGGTGATCCGGCCTCTCTGAAATCCTAAGTTGCGTAAATCGACGTCTCTGGCCTCTAATCGGCATTCCTGTCACTTTCTACCCTTGCTTGCGTCGGCCGGCTCTTTTCGCTTTCATGGGGCATCGATTACCCGCCTGTTTATAAGGCTGCTGGTTCGTGCTTGCAGCGCCACTGCAGGGTGTGCGGTCATACGCACTCGCACCAAAAGTGGATATTTTGTATACCAGCACGCACTCTGTCTATTTGCAAAAGTTTCGCTGTGGTAGTAAGTTTTCTTCTAGGTGCGCAAATTTCATTGTCCGTGAGTGTATATCAAAAATAAATTTAAATTTAAGATGTTTAAATTTAAGAAGCTAAATGTTTTAATATGCTTTTCAAATTTTTAAATTAAAAAGATAATTAACATTTTCCTTTTTTTAATAAATGTTTTGACATATATACCGATTTGAAAAATTCTTCTTGCATTAGGAAGCTATAAATTTGAGAACGATGATCCTTGATTTCCTTTTTTTCCTGATGCCTGTCTTTCCACCGGAGGACATAAACGCAGATGTTATCGAATTCAGAATACATTTATTTCATATAACTGCTTCTACATGTCCGATTTAAACTATTCGTTCTTCCATTCAGTACCATTTTTAACTAAGGCTGTTTTACACACAATCTCACTCTCAGTTAAGCTATTTGTTTTGCTATGGTGCGTAAGGATAAATATCGATTTCACCATTTTCTGTGCTTTTGAAGGTTCTATTCGAAATCATTTTTTTATTCGAATAGAAGTCCTAGTGAGGAATGTTCTACACTTAAACTCTAATTTGTGGTAAAAAAATGTTTCGGCCACTAGAGGGCGTAAATGTATATTTCTGTTTCTGATGTATTTGCAGCAACATCGGCGCTCTTGCTTCTGGTAGTGAAAGTGGCGCAGTTGTCTAAGTGATGGACTCTGATCACTCGTCTGAAAGGGGTCCGGGTTGGAATTCCGGTGAGGCATGGATGTTGTGTTTGTGTTACGGCACTGGCTCTCTCCCTTCCTTGGAAGCAGTTACCCTAAATTAGGGACCGGCGACTGCTTACGGCTCATTGTGTTGCGTATGGTGGTCGATAAACCCCCAATAAAAAAAAAGTAATACAGAGTTTCCTCTCCAGGGGGCGTCTGTGTAAATCTTGTTTTTGTCAATATATTGGGTTGTCGGAAACGTCATGGCGTATTTTGGCATCCGATGGCGGTTGGGCGGTTTTGGAAGTACTAGAGGCATGTTGAAGATGGAAGACCAAACTGTGCATTTTCGCCATATTTTACTGTTTTACTTCCGTAAAGAAAGAACGCGCGTCAAGCTTGTGAAAAGTTGCGTAAAATGTACGGTGATAATGCTCTACAAGAACGTCAGTGCCAGCGGTGGTTCGCAAAACTCCGTGCTGATGATTATGTCTATACCCACAAGGCCCTCTCAGCTGACAGCATGAGGCTATTCCCTCAATCGTGCCTGGTGGGCTCTGCTCGAAGCCGTTTTGGCTCTGTGATGGTTTGAGGAGCCTTCTCCCAGGACACTTTAGGTGCCTTAGTATGTCTGGACAGATCTTAACAGCTGCACGCAACCACCGTGTGTTAGTTGGTCACCTAAACGCTTTCATAGATTTCGCGCATCCTGAGGCTGATGGTCTGTTCCATCTGGACAATGCGCCGCCCCACCAGGCCGCAACAGCTCACGAATGGCTCGAGGAACACTCATCGTAGTTTGGAACCATCCAGTGGTTCCCAAAGTTCCCTGATTTAAACCATGGGGAAGCTTTCTAGGTAACGGTAGAGAGGAACATCAAATCCACGAATCCACCTCAGACGAGCTTGTTGACAATGCTTCAACAGGCATGGTTGGCATTACCGCTGGAATTGCTCCGGAATCTTGCAAAGTCCATGCCTTGGCGTGTAGCGGCTGTTATTGGCGCTAGTGGAGGACCAAAGCGCTATAACGTAGGTAACGATAATGTCTTGGCCATTGAGTGTACATTCGTTCGTGCTGATTGCATCCCATTTTAGTAACCACGAGATAATGCGCCCCAGTCAGTAAAAGGTTTAAAGAAGAGAGTGCAAAAATCGGGACAATTTAGGGAGAAAAGAAGATATTTGCCCAATACTTAATCTTTTAAGGTTAAGAAGATACATGAACTATAAAGATTGCACAAAACCTGAGAAGAACTGAATACTTTTCTATGACAATTGGCATATAAACCGATGAGCCATTACATTATGGCCACCCCAGCCTAGAGAAAAGAGAATTTTAAAGGCATATGTTTGGTCAGTAGCTCTCTACGGTTCTGAGGCATGGACATTTACCAAGAGGGAAGTGAAGAGGCTGGAGGCATTTGAGATGCGGAGCTATAGAAGAATGGAGAAAATAAGCTGGCTCGATAGAAAGGCTAATGAGGATGTACTGGAGAGATTAGGAGAACCCAGGAATCTGATCAAAATGTTAAAAAGAAGAAGACTGTTATGGATGGGACACATATTGCGCCATGGACGCCCGATTCTGAAAGTTTTGGAAGGTAAAATTCAAGGCAAGAGAGGAAGAGGACGATCAAGGAATGGTTTTATGGCACAATTACTCCAAGACACTAATACTGGGATATACTATGACTTGAAGAGAACGGCGGAGAACAGAGAGGAATGGAGAGACAGAGTACAACTACTGAACAACCAGTCCTTGGACTGAGTAACCAAGAAGAAGAAGAAGCCTAGAGAAATGAGCGCGCCTGGAGACCGAACTGTAGCGCAGGTGAAGTTCACAGATTAGTATATATGCAACCCGAGGACCATCTTTTGTTTAGTAGTGTTCGGAGTCAGAATAGGAAAAGTCTGGGAATGTATCGGGGTTTGATAAAAGACAAAATTTGATGGCACGGCGGCTCGGAACTGCGATTTCGGAAACGGCGCGGCTTGTGGGTTTGTTCCCGTGCCCGCTGTAGTGAGTACGTATCAAAACTGGTGCACAAATGGCCGAACGACGAACCGTCGTCCGCAGCTCACTGATGCCAGATGGGTGCGGAGAAGGTCGCGCATTGTTCACAGCGACCGCACAGCCACAGTGCGACAAATTATCCGCAGGTACAGCAGTAGTGATCAGGGCACTGTGTCACAGCACGCAATTGATCGCAGCATTCTGCGAGTGGGCCTGCGTAGCCAAAGACCCAGCCGGACATGCCTGCGCATGGGCTTGCGTAGCCGAAGACCCAGCCTGGGCCCCATACTCACTGCACGTTAACGCCAACAACGCATGAAATGGGCCCAAGATCACTGAGATTAGACGTTGATGATTGGAAGAAAGTGGCCTGGTTTGACGAATCAAGACTCGTGGTACAGCGCGTAGACGGCCGAGCGCGGATACGCCGCGCTCGGCCGTCTACGCGCTGGATGCACTGTTGGGCGGAAGCAGGCCAGCGGCGGCGGTGTTTTTCTGTGGGTGATGTTTTATTGCGACATTTTAGGCTCCATGGTCCTAATAGCACAATCCCTGACAGCTGTCAGGTATCTGAACATCGTTGAGGACCAAGTTCACCCATTCATGGCAACTGTGTTCCCTGCTGGTGATGGCTATTACCAACAGGATACTGCGTCATTCCACGGCCAGAATCGTCAAGAAATGTTCGAGGAACATGCTGGTCAATTTCTGTTAATACCCTGGCCTCCAAATTCGCCTGACAAGAACCCAATCGAACATTTGTGTTGAGAGGTGGAAAAAGGATTCACGCTAAATCACCACCATCGCGAAATGTACGGGAACTGCAGGATCTGCTGCTGATATTATTTTAACAAATACTCCAGCATCCCTATCGTCACTTCATCGAATCGATGCCTTGCCGAGTGGGAGCTGTTTCGCCGGCTAAAGTGCGTCCCACAGCTTATTAGGTAGGTGGTCATAATGTAATGACACATCGCTGTATAAAGATTGTTTACCTTTTGGGTATACATGTTAATTTTGGTAGCGACTGCAGTTGATGTATTCTGCGACACGATTGCATGCATGCCTGTATACGTACATGGATACAGACAGCTAAAATTATTCTTATTGCCGCATAGTTTACTTGCGTGCTGCTATTATTTTGTAGTTTTATTTTACTTAATAGCTTCCGGTATATTAGAAAGAAAGTTTTGAAAAATCTTTAGAAAAAAAATGAACGGTAATTACAGATTAAAAAAAAGTGAAATCGCAAATGTTTATTTTTTCCTTTCTTCCTTTCTTTTTTTCCCCCTCAAAACTGAATCATATTAAAGATTTATTGAGCTCTTGTAACACTTCAAGTGAGAGAAGCAGAAACTTGCGCACCAATGATTTTTCTCAACCTTTACGAAGGCATTAATGATGATTGATTGTACGAATAACTTGGTGATTTGGTTTCAATTTCCTCTTTTTTTACGCAGTTTTTTCAATCTTTCACATAGCCCAAGAAAACTTTTCCAAATCGTGGCATGAAAAATGTGCCTGTAAACAAGAATTTTCTCCCAAAGTAGAAAGTCTAATGTTACAACTCCAAACGGAATAAAACACATTACAGATATAAGCGAATGAAAGATATCTTTTGGATATCGAAGGAAGCTTTTCGAGAGAAAAAGGAGTAGAATTTACGTTAAGAAAAAAATTCGCAAACCAAATAAAACGTTGAAAGATTGATTGATTGATTCATATAATGTTGCGCTATTAATGATGCAAACCAAAAGGGACATATACATCATTGTGCATATGCATTTAAGTAGTAGTACGTTATATTTCAGCTTTTTTATGCCTGCTCTGACATTGGTAGACAATTTTAATAAATTGTATTTGGTGTAGTATCACATAAACAAGTACTAAACCGCACCACTTATCAAGTGTTGGTTTTATACTTTGAGAAATGTATATTAAATTATTTTGGATTCCGTTCTTTACACATTGCTGCACTTGATGCCTTTATTTAATGGATTTCTCTTTTTCCTGGATTTATTTCCCCTTCGGAAGAAGTAATTGTTGTTGCAGAATTTCCGTGGTGTTTTCGCAACGTTGCTGATTATCAGAAAATCTGTTATATGAAATATTCATTACGCAGTACAATACTTATAATGATTCGAAAAAAATACCGCGATTCTTTTTATGCTGTGCATCTTTTCTTAGAGTACCCAGTAAAAAGGGTCTTGCTGGCCCAGCACTATGTTGCCGCTGCCGAACCGTCAATAAAATGTCCGGGCGGCCAACAGAAGGGCCAGCAGTTCAGGCCAACAGCTGGCACCCCATCAGTTGATATATGCCAGAACAGGGACACCAGTTGTCCATCACAGGCAGTAGCTGCCATAAGTGGCCCTTCAGCGGCCCTGCAAGCACGTCCCAGAAATGATGGCTAGCCTAATGTGGTCCGCTAGTTTGTCGGTAGTGGCAGCCAGCTACCACGTGACGTAACTGGTGGTTTGCCTAAACTTGTCCGCCAATTTCCCAGTATTAGCCATAAAAAAAAAAAAAAAAAAAAAAAATCAAGGATCCACAGTTACCCAAAGCTACAACTTTTTTTTCTACCCTTACGAAACTTGTGAATTGTAGCACTGCGCTGGGGATATTTTCTCGACAGACCGAAAGAATGCCCATCTGAATCTGAATGGATACGAACCTGGGCCGTTTGAGGGGAGCCGAGCTCTCTACCGACCAGACTAATTTACCACGCTTGAGCGTGTGCTTGAAGCTGTCTGTTTTGTGCGGAATGTGTAATCGAATGGTTTCCGCTTTCATTTTACAATATTGCGAGATATTTTTCATAAAAATCAGTTTCATATAATTCATAAATTTATTTTTTCAACGTAACGATAGTTGTTTTCTAAGGGAACTTCACTCATTTTCAAGGAGTGTACATACTTAGCGTCGCTTTCCAAAGTTTTGTAATGTCCTTGTCGTCTTGAAAGGAGATTGTTGAATAAATATATATTTACCCGGGTTCACGTCAGATTTTGTTACATTTCTAACGTTGTATCTTTCCTTTCCGTTGTCCGAAGCTACATTTGTTTTAAAGAGGAAAATATTTTATTTTACTTCTCGTTATTTTTAGAAGCGAATTCCTCCCAGTCTTGTGTATTCAACCCATGGATGAGTACATTATATCCACATAGCGTTGCTTTTTTCTTCTCTTTCTAATAATTAATAAATTTTGTACGCGTATAATTCTTTTCTTTTTTATCAACAAACGTTTTTTTAATGGTTTTCCAGGACATTTATTTCAAGCGGTTTCAAATTTTTTCTTGTTATTCACCCACTCCATTACATGAATTGTTATTCATGGGAATGGAGAAGGGCAAGAGTGCAGCAAATTGCAGATCACCTTAATCAAGGATCCCCTCAAATATTCTCTGCTCACACTTTTCTCCGTACACGGCATCGGATGGGATATGGCAGCCGAAGGCCTGTTCGAATACTTTTTCTGTGTTCTGTTATAAAGAGGTTTTGAGGTCACGGCATTAAATGTTATATAGAAGATTTGGTGTATTAAAAAGATTTATGCTAATATTAAATTTATATGCAAATTATAGAAAATTAGAATTTGGGAGATGGGTGGATGCATTTCGAAACAAAACTGAAATTTTGACTAAGGCCATGAAACATAACTCGGAAAATAAAATGCACCACTGAATTTGGAAACTCCCAAGAGTAGTTACTATTGTATTGTTTGCGTTTGATGAGTAGATACACCTGAAAGTGGAAGAAAGGTAACTATTGTTTACATGTGTACCAAATTTTTAAACACTAAAATTTAATGGTATACAATGTACAAGTGTAATAACTTTTGGAGGTAAAGAAGTCAAATATAATGGTTAGGACAAAAAACATTGTTTTTATACCACAATTAAGTAACTCAGATTTCGTTTCCCACCTCAGTCACTGCTGAAGGGGATGCAGTTGAACCATGTGATGAAAATTTACACTGAAAATATCTAAAACTTCACTGCACTAAGGTTTAGGTTTTTGAAAGGCCACTTGGCCTATATTTATTGTAAAAACTTAACAAGTTAATTCTGGTGTTTTAGCGTTTATAATTTTTGCATCAATTTTCATACGTAACATTGGCTAATTGAATAATGTATTATTTCAGTGTATGAGTGTGGTGTATATATTGCATTTGGCGGATAATATCAATAATTTCATGAGCATACTTACACATACAAGCAATTTTGTGCTTTACATACAAGCAATTTTGTGTTTTACTTACAAGGAATTTTGGGTTTTACACACAACTCTTTACAAATAATTTCTTAAGTGAACTTACATTTCATTGTGTCATACATAAGTAATTTTGTGTTTACATATCATCTCAAGTGTATTTTTCATGTGCTACATTCAAGCAAATTTGATAATTTAAAAATGAGGTTAGAAAAATGTTAATTTTGACATCCGAGCATGCTTGTGGTAATGAAAAAAAATTGTAAAATCATACAGCGATAATTGTAAGAAGTGGAAATTCTCTCCTCTCCTCAGTTTGAATAATTTAGTGCTAGTGTGCGCTGTTTATTTAGAGTTAGGCTTATGCTTATTTTTCTGGTACCGTATAAAGTCAGTGTTAGATGAGATAAGTACTTCAGTGATAGTCAGTTGAGTTAAGAATGTGATAATAATCAGTTCAATTTTTTTTTTAAATTAATTTTCTCAGATTAGGTAATAGGTTAGAGTTGTGAATCGTCGCAGAGATAAATATTCTTCATTCCGTGAAATTTTTGGCTTGTAAAAAATTCTTCTCGAAATTCTTTGGTTGATGCGAGTGGTAGACAGCTGCGTTTCGAAACATTTGTTTTTCTCATTGAGTGGTAGCCATGCTGGACGGAAGTCAGCTCACCGGAGGTAGGTGGCGCTGCAGGTTTGTTTACATCCATCGGTTTGTTGACATCGTGAAACACGTGTAGTAGTGAATAGAAGTGAATTTTCTGCTATTGTGTGTTTCGACTCGCGGTGCTCGTGAGTCGAAAGTCAAGAGAAAACGTCTCCAGTTCGCACAACATCTCAAGAATTGGACAGTCGATAATCGAAAACAAATTATGTGGTCCGATGAATCACGTTTTCAGTTGCACCATGCCGATGGCCGAATGAGAATTTAACGGAAACAGCACGAAAGCATGGACCGCAAATGCATTGCTACAAACCTTCAAGCTGGTGGAGGCGACGTTATGGTTTGGGGAATGTTTTCCTGGCATGCTTTGGGCCCTTTAATTCGTGTTGATCAACGTCTGACTGGCACATCATATCTAAACATCGTTGCGAACCAACTGCATCCTGTCATGGGGATGGTTTATCCCAATGGCGATGGCTACTTTCAACAAGATAATGCGTCCTGCCATAGTGCTCGTATTGTACAGGATTGGTTTCAGGAACACGCCGGTGAGTTTACTTTGCTTAAGTGGGCCCCACAATCTCCAGATCTCAACCTCATTGAGAATTTGTGGGATGAAGTTGAGCGAGCCATCAGACAGCTGGATCGGCAACCCTGCAATCTCACACTCCTGGAAAGTGCTATTCATCAAGCATGGTCTCAGATTCCACAAACCACCTATCAACATCTCGTGGAGTCCATGCCACGAAGAATCTACGCAGTATTAAAGGCAAAAGATGACCCAACGAAGTACTAAGGGGGTGGCCATAATAAAGTGGCCACTCATTGTATACTGGTTGCATCTTTGTGATTTGTTGGCCTGAGGATGGGGGCCATGAGGAATTGCTTGAAAGATCTTGCGTCTTTTAACTCGTTTCGAACTTGTATATAAAGTAGTTCTTAATTTGCAATTTGAAAACGTGTTTTAGTATATCGTACTTAGACAGCTTTATGAATATTGTTAGTAAAATTTGTGATTTGCAGATGAATTCTGAACATCTTAAAATTTCCCTTTATGCATAAAACTTGCCGAATCTGTGGAGAAGTGTATTTTAAAAAATAACATTTCTTTTGACAAACAGTAAAATGAATGCGACTGTTGCTATTTTTTTTTTCTAGAAAGTGTTAAATACGAGAAGAAAGATGTCGAAATGTTTACATGTATTTCTTTGAACATTTCTAAGTGAAAGCTGCCTAGAATTCATTGCGTTTCCAATTTCTTCTTCCTATTTCAGACGCAAATGCGACTGTAGCTCGCATCCGTGCACGGGCTTTTAGTTCATAGCAATACACACCTCATAATGAAATGTGTTTTCTATTACCTGTTCTTTACAATATTTCAGCCATGTTCTCATAAAATTGCACGAATGCTTTTTTCTCATGAAAACTGCAGTCGAAACATTTTCTGAAAAAAGAAAAAAAAAAAAAAAAGAAACCAACAGAGAGGCCGTCGCGCGGCGAGGAATTGAGTCCAGTGGATCAGTAAAGCTTTCAAACGTTTATAATTCCAGTGCATTCCTGGCTAGAGAATCCCAAGCTTGAACAAAACTTTGATCTTCTAACCATATAGATTTTATAATGCGGGAAGGAAGTGGAGTTCGTGGACAATTTTATTCTCTTGGACTCTAGAATAGATAAGGAGGGGCAGTGTGCCAGATAAATAAAGAGAACATTATCCTTAGGGAAAAAGGCAGTGACAAATTTAGAAATGATTGTGAAGAATAAAGACATCTCAAAGAAAACAAAACACAGAACTGCTAAATCAATGGCCTTTTATGTGGTAATTTTTGGTTTTGAAAGCTGAATACTAAGAAAGAGGAAGAGTAAAAGGATAGATGCTTTTGAATTATGAACGTAGGAATGGATACATATAATTCCACGGCTTGCAAGGAAACGAATCAATCAGTACTTGACCAAATGAAACCCAACAGCAACCATGAGGTGATGATCTGTAAGCAAAAACTCGCACATTTTGGACATGTAATGCGTGTCAATAATGGGTTTGAAAAACCGATCAAGCTTGGAAAGTTTGGAGGAAATATAAAGGAGGGGATGACAGACAACAAGATGTTTGGATGGAATCAAAGATACTTGTGCAATGGCCATAGAAGATTTGCAAGATTTTGCTGACAACAGGTCGAGATGGAGAAGCTTTTGTTCATGCAGTCACCAAGAGACTGTATGAAGATAGCTTTGTTCATACAATCACCAAGAGACTGTATGAAGAGAGATTTTGTTCATCCAGTCACCAAGAGACTGCGTGAAGAGGCTTTTGTTCATACAGCCAGCAAGATACTGTATGAAGAGAGATTTTGTTCATACAGTCACCAAGTGACTTGTGAAATGACCATAGAAGAGTTGCAAGATCTTGCTGACAACAGGTCGAAAAGGAGAAGCTTTTGTTCATCCAGTCACCAAGAGACTGCGTGAAGAGAGCTTTTGTTCATACAGTCAGCAAGATACTGTATGAAGAGAGATTTTGTTCATACAGTCACCAAGTGACTTGTGAAATGACCATAGAAGAGTTGCAAGATCTTGCTGACAACAGGTCGAAAAAGAGAAGCTTTTGTTCATCCAGTCACCAAGAGACTGCGTGAAGAGAGCTTTTGTTCATACAGTCAGCAAGATACTGTATGAAGAGAGATTTTGTTCATACAGTCACCAAGTGACTTGTGAAATGACCATAGAAGAGTTGCAAGATCTTGCTGACAACAGGTCGAAAAGGAGAAGCTTTTGTTCATCCAGTCACCAAGAGACTGCGTGAAGAGAGCTTTTGTTCATACAGTCAGCAAGAGACTGTATGAAGAAAGATTTTGTTCATACAGTCACCAAGAGACTTGTGAAATGACCATAGAAGAGTTGCAAGATGTTGCTGACAACAGGTCGAAAAGGAGAAGCTTTTGTTCATACAGTCACCAAGAGTCAAACACTTCTAGATGTAATCTCAGTACACGAAACAAAATGAACCATATGGTGTTGTAAATAGTACGTATTTCCTAATTTTCCAATAAAATAAAAGGGGTGGAAAACTGGGTGAAACCACTTATTTTATTTGCTGATAACTGTCCTGAACTTCGACATAGGCAGTTTCTCCAAAAACACCTATTCGTAACATTCCGTTAAAAAAACAAGGAAGGATACCACGAAGTTCAAGAAATATGTAGAAACTTCGGTTTATGCGGAACATGGTATTACGTCATGCGTGGATTTGACTGCATATTGAGAAGTAAATTCCATTTTAATTTTACTGTATAGAAGGTGAACGTTTTAAATACAGGGTGTTCATAAATGGCGGAAACACTTTATAAACGCGATAACCCTTACTGCAGAAAGACTAGGACAGATATCATTGCCATAATCTCTGAAGTACCAAACAAATATGTGGTACCTCTCTTATACCATATATGTCCCCCTCGCGATCGGATAACGGCAACAACGCAACGAGAAAAAATCCTTACTTAAAAATGAGAACTTGAACTTACTCGTCTTTTTTAAGTACAACCGTAATATAAACGAGTACATGACATGCTCAAATATAAGCAACCATACGCACTTACAAATAACTGAGTCAATAAATATAAATACAATCTCGTATTACTTCATTTTAGATATTATAGATTTCAAGGAAAATTTGTTTAATAAATGTCTAAAGTAACCCACATAAATAATTAGTGCAACAAAGTCACTGATCACAAGTAATTTATTTATGCATAAAGTATCTTTGTCACAAATATAGTTAATAAAAAAACGTACAAAATCTCGTAAATAATTTATGTCGCTTCATCACTAAATTTGTCATAAAATTGTGCGGTCCATTTGCCCAGTATGTGACAACAAGTATATCTATTATCCCAGATGTGAAATCGAATGATATACTTAGAGTTGATTCTATGAATAAATGAGTATGTATGGAGTACACTGTATTCCAAATTTGAAATCGAGCCGCAGATGGCTTAGTGGTAAGAGGTTCAGACTATTGATGGAGGGACCCCGGGTTCAAACCTAGTCTGGTAGTGTGAATTTATAACAATCGCTGAATATCCGCCTTGCATCGGACAAGATCATTAAGTGACGACTACCGGGTAAGAATCCCCCGGTTAAAATTGTTAAGCCCCCCCCCACCTTAATTTCTATGTGAAAAATTGTGCGCTTGTATGGTAGCGCCATCTAGTGTGCTCTGTCTCACTTACAAACAGTCCTGTCAGAATCGTTAGATTCGCTCTAACATCCTACAGTTTCTGTGACGGCACAGAAACTCAAAAACGAGTACAAATATTTCAAATTAGGAACACCAGATGTACTCACAGTTTATTCCTTGTACACTGAAGAGCAATTGATCTAGAGACACCTGGCGTTATGTAAATGAGGCGCTGTGGGCGGCCCTGTAAACGGAAACGACATGACGTATGCGACAATATAAGGAGTGATCCGGCAATATAAGTAGTGATGCAACGGGAATCAGTAAGAGTCGGACGCAGTATGGGTAAGAAGAAGGATCTAAGCGTATTTGACCGTGGGAAAATTGTCGGGGCCCGACAAACGGGTCACTTCCTCTCGGAAGTCGTGCAGGCACTGGAATTTTCAGGAGCCACTGTGTTAAGGATGCACCGTGAGTACATCGAATCCGCTAAAGCCATCCGCGCAAGGGCCAACTGCCGCGGACAACAGCGTGTGGATGAGCGGGGTCTTCGTCGGCTAGCTCGCATTGTAACAGCGGATAGATGGGCTACAGTGCAGGAAATCACTCGGCAACTTAACGCTGCTGCACAAAAACGTGTAAGCAGCCACACCATCCATAACCATCTCCTCGCTATGTGGTACAGAAGCCATCGTCCCACGACCATACCTCTGCTGACCGCACATCACAGGTGCAAAGATTACCATTGGCGCAAGAACATCGCCACTGGACCCTAGACATGTGGAAAAATGTTGCCTGGACTGATGAGTCGAGATTCACGTGGGTGTATGCGGATGGCAGGGTACGAGTACAGCGCAAACCAGATGAAGCGATGGATATTTCTTGCCAGCAGGGTACTCTTTAAGCTGGTGGTGGGGGGGGGGCACTCTCGTCTGGAGAATGTTTACGTAGAATGAAATGAGACCCCTGGTACGTATGACATCGTCCCTCACCGGTCAACGTTACCGGGATATCCTGGACGACCATTTGCTCCCGTTTGTGCGTCTTCAACATCCAACAGAGGACCACATCCTGCAACACGACAATGCAGCTCCCGTAATGTATCCGAATGGTTGGATGAACACTCCACCGACGGGACCTCGCTTCCTTGGCCAGTTAGGTCCCCTGACCTCAATCCCATCGAGCACAACTGGGATGCCATCAAGAGAGTTGTTCGAGGCTCTGACCCCCTCCATCAAATCTTCGTGAACTGTGGGAGCTTGTTTAAAACACCGGTAGCGTTGGCTTCCCAACGCTTCCGGTGTTTTGTCGAGTCCATACCGAGACGAATCGTCGCCGTCATGAGGGCGAAAGGTGGTTCTACACGTTACTATACAGTTATCTCTAATTCAATTGATCTTCAGTGTATGTACTCAAAAATGAGTACGTGTCATTTCCAAAAATAAGACACAAGTACTTGGAGCTATTATAAGCAAAGAATGTACTCGAAAACGAGTACATGGTGCTTAATTCTAAGTACTAATTTTTAACAGTGTACTGTAGAGAAAAGGCACACTATGCTTTCAGAAGAGGTTCCCAAAATTGCGTAATCCTCGCCATTGGAGGACTGCTGGCATTCAAGGCATGTTGGACATCAACACAAATGTGTTCGTTAGCGTCAGGATACCAGACTTCGTGTAATGTTCTTCCAGCCATAATATGGCGACTGTAGATGTGTGCTGTGGCACATTGTCGTGATGAAAGAGGTCGCACGCGTCAGAGTGGTTGTATGACATGAACGGGCACAAATGACCTACGAATAGCGTTAGGTAGCCTTGACTAGTCAGCGCGATCTGCGGTCATATAGGTCTTAATACGTGCCAGATGAAAACCCCCTACACCTTAACAGAGCCATCGCCGGCCTGCACTGTGCCTTGTAGGCATGCAGGATCGATTGCCTCGCGGGTTCCCGCCACATCTACATTTTGCCGTCTTCTAGAAACAGTTGGCACCGCAATTCTTTGGACTAGGCTACACGTTTCCACTCATCTTGGGTCCAATGGCGGTGTTCCCGAGCGCAGGCGAGATGTAAAGATTTGTGTCGTCGTATTTAGTAATGGCACCTGGGTGGACCATCGGTTCTGGATACCCATAGAACACAAGAAACGTTGTACTGTCCTCAGCATTGAATTGCGCTGTGATTTGCGGAAATCATACTCGCTGGGCGAATATTACGATGGTTGCCAACCGCCGCTGTCCGCGATGGTCAAGGGCTTTTCTCCGGCCACATTGAGTTTGTGTAGTTCAGTCACATCCTTGAAATTGTTGACGTGTAAATCCAAAGTTAATGGTAAGTTCCGAGATGGAATGACACATTGCCCGTGAGCCAACTATCATACCATGTTGGATATCACTTATATCCTGATAAGTTGCCATTTAAATTGCGAATACAACTACATGAGCTACTATACACTATATTGACCAAAAGTCACAGGCCACCTCTTCAGGAGCAAATGAACTGATCCGCTGCGTTGTTACAATGCGCATCACAACTGCTAACGGTATAAAAGAAGCCTGCAGCTGACTGCGATCATATCGCAGTGTGAGGCTGAGATAAAATGTCGCGGCAAGAGAGAACTGACTTAGAGAAAAAAAGATTGTTGGATGTTATATTAATGGGATGTCCATAAGAGGAACCGAGAGGCCTTTACGTACATCCAAATCAACTGTTTTGGATGTACTGAATAAGTGGAAGACAATGGTGTGCCTGAAGCAGCATAACGTACCAGGAGACCAAAGAAAATCAGTGATAGGGGACGTCGAAGTCTCAGGAGAACCGTTATAGCTAATCGACGGAGTACTGCACAAGACCTCAGCGTACAAGTGAATAAAAATTCTTGAAACCTCGGTTTGTAAACGTACCATTCTTAGAAAACTCCATTCCATGAGACACCGTGGACTTGCGACTGCTCATAAGCCTTTCATCTCCACTCGAAATTCTACTCGTCGCGTCGTTTAGCATGGTGTAAAGAACATTTATCGTGGACCGTGTATCAATGCAAACGGGTCTTATGGACTGATGAATTCCAATACACGATCCATCATTCCGATGGCTGTGTGTGGGTATGGCGGCAGCAGGTGGAACGCTATTTACTAGAGTGTACTTTTGCTACGATCAAGTTTGGAGCTGGCAGTGTACCCTCGTGGGGGTGGTTTTCGTGGTATTGTCCCTGCACATTGGTTATCGTGGACAAACCTGTTAACCAGCACTTCTACCTCCATATTCTGGACGCCTATGCCCTACCAACTCTGTTGGAATACTATGGTACCGAGCCTTGTTGGTACCAGTAGGATAATGCACCGAACCGTAAAGCAAAGATTGTTACGGCGTGGTTTGACGATAATTCCGTATCGTGTGTGGACTGGCCAGCACATGGCCCTGAGTTTAATCTTATAGAGCACATATGGGGTGAATGAGAGCACCGCATAAGAAGTTTGGAACCAAGGCCTACTACTAAGCAACAGTTAGCGGCAACATCGTGTACTGAATGGAAGCGCATACCTATCGCTCTGTTCCAAAATCTTGTCGAAAGCATATCTCGAAATGTCAATGCATGCATTATGGCCAAAGGTGGACCGACACCATACTAATGTATGTCAATAACTGCTATGTTTTGCTTCTCTTCTAGTTGTCCAGTGACCTTTGTCAATATAGTGCGTGCGTCGTTTGCAAAAGATAACTTTTACCGCACGGGTGTGGTGGTAGGTAATGGAAATGGTACCGCTGTTCTCAGTTCTTTTAGCGCCTCAGTGTGCATGTCTTGCGAAAGAGAAAATTTACAAGTTTTTTTTTAGATGTCATTTCACAACGTAATATGGGAACCACGTGTGGAACGGCAAATGTGTTGGAAATAGTGACATTCCTGATGTGCTTCCCCGCCCGTTTTAACCAAAGCGTTTATGCCACGACGCATACACTTCTGACGTTCACCACCGTCGTAAATCAGTATAGAACACAAACCTCCATGAGACAGTTGTGAAGGTAAGCTTCCAGTCCTTTGAATGCTTCATGTGCTGAATTCTATTAACTGTTCTCTTGTGAGTATATAGTTGGCTGTTCCTGTTCCAGTTCCAGCGCTCAGCGGAGGGTTTCAGCTCCTGCTACGAGTGACTATTTCTCGTAGTTCGCAGGGGTGTCGAGCAGAACAGTAAGTGTACAATACCTTTATAACGACGTTGAGGCAAGATTCAAGTGCCGCCCCGGAGGCGCAGTGGTGTAAGCGATGGCCTCTGATCATTCGTCCGAACGGGGTCCGGGATCGAATTCCGGTGAGGCATGGATGTTGTGTTTGTCTTACGGCACTGGTTCTTTCCCTTCCCTGGAACCAGTGACCCTAAATTAGGGACGGGCGACTGTTATAGTCCATTGAAATGCTCAGGGTGGTCGTTAAACCTCCAATCAAAAAAACAAAAACAAATTCAAGTACAGGAGCACACTATATTCTGGAAAGTCCTTGACAGTACCTGCGCCGTCACTGCCTGAATTTCTTCGGTGATGTTTGCTTTCAAGGCATCTATGGTTCTCGGTTTCTTTTGGTGAACTCTCCCTTTTAGATATTCCCATAAAGAGTAATCAGGAGGCGTCAGATAGGGCGAGCTCGGTGGTCACATACCCTTCGAAATGACGCGGTCGCTGAAAAAGGACGGAATTTTGGCCATGCTCGTGTGTGATGTGTGAGATGTCGCTCCATCATGCTGGTAATATCCAATGGAGAGTTCTTCGTCGTCCAATTGATTTACAGAGGTGTTGAAGATTTTCATATATCCAGCTATAGTGATGGTTGTATCGAAGAAGATAGGGCTAATTATGCGGCGTCAAGTCATCCCACACCAAACACCAATTCTCTGTGAGTGAAGGGGTTCTTCATGGATCGCACCGGGATTTTCAGTGGCCCAAATACGGGAATTTTGAGAACTGACGTATCCGGACAGGTGAAACCACGCCTCGTCCGAGAACCACGTGTAGTCCAGAATGCCCGGACTTTCCTGAAGAAATGTCTGAAAACATCGACTGTATGTCACTCGTATCACGTGGTCAGGCTCTCTCAGTTCGTGGACCACGGAGATACGGTACGCATGAAGCTTCGCTGTTTTCACAGCACCATGACAAATGCTTTTGGACAACCCTGTTTCCTGTGAGAGTCCGTGAAGTTACTTCCTAGAAGACGCAAAAAGTCGGCCCTTTACATTCTGGATCGTTTCCTCGGACATTTGTGAACGATCTTCTGCATCGTCGTCTAATAAAGTCCCCTCGGTTTCCAATTTCTTCGACAATGGCTTAATGGGAGACTTGCTCGGCGGATGTCTGCCTACAAACTTCTCCAGGAATTGCTGTTGATAAGACTTTATCGATTCCGTTTTCCAGTAAGGGCAAACAATAAACACTCGCTCCTCTAGAGTACACCGACACATTTTCACACGCACACGAATATCAACGAGCACAAGCACTCACTATTAACAACCGTATTGTGTAGAGACGCTCAGCAAAATGGCGTAACAAAGCAGCAGAGAGGCGCGTCAGGCTGGCTGACGGACAGCGCCGGGTTCAATGCTGTCTGGACCCAAATGGTGGCCACTTCTAGCACACGTTGTGATGTCATGACATCTCGCACGAAATGAGGTTAAGTCCACTTCAAATTCCGTTGCAATATCTTCATTGGTGTTAATATTGTTAAAGAAATGACGGGTTATGTAGCGTGTTGGACACACTGCGGTACGTCTTGTTACGTGTCTTTTGTTAGTTCAACTGAACGTTGAAGAATGCTACGACATGCAAACAACATTGTACTACTAGTCCAAATGACTAAAACGATTCTAATTATTTATGACTTTTATTTATACTAAATGTACCGGAAAGTTTACTAAAACATGTGAAGCGATAGGTAGTCCTCCCTCCGTCTTATGTGTTGGAAATTCAGTCTTATTCGGTTAGTATATTTTAACAGCTAGAGAGTCTATATATCTAATATCAACTGCGTACTTTCAACAAAATGTCTACACGGTAATCGCACTCTTCCCATACCCTATCCAGCATATCCAGAGCTGCCGTAACGGAAGCTACTTCCATTATCTGCTTTAATTCCTGGACGCCACGTGGCAAATGGGGCACATAAACACGATCGTTCATATAACCCCCACCAAAAGAAATTACACGGAGTGAAGTCCAGTGATCTCGGTGGCCATTTAAAAGACATTCGTTCCATATTATCAAGAGTAACGCTAGACTTTCCATTGCTATTTCCCAAACACAAGCACTCTGTATTTACATATTGCTGGTACCACTTTTAAATAACCTTCCTGGTTGGTGTAAATTGCCTCCTTTCCGTACGCATTTCGACATTTTCTTTGAATGTCTGCTGCACACATCAAACTGTAGCACACAAAATGCCTTCTCGGGACCGCAAGCCTCCATCTTTTAGCAAGGGTATGCACCAGTGTTGCCGTTTTACTGATTTTTCAATATATCTACTGATTATGACTCCTGTCTACTGATCAATTTAAAAAATCTAGTGATTTTACTGTGTTTTAAGACCACCTACACATTCAAGGACATGTTGTCTAAGAATGTCTGCATTCTTTCAGTATCTACTGATCCAATGGACAAGACTCACCACAGAATTGGTCTGAAGCTAATATTTCTGTTTTAAGACCTTTTACACGCTCAAGGACATGCTGTCTAAAAATGTCTGCATGCTTTCAGTACTCACCATCTACTGATCCGATGGACAAGACTCACCTCAGAACTGGTCTGAAGCTGATATTCTTTTGTTTCAAGACCACCTACAGACTCAGGGACATGCAGTCAAGAATGTCTGCATCCTTTCAGTACGCACCATGTACTGACCCAATGGACAAGACTCATCTCAGAATTGGTCTGAATCTGATATTTCTCTGTCCTAAGATCACCTACACACTCAGGGACATGCTGTCTAAGAATGCCGGCATTTTTTCAGCTCTCACGATCTACTGATCCTATCGACAAAGCTCACCTCAGAACTGATGTAAGAGAAATAGCTGACGAAGAATAAAATGAGTTCGCACCTGCTACCTATTATTTTTTAAAATACATACTGTTTGTCATGAAACATTTTTTTTACTCTAAAAATAGCTAATTAATCTGTTTTACAAAGATTTATCCTAATTTTGTTAAAACACAGAATATCAGGATAATGTCTATGGAATGATAGTTGTGTTAATGATGCTTTTTTGTGTACAGCACTTATTTCATGTACTTTGAGAACATCTCAGCGTCGTTTAGTATGGAATGTAAGAATATAACGTTTTGTTTTTAGGAATAAAGCAATGGGACCCATCCAGCGGTGACTACATTAAAAGGCAAACGCCATGCTTATTTACACTAACATTAGTTTGAATTAACATTATTTTATAAAGCTGGTCATCAGTAATATCTCATAAGAAGCTACTCGAGATTGTATTGGTTTGTATTTCAATCTGCTGTTTAGTACCGGTTTGGGGAGAACTGGTAATACTTGACATACCAGTTGATTTAAGTATTCCTTCCTATTGAGATTTAATACTACATTACATTTGTGAACTGATGCATATTTCAAGGAAACAAAATATGATCTGCGTGTTTCTGTTGATATTAGAGCTGTAGTCTACTGATTTCATGTAAAAGTATCTGGCAACACTGGTACGCACGGTCCGACAGGTAACGCCAGCTGGCGGTGAATTATGGAAATACACGCACCAGCAGTCACAATGGGGGAAACTTCTGTGTTTTCTCTTTCATATGGTATAGAAAAATAAATAGTATTTCTCTTACTCCCTGTTCAATAAACTATTGAAAGTGTTTCTATTATTTATAAACACGCTGTATATAAAAAAAAAACACTGACGTTTAGTGAAAAATGGGGTATATATTCACCACACATGTTTTACTGTCAGTAATTAGCTATCGCTGAAGACAGAGTAAGCCACCAGATAATAGAAGGTAAGAAATCAACCCGAATGAGTTTTATAAAAATATCTTACTTATTCCAACACTTCAAATATTTAATCTTTTCATCCTTTTCTGGAGTTATCATAGCTTGAAATTCGGTTGTGTAAGTCCTTGATTACCTTCTCACAAAAGCCGCAAGACAGTGGTTAAAAAAAATGGAAGAAAAAAATCTCTGAGTCGTCGCCCCAGTTTCGATAGAATGCACACACTACGTTCAAAGGAAATCGTTCGGAGCTGAGACACGACAAGGTAATATGAAGTTTCCTTGCTATGAATCATCGAATACGGATGTCAATCTTTGGTGACCTTCGATCATAGAGCTCATCCATCAAATACCGGTCGCTTAAGCTTTAGAAAAACTGCACTTGAATTCGACAAGTTAAATCCCTTTACAGAGTAGGTGCCATTTTTCAAATATGTATTAAGGTCGTGGGGTAAGAAAGAAAAATTTCACTGTACCTTCAGTATAACGTGCCATTAAAATTTAATAACTTGTTAACATGATATATTATGAAAGGCATTAACATTTTACGACTTTGTTCTACCAGGCATTTCCTTCTGGAAACATAATGTTGATCGATTGGCTTTTCCGAAGCACGGGATTATTTCGAGAATGACTAACCTACAAAGCGCATTCACTTGAATTGAATCTGATGCTGCGACGGGGGGATGCGCTCTGTATCTAAGCAACAACAAGTGGAGAAAACGCGTGGAAGTTTTGGTTTATTAAATATTATAATCGTGACTAATTTTTCTCAAATTTATAATGATATTAGGAATAGATGTATATTTAAGGAGGTAAAATCGTATACTTAAGGAATTAAGATAAGTGTGATCGTTTTTAAAGATAAACAATTAAAAGGCATCAGCAGAAAAATTTAGCTGCAGAAGCACCACAAAATTACAGATTCCGAAACTACTCGGAATCTGCAAAGATATCTCCCGGGGGAGATGGGGGGGGGGGGGCTATACGAGGGTTGTACCGAAAATAATAAAAAGTGGGCATAACGTTTTTATTAACTGCGAGAGGTAATTCAAAGTGCACACGTTGATAGAGTAAACCTTTCTCTATACAAACGTACTACTAAACATAGGCTGTATCACAAGTGCTGCATTAACGCCATCATTAAACCCACTGTCCAATCCTCTTTGAAAAAATTCAGGTGTGGACTGTTGTACTCACTTCTCCACAGCCACTTTCACCTCGTCTGTGTCATCAGATCTTTGTCCCCGGAGACGGACTTTCATTGACCTAACAGATGGATGTCGGAGGGCGCCAGGTTTGGACTGTACGATGGATGGGGACCACCGATCAGCTTAATTTGCAGATCGCCTGATTTGTTGCCAAAGATGTGTTTGGTTTTGTGACGTATATTCTAAATTAACTTTCCTTTTTAGTTTCTTTCCCTATGCAAATCTTGAGTATATTCTGTTATTCTTCACTTTTAACGTAATATCTTTTCTCTCAAACGAATACGTTTGGCAATATAATTGAGGTGAATGCACGTGACGTATGCCTGATATTGATAAGAACAAGAGATAAAAGCGACGACTGTATTGTTGCTTTACGAGCGTTGGGTTGTAAACTGATTATTGAAAGGAGCGTTGTAAGAGAGCGATTATGACGAGCGTTGATTATTGAAAGGAGCGTTGTAAGAGAGCGATTATGACGAGCGTTGATTATTGAAAGGAGCGTTGTAAGAGAGCGATTATGACGAGCGTTGATTATTGAAAGGAGCGTTGTAAGAGAGCGATTATGACGAGCGTTGATTATTGAAAGGAGCGTTGTAAGAGAGCGATTATGACGAGCGTTGATTATTGAAAGGAGCGTTGTAAGAGAGAGATTATGACGAGCGTTGATTATTGAAAGGAGCGTTGTAAGAGAGCGATTATGACGAGCGTTGATTATTGAAAGGAGCGTTGTAAGAGAGAGATTATGACGAGCGTTGATTATTGAAAGGAGCGTTGTAAGAGAGCGATTATGACGAGCGTTGATTATTGAAAGGAGCGTTGTAAGAGAGCGATTATGACGAGCGTTGATTATTGAAAGGAGCGTTGTAAGAGAGCGATTATGACGAGCGTTGATTATTGAAAGGAGCGTTGTAAGAGAGCGATTATGACGAGCGTTGATTATTGAAAGTAGCGTTGTAAGAGAGCGATTATGACGAGCGTTGATTATTGAAAGGAGCGTTGTAAGAGAGCGATTATGACGAGCGTTGATTATTGAAAGTAGCGTTGTAAGAGAGAGATTATGACGAGCGTTGATTATTGAAAGGAGCGTTGTAAGAGAGCGATTATGACGAGCGTTGATTATTGAAAGGAGCGTTGTAAGAGAGCGATTATGACGAGCGTTGATTATTGAAAGGAGCGTTGTAAGAGAGCGATTATGACGAGCGTTGATTATTGAAAGTAGCGTTGTAAGAGAGAGATTATGACGAGCGTTGATTATTGAAAGGAGCGTTGTAAGAGAGCGATTATGACGAGCGTTGATTATTGAAAGGAGCGTTGTAAGAGAGCGATTATGACGAGCGTTGATTATTGAAAGGAGCGTTGTAAGAGAGCGATTATGACGAGCGTTGATTATTGAAAGTAGCGTTGTAAGAGAGAGATTATGACGAGCGTTGATTATTGAAAGGAGCGTTGTAAGAGAGCGATTATGACGAGCGTTGATTATTGAAAGGAGCGTTGTAAGAGAGCGATTATGACGAGCGTTGATTATTGAAAGGAGCGTTGTGTTAAGAGTTGTGTGGTGTGTAGAGAGTTTAGTGCAATATGCTATGCTACGATGTGTTTGCTACATCCTGAATAAAGCATCTTTTTCCGTAAGTGTGACTTCTATTGTTTACATGTTTCGTCTGGCCGTTAAGGTGTTCTTTCATTTAGGAATTATTTCTTAGTATGTTGATGTTTTAAATTAACGTAGAAGTAAGACAAGACTTCTACGCCATAGTTTGCATTGTCATTGTTAATGTGGTTTCTTTTCAGAATCTTGTTCTGTCTCTTCCTTCGTATGTCTTCTCCATGCTTCTTGAGTGTCTCAATGTAATGCTCGCTTGGTACCGGTACGGCCACGTTCCAAAAAATTTAGGAGAAATACACCTCTGTCATATAAAAAAACCGTCACCATGACATTCTGTTCTGATCGCTGGCTTTTGAAGTTCTTAGGCCTCGGTGAAGAGGTATGACACCATTCCATAGATTGGTTCTTCATTTCCGGATCGTAAAAATACGCCAACGTTTCATCCCCTGTCACCAGATCGAAAACAAATTGTCATTATTGGTGTCAAACGCTTACAGCAGATCAGAGCAGACTTACACCCTTCTCTCCTTCAAATTGGCGGTCAGCTTCCAAGGTACTCACTTTACACACACTCTCCGATAACCCAAGTCTTCCACCATCTTCTGTATAGCATTGTGACCATGGTCCAGTTGTACAGCATTGTATAGCATTGTGACCATGGTCAGCTCACGGACTGTGACTTGTCTCTCCGCGCGAATCGATTCATCCACTAGCTGAAGATGCGTGTCACTGGTTGCAGATGATGGTCACCCGCTTTGTGGTTTGTCTTCAATGTTGGTTTCTCCTTCTTTAAACTTCTGCATCCATCTGTGCACATTGCTCTTGTCAATGGTGTCATGTCCGTAAATATGCTGTAGCCTTCTGCGGATGTCGGACAGCCTGCACCCATTCTTCGTCTAGAACCCAATGACAGCACGTTGCTTCTGCTTGGAATCCATTATTTACCTGCAATGAAAAAGAATGGTTACTATAGAGGAAAAATTACTCTACTGACCTGTGCAATTTGAACGACCTCTGTCATTTAATAAAAGCGCCATGCCCACTTTTTCATTACTTTCGGTACAACCCTCGTATATTCGAGGTAGTAAAATCGTACAGTTAAGGAATTAAGACACAGTATGGTCGTATTTAAAGAAAACCAATTCCAAAGCATCTGCAGAAACTTTTAGCGGTCGGAACTCCACTAAATTCCAAGTTCCCAAATTACTAGGAATCTGCAAAAGTTATTTCCGTGGGGAAAATTATAGTTTTACTACCACCAAGTTAAGATGGAGTTTTGTGCCCCGAAAAAGTACGGAAGGGGGTGATCTGTAATTGTAAAACAAATGAGGGACCAGATAGGCACTAGACCGGAATTTTATTGTGCTACTAATTTACACCGTGCCGTGGTACCGAAGTAAATGGAGCCTAAAATGGAAATTTCTGAATGTAATATTCATTCTAATGCACCAAAATCTGCATCCGGGGAACAGTATGCTCACCGGTTGAACGAAATTGGCCTTCTCTGATATTCTCCCCTTATAGTAATGCTTTGTCTTCTCTTTCAAAGCTATCAAGCTAGATATATTGGCATCATAGACCACCGGTTTGACGTGTCTCTGCAACCGATAACCAGAACGATTCAGATCTCGTGAGCGAGATAATGTTGGAGTTGCAAAAGAGAGACTAATTACTCTGTTCTCATTGAAACGTTGATACAGTAAATGCTGTGTGGACCATCGGATATTGGGACTCTGTCGTGAATAATGGAAACAAGACACTCGCTGCTGCAGTTGAGAGACAACAAAACGATGCAGCATCACGCTATACGTATGAATAATAACAGAGCAGTTAGATAAGTAGTGTTCTTTGGAAAAGAATGGAACAATGACAAGAGCACCAATGAACCCAAGCCGAGCCGCCCCGGTGGCGCATTGGTCTAAGGCGTTGGCCTCTGATCATTCGTCCGTAAGGGTCCGGGTTCAAATCCCGGTGAGGCATGGATGTTGTGTTTGTCTTACGGCACTGGCTCTCTCCCTTCCCTGGAACCAGTGACCCTAAATTAGGGACGGGCGACTGCTTATAGCCCATTGAGTTGCTCACGGTGGTCGTTAAACCTCCAATCCAAAAAAAATCCAAACCCAAGCCGAACAGTGATTTCCTGCGAGCGAGTGTAAAGGACTTTTTAAATACCGTGGGGAAATTCTGCAGCACAAATGCGGCAGTTGTAGGTGTTTGTGTTACTGTAAAATCCCAGAATCCGTTATTTCGCGAAATTAGTTGTAAGACCGCGAAGTGTGCACGATCATTGGTAAATTCGGGTTTTTACTAGTAACATCTAGAATTGACTAACATCCTGAGTAAAATGCAGAAAAAAAAGTTTACATCGGGTATTTACTTAATTTTTTTCAAAACCAGTGCTCACCAGACGCGAAACGGTAAAATTCCAAACTTTTGTGTTTTATACAAAAGGCGCGCTCCAATTGGTTAATGCGATCATGTGTCATCGATCATACGAGCATCACGCGATGCAGCTGCAAAGTAAGAACGTTGCCGTGTGCCAGATAGTGAAGTCGTGAGTTTTACAACACGAGTTCAGAAACCTTTTCAGTTTAAAATCTGTGTTAGTGTTTTAATGTGGTTCCACCTAAAATCTCTGCCTTATGTTTCCAATGGTATAATTTCTTTACATATTTTCTCCGCAATTAATGTATAACCAAGGATAAAAATCTGCACATCGATAAAACTAACTCTACGTTACAGCATGGAATATTTGCAAAAACATAACCATAATTATATTAAAAATCAATCATTTATTTTTGAGTAATGTTCAGCCCTGTTAATAGATGGCGCGAGCTGTACAGTGATGACGTTAGTAGACAAAAAAAGGTTGAATTGCTTAGTTATGGTTATGTTTTAGCAAGTATTAAATATCCCATGCTATAAATTAAAGTTAGTTTTACCGATGTGCAAATTTTTATCTTTGGGAATACATTAATTGCGAAGAAAATATGTAACGAAGTTTTACCATTGGAAACATAAGGCAGAGATTTTATGAGGAACCACCTTAAAATGAATCATTTTTCGCTTGTTCATAAATCATTTGTATGCTAAATCAGAATTTGATATTTGTAAACAAAAATTTATTGATATCATTGAAGTGAAAAATATTAACAATTGTCTTTGAGTCACGCAGTTCCTTTTTCTCTAATAGGTTCCGACCGAGGTTTTTCAATGTGCAAGTGTACGAAGAATTGTACAAAACAGTTATCCAAGCGTAAATGTAATAATCACTTGCGTAACTCCAAATGCCATAATAGTATAAATGATTTTAGGAAGGGAGTGTCTGACCCCAGGTCTTAAACAACCCTTAAAGGCATGAAGCTAGTAGATTTTGGCTAGAGTTCCCGATAGGAAAGTGACACGGAAGCGAGGTAGAAAGGGGGAGGAAGACGCCCTTATTTATTACCGAGGGACCAGTATCCGGGATCCGACGGCTTAACGTGCCCATCCGACGCACAGCGGATATTTAGTGGTTCGAACGCTCGTACCTGCCCAGGATCGAAACTGAGGTTATCTCCATGGCAGTCACGAACGCTGACCACTAGGCCGCACGCGGCCTGCCATGTGATAACAAGTAATTTGTACTGTTCTTATCTTATAATTTCCCAACAAATAATTTTTCTGGATTTTCTTGAGTGACCTTACTTTGTGATTTTGAAATCAATAATTTTTGGTACGTTTTTTATTCAGTGTACTTTGTTTTTACCAAAAGAGTTCATACCTACTGTAATCATTTCGGATTTTTGATGTTCCTCGTCTAGTGAGAAGGGGTTTGACTAAAAAATTAAGTAAATACCCGATGTAAACGTTTTATTTTGCATTTTACTGGAGATATCAGTCATTTCTAGATGTTACTAAACTGGCGTGCAAAAATTAAGGACGAGGCAGTTTTTCGAATGTAACGTCGTGCAGAAGCGCTCCACATCGACTCAAATCATACCATAAGATCCCCAATATCTAAGAATATAGGTCAAGTGAGCAAAACCGTCCAAACAAGGAATCCAAAGAATACAAAGGCACTTTATTGAAAAGGTAGCTTCAAGCACAACTGGACAGAAGACAGAAACGTCCATGTGACAGGCGGCTGCCAAGAAAAATCCAGCCTTTAGTAAGAGATATGATCACCCCTGACTGCGTTGCGGGATTTACAACGTCTTTCCATGCTGAGGACGAGGTTGTCAAGGAGCTGTTGAGACATCGCGACTCATTCCTCTTGCAGCGCCAATCGCAGTTGCGGAATCGTTGCTGGCGGCTGGTGACGTGCTGCCAAGCGTCTCCCGAGAAGGTCCCACACGTGTTCGATTATATTTAGGCCCGGGGACCTTGCGGGCCAATCCATGCGTTTAATATCTTCCCTCTCCAACAGCTCTGCGACAGCCACTGTACGATGAGTCCATGAGGAGCAACTTAGGACACACAGTCGTCCACGAAGAGCAACTGAAGACACACAGCACCTCTAAACAAATGCACGTGACGCAGGAGAACCTCAGTACAATAATGGACACAAATGACTGAACCTCCTTGGAAGATGTGGAGGTCAGTACGGCTACCAAGCATGATACTCCCCCAAACGAGAGCTCCGCCGCCTCCAAACTGGTCACTTTCGATGTTGTTGGAGGTGTGATTGCGTGTTCCCTGCTCTCTCCAGATGTGTATACGTCGAGAACCGCTCGTCCGACTAAATCGGCTCTTATCCGTAAAGAGAACTCGACCCCATGCTGATGTGTCCAGTTCTTGTGTTCCTGGCACCACAGAAACCGCCGTCTCCGATGAGCAGGCATTAATGGCACACACCGTACTGTTCGTCGTGCAAATAGACCACCTTTGTGCAGTCTCCTGGCCACGGTAAAACGCTATAACGTACGTCCAATTGTCTGCTGCATGTGCCTTGCCATTTCTCCCGCTGTCTGCCGTCTGTCTCTTCTCGCCTGTAGGACAATATACCGGTCGTCCGCCGCAGTGGTTGCTCGTGGACGAGCACTGCCAAACTCTCGGACAGCTGTTCCTGTCGCTTGAAATGCTCTTCAAGCTCGTTAAACGATGCTGTGAGCGGTACCGAACTCCTCGGCCACACTAGTCGTCCTTCGACCTTCTTCCAACTTCCCAATGACGCGACCTCAGGCAAAGTCATGCAGGTTTCGTCTACTGGATTGCCTGTTGGCCATATCACACGGTGGCAGTAACTCGACGTCGTTCAAACCGATGTACACCGTGCAATAGCTTTCACCGAATTTCTGAGCGTGCACCGCCTGTTTGCTTTATACCCTTCCGATACCCCCCCCCTACGTCATGTTGCATATATGCGCATGCCCTACCGTACCGGATCCTAGTCTATCTCCTGTGCGGTCTTTCGGTTCGTTCTGCCTGCTTGTTCCGCTGTTAAGCTAATTTCTCCTCTTTGTCCTTAATTTTTGCACACCAGTGTAGTAAAAATACGAGGTTACCAATGCTCGAGCACACTGCGTTCGTACTAGTAATTTAGCAAAATAACGGATTTCGGGTTTTTTCAGTAAAATTTGCACTCCATTCAAGTAAAAATGAGTATTCTCGCCGCACAAAATATTCCATCGTCAAGAATCGTCGATCCCCATTCGAGAAAGAAAATTCCAGGTCGAATCAAAAGTTCTGCCAGTTTGTAAGGACAAAGTTTAATGGCAGGAGAAAGCCATTCATGCTCACCTCACTGTTCAAAATAGAGGCCGTTGTTTCGAGAGTACTTTGCAAATGCCCATAAGAGCCTTAATCCCATAGCGGTACCATTCGGAAGGTTTCGAGGACAGAAATTCTCTAATTTCACATTCGCGACTAAAGTGAAGAGCCGGTTTTGTCGGAAATTGACCATGGAGATAAATGGGTTGTTTACGATGGGGCAAGTTCTGGACTGAATGGATGATATGATAGAACTTTAATCCCTTCCAATTCCTGTGACTTCTGGAAAACTCTGTATGAGTGATTATCCACTTGCAGTAACGCCCGCTTCCTATTGATCCTCTGAGTGGCGTTGCGACAGAACTTTTTGAACCCGTTGCAGTTGTTCTCGTCAAGGTTAGTCGAGATCTAGAGCATCTAGCACGAGATCACATGACACAAATTCCACCAAACGCACAGCATGATCCCGGGTACCACTGGCTGTGCATCCTGGCATGATCTCCCCAACTAATTCACAGTAGTAAGAACACCTGGGACAATAAAACGTCAAAATCTATCGTTCTCTGGATTTAACCCTTTCGCTACCTCAACGCCCGGGACTCCCGGTCATTCAGACGACCACAAGCGCACAGGTCGCTCGATAACTCGACTAGGATTTGGTACCGCGCCCGTGTTCTTTGAATTTGCCTGGCGTCTGGCGCATTAGTTAGTTGAATGCACCTCAGTCGTCTTTGTTGTCGCTAAACGAAGAAGTGAACCAGGGGTTTGTTTGTCCCGGGGCAATATCATTCTGCTTTCTGACATCGCTCAGCAGAACTGTTATTCTGTTGACACGTACTTCGTAGAAACAATTTATATATGTTGGCACGTGCTTAGTAAAAATAATTTATATGAAAACATTGTAGGACTGCATACACTGGAAACATTATTTTGAACATTTTTCTGGAAACCTAAGGGTTTGTTTAACAAATAAATTTACAAGTTACCTTCTTTCTGGACCCCTAAGTGTTGTAAAAAATAAATTTACAAATTACATTTTTTTTGGACACCTAAGTCCTTAGACGAAAATACGGCCCTGGTAGCAAACAGCCTTGCAATCTAACGTAGGTCCAACACTGAGCCACCGTCTTTTAGTAATTGAAGCCGTCGGCTAGATATCAAGAGATTCGGGATTCAATTCCCCGACAGCGGCCGAATAACAATTTTTCGGTTGCTGTGTGTTGCTTAACGTGGAAATAGCGATGGATTTATTTATTCAACTGACGCCACGTATTTAGAGGATTTTCGCCGTTGGCACAGTGTTGGGCCTACGTTAAATTGTCTCGAGGACCTGATTGTAACCGACTACAGACAAAATATGCTCACATATATTCTGTAGATATCACAGTACAAAAAAAAATTCGGGTGTCATAAAATGTTTTGGTACTACGAGAAAAAAGAGCTTATTTAGCATAAATAAAGTTTTTTTCAGCCTCAAAGACAGCATACAATACTAAAATTTAATTTCAAATGAACTGCAGTATCTTCCTTTGTCCTAAAAGCAGAGTTTATGAGAGAAAATTTGCTGTAAATATTCTTTCATATTTGTTCAATCGAAATAAACAGATTGAGATTATATTTTTTACAAGAAAGAAATAGAGAAAACAGGAAAGTGACGAAGATTTTCCAGCTGTTAGCACTCCCATCTGTTTTAGGGTCTGAGTAGAAGAATGCACAGTTTGCCACAGGGAAACGTCCAAAGGTCAATGCACATCAAGACTAGAGATTAGAAGTTTCGAGTGGTGACCCAGCACTAATCCTTCTTTTGTTAACTTGACAAAGGGAGGAGGAATGAAATTCAAAAACGAGCACCAGACACTTTCGGGCCCAGTGGTATTCTGAGTTACAAAACATTATAGAATCGTAGTCACGAAACGGTTAAGATCAATTCGCGATAGGGGGCGACAAGTTGTTTCACCCGTTGGGGTGCCAATTCATGGGAACCATTGGATGGCACCAGGAGGAGAAACCAAACTGATACAGGTGACGAAGGATAATGGATTAGGAAGACCTCAGTTCAGCTGCTACTTTTTGTGTACTGGTATAAGCACTCACTATTTTGACAATGGTGTCAGTATTGGTGGTCGTTGGGCATCATGGTAACGACTTATCTTCGAGACTAGTATCCTTACCATTGAAACGCCCGCGCCATTTTCGTGTTATGCTGCTTTTCACTGTATCCTCGTCTTCAAATCTCTCTTTCAGCTGTTGCTGTGTTTAAGCCTTTTTTCCAAATGATGGCGTAGGAAGGCAACTTGTGCCGTAGGAGGGAGTTGCGTGGAAGCACAGCTCGTTTTCACCAGATCGCGGAATGTGGCCCCGTCTCAAGTGTGCGTCGTGAGCCACGTCTGCTCCACGTCATCGCGACACCCAGTCTACGCTGCCTCGCGTTATCGGACAGGAATGGTGGTCCAATAATATGTGTGTAGTTCGAAAACAGGGCAAAGTTTTCACGCATTCTGGTATCAGCCGGGTTTCTGTTTCACTGAACACCTGTTAAATATAGCTGATCATGTGATGAATGAAATGCAGCATTTTATGTATAAAACCCAGCCAAGGAAAGTTTATCTTGTATACCGGTCCCAAACCCCTATAAGTGTATACCGGTCCCAAACCCCTATAAATGAGAAACGTTCGGGGGGAAGACCTAACAATCTACCCTGTAGAAACACTGCCACGAATATTAAAGAGAAAAGCTCTCTGCTTCAGATATGGTACTGAACGATGGGCTCCGCCCACTGACCAGTAAGTAGCCAAGAAGCTACTGGGGAAGAGAAAGGACTGCTTGCAAATAATTTAGGATCTCAGTCTCCGGACCAAATACGGAGTGGTTCATTCTACTGTGTTTCCCGTAACAACATATGGGTGTGAAAGCTGGACGCCGCACCGGTGGCGCAGTGGTCTAAGCGCTGACTTATGAAATTTTGTCGGAGAATGGTCCGGGTTCGAACCCTATCGCCGCCCCGGTGGCGCAGTGGTCTAAGCGCTGACTTATGAAATTTCTTCTGAGGATGGTCCGGGTTCGAACCCTGGTTGCCGCCCCATTGGCGCAGTGGTCTAAGCGCTGACTTATGAAATGTCATCTGAGGATGGTCCGGGTTCGAACCCTGGTTGCCGCCACATTGGCGCAGTGGTCTAAGCGCTGACTTATGAAATGTCATCTGAGAATGGTCCGGGTTCGAACCCTGGTCACCGCCCCGGTGGCGCAGTGGTCTAAGCGATGGCCTGTGATCATTCGTCCAAAAGGGGTCCGGGTTTGAATCCCGGTGAGGCATGGATGTTTTTGTTTGTCTTACGGCACTGATTCTCTCCCTTCCCTGGAACCAGTGACCCTAAATTAGGGACGGACGACTGCTTATAACCCATTGAGTTGTGATTGACTGGTAAACTGATATTTGCCGGTTATGTAGGGAGTTAGCAATGGTCTCTCAAGATTGGAGGTATGCTGTCATTGTTCCCTTTTACGAGTGAAAAGGGGATCCGACTGAATGCAAGAACTATTGTGGTATCATTTTGCTGAGTGTGCCAGGCAAAGTGTTTGGGAAGGTCATTACTGATAAGGTACGAGGTCTTATATCAGAAAATGTGTGGGATGAATAAAGTGGTTTTATGCCTGATAAGGGCTGCCCTAACCAAATTTTTGCATTACGCACGATGATTGAAAAGTATCTGTCTGTTGGTAAAACAGTGTTGGCGGCATTCATAGATTTAGAGGAAGCTTATGGCAAAGTAAATAAGGAAGGTACCGAACAAATATGGTATTACGGGAAATCTCCTTAATAGTGTAAAAGCATGTGTACGAGTGAATGGTGTTTTATTGAAATGGTTTTCTATTAGTGCAGGAGTCACACAAGGTTGTGTAATGTCACTTTGGCTTTTTAATACACTGCTGGACAATTGCTAAGGACGGATCATAAACGGCTATATAGCGCATAAAAAAGTAAGTGTGGTTGGATGCCAAGTGAAATAAAATAATGTCAGAATGCCAGGATATTACAAGAAAGACAATTTTTTGTGCTTTGAAATCCAGAAGGCTTTGGAACGTGTTAAAGGGACAAACAGGCCATTTTGTGCAGAATACGTAAACGTGAAAAATGCAATTACCGTCCGCAGGCGTTCCGGCGTAAATGTCAATACGGGATATGGCAACCATGGAGGGCGATGCAAGATTCCACACGTCGTGTCATGCTCTGCACAACATTATCAAGCAGCTGTTGAGGTAATTTATCCCATTCCTCTGTCAGTGAACGGATGAAGGTGTCCTTGTTCATTGGATGGCATTGGAGACCAGCAAGACTCCTCCCCAAAGCATCCCACACATTTTCAATGGGATTCAGATCTAGAGAACGTGCTGGCCATACGAGGCGTTGAATATCCTCGCTCTAAAGACACTCCAGGACAGCGACTGTTCGATGACATGTTGCGTTGTCGTCCATGAAAATGAATCTATCACCGACAGCACCACGGAACATGCGAACATGAGGTAGCAGAACATCATTAATGTATCGTTGGCCAGTCGTAGTCTCAGTTGGAATCACATAGAGGGACGTACGGCCATTGATCATGATGCCAGCGCATACCATGACACTACATGTCGGATATCGGTCCCTTTCCTGTATGTTTGCTGGACAATATGCAGTACCACTATCACGCCAGATCAGTTTTCGTCGACAATCAGACGATAGACTGTATCTACTCTAATCTGAGAAGAGTACAGCAGACCAGTCGTTATCAGTCCAATTGCGATGTTGATGGCACCATTGCAAACGGGCGGTACGGTGACGTCTGGACAATGGGATGCACACAACAGGACGGCGGGCGTATAGTCCTCCTTCATGGAAGCGTCTGGCGACAGTTTTTCGGGAGATCTGCTTGCCAGTAGCAGCCATAAACTGATTTGCTACCTCACTAGCTGTGCTGCGCCGATGTCTTTTTGTTGATAGCACTATGTACCGATCTTCTGCATGTGTCGTACTGCGAACACGACCTCCCCTGTGACGTTTGCTACACTCTCCATTTGTTTGAAATGATTTCCAAAGCCTTGAAACAACACTGTGGCTGACGTCGAACTGCCTGGGAACATCTGTTATTTTTCACCCTTCCTCAATCTTGCCAATAATACGGCCACGGGTAAAATCCTCTAGGTGATGTCGGGAAGACATGCTGATAATTGCTAGTTCATTAATTGATTCTTTCCCTTTCAACTTTGCGTTTGAACAACAAAGGTCAATACGCGTCAAATCCTTTATATCTCTTATCAGCGCTATGACGTCACGAACAAGTTCGGCAATCCAAAATTTGCATACGCACAACACGTTTTACTGTATCCCGCACTTATGCTAATTTCCACATTTTCCTGCCTTCCATTTTATGGTTGCTATCGTTGCTATGGTAATCCGTCCTTAGCAATTGTCCGGCAGTGTATATTAATGGATGCATACATGCGTGATACCAAAATGGATAATATTGGTTTGTGTCTTGGTAATATCGGTGTATTCAGATTTCTGTATGCTGATGACACTGTCCTGTTGGCAGAGAGCACAAATGAGTTCCAGGGTATGTTGTCCCGGATGTACGAAGTTTGTATGAAATTCAAACGCAGTATACATAAGGGATTATGGTTTTTGAGCGAGGAGCTGTTAGTACTGAATGCGAGATAAGTCTAATTGTCACAGTAATTGACTAGGTGAATGAGATTTTATATTTAGGAAGTATGTTTGACAGAGAGAACAAATTAGGTGGCGAAATTAGTAGGCGAATGAATTCTTCTTTGGGAGTCATTGCTGCCTTAGGAGGTTTTTACAGGAATGATGGGTTCTCAAGGAAGTCCAGAATAGCTGTGTATGAAAGTGTAATCGTTCCTACTCTGATGTCCGTCAGTGAAACCTGGGTATTTCAGAAAAGACATAGGAGTCGTTTGTATGCTGGGGAGATGCGTTGTTTACGGGGGATTTGTGGTAAGACACGCGCTGATCATGTGAGGAATAAAGATTTGTTGCAGTTGTGTTAATGTGAGGCAAAATGTTGCTAGTAAGGTAGAGACTAATATTCTTAGGTGGTTTTTCCATGTTAAAAGAATGAGTGATGAGGTGCTTACTAAGAGAGTTTTTTCAGACCAAGTGGCAGGAAAGAAAGGTAGAGGAAGGCCAAGGAAATCATGGGAGGACCAGATTCAGGAATGTCTTCTTGAGAAAAAAGATTATGAGTATGAAGTACAAAAGGTCTTGTGTGCGGCGTGTGATGGATGTTAATGAAGCTCGAGCTGTGTGCCGAGATCGTTGTAAATGGAGACATTTGATTCACCAACAGTAAGCAAATTCTAGTTCTATCAGTTGAATGTGTACTTGGAAGATGGTCTTTATTTGAGGAGCTAACCTCTGAATCTTAGAGAACTGCTTAATGGTATGTATGTATGTATACATGTATATACAGGGTGTCCCACTCGCTACCGCCCCGCACGGGGATAACTGGTTTTCCAGTTATTTGGGGAGCAGGCGCCCCCACGGCCCGAGCTGACCTTGTGACTGGTCAACATCTGTTGTCATGCCACTGCCTGTTTTTTGTTTTGGTGCTGTTGGTGTTTGCAGGGACGGCTGTTCATCCAGCTGTTGGGGAGTCGCGGCCCCACGATCCCGAGCTGGTCTTGTGTCTCGCTTTTTCGTTTTTGTTTATTTTCTCCACTGGCTAGTTGCCCGTGTTGTATACTTTACCTAATCGCTACCACGTTATGTACTAACACTCCGGTCTTGTGGTTTTGTTACCCTCCACCACTAACTGTATTATATTAACCGCTCAGTTCGTAGGTTGCTGAGATTCCGTTTAGGTTCCCTTCCAGGACTTGTCTTCTTTGGATTTCTTTTTTCCTTTTAGCTGGTTTGGGTGCTAGACCTACCTGCATGTTTGCCGCGTGCGGAGACCCGTGAGGCGGAAATGGGATGTCTGGCGGCTGAGGTCGCAGGAGACCGGATAAGTGCCTCCTGTGTACCAACACTCCTCTTCGACCCCGGCTTCGCTGTAAACATGAGGCTAGAGACTAACCCACCTCTAGTCAGAAGTCTTGTACCAAGTTGTGTACACGGCTTTAGCGGCTTTTTGTCGTATAGCACGGCAGGGTGAGCCCGGGGGCTGTAGGATCATGCCAAAGGCGTTGGCATGACGGTACCCGGAGGCCGAAGTGTCCGCCGAGTGCGTGTGATCACAGCCAACGGACTATATCTGCAACGTATAAGCTCCAGAACTGTGTCCAGAGTCATTTTCTTGGCTTGCAGACCTCCAGTTCTCCCTTGTAGGAGCTCGGTGGTGGGTGGAGTAGTCTGCAGACGAATCTTCCTCCTTTTTTTCCATGGGTAAAAAGAACAAAAACTCCAAATTTAAGTCACCTGACAAAATGATAGTTGACAACGACTGTCCTTCGTCTTCTCAACCTACCAAGTCTCATACCCGTAAACGGTCTTTAGACCTTGACCTGGACCAAGAATGTGGAACCTCTTCTTCGGCAGCTGTACCAGTCGCTCCGAAGCGTCGTCTCCCCTCGATTGCTGTGACTACGCATGCTACTCACTTGCTTGTAGAATCCATCGATCCGCATGAGAGACTGTCCACCAGATCTCCCTTTTTCATTTCTAAAGCTTTGGACGCTGCGGTTGGCCCCTTGAAGTCTGTGAGAAAGCTTCGCTCTGGGGACCTGCTTGTCCAAACTTGCAGTGTTTCTCAGAGTAACACTTTTCTGAACCTCACTAGTCTTCAAGGCATTCCTGTAAAAGTGATACCTCACCCGTTTCTTAACACCTCTCGGGGTGTTATTTCGGAGTTTGATCTCTTGCCATGCAGTGAAGACGAATTCGTGACTGAACTTGCTGATCAAGGTGTTATTGCTGCACGTCGTATGATGTTCCGGCGTGATGGTTCCATGATTAAGTCAAAAAATGTCATCTTGACTTTTAACTCCCCGAAAGTTCCGACCGAAATCAAGGCTGGCTACTTGGTCTGTGGAGTTCGCCCGTACATTCCCAGTCCTCTGCGCTGTTTCAGGTGCCAGAGGTACGGGCATTCACAACGTTTCTGTAAGAGTTCCGCTCGTTGCGCAAATTGTGGCTCCAGTGAACATGACGGGGAAGGTTGCACTTCTGCGGCCTGCTGTGTTAACTGCGGTGAGGCCCATGCAGCTTACTCCCGCAACTGTATGAAATGGAAGGACGAGATGGCGATCCAGCGGCTCAAGACCCTGGAAGGCCTCTCGTACCCTGCTGCCAAGGCCAAGTTGGGTATACCCACCACCCGACAGCGTACTTTTGCCGCAGTAGTTCAGTCTCTGCCACAACCCGTGCAGCCCTTTGTTCCGCGCCCTGTAGCTCTCGCCGCACTTGCCAAGCGATCTACAGCTGAACAAGCGACACAGGTGGATTTCACCGAGCTCCAGCTTATTCGACCAGCTGCGTCTTCGCCTTCTCTTTTGAAGACGCCCGCCTCTTCCGGTTCCCAGCAGACAGCCTGCACGTGCGGAAGACCCGGCCCTCAATCCGCAAAGGTGTGCGGTGTCCATCAAACTGTCTCGGCCTCAGCGAGGTCCCCACCCTCACCCAACATTATAGAAGAACACGGGGGGAGGAGAGTGACAGTTCGTCCCCAGCCTCTACCAGCATTGCAGAGGAACATGGGGGGGAGGAGAGTGACAGTTCGTCCCCGCCCTCTGCCAGCATTGCAGAGGAGTGTGGGGGGAGGAGAGTGACGGTTCGTCCTTTTCCATTAGTAAATATGTTACTTTTAATAAACTTCATTAACTACCTTTTCTTCACTGCTTTCTTCGTACTCTTTTTCAACTTTTACCAAGCCTGTCTGATCTTAATCATTTTCCACGTTTTTAAAAATCTGTGGCTGATCGTTCTTTGTCTGGCGCTCTTTGGCCAAACCTGGCCCTTGCGCCAATAAAATCCAACAACCAACCAACCAACCACTCGCTACCGAACCCAAAATTTCTTTAATAATATTAACACAATGAAGATAATGCAACGAAATTTGCCGTGACCTCATTTCAGGCGAAATATGTGACATCCAAAATATGTGGCCACCATTTGCATCCAGACAGCATTGAAGCTGGCGCACCATATTGTGGAGAGTCCTTGCGAGTACGTCCGCCGTCACTGCCTGAATTTCTTCCGTGATGTTTGTTTTCAAGGCATCAATGATTCGTGGTTTCTTTTGGAAAACTTTCCCTTTTAGATATTCCCATAAAAAAGTAATCAGGAGGCGTCAGATCTAGCGAGCGCGGTGGTTTCAGACACTTCGAAATGACGCGGTCGCCGAAAAAGGACCGAATTTCGGCCATACTGGTGTGTGATGTGTGTGATGTCGATCCATCATGCTGGTAGTATCCAAAGGAGAGTTCTTCGTCGTCCAGTCGATTTACAAAGGTGTTGAAGATTTCGATATGTGCAGCTGTTGTGGTGGTTGTATCGAAGAAGATGGAACCAGGCGCCGGGTCATCCCACACCAAACACCAACTTTCTTTGAATGAAGGTGTTCTTCCTGTATCGCGTTGGGATTTTCGCTGGCCCAAATACGGGAATTTTGAGAATTGGCGTATCCGGACAGGTGAGACCACGCCTCGTCCGAGAACCACGTGTAGTCCAAAATACCCGGATTTTCCTTAAGAAATGTCTGAAACCATCGACAGTATGTCACGTGGTCAGGCTCCTTCAGTTCGTGAGCCACGGAGATACGGTACGCATGAAGCTTCGCTTTTTTCACAGCACGTTGACAAGTGCTTTTGGACAACCCTGTTTTTTGTGACAGTCGGCGAAGGGACTTCCTGGGAGACCCAAGGAGTCGGCCCTTTACATTCTGGATCGTTTCGTCGGACATTTGTGGTCGACCTCCTGCATGGTCGTCTAATAAAGTCTCCTTGGGTTTTTACGGTTTTTTCGACAATGCCCAAATGGTGAACTTGCTCGGCGGATGTCTGCCTGCAAACCTCTCCAGGAATTGCTGTTGACAAGAATCTATCTATTCTGTTTTCCACTAAGTGTAAACAATAAACATTCGCTCCTCCAGAGTATACCGATACATTTTCACACGTACACGAACAGCCCGGAACACGAGCACTCACTATCAATAACTATATTCTGTAGAAAACCTCAGCGAAATGGCGCAGCAAAGAGGCGCGTCCGGCTCTCTGGCGGACCGTTCCTGGTTAAATGCTGTCTGAAAGCAAATGGTGTCCACTCCCAGCTCATGTTGTGAAGTCATCACGATTTTTACGAAATGAGGTAAGTACATTTCAAATTTCGTTGCAATATCTTCATTGGTGTTAATATTATTAAAGAAATGCCGGGTTCGGTAGCGAGTTGGACACCCTGTATATTTGCCCAATAGTCTCGCGCCCGAAGTGTAACACTGGGTTATGAGATTGTGAAAGTAAATCAATGGAAGCAATAAAATTGTGGTTATTGTGTTATCAATAGAGTTCGTTTTCTTCACTTCTCTGAATCTAAATAGTACTCCAGCGATGACATTTTCTGGTATTACATGCAGATAGGATTAACTTAGCTACAGGTTTATTTCGCTACAGTTTAAAAGAAGAAAGCTGTGCCGGAACTACGAAATATAAGGACAACATTTTCACATCGATTTAATTAAATATTCTAATTTAGCGTCCGAAGATTTGTTCTCAAATATTTCATTAGTTGAAACGTTCTGATTGTTTGTCTTGATGCAAAATAAATTCATTTATTTATGGTCTATTTTCCTCAGTCTGGAAACCACGAATATCGGCAGACATTTCTGAATCGATGAATTCTCTGTATTGCAGATAAAACACGAGGAATTATTTGAATTAAATCTGCTTCAACAGATATGAGGTCATCATTGTGATGTTTATTGAGTCCGTACTTGAGATACACATTTTAAATCATTCAAACAACATAAATCTCTATAACGGTTCAATTATTCGGCAACTGATGTGGCATTTAGATAAAGAACTAAACATTTCATCTTGACATGGCTGACCCCATTCTGAAGGTTTATCATGAGATTCAATTCTTATGTGAATTTTCTTCTTTTTTTCCGGAAACAAAATGTTAGTTCTCTCAAGTAAAAATATTTATGTTCGAATAAATACATTTAACACTTCTAGTAAATCTCTTTTTGTCACAATTTCCTGCACTTAACCAAAATTTTTGTTTATGATACTTGGTTTGCTTTAATTTCGCGCAATGTTTTTTGTGTTGCTTTTTTCCTTGTCCCTCATTTTCACCTTTATCAACAGAACATTGGTGAAAACATCTGTTTATTAAAAACGGACAACAAAAGTAACCTGCATTATTCCGATTTAAAGTTATATCGAAAGGAAAAGTAGAGAAAAATGGTGAAAAATGTATGTATAAAGATATAGATTAAAAGTCAAAAGTGTTCAAAAAACGTTTGTGGAAATAAAAAGCAAATAAAACATATCAAAGCTCTTTAAGTAATTAAACGCAAATAGATAACTGTTTGAAACTGCATAAAGAACTGAAGTACTAAAAAAATCAGCACTTTGGGGAAATAACAAGTTAAAACAATAATTCTTATGCGACTCTTATGAATTCCATTTCTTTTCACGCTCATATTGAAAAACAACAATTGTTAAAGCCACATGCGACCCTTTTGAGTTCCATTTTTTCGCACGCTCCTATTGAAAAACAATAATTGTTAAAGCCACATGTGACCCTTTTGAGTTCCATTTTTTCGCACGTTCCTATTCCTATTGAAAAACAATAATTGTTAAAGCCACATGCGACCCTTTTGAATTCCATTTTTTCTCCCGCTCCTATTGAAAAAAAAATGTTAAAGCCACATGCGACCCTTTTGAATTCCATTTTTTTTCACGCTCCTATTGAAAAACAATAATTGTTAAAGCCACATGCGACCCTTTTGAATTCCATTTTTTCTCCCGCTCCTATTGAAAAAAAATGTTAAAGCCACATGCGACCCTTTTGAATTCCATTTTTTTTCACGCTCCTATTGAAAAACAATAATTGTTAAAGCCACATGCGACCCTTTTGAATTCCATTTTTTCTCCCGCTACTATTGAAAAAAAAAATGTTAAAGCCACATGCGACCCTTTTGAATTCCATTTTTCTCACGCTCCTATTGAATTACTGAATGACAATAAGCCTTACATTAGTGAAATATTGCCTCTCAACTCTTTCAAATTTCTCATTGGGGAACGCATGCATGCGTATCAAGATTTCCTAATATGGAAGTGAGTAGCGATTCTGAGCCGGATTTTGTTTTGCTAAATTGAGGTTCCTAATGTCCGCTGGAATCCGTAAACAAACACTGCACTGAAAATAACGTTGTTTTTTTTTATTTATTTCATGCAAATGCGTGCTCCTAAAGTTTTTTTTTTATATCGGAATGATTAAAAAGTCATTGCCGCTTTCTGAAAGTTAATGAAAATGTGTAAATGCATAAACGCAAAAGTTTCAGTCTTCGAAATAGAGGCTATTGTGCTCGATGGTCCTATATCATCGTGATGGCGGACCTTGAATCCCCATAAGAAAAAAACGTCTTTAATTTCGAAGCAAAAAGGTCTTGAACCAGTTCAATATCGTGGATGTTTTGGAAGCTTTTCCAACGATGAAATGTGCCATTGACGGGAATAAACGACAGACCGAAGACGCATGTTCCAGACTACAAGGTGGGTGGGGGCATTAGCTCCACACCCTCTAGTTCCAGTATATTTTCCTTAGTTGACGGAGCACAAAGAGCAAGAGCATTATCCTCTTGGGGATAACCCCTTTTCGGTTCACCACAGCAGAATACGTTCGGCGTTTATATTCTTTGATACAACCACTCGAACGCGCCACAGTACAGCTGTTCACTAATGCCTCGGCCATCAATTAGGTTGATGCATAAGTTCACCCCGTTTTATTTCACGAGTATGGAAATGGCCAGTTGTGGAAATGTGGAAATCGTCAGATGTGTATAAAAATGTAGCTAGTAAAATCGTGTATCTAAATCATATTGCGTTGTGCGATTTGTGGCTAATGGCTTTTTGCTTTTCAGGTCCGGAAGTATGGAGTGTCAAGTAGATTGGAATAAACATTTTCGACATCTGCTCCACTACGAGATTAACAAGGGATCCACAGCCGCCGAAGCTACTCGACAAATTTGTGCTGTGTATGGGGAGGGCGTTATTGCTTCGAGGACACCCCGCAAATTGTTTGAACGGTTCCGAGGTGATAATTTTGACCTCAATGACCCTCCACGCTCAGGTCGTTAATCTCACTTTGATGACAATCGTTTGACCCATCTCATCCATGTGGAGCCGCGCCAAACCACACGCAAATTGACCACTGAGATAGACTGTGATCAGGCCACTGCTGTGTGACACCTGGAACGCATGCCTCACACTCTCACCTAGGAAAACAAGAATCACCGTGTTGCCATATTCCTCGCTCTCCCGTTATCGCGAATATTCTCAGCAACACAACACATTTCTGTCACGTATTGCTACTGGAGATGAAAAGTGACGCCTGTTCGTGAATTTCACGCATCGGAGGGAATGGCTAAGCCAAAACAAGGCGCCGACACCACGTCCAAAACATGACCTTCATTATGCGAAGACCATGTCGTGTGTCTGGTGGGACATGGAAGGCATTCCTTCACTGGGAAATGCTGCCGAGGAATAGGACCATCAACGGTGCACTCTATTGCGAGCAACTCCGCCGTGTGGAGGTAGCAATTCAGCAAAAACGGCCACATCGGCGCCCCAGTGTCCTTCTCCAACATGATAGCTCCCACCCTCTCATTCCTAAACATGACCAAAATGGCCATTCTTGACATGAAATGGGAGATTCTTCCACATTCGGCCTATTCGACAGAGGTTGCAGCTTCACACTGTCAACTGCCCACACAGCACAGAATATTTCGCATATGTTACAAGTACGTAGCACTGAAATATTGATACTTTTCATACACGTTGCGCAATGTAACAGTAATGTTTCAGAAACATTACGGTTGCGTCAAAATGTCCTCAAACGTTACATAACTTTGAAACATAACCGATACGTTACAGTGAAAGGACTTTGTAACTTCTACATACCAACTTCATGTTACTGTTACGTCTTTGAAAGCTATTTGTGACTTCGTTACATTACTGTTACGTATTTGAGATATATTTGCGACATCATCATATCACTGTTACGTGATAATAGGGGGTTTCTGTAAAAACGGGTTTGAACATGCTGGTTCAAGGAGACATGTGGTCGATTCCTGGTTAATCATGATGTCAGTCGCAGCCTTTGTTTTTCACGTCATCTTCCCGACCGTCTTTTGTCCGCCATTTTCTCTTTGTGTTTAACCATAAGATTTTGTGTGCCACGTGGTCCTACCGAACATGTTTCTTTCCCCAATTTTTTTAACGTCCCCACATGGTCTCACCGATATCTTTTCTACGCTATTTGGTTTTTCCCCATCAGAAAATATTTCGGTGGAACGTCACGACGCTAGGGAAACTTTCTTTCCAAGGAAATACATATCCTTGAAGATTATGCCAGGTTCGAACCCCTGTCCAGCTGGTTTCTAGGCAAATGCATTATCCCACTCAACCATAGGATGCCACACGCTTACATCGTTCGGTAGGAACTAATGAGAAGGCCAGTCCTTTGCGAATAGGTTATTTAATAGAAATACATGATTTTTTTCCATCGATCATTTTATTTTTCTGTAGGATGACTTGAATTTCTTCATATTAATCAGCGAAATGTACCTTTTAATGCATATCTTACTCTATTTTTGTTATCAAAACTTGCGTAGTCATTAAATTTCTCAATATATCAACATTATTTCTTTTTCTACCTTTACAAACTAACAACTACTTTTATTGAGACGTTTTTTTCTGATTCAAAACCAACAAACGTTATAAGATATTATACACTGGCGTGCAAAACTTAAGAACGGACGCTAGTGTACGCTAACTAGCTAACTCCGGCTACCGAGAAGTGGTCACCGGAGACCTGGACACATTGGAATTTCCGTTCCATACAACTGTTTTACATAATCACATTTCATGTGGCTATATTCCCTACTACTTGAGCAACTATTTTTCATAAAATATTTTTTTTTAATATTTTATTTTCAGTAAGAAATTTAGACATTTCCATGATTTTCGGGCCAAAGACAAAGCGGAGAACTGGAGACGTAAATTTTAAGGGGCCACATAAAAATTGCGTTCTGGACAGCTCCGTGGCTAAGTCTTCCGAGATTGGTTATCTGACACACATAACATTTCCGTAACTTCGTATATTCTTATTTACGATATTTTTCAAAGTTTATAAATTACAGCTAAACAAATTCTCTGCTGGTATGTAGAAACCCAGGAAACTTATCGGGGGTGAGGAGGTGCTTAAAACCTAAAATATGAAATATAAAGAATTTCTTGTCCGATCAGGACATTTTCACATGTGCTTACCCAGGAAACCTGTCGGGGGGTGGGGGATACCAAAAGTGTAGAATATAAAGCATTTCTCGTCCGATCGGGATATTTTCAGCATTTACAAGCAGAGATACTTTATGTTTCATATTTCAGGTACCCCTCCCCACTACGAGAGGTTTACTGAGTCAGGTCATGCACTCAGACATTTTGTTGACATGTAAGTTGCAAATGCTGAAAATCTTCAGATCGGAACAGAAATTCTTTATATTTTTTACTTTTAGTGCACCCCCCCCCCTCCCTCCTCGACCAGTTTCTTGAAGCAGCAGATGCCCTCAGATAATTTGTTGACTTGTAGGTTGTAAATGCTGGAAATCTACCGATCGGAGCAGCAGTTCTGTATATTTTATACTTTTGTGTTACCGCCCCCCGCCCCCCGACAAGTTTCCTGAAGCAGAAAATGCCCTCATATAATTTGTTGACTTGTAGGTTGTAAATGCTGAAAGTCCCCTGATTGGACCAGAAATTCCTTATATTTTACACTTTTGGCATTGACCTTTCCGGCAGGTTTGCTGTGTAGGCACATCTCCTCAGATCTCAGATAATGTGTTGACTTGTAGCTTGAAAATGCTGTGAATTTCCGAACCGGACCAGAAACTCTTTACATTTTACACATTTGGTATCCTCTCCCCGCCCTTTGACAGGTTTTCTGAGTCAGCACATGCCCTCAGATAATATGCAGACTTGTAGTTTGTAAACCCTGAAATCTTTTGTTGAGTTGTATTGAGTTGTATATTACAAACATTTTTTATGAAGAATTACATTAATAATCGCAATTAAGAAAATACGAAGTTACGGGAAATATTTATGACTCAGATAACGAACCTCTGGGGGTTGTGGCCACGAAGCGGTCAAAAAGGCAACTTTTGTACGGTCCCTTAAAAGGTTTGTGGGCATTTCTCCGGTGGCCAGTTCTCCTATACCCAGCTAACTCGAGTACGATTGTATCACCGAAGAATATCCCAGCAGCACATGGAACCACTACAAGAGTGCTTCGATGACGCCGTTGCCAAATCAAAAATCTTAAATATCGCCGGAATGTAGCATCAAGGTAGCAATTATGTACAATGGAAACTCTAAAGCATTAATATCGTTGAATGCTATTTTTAACGTAACCGTAATGTACAAAGAGTTATGTTCCAAATTAGATGTTGCTGGAACGCAATTGTAAAATATCTCTGAAAGTGTAACGAAAATAAGAGATCGTGACATTACTGATACATATCTGAAACGTTTTGCGCTGTATGGGTGTTCCGATCTCTGTCGAATGCACTCCGTGGTAGAACGTTCAATAGTGATGTTGATCTCCAGAATTTCCTTGACAATTTCTTCTCAGCAAAACCTGCAATTTTTTTTAAGAATGCCATTGCAGACCTATCTAGACGTTGGGGCACCATCGTAAACAATAGAGGGGGATACATAGTTGATTGATTCCGTTTCACTTCTGATGTAATACATTCCTCTAGTGCGGTGAAAAAAAACGGCATGAACTTATGTATCAACCCAATCGAACCGATTTCCAATAGATGGAGCTCTCACACTTCCACCATACGCATAGCAAATCGTGACCTGTTTTTGCCACGTCTTTTGTAAAAAAAGATCGTGCTTATGTTAACGGTTTGCCCGTCTGCCCGTGCGTTCGTCAGACCGTCCATCAGTCCGTCCGTCCGTCCGCCTGTACCCACGATATCTCTGGAACTATTAGTCCGATTTGAAAAATTTCTTTATTCATTGGAAAGCTTGAAATATAAGAATGATGATCCTTCATTTCTTTTTTTTTTACGATATACAATTTTGCCGCTGGAAGGCGGAAACGCAGATGATGTCGAATTCAAAAATACGTTTTATTCCACATATTTGCTTCTAAACATCCGATTGAAAAAAAAATTTTATCTTCCGATTCCACTTATGTCGAAAAGCATTTTAGATATAGGTACGTTTTCAAATTGAGCATAGATTTTCCGCTAGGGGGCGTAAAAGTAAATTACATTTTTCCCGATAGCTCTTCTTCTAAAACTCCAATTTAAAAAAAAATTTCTTCAGCGGATACATCTCTTGATGAAAAATATTTTGCATATACTTTCTAATTTTTGGTAATAAATACTTTGGCCACCAGGGGTCCTAAGAGTTAATTTTTGCTTCTGATGTAATTGCCATAACATCTGAGCTCCTAAAATCTTGATTGAAAAAATTATTTCGCGGACTGAATCCACTCACATCGATAAACCTTTTCGGAATATTTTATTCTTAAAATATTCCACAGTTCCTCCGCCAGTAGGCGTAGATGTATATCCAATATCTCTACTTCTAGGAGTCCGATTTGAAAAATTCCTTCTTTGTTGGATAGTGTTTTCAGTGTGACATGATTTTCACATAATTTCAAAATTTTCAAGTAATTCATAGACTTTTCGCTCGTGGGCGTAAATGTAAATTGTGTTTCCTCCTATATCTCGGCTTCTAAATCTCCGATTTGAAAATTTCTTTCTGCACCGGATACAGCTCCTAATGGGAAATCCTTTGCACATAATTTCTAATTTTTGTAAAAAATGGTTTGGCTACCAGGTCGCGTAAGTTTTAATTTCCGTTTCTGATGTATTTGCAGCAAAATATGAGATCCTAAAATCTCGACTGAGAAAAAAAGTCGTTTGTTGACCAATACTACTCATGTCGACAAACCTTTTAGGAATATGTTTTTCTTGAAATATTGCATGGTTTCTACGCCAGGTGGCCTAGATATATATTTTATTTTTGTCAATATCTCTACTTCTAGGAGACCGATTTGAAAAATTCCTTCTTTGCTGAATAGTGTTTCCGATGCAAAATGTTTTTCCTCTAAATTCAAAATTTTCAAGTAAATCAAGACTTTCCGCTAGGGGGCACAAATGTAAATTGCGTTTTCTTCGTTATTTCTGCTCCTAAAACTCCGATTTGAAATATTATTCCTGTATCGCATACATGACCTGATGGAAAATATGTTTCACATAATTTCTGTTTGGCAAAGAATAGTTTGGCCACCAGGTGGCATAAGTGTTAATATCTGCTTGTGATGTATTTGTAGCAAAATCTGGGATCCTGAAAACTCGACACATTTTTTTTCTTCTTGGATCGATGCCGCTCATATGGATATAAACCTTTTGAGAATACTTTCTTCCTAAAATAATGCATGGTTTTCCCACCAGGGGATGTAAGGTCACATCTTATTTTTGACGATATCTCTGTTTCTAAGAATCCTATTTAAAAAATTATTTCTGTGTTGGAGAGCGTTTCCGGTGCGAAATGTTTCTGATATAAATTCATGTTTTTCTTAACGTCTGCAACCAGAGGGCGTAAGCTCATGATTCCGTTTACAGCAATATCTGAGGGATTAAAAACCCGATTGAAAAACTTCTTTCTTCCGTCAGATACTATTGTTTTACATACCGGGTCCATTGACTTTGAATAGCTTTGATAAATTTAAATTTGCGTCAGAACGGATTCAAAAGACGTGCTTATTACACCCGAAAATTCGGTGTGATCTTTCTTGTTGGAACTGTTCCTGGTGGCCTTTGAGGATCTACACACTGTTTTTTCGTGTCAGGATTCCAAAAAAATACTCACTTTTCATCATATGTCACAATTCGCCTTAAGAAATGGTCGTCTTGTGTATTTTCCAGCAGTTGATAACAAATACAAGCATACGTCACTGAGTTTGAGCAGCAGTCTGTTCATGGGCTACTTGTCGACGGTTTCCGTGCGTCTTCTCGTGCTTGCGCAGTTCGCCAACATTTATGGGGTGAGGTATTCCCAGCTCATTTGACAGTTGTCTAGTGCTTGTGCACGGATTTGACTCTACGGCTTGGCACAAAGTTTCAGAATTCCCCGTCCAATGTTTTACAGCACGTGTTTTGTCTTCAAGGCTGCAGTCTCTAATTTTAAATCGCTGAAACCAAAATCTTGCTTTTCCTTACAACGCACAAATTTCCCTCGCTGCAACTGACAGAAGTCAACATTTTTTAAACGAAAATCAGTAATAGCAACCTGTGCTGCTCCTGTTTATCTCAACTAGAAGATACCGGTTCTTCGGTCATGCGTTGTTCTTATCTGCATAACGCAAGCGCACCAAGTAATTGCCTGACACAGACAGAACGACTCTTCCAAACGTTAATAATTTTTGGATTTCCGTAATACCTGTATTATTCCAGATAATATGCTTACAATATATGTTCATTATTTCCGCAAAAAAAAACTTTGGACTGGAACAATCGCTTACACTACTGTATTTTCTCTTCTGCTTTCCTCGGAAAGCATTTGAAGATATCATATAGATTTGCTATGCTTGTTTAGTTTTCCTCTTTCCTCTTCCAAAATAGTCCCAAACTGTAATAATCTCCCAAATTTCATTACATTTCTTTAAGTGAGTATTACACTGATTCTGTCGTTCGCGAAATTTTCATCGAGTTTTGCGGGTTTTTTTTTTTATATTGGAGGTTTAACGACCACCGTGAGCAACTCAATGGGCTATAAGCAGTCGCCCGTCCCTAATTTCGGGTCACTGGTTCCAGGGAAGGGAGAGAGCCAGTACCGTAAGACAAACACAACATCCATGCCTGACCGGGATTCGAACCCAGACCCCTTAGTGACGAATGATCAGAGGCCAGCGCCTTAGACCACTGCGCCACCGGGACGGCTTTGCGGTTTTCTCGAAAATAAAACCGTTGTGTGGAGTGACTCGAAACATTTATATTTGATGAATCTTCTGAATCCAGTTTACCCCCCCCCCCCCAACACACACACAGAAAATACGTACGACCATTGTCCTTTAATGAGTTGACGCTTACATACACTTAATGTACAAAACATTAGAGATACGTACCAAAGAGCTTATTGGTCCTCCTCCACCAGATGCTGCAGGGTTTCCGGAGGTAACGTCAGCCATACAGGCTGCAGCATTATCCATGACCGCGCCCGAGATGTCTGTCGAGGGTCCAGTGGATCTTATGTTTTAACTAGATGACATTCCAGAGAGCAACCCCAGGGTTTAAATCCGGGGACATGTGAGAGCCACTGGACGGTTCCAAACTCAGATGAGTGTTCTTAGAGCCATGACTTGGTTGTTGCGGCCCTATTGGGGCTGTGCATCGTCCAGCTGGGGCAGACCATTTTGCGCAGGATGCGCGAAGGCCATCAAATCATGTAGGTTATCAACCAGCATATGATGGTCGCGCAGCAGTAAAGGATATCTCCAGTCACACAAAGGGACCTATTGTGTTCCATGAGAAGGCTCCCCGAACAATCACTGAACCACCATCACCTTTATCAGAGCCGAACTAATACGACGGGGCCATTGCCTCAATCTCTCTACGCCACACCCGCACCCTACCGTCAGGTCGGTACAGCTGCAAACGGGATTCATTTGACCACATGACGTTGTTCGACTCTTCTAGTGCCCAATTTTGATGTCCCTGCACCAGGCGGGGGTGATGTCCGATGATGAGCAGTCAACAGTGGCACAGGAGTTGGTCATCTTCTCCCGTAGCTCAGAATATGCAGCGTGCGACGTTACGTTCACTCGCTAACGATGAATGGGCCTCCGACATTTAGCGCTGGATGCGATTTGCGGTGCTGTTGCTAAGCGGTCGGGCTGTACGAATCTCGATAATCTATTGGGCTGTCGGAAAAGTCATGAAGTATTTTGGCTTCCGATGGCGGTTGGGCGGTTATGGAAGTACCAGAAACATGCGCAGCTCTGTTATCGTTATGGCATTCGACAGGTGTCAGTTCTATTTGCAGTCTAAAAGAAATAGTGAGCGATTTGGTTGATATGCGGAGATTTGACACCAAGTTGAAGATGGAAGACCAAACTGTACATTTTCGCCATATTTTACTGTTTTATTTCCGTAAAGGGAAGAATGCGCGCGTCAAGCTTGTGAAAAGTCGCGTAAAGTGTACAATGATAATGCTCTACAAGAACGTCAGTACCAGCGGTGATTCGCAAAGTTCCGTGCTGGTGATTTTGACCTGAACGATGCTCCTCGGTCCGGGATGCCCAAAACGAGGTTGATGACGACCAAATCAAGGCATTGGTCGAGTCAAACCCACGTTACAACACACGAGAGATTACAGACACATTGCACATCCATCACTCAAGCGTTCACGACCACCTGAAGAAGCTGGGATACGTAAGCAAGCTCGGTGTGTGGGTTCCTCGTGAACTCAAAGAAGCTCAATTGACGGCGCGTATAAACATCTGCAATATGCTCATTAAACGTGAGGAAAACGATTCTTTTTTTGAAGCGACTGATAATTGGTGACGAAAAGAGGAATGTGTACAGCAATGTGCTGCGCAAACTGTCTTGGTCTCGACGTGCTGATTCGCCTCAAACGACATCCAAAGCAAGCCTTCGTCAGCGGAAGGTTCTGGTCTCAGTGTGGTGGGATTTCGAAGGTGTCGTGTTTTTCGAGCTCCTACCACGGAACCAAACAATCAATTCGAATCCGTACGGTCGGCAATTGGACGGTTTGGACGAATCCATCATCCAAAAACGTCCAGAGCTCGTTCATCGTAAAGGTGTTGTGTTCCATCACGACAACGCAAGACCACATACAAGTTTGATCACCCGCCAAAAAATATTGGAACTTGGGTGGGATGTGTTACCACATCCAGCATACTTGCCTGACCTTGCGGCGCCAGATTTCCACTTGTTTCGCTCTCTTCAACAGTCCTTGCGTGGTATGACGTTCAATTCAGATGAGGCTGTAAATCAGCACCTTGTACAGTTTTTCTCCACGAAAGACAGGTCCTTCTATAAACGAGGCTTTCTGCAGCTCACTGAAAGATGGCAAAAGGTTATCGAACAAAACGAGCATTATATCGTTGATTGATCTTTGTTCTTTCTATCAATAAATTACCTTTGCAAAACATGGCTAAAATGCGCCATGACGTTTCCGACAGCCCAATACATCGATCAATCAATGACGGCTGGTCAGCCATTGCTTGCTCTCTAGGCGAAGGTACGTCTGTTGATGGTATACTAGCGGTACACCCTTGATACGGTTGCCTTCGGGGATCCAATTTTTCCAGGAGCTTGGGCTATAGAATGACCAACCTGTCTTGCGACTACAATACGTCCGCTCAGATTACCACATCTGCCTGTATTTGTCGATTGCGATACACTGTTACGAAGCTCTTCTCTAAGTACATTTATCTTCTGCGTTCGGTTTGGTCCTGTTCTACTCTGTGTGGAGGATGCCCATGTCAACTGCCCATCACCCGTATCTCTAATGTTTTGTCTACTGAGTGTATTTTTTACCTTTTTCAACCGTTGGTTGGAGAACCCTGTATGCTCCAGCTCTGTCCGTCTGTCTGTATGCCCGTCCGTCAACACGATAACTCGGGTAAAAATGGTACCATTTTCATGAAATTTTTGTATGTGGTAGGGAACCACCTGAGGACGAACCCTATTGAAAATGAACGAAATGGGGTCAAAGGTAATGCATCATAACTTACGTAAACATGCTTCAATTACGACATAAGTTTAACATGTTGTTCCAGAGCTATACTGCACCGGTTCTCTTGAATATCATCGAAATGGAATCGAAGGTCAGGACACGGGATCGGGATTTATTCCACAGCCATTACCCACCTAACCTGACTAAAAATGCTTCTATTGCGACAAAAGTTTAACATGTTGTTATACTGAACATATTCTCTTGAATATCATCAAAATGTAATCGAAGGTCAGGACACGGGATCGAGATTTATTCCACAGCCATTATCTTCCTAACCAGACTAAAAATGCTTCTATTGCAACAAAACGTTAGTATGTTATGGCGGAGGTCTACTGAACCGGTTCAGTTTAATATCATCAAAATGGGATCAAAGGTCAGGACACGGGAGGGAGTTTTATTCCATAGCCATTATCTTCATAACTTGATTCCTTCTCCCCTTGCCTGTGCCGCGTTTGCTGCGGTGGGACGTTAGCACGCTGAAATGGTTGCTCGGAGTGTAATGTTACTGGGTATAATGCAGGTAAGTATGTAGGACAGTTTATAATTTCCGCACTTAACGGGAAACCGTAAACTCCTCAAACCATCATTTTTCTGAACTTTACTTTGATGTACTTTTCTATCAGGGCACACTGCTCCCCCTTCTGAAAATATAAGTATTTTACCTGCTGTGGCGCAGCGCACTGTAGGATCAGGATTCTAAACCTACTATAGGAATTTCTTCTTCTTCTTCTTCTTATAACTTGAGTACTAATTTCTGGTATGTCGGAAAGCGTATCATAATCAATGCACTGCATGATTTTACTAACTTGTCTTTCCTTGCAATGAATATTAAGTATTTATGCAGCCGTTTTGAAAAGACTTCGCGTTTTACTTTCACATGATGTTATACGTTGATCTCAATTTGTTTATATACCCATTGAATACTGCTGAGAAAATTGTACAGCGGTTGATCATTAATGACTTCCGACGACTTTTGGCGGCGGAATAGGCACATGTGAACCCGTGTCTCCCAAAGTCATTACGCGTTCTGACAAGAGGACGTGGTTTAGCTGGAGTTTGAATAAAGACTGAGTGCTGAAAAATGGAAGCCGCCCTGATGGCGCAGTGGTCTAAGCGATGGCCTCTGATCATTCGTCCGAAAGGGGTACAGGTTCTAATCCCGGAGAGGCATGGATGTTGTGTTTGTCTTTTGGCACTAGCTCTCTCCCTTCCCTGGAACCAGTGACCCTAAGTTAGGGACGGGCGACTGCTAATGCCAGCAGACGCTGGATCATTGAGTTGCTCATGGTGGTCGTCAAACCTCCAATAAAAAAAATGGATTCAATTGAAAATAGTAACCTGACTGAAAACATGGTCCGACTCAGAGATATGCGCGGTTATTAGGTTTCTTTGGGCACGGAAAACAGCTGCAGTGGATATTCATCACTAACTGCAATAAGTGTGTGAGCTGCCGCAGACACTCCACAATAATGCCATTTCGGACGCTGTACAGGGACGTCTAAATAACCACGTTCCATTCTCCAGTACACTAGTTAATTTCCGCAATGTGTTGCCTGTAATCAGGGACGAGCTGCCGCAGACTCTCAACAATAATACCATTTCGGACGCTGTACAGCGGCATTTAAATAACCACATTCCATTCTCCAGTACGCTGGCCAATCTCCGTAAAGTGTTGCCTGTAATCAGGGATGAGCTGCAGCAGACGCTGGAAGCTGGCTTCTCTCTGTTTACAGATCATTTCGGACGCTGTACAGCGACGTCTGAATAACAAAGTTCCATTCTCCAGTAATCTGGCTAATTTCTGTAACGTGTTGCTTGCATTCAGGGACGAGCTGCCGCAGATACTCAAGAATAATGCCATTTTGGACGCTATATAGCAACGTCTGAATAACCACGTTCCATTCTCCAGTACACTGGCTAATCTCCGTAACGTGTTGCCTGTAATCAGGGACGAGCTGCCCCAGATACTCAACAATAATACCGTTTCGGACGCTGTACAGCGACATCTGAATAAGCACGTTCCATTCTCCAGTATGGTGGCCAATATCCGTAACGTGTTGCCTGTAATCAGGGATGAGCTGCAGCTTCTTCCTGATTACAGACCATTTCGGACGCTGTACAGCGACGTCTGAATAGCAAAGTTCCATTCTCCAGTACTCTGGCTAATTTCTGTAACGTGTTGCTTGCAATCAGGGACAAGCGGCCGCAGACACTCAATAATAATGCCATTTCGGACGCTGTACAGCGACGTATGAATAACCACGTTCCATTCTCCAGTACACTGGTTAATCTCCGTAACGTGTTGCCTGTAATCAGGGACGAGCTGCCCTATACACTCAATAATAATGCCATTTCGGACGCTGTACAGCGACGTCTGAATAACCACGTTCCATTCTCCAGTACACTGGGTAATCTCCGTAACGTGTTGCCTGTAATCAGGGACGAGCTGCCCTATACACTCAATAATAATGCCATTTCGGACGCTGTACAGCGACGTCTGAATAGCCACGTTCCATTCTCCAGTACACTGGGTAATCTCCGTAATGTGTTGCCTGTAATCTGGGACGAGCTGCCCCAGACACTCAACAATAATACCATTTTGGACGCTGTACAGCGACGTCTGAATATCCACGTTCCATTCTCCAGTAGACTGGTTAATCTCCGTAATGTGTTGCGTGTTATCAGAGACGAGCTGCCCCAGACACTCAACAATAATGCCATTTCGGACGCTGTACAGCGACGTCTGAATAACCACGTTCCATTCTCCAGTACGCTGGCCAATCTCCGTAACGTGTTGTCTGTAATCAGTGATGAGCTGCAGCAGAGGCTGGACGCTGCAGCTTTTCCCTGATTACAGATCATTTCGGACGCTGTACAGCGACTTCTGAATAACAAAGTTCCATTCTCCAGTACTCTGGCTAATTTCTAAAACATGTTGCTTGCAATCAGGGAGGAGCTGCCGCAGACACTAAACAGTAATGCCATTTCGGACGCTGTACAGCAACGTCTGAATAACCAGGTTCCATTCTCCAGTACACTAGCTAATCTCCGTAATGTGTTGCTTGTAATCAGGGACGAGCTGCCGTAGACACTCATCAATAATGTCATTGCAAGTATGCTTCGTAGGTGTCAAAACGTTTTTCGACACACATGTGGTGTTTACCAGTAATTGAAATCCAGTGGCATGGACATTCTCTGAAATTACTATTTTGTCTATATTGCAGTTCTAGTTTGTTGTGTGTAGAAATCGCACAATAGCCTCACTGATGTTATTTCAGTGCGTTTTTCTTGAGTCCGATAAATATATCCTTGATTTCATGCGATATTCCTAACTTTTGGTGACCAGTGTAATTGCTTAAGTTCACGAAATATAATAAGCACACCGGACAAAAGAATTAGTCACTCGTGGCAGAACTTTTCTAATAACGGGTAACGGCGCCTCTTGCCTTGGTATCATCATGACTGTGGTGTGATAATGATTCTACGAGGCTGCAGATGTATTGAACATCGATTTACATCCACTCGTGCGTCAATTGGTCCCGAAGTTCCACCAGAGTACGTGGTTGTCTATTGCGGCGTTTCACGTTCTGTTTCAAATGATACCACAAATTTTCAATAGGATTTAAATCCGAGGATTTGGCTGGGCACTCGAGGTGTGACAGTGTTGCTGATTGTTCGTCGTGCCACTCAGACACAGATTTAGTACTGTGCACGCGGCAATTGCCATCTTGGAAGACTGGAGTGGCAATGTGATGCTGCTCATGGCGATGTAGGGCAAAGGGCAACACTTCAGCATTCAGAATGCGAAGGCACGCATTCCGGTTGAAATGCATCGTCACTGCAACGTGAGGACCAATTTCTTGGTACGAAAAACATCCTCAAAACATCACAGAACCCCCTCCAGCTTGAACACACCTTCAACGCAATCAGATTTAAGTCTTCATTGGGCCTGCGATGCACTCGTCGCTTCCTATCATTAGAATACAAATAGGAACCTGACTCACGAGACCAAATTACTTGATTTCAATCCTCCACAGTAAATTTTTGGTGCCTCAGAGCCCTTTGATAACGTAGGCCTTTGTGACTTGCTGTTAAATGAGGCCTCTTCCGTGGTACTCTGCTGCACATGTCCACCTCATGCAGTTCTCGTCGCGAAGTCCTTTCGGAAATTGGTTGGAGTGGACTTTCATTGACTGTTTGGAGCAATTGTTGCCTGTTTTGAAACCGATTTGCAGTTAGTAGGCGTGAAACATGGCTGCAGTCCCTTTTGGTGAGAATCGTTTTATGGCCGCAGTTACGTCGCCAATTTTCAATTGACTGCGAACTACACGACTGTTTGTAGACCCGCTGGACAGTACGCTTCGACACACCAACAAATTGGGCGGCTTCGTTCACTTTGTGTCCGTGGGCACGGCCAAACACGATGGCTCTTTTTTCACTCAGTAACGTTTGTCTTACGACACATATTGCAGACTAAATTCAACACACACGCTGCTCTTCACCACAGCATGAGACAGAAATGATCCAGGAGATCTCGTAAGTGCTACTTATCTCCCAATAAGGCTAAGACAGTGCCCTCTGTGCAACCGGTAACTTCGTACTGTCATTTCTGTTAGGAGATGTAATTCTTTGTCAGGTGTGCTTATGTAAATTAGCGTCATTCTCAACTCCAGCTCCCATTTCCGAAAGCTGTCAGTCGGTCTTTCTTTGTCACCGTGAGTTTAAAATAGAGACAGCTACTCAATTATAATACACTGGCGGAAAGTGGAAAAAGAACACCAAGAAGGAGACGTCTAATACCAACGAAATTTATACAGCATAATTACGGAATACAGAGGATAACGTGATCAAAACATTTTGGCAAAATACAGCTGTATTTGCTGGTAAACTGAAAAATAACATTCGCATGTATCATGGTTAGTACGAGGTTGAACCACCATGAACTGCGTCACACTGTGCAATTCTGGCATGGAGTCTGTGTTACAGATTTTGGATGTAAGTTTGGGGTATTGAGTTCCAAGCATCCTCAACCTGGATGCGTAAATCGGGAATGGTCGTGGCTGGCCGCGGAGACTGGATAAGTCGTTGTCCCATAAAATCCCACACGTGCTCAATGGGGGACAAATCCGATAAACGTGCAGCTCATGGAAGTTGTCTCACACCCTGAAGTGTATGCTGCGTTGCACGTGCCTTGTGTGGGCGTGCGTTATCTTGCAGGAAAATACCACGATGGACCGACCTTACAAATGGCGCAACAACGGGCTGAATGATGTTGTTGATGTAGGAGGTGCTGTTCAACGTACCCGGTACAAACACTAGTTGTGTACGGGAGTGATAGTTGATCGCTCCCCACACCAGGAGACCAGATGTAGGCCCTGTGCATCGCTGGCGGATGCAAGAAGGGTGCAGACGCTCCCCTGTGCGTCTGCGAACAAGCATACGGCCATCGGAGGCTCCCAAGCAGAATGTGCTTTCATCACTGAACACGACAGATCGCCATTGCGTTCTCCAGTACAGACGTTGGCGACACCACTGCAGCCGTTCCTGACGGTGGGCTAGAGTCAGAGGTACACATGCCAGAGACACACGTGCACGTAGTCCTGCATCCAGTAGACGGTTGCAGGTTGTTCGCACAGTCACCTCAGGTGCAAAGGCAGCTCGGATTTGTGTCGCAGTGGATGTTCTGCTTGACATCGCCGCTCTTCTTATGCGTCGATCGGTCCGCTCATCAGTCCGTCTGTGACTCCCGGTTCCACGTCTTCTCGTGTGGGAATGTTCCTCGGACCATCTACGCCACCATCGTACCACCACCGATACTTCCCGTCCACTTCGCTCCACAATACGACGATACGACCACCCGGCCTCGAGGATTCCGTCTAGACGACCTCGCTCACAGTCCGATAACTGCTGAAATCGTACACGTCTTCCATGTACAGGCATAGCAGCTTCTTCAGGGTCTTCGCACGTGTCCGTACGCCGACGACTGATTACATTCACTTCGCCGTACTCCTTAAATACCACCGACGATAATTTGCATATTATGCCGTGCTGTGGCGTAAGCGCTCACCGGTTGGTCCCGAAATTAACATCACACCTACGTAATCTCGACCCTATTAACATATGTAAATTTCATGATCGTCCGCCAATTCCTTCTTGGGGTTCCTTTTTCACTTTCCGCCAGTGTATATGCTCCAGATGCAGCTATGAATGCAAGCATGTCTAAAAAACCTCGACACTACTAAATAATTGATATGACTTTCAATCCTATACTTCAGAAAAAAACACGTTCGTCGAGAATTTTTTTTTTTTTTTTTTTGAGAAATTGAACTTGTCAAGGCCCCTCGAACATGAATGTTGAAAACACATGGTGTATCGCCAGAATATTCTTCAAATCTTAAACAGTCTTTCTTTATTTATTCCAGTGTAGCGTTCGTAAACACACACTCACACATCTGCGCGCTGGCGCTCACATTTTATCAGCTGTAATAAGGCGTCGTGTTGATATTATTCTCTTGAAAATTTATGAAATATTCACTTAAAGATAAAAAGTCTCTAAGATGCTATTTAGTTTTGAACTTTTCATGTTTGCCAAACGTCCGACGTTTTTGTTTCCTGTTTTATATTTTTACCGCTTTCTGATACTTTACTCATTTTGTTTTACTTCCACCATCGAGACGGCAAAGAAAAACCTCATTTCGTCTACGTAGCACGCTGTCTCCTTTGTGCATTGGAATCATGATGCTTTACGACAAAGAAAATAAAAAAAAACATTTCTCTTTTTCCACGAGAAAACACAGAAGAATAAAAAGTGCGGTGAGAGAAGATTTTCTCAGACTATTTTAGCTCGACCACAAGAATACTTTATGATCACTTGAAACTAGAGATGCATCTTTAGGATGAGAACAAGAGGAGAGGTCGAGCGGAAATTGCTTCCCTTGTGTCGGATGATAATTACGCAACGTGCCGCCAACAATTCGTCGATGTTACAACATGGAAAGAGTGATGCCGAACTGATATGCAGCTCATTCGAGGAGAACTGAAATTCTCGCTTGCTAAAAGGTACTTCAGAACACTTGAAATTCCATCCTGATTAAATGGTTCTTCCTCCTCGAACATTTGAAAATCCCTCTTCAAATAAACAAATGATCTCTGGAAATTATATACATATCACGTTTTACCAGAAACGTTTAATTTTAAAATAAATGCTTGTTATAAAGCATATAACGGAAGTCTTCGTGCAGAATTCATTCTTAATATTCCTCTCGTAAACAGAAGGCATGGATTTATAAACTGGGATGAAAATGAGAATAAGATAACTAACCGTTCTTCTGTGAACTAGGTTATCTTCTATCAAACGATATCGACAGCGATATTTTCTGATTTAAATTATTTTGACATGTAGTGTTTCTTTAATTTCATCTCGATTAGAACATGAAATTTGGTGGATTTCTAAAACGCCGCAGTTAAAGGGGATGATTCTAAATCAGTAAGGGTAATTTTTCTCGGCGATGGCACATATGATAAGTATATTAACATAAAGTGCATCTAAATCAGCCTTAAATTAAAAGGATGCAGTTGAGAAAGTCTTTCCGTTTCGCTTCTGAATTAAGAGAAGAAAACATTCCTTCAAAAGCTTTCCTGTTACCGCTGCTACAGTAGCGAACAAAAATATTTGGCTAAACACTTTCTCGACCATAATTGTTTTTTCTTCTGGACCAAATCGGGACATTTTGTGATATGATATGTGTTGATTCGTGGGTTACAATACCGCGTAGCTTGTATTTCGCTCAAAGCGAATTTGCCGTTCGAAATGGGCCATATTCAAGAATCGCCAATTATTACCCATTTCTTTGCTGCATGTATTAATGTTTTTCTTGTGATTTTTGTGATTTTTGTTATGTGTAGTGTGATAATAAGTCAATCTTAGGTTTTCAGAAATGTGTAAAAAGGCGGAGATCCCTGTTGGAGCTCGCCAGGCTGCCGTGAACATGATGGAATCCGGAATGCGCGTCACCGACATTGCGAGGGCTCTGAAGATCCGACGCCAGTCCATTTCAGCTATCCTGCAACGTTATAAGAAGACTGTGACCGTCGATAACAGTCAGCGATGTGGTAGGCCTCGTTCCACTACGTTACGTCCGGATAGACGCATCCTCCGTCGATCTCGTGCTGATCCCACCTTGACTTCTGTGGACATCGCCACCGAATTCCATGACAGCGACGACCTGAACGTCAGCCGAATGACCATCTCCCGTCGTCTCATTGCTGGTGGATTGAATGGAAGACGACCCGCCAAGAAACAACTCATCGGAGTCAAGAATCGACGAGCCAGAGTCGCGTTCGCCCGCCGTCATCGTTACTGGACCGCAGCGAACTGGAGTAAGGTGCTTTTCACCGACGAGAGCTAGTTCAGCTTGTTCGGAAGTGATGGCATCCGATACGTACGACGTCCGTGTGGCCAGACAGTCAGCCGACTGTCAAGCACGGAGGAGGATCGCTCATGGTCTACGGCGCCTTCTCTCGCAATGCAATGGGCCCCACCATCAAGATTGAAGAAATAATGACCGTCCAGAGCTACACGAACGTGCTCATCAACGATCTCTTTCCATTGGAAAACCAGAACATGCCACCCGGATGGATCATGCATCGAGACAACGACCCGAAGCACACCTCCAGAGTAGCGAAGGTAGCCCTTCCAGCAGCAACAGGTCACACTTCTAGACTGACCAGGCCACACTTCTAGACTGACCAGGCCAATCTCCAGAACTCAACCCCATCGAGCACATATGGGAGGAGCTGGAGGGACGATGTGCGAAAAAACCTGCCGGAATAGGGATCAGAAGTTCGACCAGCTGTCTGCAGAATGGGCGCGAATTCCGCAGATCACCGTCGAGAAGCTAGTGGACTCGATGCCGGCCCGTTGAGCAGCTGTTATTAAGTCTCGTGGTTATCCCACTAAGTATTAGTTATTGTTTTGTCGTTTTCTCGTACTTGTTTTCTGTTATCGTTGTATTAAATGAATGTTATACACACCTACTTTGTTGGTCAATTTGTATGATCTTTGCGATTAAGCTCGGTACCTGATCTGTGTTAAGGTTTCCGATCCATCTGCATATGGGTCATGTTCACAACTGAATAACACATGTCATATCCCAAAATGACCCGATTTGGTCCAACAGAAAAACAATTATGGTCGAAAAAGTGTTTCGCCAAATTCCTTTGTTCGCTACTGTATATTGTCTGGACACCATTTAGGACGAGATTAAGATGGAGAGCCATTCGAAGGCTCAAATCTGTCCGGTATCAAATCGAAGTAACCAGGTGGACCAATGGGAAACCCTCCGTAGTCAATCGAATTTTAGCCACTCTCGAAAACAGCCCAGACTCGGCAATACTGAACTTGGGCCAAGACAAATCTGGAATCCAGAAGATTTAGCAATGGATGATCTCCGGACAACGACTTCAACAAATGACCGTAATCTGCAGCTAAGTGGCAGAAGTAATAAAACTGCCACATTTACCCAACTGCGTTCCGTTTTTGTGGCAACAAAAATAAATATAGTATCATGTTCTACGGTGGTCAGGAGGTTTCTTAAGTATGGTATTTGTTCTAGGTGACTAATTTGCGCATACTCCTCAGCTCTCGTCGCAAAAGGAATGTCTCAATTGATGTCAAAGTCATGTTATCTGGACTGATGAACAATGGAGCTCTGTTATGTTTACGGATGTGTCCAGATTTGCTCTCCTGTGTGATTCCAGACGAATACATATCTAGAGAGAACCAGGGACACGCCGTCATCCTTTCAACATCTTAAAAAGGCACACTTATGGTTGTGGTAATGTCGTCGTGTATCCTGACATATCTTTGGACGGCCGCACCGATTTGTACTTGCATTAGACCAGCTCTTTAAATGCTCATATTTATAAGGATGATACCCTGAGTTTCTTTGTTGGGCTTTACGCTGAGTCACTGGCGACAATTTAATGCTACAGGACGATAACTTTCGTCATCACCAAGCCAGAATTATTGACCAATATCTTGAGGAGAACACGATCAAAATTATGGAGTTTCTAGCTCATTTTCCTGTCATGAACCCTCTAGAGCATGCTTGCAATACTTTAGACAGACGTGTTGAGGCTCTTTAAGACCCTCCCCAAAATCTACAGAAGCTGCGGAGCGTCATGCTGAAACAATGATTCTTGTTTTCAGGACAACTTTTGAATACTGTTATCATATGCACGAAATGTAGCTGTGAAGCATATATGTTGCGAGGGTTGACTACACTACATAGTAGATGAATGGCTATATCGTGTAAAACACGTCTTATAACGACAAACTATGCTTACTTGCTATTTTATTTTTAATTAACAATTTTTTTTCCATTTTGTACATATACTGTTTTCACTCAGCCATAACTTTTGACCAATATCTTGAGGAGAACTGGAGAAACTCTATGGAGTAGCCAGCTCATTCTACTGACTTGAACATCCCCGAGAATGCTTGGGATGCTTTAGAACGACGTGTTACAGAACTTTAACCTCGACTCCAAAAGCAGCAGAAGCTTCGGAACGTCATGGTGAAACAATGGTTTTATTGAAAGGACAACTGGAGACACTTATTAGAAGGGTTGTTCCAAAACAACTGAGAATGGTTTTATAAAAGAATGTGCGTACCTGAATTATCAAGAAAGGGACCAAGTTTTTAGAAATACTGTTCATTGTATCGAATACAAGTGTCCCAATGTTCCTCTGACTTTTTAATGCCTCCTGGAATTCTTCTGAAATGCTGATGCAGTACCCTTCCGTAGATGTAATAAGTTGTTGAACAGTCTCAAATTGTAGTCCCCGTAATGCCTTTTTTAAAATAAGGAACAACCAAAAGTCACATGGTGACAAGTCTGCACTGTATACAGGTTGGCGCATCAACTTAACATTCATTTTCTCCAAATAAGAAACTGCAGAACTGGCCATGTTCGACCTTGCGCTGGGACGCACATGAAAAGAAATGGTGAACCCAATTTGAAGAAACTACAAGGAGTGTTCAAATGAAAAGGTACGAAACGACACTGTGGGTATAAATGAAGACTTTATTCAAAGTATACATAATAGGCCGTAGCACAACGATCCCATTGATTAACGAGCCGAAGGATTCCTTGTTCCCAGAATTCCTGTGGCCGTGACAAGACCCAGTCCTGCACAGCGTCCTTGAGTTCGTCGTCCGAGTGGAAGCGCTTCCCTTTCAGATGTTTTTTCAGGGGACCAAACAAATGGAAATCGCAGGGCGACATGTCCGGGCTGTAGGGCTGATGGTCAAGCTGCTCCCACTGGAACTTGGCCAGTTTCGCGTGTGTGACCCTGGAGACGTGTGGACTCGCGTTATCATGGAGCAGAACCACACCCTCCGTGAGTAGCCCCGGTCTTTTGTTCTTGATGGACCTGCGTAGGCTTCGGAGTGTCTCACAGTACACATCGGAGTTAATGGTTCGTCTGTGCTGGAGGACACGCACTCACACGCACTGCCGCGTCAATTGGACGGCGCTCTTTATAAGAGCCTCTGCTCTCTCCTGCGCATGCGGGCGCCCGCGCATGCTCCGATCCACGCCGGTGACTCCAATCGCATCCCTAGATGTGTCGCTAAGTTCTCCCATAGCGGCATAGGCAAATATGTTAACGGTTACGTTCTTATGACGTTTCGTACCTTTTCATTTGAACACCCCTAGAAGTTTCTTGCCCAAATGCTTGGTTGAAATTCTGTCAGTTGATGACTTTTAAATGTAAACTACAGGGTGTGTCTGAAGACTTTCCCTAATTACGATAAATCGTATAAAATGAACCGAGTTAGTTAGACGTACGCGGTCTGTTGCATTGATTGGATCATATTCTCAAGTTTTGTGTTTCGTTGTACTTTTGGAACAATAGGTGGCGCTGCACGCCTGCAGCCGAGTTTCATGAAAGCGTTATTTGGCGAAACGGCGCCTATGCAGGAGAAGGCTAATTGTGTTCTCTGGTTTCATGAAACCAAATGTACAATTTCAGTGCAGCGGACGTTTAGGCATGAGTATGATAGAATTGCTCACGGTGTTTTTTTTTTTTTTTTTCGAAATCAGCTTTTTTACTTGGAGCTTATGTACTTCGTAACAGCCTTGGTTCATTCTGATACTGCGTGCTTGGCCATCTCACCAGGAAGCAGAAGTTGGACAGCATTTCGGATTTCTCTGCTGGTGATGGTCGACCGCTTGTTGTAGTGGGCCAGGCGCGAAGATTCTGCAGCAATTCGCTCAAAAATGTCGTTCCCGAAACTGTTCATAATAGCCATATGTTTTCTGGAAATTCCCGCGCCGGAATGAACCTCCGTGAGTACCTTGTAGATGTAAATGGCGAAATATTCTTTCCTCTTCTTCTCGCACGTTTTCTTATCGGCTGCACGCACAGCCTTCTGTGCCTTGCCTGCTTTTTTCACTGCCTTTCCACTTGGTTGCGTAGGCATTTTTACCGAAAGTTCAGCAAAGAAGATAAAATTCCGCGATAGAGCTCCGCGTGATGTAAAGAACATCAGGAACTGGTATCAAAAGTTTAAACAGACGGGCAGTGTCGGTAATCATGCAAGAAGTGGAAGACCTTCCATAAGTGCGGGAACTGTCTACGCCGTGCGTGATGCATTCGTACGAAGACAAAGGAAATCAATTCGTCATGCCTATAGTGAACTCGAAATACCTATGAAGACTGCGTACCGCATTTTAAGAAAGCGGCTTCGTCTGTGCCTCTAGTGAACTGGAAATACCTATGAAGACAGCGTACCGCATTTTAAGACAGCGGCTTCGTTTGTGCCTCTAGTGAACTGGAAATACCTATGAAGACAGTGCACCGCATTTTAAGAAAGCGGCTTTGTTTGTGCCTCTAGTGAACTGGAAATACCTATGAAGACAGCGTACAGCATTTTAAGAAAGCTGCTTCGTTTGTGCCTCTAGTGAACTGGAAATACCTATGAAGACAGTGCACCGCATTTTAAGAAAGCAGCTTCGTTTGTGCCTCTAGTGAACTGGAAATACCTATGAAGACAGTGAGAACGAAGCCGCATTTTAAGAAAGCGGCTTCGTTTGCGCCTCTAGTGAACGGGAAATACCTATGAAGACAGTGCACCGCATTTTAAGAAAGGGGCTTCGTTTGTGCCTCTAGTGAACTGGAAATACCTATGAAGACAGTGCACCGCATTTTCAGAAAGCGGCTTTATTTGTGTCTCTAGTGAACTGGAAATACCTATGAAGACAGCGTACCGCATTTTAAGAAAGGGGCTTCGTTTTTCTGCATAAAAATTGCAAATTGTTCAAGCCTTGGAACCTAATGATGATCCCAGACATGTGACATCCGCTATTGGTATTCTTGAACGAATAGACGAAGATAATGATTACTTGATGCAAATTTGTTTTTCTGACAAATCAGCTCTTCATACCTCACGTAAAGTGAACCCGCATAATGCCGTATATGGGGTTCAGAGAAACCCCATGTGGTTTGAAGAAACAGAGGGATAACCCTAAAACCAATGTTTGGTGCTGACAACAATGTAATTTGACCGTTCGTTTTTATTAAGTCCACAATTACATCGGGATTTTACCTCAACATGATGCAGCTACATGTTGCACCTCAATTGGAAGAGCTGTAGCAACCATAGGTAGTGTTCCAGCAGGACGGTGCACTCTTCCCGCACTGGGGTGTACCTGTCCGTCAATTCTTAGATGACAAATTCTCTAACAGATGGATAGGCAGAGATGGCCCCATACCTTGGCCACCAAGATCCCCAGACATTACGTCCCTTGAGTTCTTTTTATGGGGCTACATTAAGGATCAAGTTTATGCAACACCAGTTCCAGATGTATTAAAACTTTGAAGGGAAGAATCACTGATGTGTTTGGTGCCATCCCAGATGACATGTTGCAGCTGACATGGAAAGAGATAGAGTACCGACTGGATGTCCTCGGTGTGACAAAAGGACCCCACGTTGAGGTGAACTGATGACCCGGAAAAAAACTTTGGATTTCAAGAACGCTATAGCGGAAAACCGTATGTGTTTAACAAGCGTGGTTAATTTTATACGATTTATCGTAATCCGGGAAGGACTTTAGACACACCGTATATGTCTTCGATATCTCTAATTGATAGGTATCTGTCTTCCCTTATAATAACGCCTATTGTTTTGAGGAGGTATGCAACGATTGGTCGACAAACGGTTGGTCGACATAACACATTGGCTGACACACGATTGACCGATAGTAACGATTGGTCAACATAACGGTTGGCTGACACACGATTGGCCAACAGTAACGATTGGTCAACATAACGATTGGCTGACACACGATTAGCCGACAGTAACGATTGGTCGACAAACAGTTGGTTGACATAACGATTGGCTGACACACCATTGGCCGACAGTAACGATTGCTCGACAAACGGTTGGTCGACATAACGATTGGCTGACACACGATTGGCCGACACTAACGATTGGTCGACATAACGATTAGTCGACAGTAACGATTGGTCGACAGTAGCGATTGGTCGACAAACGGTTGGCCGACATAACGATTGGCTGATACACGATTGGCCGACAGTAACGATTGGTCGACAAACAGTTGGTTGACATAACGATTGGCTGACACACCATTGGCCGACAGTAACGATTGCTCGACAAACGGTTGGTCGACATAACGATTGGCTGACACACGATTGGCCGACAGTAACGATTGGTCGACAGTAACGATTGGTCGACAGTAGCGATTGGTCGACATAACGATTAGTCGACAGTAACGATTGGTCGACAGTAGCGATTGGTCGACAGTAGCGATTGGTCGACAGTAACGACTGGTCCGCATAAAATGGTCTAAGGAACTTGAAAAAAAATATACTTCACTGAACGAATAAGTGCAAACAGTTTGACGGTAAATTTCCCCACCGGAACATTGCCACACATCCTTCAGCAACCCGTAAAATTGCCACACACACAAAAATTGCCCCACGTGAAAATTGCCACATGGTTTTTATTAAGGGGACAAGCACAAATCGTCGTTCGTCCACGAAACGCTTTGAATGTGTGGCAATTTTCCGGTGGGGCAATTTGCCCGAAAGACATATGGAATTACTCAGTTGAGATTATTTGAACACCCAAAGAATTATGGAATTTACCTAAAGTGCCCCGGGGCTCTTTCGGAAATAATATCGTTCAGAAGGCCCTATATATAGATTTCACTTAAAGTACAAAAGACGACACGGGGGCCTATTTGGAAATAATATGTTATAATGCTTTACGTTCTGAGGACTAAATCCTAAAATATATTATTCCTAAAAAGGAACGTTACATTTTGAGAGGTCAGTACGTTCTGAGAGGTACCGCTGCGAAAGTGTACCATAATCCTCTGAACCAATGGTTATATCGACGAATCGTTGTGTCGACCAGTCGTTACTGTCGACTAGTCGTTACGGTCGACTGATCGTCATGGCGACCATTCGTGCTGTCGACCAATCGTTACTGTCGACCAATCGTTATGTCGACCAATCGTTATTCGTCAAATCGTGCGACACCGGTTTTCGAGGTTTACCTCTGTAGTACTTGTTGAAGGTCTTCCTCCATGTACAATTAAAGCCGTCAACTCACGGCCATCCATAAATCTTCTGTTCCATTTGAAAATTATTGATTTTTCTAGATATTGATCTTCATAAGCCTCTTGCATAAGAAAAAACAAGTATCTCCGAAAGATTTCTTAAGTCGACAGCAAAATTTAATGATGCATCTTTGTTCTTCTTTAACATCCATTTTTTTCGAAAAATCACAGATCGAAAACATTTGTTAAATGTTCACGAAGCAAGAATTAATAAACTGCGCAGTACCGACGGCGCCTGTGTGATAAACCGGTGTGGCCGGTGGTTATGGTTACTACGGCGGTTAACGGTTTTTTTTTTCGGGACTCATGCGAACATCGAACCCCGTGTCGAACATTCTTTATACAAGTTAGTAAAATCATGCAATGCATTGATAATGATACGCTTTCCAACATACCAGAAATCATTACTCAAGTTATTACTCAAGTTATTAGGATAATGTCTTCAGTTCAAAGAGTTCCTTCTGGAGTTCCTCAGGGCTCCGTCTTGGGCCCTAGTCTTTATTTAAATGTATGTTAACGATATATTTAACGTTGTTTCTACTTCTCACCGAGTCTTACATGCTGACGACACCAGCTTAGTTGTTCCTGGGGATTCGTTTTCCGAAATATTGCCTTATGCAAATCGTGACCTTCAGGAGATATCTTGCTGGTTTGTTTGTAACGCTCTTACAATTAATACTAATAAGACGACCTGTGTCTTTTTTTCGGGCCGTGGTCTTCGGCTGTCGTCGCCTTCTGGTCTTATCTTGAATGGGGATCCTTTTGCATTCGGGTCTTCTGTGAAATTTCTGGTTGTTATACTACATGAGACTTTGCGTTGGGATGTTCAAATAAGTTATTTAGCAAATATTCTTAAGTCTTGTATTGGTGCTATTTCTAGGATTTCTAGTTTTTGGACAATCAGACTCAGATAAATTCTATATAATTCCTTTATCTATCCCATGTTGTCTTATTCTATTTTGGCCTGGGGACAGACAACGGATGGTAACGTTAACAGAATTCTTGTTCTTCAGAGAAAACACATTCGACTTCTAAATTCATTTTTAAATACTGGTAGTATTTATTGTCTTTATAACATACTTCCCTTCCATAAAATATTCATTTTCAGGTTATTATTATTTATGTATGACAGAGTCTATACGAATAGGTATATTGAACTATTGCAATTACAGCGTTTCTCCCATTCACATGAAATTCGAGGTCATGCAAGTTTTGTGGTTTCTATAGGGCGCGCAGCAGATTGCTGCATAAAAGTATTATTGCAGCTGGACCCCGTGAGTGGAACAGACTGCCATTATACATAAAGGAAATAGTGGAATCCGTGGCATTTAAAAAACTGCAACGAGATTTTTTGTTGTTTGATTGAGTTCCTGTATTCTTTCTTTCACGGTATGTTCAACACCGGTCGTATTTCTAATGTTACTATTTTTATTGTTTTGACCTGACACATCTACATTTGGAGATCAGGGGCTCGTCAGGCTTAAATTAAAGCCTTTTTTCCCTGGCTCCATGCTACAGTTATATAGTACATTACGCCATCTTTGTTTTTTGATGAATTACTTTGTATTGATTTTTTGGTCAATTGTAAATGAGTTTTAGTGCTTGTATGTTTATGATAATTATACTAAATATACCTCAGGTGGTTTGAGCTCTTGTTTACTCTTGGAATGAATAGTTAGTACTAAATGTTATTAATTTATATTGGATATATGTTTTCATTCCATTGTGCTAACATTGTGTTAATATTTAATTTTAGTTTAGCATATATGACAATTTTGAAGTTTGTATTTAGTTAAATTTGATGTACTGTGTTGTGTGGCAGAATTTTCATTAAATTCAAATTTAAATACATCACGCTCGTGTGTCCTGACCTCTGACCCCATTTCGATGAAATTAAACAGACTACACATCTCAAAGTCAACAAAACAATAGTTTTTCCTGTTCAGGTGTGTTTGAAGTAGCTCAGAATTTCTCACTGCTTTGAGACTTGCAGGTTTTAACCTGCATCAGACATGTTGGATCATGCACAGAACTCTCACACTACCTGAGTTTTCTTGCAAACTTAACAGAAACAGTTCAGTATAACTCTGGAACACCATACGGAAGTTTTGTCGCAATCGAAGCAGTTTTAGTCAAGTTATGAGGACAATGGCTGTAGAACAAATCTGGCTCCTGTGTCGTGACCTATGACCCCATTTCGATGATATTAAACAGAATTGGTTTAGTATGCCTCCGAAACAACATGCTAAAGTTTTGTCGCAATAGAAGCATTTTTTTTTGATTGGAGGTTTAACGACCACCGTGAGCAACTCAATGGGCTATAAGCAGTCGCCCGTCCCTAATTTAGGGTCACTGGTTCCAGGGAAAGGAGAGAGCCAGTGCCGTAAGACAAACACAACATCTATGCCTCACCGGGATTCGAACCCGGACCCCTCACGGACGAATGATCAGAGGCCAGCGCCTTAGACCACTGCGCCACCGGGGCGGCAGAAAGAAGCATTTTAGGAAAGTTATAACGCATAAAGGCAACGGAATGGATCCCGCTCATATGTCCTGACTTTCGACCCCATTTCTTCCATTTTCAACAGGGTTCGTCCCCAGGTGGTCCCCTACCACATACTAAAATTGTATCGAAATCCAACCATTTTTACGCAAGTTATCGTGCCGACAGACGGACAAAGCTGAAGCGTGTACGCGTCTTGAACCTACCGTTGGAAAGCGTAAAAAACATTCTTAGTTGTTTTTTGGCAAGCTATGTATGAGCACGAAATGTCGCTGTGAAGCATATATGCTGTGAGGGTTGACTACATTCAATCTTACATAACACTGGCTATTTGCGCTAAGCATTCTTTGTGATCAAATGTGCCAACGTGCTATGTTTTCTTTAATTAATAACTAGTTTTATCATTTTTCCTTTGATTAATAAACATTTTCCTCAAATTTCACACAGAATCTCTTTACTGTTTTCGAGACATTTAAAAAGTACCTTTTGTTCCTTAATTTATGGCAACCAGTGTATTTTATACATTTTCATCAGCAAAATTAATGAGAATATCAGATGACAAATATACCCAATGGAATCTTTTCCGCACCGTAGGTAAAACAATTTAACCAAGTCACTAAAAATTCATGAAAACAAGTATGAAAGTTCTGTTTTCATGAATTTTCAGGGACGTAAATTCGTCTCCATGACGACCGTCGCTAGAAAAACTATGCCCAGATAAGAAAAGTTGCTACTTTTTCGGATACACTCGCGACAGAAGCTTTTTCGCAGATCGGAGCTCACACACATCGATTGGTTTAAGATCACATACATGTTCTCACGTGCCTTGCTCATAACATTTTCGTTCGCGTAGGAATGGCACGATAATTATCAACTCTTCTTACAAACCTACATTTTGGAATGTCGATTGAATTCAAAGGAGAAGGGTTCAATTGTCTCCACGATCCTTCGAAGCCATGGCTGTTTCAGATGCACACACAATTTAACTTTTACTGTTGAACACAAAATCACAAAGAGTAGAATTTCCTTTGTCTGAAACGTGAGCTATGTCGTAGATCAGTCGCCTTCGGGAGACCAATCTACGACATAGTTCGCATCAGGCCATCCATTAGAGTGCGTGCGATGGCGGGGGTTGGGGTGTCCGTCGGCCTCGGCGAAGCTTTTCTGCCAACCGTGTGGGACTTCCGAGGATATCCGACGCTGCGCCATTTTGAGAATTTGTGCCAGGTCATACTTACAACCAAGATGACATCAAACATGGCAGTTCTTTACATTTTTACGCTTCCCAACCGTAGGTTGAAGAAGTGTATATGCACAGCTTTGTCCGTCTGTCTGCCTTTCCGCACGATAACTCAGTTAAAAATGGTTCGATTTCGATAAAAGTTTAATATGTGGTAGGGGATCACATGGGGATGAACCTTGTTGAAAATGGACGAAATGGAGTAAACGATCAGGATATAGGAGACGGATCCATTCCATTGCCCTTATGCGTCATAACTTGCGTAAAAATGGTTCGATTACGTTGAAAATATCAGTATGTGGTTGGGAACCACCTGGGAACGAATCCTGTTGAAAATGGCCGAAATGTAATCTAAGGTCGGCACATGGAAGCGCGGTCCATTCCATTGCCCTTATGCGTCATAACTGACTTAAAAATGCTTCTATTACAACAAAACTTTATCGTGTTGTTCCGGAGGTATGCTGAACCAATTCTGTTGAAGATCATCGAAATGAGATGGTAGGTCAGGACACAGGAGCGGGATTTATTTCACAGCCGTTATCCTCACAAATTGAGTAGTAACTTGAGTAAAATGCTTCTATTGAGACAAAACTTCAGTATGTTGTTCCGGAGGTATACGGAACGTATCAATAGTCAGGGTAGGGAGGAGGATTTGTCTGGGCGCTATTTCTTGTATATTGGAAAGCGTATCATAATCAATGGATTGCATGATTTTACTAACTTTTTTGAAGTGCATCTTGAAAACTATCTTCTGGATTTCTTTGGTATTTTTTGGCATCTATCTATCTAAACAGTACAAGTTTAAAAAATACTCAATAAATAAATAATTAAAAAAATACTCTGCATATCTTATTTTTTCCCCGTCATTATTGCCCACTCGTGAAATAAAACGGCATACACATACTCATCCACCCAATAACATCCAGCTGCAAGGAGAGACATGGTGAGAAAGAAAAGGCGGGTGTGTACACTATACCGTTGATATATCCTGACAACAAGGAAAAGATGTAGTATATCGGAATGGCAAAGCGATGTGTAGACTTTATATGTAAAGAACACGTGCGAAGTGTCAACCAAGGCATGCAGAATACAGCCCTCGCCATAGAAGTCATGCATTCATCGGCCGTTTCTGTATGGAATAGTACTGTATTAGAAGAACTGCTCTTACACGAACTTTAAAGAGACTGTCATCATGGAAAAACAGTCGAAATCCTCTCAAGCAAACTAGCATGCAATGGCATGGTCTCTAGAGAACTGCCACTTGTTTGGCATGCGTAATTAAAACGGAAACACATCGCGTATAATTGCTCGTGATGCCACCCACGTTATTTAAAAAATATCATATTTGTTTCTTACGTGTTCTAATTTTATATCTATCATTGCCTTGATAAATCCTTCCAGTGGAGTGAGAAAGCTTGGCGAATCTTTGCGTTTATTACATCACAAAAATAAACGGATTTAAAACGCTATATGCGTTTCTTGAGTATTCATGTGAAAAGCCACCTTGTTTCTTATTATATCCTTGATATCGATTTTGCACAATGTGAATGATGTTTTCCGATTTCTGGCGTCGCAGATTATGACCATTGGCCTAAATTCCTCAGTGAGTGGTCTTAAAAGATTAAGTTGCTGGATACTTAATGGATGTTTTAACAACTTTCGCGGGCACTTCTGCAGCTCTTGTTCGGTAACTGCTAGCGTCCTTTGTAATTCGAGTCTTCCCAATTTGTGGTTTGTCACTCAGTGACCTAGTTTCTTTTATTTCTTTTCCCCAGATAAACTGACGCCATTGTGAAGGCGAATATTTTGCGAAATGTTATTAAGCAGTCAATGTTTTCCACAGCACGTAGTTAAACTTTTCTCTAGAGTCGTCAGAGTTAGATATTCTTCTTTCCTAACAGTAGTGGTTCATATATACACAGCGTACACTCTCGGGGCGCATAAATTAAGCAAGTTACAGTTTTTGATGTTTGTTTTTTAATGATGTCGATTTTTATTCAGTCATTATGACAGTACAAGTCGTTTTTCTTGTGGGTGAGGTTAATGATCAACGTGGCTGCTCCTTTGGCACAGTGGTCTAAGCGCAGGCTTACGACCATTCTTCCGAGTTGGGTCCAGGTTCGAATCCCGGTAAATCATGGATGTTGTGTTTGTCTTACGGCGCTGGTTCTCTCCTTCCCTGGAACCAGTAGGTCTAAATTAGGGACGGGCGATTGCTTATAGCCCATTGAGTTGTTCACGGTGGTCATTAAACCTTCTATAAATAAAATAGATCATTGTGAGCAACGTAATAGGAAGTAGCCTGTCCCTAATTGGGAGCCACTGGTTCCAGAGAAGGGAGAGAGCCAGCGCAGTCAGCACTCATGCCTCAATCGGGACTCGAATCCGTGACCTCTCGAACGCCAGCGCTTAGACCACTGAGCCACCGGGTCGGTATACATATCTTTGGCAATCTTGTGAGTTAGTAGTGAATCCCTGTGTCTTGATGAAGCACAGAATATGCAAATGAAGGACAACTTTAAGAGATTTTGTATAGGGACCGGCTTTTCATTGGTTATGGAGCGACACCGCAACTAGAGGCCAGCACGGGCCTTCGTTTCAGACTTTCGAGTTTACGGCCATTCCCGGGCCGGCCTCTTTTAGTCATTCATTCAGCGTTCTCCGCAGCTTTACTTCAAAAAACGGAATCCGTACACACTGTACACCAGAGATGCTCAAATGCAGTCACAGGTGTGCCGAGTAAGAAGTGAAATTCTACACACGATGTAAAAATTCAGAAATCGGTTGTTTCAAATAATTGAAAATAACATACACACACTGTTTGAACATTTTTATTCAAAGCATATGCACTCTGATTACTCATTTACAACTACACCAGACGCAAATGATGAGAATTGTTCGAATTGAAATAGTAAGATAATTTAATGCAAAATTTGACTGTTGATTTTTTTATCTGAGGGGCTGCATAAACATCGAATGAATATCGGAACACAATAAACATCTTAATTCCTCCTCCAAATTGTCCACTTAGTTCACAGTTGCGCCTCCGAATTGTCCACTTAGTTCTTAGTTCCGCCTTCAAATTGTTCACTTCGTTCTTAGTTGCGACTATAAAATGTCCACTTAGTTCAGTCTCCAAATTGTCCAGCAAGTACTTAGTCCTACCTCCAAATTGTCTACTTAGTTCTTCTTCCCGCCTCCGAATGTCCACTTAGTTCTTAGTTGCGCTTCCCAATTGTCCACTTAGTTCTTAGTTCCGCCTCAAAATTGTCCAATAAGTTATTAGTTCCGCCTTCAAATTGTCCACTGAATTCTTAATTCCGCCTCCAAATTGCCCACTTAGCTTTTAGTTCCTCCTCCAAATTGTCCGCTTAGTTTTTAGTTCCAAGTCCAAATTACCCACTTGTTCTCCAGTGGGGAACAAATTGGGAAAATGTTAAGAAACAACAGGGGTTCTTTTTCTGTAAAGCAGATGAATATGTGAATATCGTACACACGAAAGAGACGTGAACACCCCCTAAAAAGGTGTTATCAGACGACATCTCATACTTAAGGCAGAAATAAAACGAAGTATTGGGAAAGGGCGTGGAGGGGAATAATGCATGACAGTGTGGAGTGAATGACTCATACAGAAAGCGTAATGCTTTCCGAATAATATGTAGGAAATATCAAGTTACGTATAACAAGTGTCAGTACTATATGCCTCTGGTGCAACCCAAAATCCTCTGGAAAGCTCGACTCAGACCCGGAACGGAAAGATGTTTAAACTATAGTATGTTGCACCCAAGACTGAATTGCTGTTCTTCGGCCTCCTTTGGACCACACGCAACGACAACATATCATCTGGGTGGTTATTTGTTTCCCTTTGTGACAATTGTTTTCTTATCATACGCAATCAGAGCCTCCGACTTAATTTGGCAATGACATAATCGACTTGCTTGGCCACACCCCCGGTGATGTTTAACTACGGCCTGTCACGCTCGAGACTAAATTACAGTTCTTCTGTCGCCTTCGGACCACACAAAACATCATCAGACTATCTGGGTAATCATTACTGCCTTTTGTGGCATCTATTTTCTTGTCCTAAAAACCAACCAGGTTCCGCGACTTAATTAAACAAGTTAGTAAAATCATGCAATGCATTGATTATGATACGCTTTCCAACATGCCTGGAATCATTACTCAAGTTGTTACTCAAGTTATGAGGATAAAGGCTGTAGTACAAATCTCGCTTCTGTGTCCTGACCATTGACCCTATTTCGATGATATTCAACAGAACCGGTAAAGTATAGTTCCGGAACAACATGATAAAGTTTTGTCCTAATTGAAGCATTTTTACGTAAGTTATAACGCATAAGGACGATGGAATGAGATCCCAATCCTATGTCGTGACCTTTGACCCCACTTCCCCCATTCTCAATAGAGTTTCGTCCTAAGGCGATTCCCAGCTACCTACTAAAGTTTCATTGAAATCGAACTATATTTACGCAAGTTATAAGTCATAAGGGCAATGGAATGGATCCCGCTCCTATGTCCTGACCTTAGAACCCAATTTGTCCATTTTCAACAGGGTTCGTCTCCAGGGCGTCCCCTACCACATAATAAAATTTCATCGAAATCGAACCATTTTTATGCGAGTTATCGTGCGGACAGGTGGACAGACGGACGGACGGACAAAGCTGGAGCATATACGCTTCTTCAACCTACGGTTGGAAAGCGTAAACAATAAATGTATCAGTTTGATTTCTACTCCCATTAGACTTAAAAATAATTGATGGGGCCAAATTCACAACGATATGTAGAGTAGCGTATTTATTTTCTCCAAGACAGGAAGTATTTGGACTTTTTGTTCCACCATAAGTTAATGCAATCTATTGACAAACTTCTAACAAATCTGCACAATATTCATCAGAATAACATATACCTTAAATAGTTCACAAAAATGTATTCCAATTCGTCTTCGAAATGCAACGATGTCACGAAAAGTGCAAATTTATATTTGCACCACAAATAAGGAAATTTTGTCTGGTAAGAAAGGAGGGAGAAACAAGTGATATTGGAGAAGATGACCACTGCACCACCAAATCTTTTCGCACCACCAAGCAATTTCCGCGTTTTAATTAAAGAATAAATGAATGGGCTTGATTTCCACTCCCATTAGACCTAGAAATTGATGGGGCCAAATTCACAACAATATGTAGAGTAACGTAATTATTTTCTCCAAAATACGAAATATTTGGACTTTTTGTTCCACTATAAGTTAATGAAATCTGTCGCCAAATGTGTAAGAAGTTCTGTACAGTATTCACCTGACAAAATATATATTAAAAAGTTCATAAAAAATATTGTCCAATTCATCTTCGAAAAGCAATAATGTCATAAGAAATGCACTGAGAAAAACGTTTTGTCAATCCAGCAAAAGAATTGTTCAATCAACCAAAACATTTTGTCGATATGCGGTCAATTAAAAATCTTTGTTGAATTTACAAATGTATTTTGCTGAAAATTATTGTTGATTCATCAAAATTTATTGTTTTCATGACAAAACGTTTTGGCCGCCCCGGTGGCGCAGTGGGCTAAGAGATGGCTTCTGATCATTCGTCTGAAAGGGGTCTGTGTTCGGATCCCGGTGAAGCATGGATGTTGTGTTTGTCTAACGCCGCTGGCTGTCTCCCTTCCCTGGAACCAGTGGCCCTAAATTAGGGTTGACGACTGCTTATAGCCCTTTGAGTTGTTAACGGCGGTCGTTAAACCTCCAATACAAAAATAAGCGTGCTGTTCATTTAGCAAAATGCCTAGACCGATTTAGGGAATTTGTTTGATCCATCAAAATGTATTATTATCGTGATAAAACGTTTAGTTGAATTAGCAAAATATAGTCAACAAAATAATTTTGTGTTGCCAACAAAATAATTCCGATGGAGTTTGGCTAAAGCAACAAAATAAATCGACAAAACATCTCAACAAAACTAATTTGTTGTTTCTAACAATTTTTTCTCAGTGTACAGATTTATATTTACACCACCTTTAAGGAAACTTCATCTTTTAAAAAAAGCGGGGAAAACAGGAGATCTTGGAAATATGTACCTCTGCATCATCAAATCTTTTCCTATAATCGTCTAATTAAAAATTCTTTTGTCAGTGCAAACACGTTTCTAACTTTTTGCGATCGACATCACTGATAAGAGGTTACTTACTGATCAGCACACGTATTCGTTCAGTATTATGCAAATTCCTACGCTAACCAAGTTCTCTAATCTGGATATTTCAATGGCATAGAGAAGAACCGATTTACAAATCTCTAATCCGCCGACAAACTTCATCTGTAGTTACGTATGAAACAGGCTACGTATGATGAATTCTTCTACTGTTTCTAACTAGCATCAGTGGTGATTTCCTCTCGCCTTTCTTCTTTGGGCTTATTTCATCCTCAAGCTCATTTTTATTTTTGCAACTCATCTATAAATGTTTAGTGCATTTAGTTAATTTAGGTACATATCTGTAGGCCCTAACTATTGGTAAAACATTGTAGGCGAGGGAAAAACAGCCCACGCCAAGTTTAATGTTATAACTATTGGTATGCAACAAACGGATATAAAACATAAAAATAATTAAGCATAACTAACATGGAAAACAGGTGCATAAATGCAGTCGCCCGTCCCTAAGTTAAGGCCACTGATTCCAGACTAGGGAAGGAGCCAGTGCCGTAGGACAAACATAAAATCCATGCCTCACTCGGACACGGACCCATATCATACGAATGATCAGAAGCCGATGCTTAGATCACTGCTCTAGCGGAGAGGCTTGTCATGTTTCAGGCATCATTAACGTTATACAAATCAAAATGATGAATGAGTATCTCTACCAAAAATAAGTGACCGTCAATCAAATGCTTGTGCTACGACGAAACAGAGCTCGTAATAAAGGGTGATACCCATAAACTAATGCTACGACAAAACAGTGCTCGTAGACCAAAAGTGTTCTGCCTAAGCATTTCTCGCCCTAAACAGTGCTAATCATACAATCAACACACCAATTCTATGACGTATACTCTAAATTAACTTTCATTTTTAAATAAGTAAATGCATCGCTCTTTTCACGTTCCAGAAACACACAGCATCCGAAAAATTATTTTTCAGTCGCCGCCGTGGAATTGATCCACAGAACTCTTATTATGTCAGAAGCTGACTTAAATTACACATAGCACCGTGGATTGTTGACCACCGTGGTGTAAAGTTTACGCGCTTGGCTAGTTATCGAGAGTTCCGTGGTTCAATTCCACGACGGCGGCTGAAAAACAATTTTTCGGATGCTGTGTGTTTCTGGAACGTGGAAAAATACGTGGCGTCAGTAAATAAATAAATAGATCGATGTATTTATTTATTTACTGACGCCACGTATTTGGAGGATTTTCACCTTTCATTTTTAGTTGCTTTCTCTATGTAAATTTGCGTTCGTTCTCTTTTAGCGTTTTTAAAGTTACCTTTTTATCTTCTCGCTCACGGAATGACGTGGGCAACAATTCTGACGTCAGAGAGCTTGACGTATGCAGGTGGTAGATGTTGAGAGATATATAATGTTGAAGCAGCCAAAATGAGTGTGGTGGTGGAAGCTGTATTAGATGGAAATTCTGTTTAGTTGGTGTCTACGTATTTGAGTTGTGTTGTTATATATTTATTGTTTGGAGTTATCACGTTTCCTGCTTACTAACTTACATTAATCAGTGTTAAAACATCAGCACTATTGCTGTTTGTTTCTCACGCATTTTGCAAAGTTCGAGTAACGTACTCACACGATGTTGATCTATTAGGAAAAATAAGGGGAAGAGGGAGTATGTCTTCCCAATACTTTATTTGAATGACTTTGTTTCACTTTGAGAGAGAGAAAGACAGAGAGATAGATAGATAGATAGATAGATAGAGAGAGAGAGAGAGAGAGAGAGAGAGAGAGAGAGAGAGAGAGAGAGAGAGAGAGACAAAGAGAGAGACAGACAGACAGAGACAAAGAGAGAGACAGGCAGACAGATACAAAGAGAGAGAGTCAGACAAGACAGACAGAGTAAATAAGAAGATGTAGTATTCTCAGAATCATATGTAGTGTTCTCAATCCTACAAATAGTAAAGAACGCTACAACTCTTATCTTCACCTTTCCATTCCATTCTTACTCCTTGACCAGTTCTCAGGTTGCCGAATAAAAATTTGTCGAGAGGGAAAAAGGACTACAGATGCAGAGTTGACAAGCATATGAGAAAAAGATCCACTTGAAGATGTAAAGTTCAAACTAAAAACGTTTAACGAGAATATACCCTATTTACATAAGACAACGGGAACCAAAAAAAGAAGTTAAATTAAAGTAAGCATCACAAATGTTATACTATTGTTGATATAAAAATGTAAGCTAAGTATCACTTTCTTTATTGGACAAATGTAGCAAATGAATCATGAAACGTGGCTCCAAATACGAGTTCAAGTCTTCGTCAACCATAAAAAAACCTACGAAACATAAACACGTCATTGATTATGCATATGTAACAAATACATTAAGCATATATACATGTATTTGCAATATTTTCTTAACGTATTCCTCTAAAATAACCCGAACCAAAAGACATTACTTCTTAACTCTTCCTTGACTTTGCTACGTGAATATTTTTCCACCCTTTTTATTTTTTTCAACGTATTTGTATATTGAGCGCATCTCAGAAAGAATAAAAATAGCGCATGAATGTAAGCTGATGTCGAACTGGGTGTTCTACTTTTTGCGGAATCAGAAAATGTTTGACAAAACAATTCCAGGGGAAAAGAAACTTTTGAGGAGAGACAGAACCAAAAGAAAAGAAAGTTTCTTTTGATTTGGAAGTGTCCTTTCAAATCAAGAGAGGACTTCGTGGTTTCTGAACAACCGAAAACATCATAGCCAGGAGTAAGCCCAGCGGATGTAGAAGGGAGGTGCGAAGCAAAGTCGGAAAAAAATGCTAGCTCTATGCAGAGATGTTTCCTCGTAACAAGTCGTTTGGAATAAAGAAAAGGAAACCTGCAGTCGACGAAATAAAAGAAAAAGAAAGAAGTGGGACAAAGAGGTAGCCGGCGAGAAAGAAAAGGTAGAACATACAGCAAGAGAGAGAAATAAACAGGTGTAAAAAAGGAGTATAAGATGCAGAGTAGACAAGCATAGAGAAAAATATCCACTTGAAGATAAAAATAAGAGAGAGTACAGTTTCCCAACTTCTGCGCAGTCGCAAGATTTCAAAAGTATTAGATGGGGAGCCAGGATTTTTTTTTCTTATTTCACAACTGATTTAAATATAAAGCTACCTTGCTTAGTTTATTGAACCCCGTATAAGATCACTTAATTAATGTTACAGCAGTGCAAATTCAAAATTTGAAAAAAAAAAAAAAAAAAAAAAAAAAAACATTTAACGAGAGCACTGTGGACTACACTGAAGAGCAATTGAATTAGAGATACCTGTCTAGTAACCTGTAGCACCACCTTTCGCCCTGATGACGACGGCGATTCGTCTCGGCATGGACTCCACAAGACACAGGAAGCGTCGCGAAGCCATACGGATCCACGACCCTGAACAAGCTCCCACAGTTCACAAAGATTTAATGGAGGGGAGTCAGAGCCTCGAACAACTCTCTCGATGGCAACCCAGATGTGCTCGATGGGATTGAGGTCAGCTGACCTAGCTGGCCAAGGAAGCGGGGTCACGTTGGTGGAGTGTTCATCCAACCATTCGGATACAATTCGGGAGCTGCATTGTCTTGTTGCAGGATGAGGTCCCCATTGGGACGTTGAAGACGCACAAACGGGAGCAAATGGTCGTCCAGGATATCACGGTAACGTTGACCTCTGAGGGACGATGTCACACGTACCAGGGGTCCCATTTCAGTCCACGTAAACAGCCCCTTGACGAGAATGCTCCCCCCATTAGCTTGAAGAGTACCCTGCTGGCAAGAAGGATCCATCGCTTCATGTGGTTTGCGCCGTACTCGTATCCTGCCATTCGCATGTACCAACGTGAATCTCGACTCATCAGTCCAGAAAACATTTTTCCACATGTCTAGGATCCAGTGGCGACGTTCCCGCGCCCATGCTAATCTTTGCACCCTGTGATATACGGTCAGCAACGGTGTTCTCGTGGGACGATGGCTTCTGCACCCCATAGCGAGGAGGTGGTTATGGATGGTGTGGCTGCTTACACGTTTTTGTGCATCAGCGTTAAATTGCCGAGTGTTTTCTTGCACTGTGGATCGTCTATCCGCTGTTACAATGCGAGCTAGCCGACGGTTCCCCCGCTTATCCACACGCTGTTGTCCACGACAGTTGACCCTTGCAGGGATGGTTTCACAGGATTCGATGTACTCACGGTGCACCCATGACACAGTGGCTCGTGAAAATCCCAGTGCCTGAACGACTTTAAAGAGGGAGTGACCCATTCGTCGGTCACCGACAATTTGCCCACGATCAAATGCGCTTAGATCCTTCGTCTTACACACGCTGACGTCGGACTCTTACTGATTCCCGTCGCATCACTCCTTATATTGTCGGATCGCTGCATACGTCATGTCGTTTCCATTTACAGGGCCGCCCACAGCGCCACGTTTGCATAACGCCAGCTGTCTCTAATGCAATTGCTCTTCAATGTATTATACTCCACTAAAATATGCTGCATGCCCACTTCAATGCTTGGCCTTCTAAGAAGAAGTAATTGTTCTTGTGCAGAGCCATTTCTGCTGAACCTGTGGTTTATCCGTAAAGAGTTTCATGGCACAAAATGCCCTTCAGCACAAATTGCCACCTTAGTTCTTCTAAATATTAAAATTATTATTTAATGACAAATTCCTTATATTTGGGTATTTCTCATAGTGGAAAAACATTTAAACGATTCTGCACCATTTTCTGATAGAGAACTAATAAATCTTTTCGGTTTAAGTTCAAATACACTGCCTGACAGAGAAAATGCTACATTATGAAGGAATGCTCGAAAACAGACCAGACTGCACACACACACAGGTAGCCAAGTAGGTCCTGAACAAATGATTTAATTGTCACATACAGACTACGCTTCAGTGGTCGAATATACAAGATGATCAGTAAGAAGTGGGGCCTCCATTCTGGCCGATGCAGCGTTGAATCCGACGTGATATCGTGGCAATGAGAGTCCGAATAGAGTCCTGGGGTATCGTGTGCCATGTGGTGTTTATCTGAGTACACAGTTCATCTTCATTTTGCGTGGGTGGGAGCGTCTCAACTGCCAGCACGTTTCCCCGACCGCTTACCCACAGATGTTCGATGGGCAAGAGGTCGGGGGATCGTGCTGGTCACGGAAGCATCTGCAAACCGTGTAAAGCATTGAGGCTGATCCGAGCAGTATGCCGCCGAGCGTTATGCTGTTGAAAAAACGGTGTTTGAGATGCCCTGCATATACTGTGGAGCCACGGGTCGCAATACCTCGTCAACATAGCGGCGTGTCGTCAGTGTTCCCGTAATGCGCACCAGCGGTGAGCGATTATTGGCACTAATAGCACCCCACACCATGATTCCAAGTTGCCGGGCTGTATGGAGATTCACAATGACGGAGGAATCCGCCCGTTGGCCACGTCGCTTCCAGACTCTCACACGTCAATCATCCGTGGTGAGACAGAACCGCGATTCGTCGCTGAACACCACACTGTTCCATTTGGCACTCCACGCAGCTCTGGAGCAACACCACACCAAGCGGTGACGACGATGGCTCGCTGTTAAGAGTAGCCTTCGCAACTGCTGGACAGCAAACCAGACGCAGCCAATCGGTGCGACACTGTCCGCGTCGATATTGGAGCATTCAAGCCTCCCCGTACACTCCGCAAAATGTCGCCCGTTGTGGCTTGTGTGCCCCGTACGGCATGACGTCGGATGCGACCACCGGTGCGTTGGTACGTCCGTCTCCCTGATCTGGTCTCTCTAAGACGTTGCATAAATCCTTCCTAGGGCCACTGTATCGAAATGCGACTGACGGTGTTGCGTTTCTTCCACAATACGATGCAAGGACCATCCGGCAGTACGAAGGCCCACGATTACAACTCTTCTGTACTCATCCGTTTGATGACATCGCGTACGACTGCATCTCAACGGCATTGACACCCTTGTTCGTTCTCCAGACACCGTTACAGCAGAGCCACTCACTTTTCGCGGCCTTGACGACATTTCGACTGGTGGCCTGGAGGGCTGGTTTTCCGCTTATATCGCAGGCCAATCGCATCTTGCGATTGGCGTGCAAATGCAATCATTTGCAGCATAACTAGTACGACTGCACCTACCCTGCAATTTCTTTGGCGCTGCGTTCACGTATTCGTCGTGTGGCATTTTCTCTGTCATGCAGTGTAATTCCATTTGATAAATGATTTTTTGCTTTTAATGGCAGTATTCAATAAATTGCTGAACAGACGTACACCGAAGGGAAAAATATGAACAGCGCGTCTTTCTGCAAATCGAAGCAACTGCAGGTAAACGTCGGCGCGTGTGATGGAAACGAAATGGTGTAAATAACACCTGAAACTGAGCGCTGTGTTAATCAGTGATATTTTTGTTCTTCAGATGGAATAGGCAACGAACTTGAGCGAATTTGACAAAAACCATATTGTAGAGGTCAGACGGTTTAATCAGAGCATTTCTGAGGCACAAGGCTTGTAGGGTGCTCACGTTTAACCGTGATTGGTACTTCAAAAACGTGGTCCGCGCACGAACCGCAGGCAAGGTGTGAGCCTACCACAGCTCATAGATGCTTCAGGAGATTGAAGGCTAATCCGTGGAGTAAAAGTAAACAAAATGAATATCGTAAGTTGGGGTAACTTTGGCCCAGACAGAGTAACTTCGCCCCCCCCCCAAAAAAAAAGTTTTTATTATGTATGTTGCAACATCACATTTTGACTGATTCAAGTAATTTGAAGCGAAAAGTAGGTGGCGACACTAGTTACAGATGGCACACAGTTAAATGTAATTCGTTCTTCTAAGATGCCCTGCAGTATCTCTGGTGTTCTGTATACGGCTGTTGTGATTAGTAAATATCGGGCTGGCCAAAACGTAATTCCGTTCTTATTCCTGCGTTAATGAAAGGCGAATTTTGAGTGAGAAACAAAAACTTCAGTCAACAAAATATTGCGCATTTTGTTCGATGACGTTTTGCCTTCTCGTAGGCAAGCTCGTGATTCCGCGCTCAAAAGAGCTTTTGTTTTGTTTTTTCGGCACAGCACAGTTCCAAGAACGATTTGATCACCTCATCAACAGTGAAGGTTTGATCAAGAATATGGTCTGTGTGGTAACACATACTATTCAAGCTGCAACAATTTGAATGGCCAAACTTGTATGTGGTCTTGCGTTAATATGGTGAAACCGAGCACCTTTGCGATTCACCAATTCTGGATGCTTCTGTTTGATTGCATCACTTAATCTATCCAGCTGATGACAGTACATGTCCGAATTAATGGTTTTGTTCCTTGGAAACAATTCAAAATACACAATACCTTTGAAATCCCACCAGACTGACAAAATAACCTTTCTTTGTTGCTTATATGCTTTTGAAGGGCTTTGAGCAGGTTCATCACTCTTGCTCACCGACTTTTTTGCTCGACGACGTTGTTGTAGACGATCCAGATTTCATTGCCCGCTGTCATACGTTTCAAAAATGAATCATTTTCTTCACGTTTCAAGAGCGAAACGCAGATGTCAACTCGCTTAGTGAGAAAAATTTCTTTGAGCTCATGTGGTTTTCAACATAATTTATTTAAGAAAATAATAGGCTGTTAAATCATTATTGTTCGCGCCCATCAAAAAACATAAAAACACACATGCCATTTATAATGATATGTACACATGAAAGAGGGTAAAGCTACCCAGATTAAAATAATAAAAACACGAATGCGGGCGAGCATTCTATGAGTATCGTAATGGTACAGGAATCTGGGGTGAAGTCCAACCCCATAATACGTCAAATACAACTAGAGAAACACAGGAAGCATATTTGGTATATGAGAGCAAATAAAAAAATGATATCGGGAGAATGTGCTAGAACAGAGAATGTAAGTAAATACAACGATGTATGTAATAAAGGAGAGCAATACACAACACACAAGATAAAACATCTCAAAGTCGGTGACACATCAAGAACTTTGATCAGAAAATACAGAAATGCTATCGTCACAGAACACGCCTCAACTAATAAGACATAACGACATAGTACAGGATAAAAATATGTTAGTGAGCAAGATCACATGTAATATGCAATGTAAGAAAAAAGGAAATTTGTACAACATGTTGCCACACAAATAAAGTTAATTAACAGTACACACAATGTTATTCGACATTGGTGAGGAAAAAAAAAGGAAACTGAAGGAAAGAGTAAAGACACAATACACACTGGGTACGGTGAGTAAAAAAAAACAACATTAGAGAACAGTGTATACAACCTGGTGGAAACAAAAATCAAAAGCTTGATGAGTCAACGTCTCGTGAACAGTATACCACCTTTAAAAAGTCATGTTGTTTTCAACATATTGAAAGAACGAAAAGGATGATGCAGTTCTACACTCTGTCCATAAAAATAGAAGAAACACGACTAATAAAATGAATAGAACGCTCAGAGTGGTTAATATCGTTAAAGTACACATGTAACACAATTATCACTCAGGGAAGCTATGCAAATGAAATCTACAAGAGAGGTGCAGACCCTAGGTTATGAAAGAGGTACAATGTTATGATGCTGATACAGAGAACAAGAAAGAATACACTAGAAAAATTTACAGCACATTTGCAAAGTGATACGATAATAACACGTGATCGCCTATAACACGGATAACAAACTATAATAACTATGTATAAGTACGTACAAACAATTACGATATTTACAAAAAACAGCAGGCAAGTAACATTAATCAGCCGCCCCGGTGGCGCAGTGGTCTAAGGCGCTGGCCTCTGATCATTCGTCCGTAAGGGGTCCGGGTTCGAATCCCGGTCAGGCATGGATGTTGTGCTTGTCTTACGGCACTGGCTCTCTCCTTCCCTGGAACCAGTGACCCTAAACTAGGGACGGGCGACTGCTTATAGCCCATTGAGTTGCTCACGGTGGTCGTTAAACCTCCAATCAAAAAAAAATAAAACATTAATCATAAATTGTGTCACAATAGGAAAAACAAAACACGTACTGTGGTGCGAAACTCAAGTATGTACAACACAATACAATGTTAACATGGTACCATGACTATGCGTACGTAGGTTGCCACAGTGTGGCTACTCAGAAATTAAACAAAAGTAAAAACACAGAGCAATCTTGGCACGGTGAAACAAATATCGAACGAAAGACACACTGGGCTTAGTGCACCAAACACAAAAAAACACACAACACATACTCAAATGGCGAGACGGACAGAATTCCCATCCATCGTAAACCATTCTTAGTGCTCGTTCCAGGTGGTGTGAAATGTTGTGGGAGAATTTGACGATCGGGCGGTGTTATATTCAAGTCAAAGGCGTGCAACTATTTGGCCTCGAAAGCACGATAGCAAACGACTTCCGGCCTGCAGAATTGAAAGTCGATGCGATGCAGAACGTTGTGATTGATGAAACATGTGAATGATATGTTTGACAAGTACAAATAGTAAACAGCAGATATCTGGTAGACGTGTTGGCGGATGCTTCGTTAAAAGAAGCCACGGATATGCTTGGAATGGAAGATCTTGAGAAACAATGAGGCCAGCCAGGCGGAAAGCAGTATTGAGAAGCGGTTGCAGGATGGGGCAGTGGCAATAGGTGTGGTAAACATCGCCGACATTACCACAGAAAGAGCAGAGTGGAGAAGAGACCAGCGACATACGGAAAAGAAGATGGGAAACAGCGAGACGACGGTGAAGGAAACGCCAATGAAGATTGCCTTCGAGCGGAGAGGAGAGATGAGAGGAGGAAGCTGACCAGACGGTCATCGGAAGCGAGGGAGAGAAGTCAGAAACGGGTTGTGGAAGGTCCAAAGGTGAACGGGAAAAACGATAGAGGGAGGCAGTGGTGAAGAAAAGGACGGGGGCGACAGAGTCATGGAGAGGAAGAAAGAACGGAATAGGAAGACTGGGTCCAGAGACAATACGGAGTCCATCGGCAGTAACCAAAGCAGGGTACAGAGAGACGAGGGAAGTGTGAAGTAGGGCATACTCCTCCTCGAGAGAAGGAGTAGGAGTAGGAAAAAGGGAAGTAATGGGTTTCCAGGTGAGGTTAGCAGTAATCAGGGCGTTGACTGTTAAGATGCCAGAACGAACGCAGAGTGGGAGGAGAAAGAAAGGTTGGTTAGGAGAGTGGATCAGTGAGGAAAAGAAGAGTGGTTCGACAAGGAGATCAAGAGTGGTTATAAGGAGGAGCCCGGGAAAGAGGAAGGAATCGGAAAAACGTAAGAGCTTCAGAGATAGTAGACGGACTGTTAGAGGAAGGAAGGGTGTAAAAATCCATCCGGAGGAAAAGAAGGAAAGGTGAAGGACGGATCATAGACAGAAAGGAGTGCATCGAAAGAAATCACGAGAGAAGGAGAGGGAGAGGTAAGCAGACGAGGAAAAGTGGTAATACGGTACGCTCTATAGTATTGATGAATATCAATGAGCTGGATGCCACCATGCGACTCAGGACGATACAATGTCTGGGCCGCCGACCAATGCTTGGTTTGCCAGATGACGGAAGTGAACTGACTATTGATGTCAGTAAGACGAGAGGCCAAGAAAACTGTTAAATGCCAGGAATATGTACATAGTGAGAGCAGGTAACGCTGGACAATATGAGTATGTTGAAAATAAGATGTAAATGGAAAAACAAAACGCCAATACGCAGCTCGGTGCTGAAGCCTTGGGAAAAGGTTGGTCCACATGGACCATCCGTTTGTCCTGCGGTAAACGGATGGACAACATAGGTGCTGAGGATCTTCTGGGTCGAGGATGACAACACCGCTCCCCAAGGAGAATCAGTGCGGCCTATCCAATACCCACACCAGAAAACAGTACTCTTAGAGACATTAAGTGATGCTCCCGAAATAGCAGCATATTGGTGATAGGTGATGAGCAGGTCCTCAAACTGAGCACCTCTCTTGATGCAAAACGTCGCATTGTCTGCATACGCGGAGAAAGTATACTCGTGATGTCACGTACTTGCTATGGTAGGCGGCAGCGAAGATCGAAGAGAGCGATGAGCAGCAATCAGGAACGGTTTAAAGGTTAATGCAAAATGTTGCTCCGAGATTGGACAACCCTGCCTAATCCCACGTTACAAATGAATTGAAGCCGTCAGAAAGGAGGCTGCCCGGACATGAAAATGGGCGCCCCGATAGAGACTAAGTAAAAGATTAACCAAAGAAGACGGGAAACCAAAGCTAAGAAGAGTAACAGAAAGATAGTCGTGAGAAATATTACCGAAGGCTGATTTTTGATCAATGTTAAGCAAGGCAAGTGGTTCAGAAAGTTTAGGAGGTTGTGAACAAAAAGATGTTATTAGCAATGGACCGACCAGGCACAGTGTATGACTGGTCGGGCGAAAAGATGAAAGGAAGAACAAGATTCAAACGACGGGACAGGAGTTTGGTAAAGAATTTATAGTCGAGATTCAGAAAGAAAATAGGACGCCAATTTTGCAGGTCCAGCGGGTCTCCCTTCTTTGGCAAAAGAATGACGTGGGCCACCGTAAACTCCTGCGGCAGTGCAGAAGGAGATTGAGCTGTGGAGAAACAGGCGAGAAGGAAAGGGAGAAGAGATGAAAGGAAAGCACGGTAAAAGGAAAGAGGAAGGCCGTCAGGTTCAGGAGAGGCATGAGGATTTAGAGAGGCAAACGCCTCTGAGTTCAGCAGGGGAAAGGCCGCGAGAAGAGAATGACATATTTTTTGGGGACCTGCGGAAGGGCACGAAGAATGGGGGATGAAGTAAGAGAGTGAGTCTGCACTACCGCTCAGAATTTTTCTCGGAAAAATTGACTAACCTGTGTGCAGATAGCGGTAGAGTCTGATGTAACAGCTCCATCAGTCAGACGGAGATGTCGGAGGGTAGTAGATGAACGCCGTAGTCGTTCCGTGCGAGAGAGAAATTCATATGATTGAGCTGTAGAGGAAAGATGAATTAATTTCATCCGACAGAGAGCTTGCTGTGCCATCGGATGAAGCAGCGCTCTAAGGGCATTCTGTACTTCAGGATATGATGGATCTGTGAGAGACATCGAGGAAAGGATCCCACGAAGGTTGCAGATTTGCATACCACGTTCAGTACGGGCAGCAAATGAGTATTGTCGGATTAACATACGAAGCTTAAACTTAATGTCCAGACACAACTTGAGTGCGCTTGGTGCTGTGGCGAGAAGGTGACGACGATCATCCAAAGAATCGACGGATTGTGGTACAGAAAGTTTCGTCCTTGAAGCAAGTCATCATCAAAGGACCAGGTACGCTGTGAAGTAATTGCCAGTGCAGAAACGCAGATAGACAGCGTCACCGCTCTGTGATCAGACGAGGTTGTTGGCACATGCCGTGTCTCAGTAGATGTAGGGAGCAGCTCGGAGGAGACGTAAATTCGGTTCAACCGGGCCGCTGACGAACCTAGCCGAGGTGAATTGCTCAAGGTATATGAAACCGTGTTTAGATGAAAATGACAGAATGATTCAACAAGATGATGGTCGGAGAGGAGTAGCGTAAACTGATCGACTAGGATAGGACGAAATTCTCTTAGGGACCCGATGCAGTCCAACGACGTGAACAAAGTGCAATTAAAGTCTCCTCCTAAGACATAAAATCACCGGGGGAATTGCAGTAAGTGCTAAACGTAAACATTGAAAAAGGGGGTTAATGAGAGATTCATCTGCAGGAATATAAATATTAAATATGTGACAGATAATATGATCAATACAGAATACACAACATTGTAACAAATCAAGGTATACATTATTTACAGAGACTGTGGTCAGTGAGTGAAGCAAGCGGTTGTGAATGCCAATGACAACACCACCGGATTGCAACCGTCTATACGCATGAAAGAACTTAAAAGGCCAATTATGCCAACGATGGAATGGCGTTGTAGGAGAGCATTTTGTTTCTTGAACGAGAAGAACTTCAGCGTTCTCTGTCGACAAGTCTTCATACACTTTTGAGTTAGCGTCAGGGATGCCAAACCCCCGACAGTTCAGTGAAACTACCTTGAAAGTGGTAGGTCCCTTATAGGTGTCATAGCTTTTGTGACAGTTGTTTGAAGCAGATGGATGTGCTACCGGATGTGTTTGCCAGCCGCACTCAGGTGGCCAGACGGTTTGGCATAGACATCTAGAACTCAATCCAAAGAGGTACGTTGCTGACGAATATTTGGCAAATCATTCTCATGTCGCTTGGCAAAGGTATGTGCTGTAGCAGGATATTGTTTGACACACATTAGAGAATAAAGTTCCTTGAATGACAATAGTGTAGGCGATAATTCAAGGCTACACATTTGGGCAGCAAACTCGTCAAAAGGCACCACTCCATCGGTGGGGTCCAGTGACGTTTAAAAATCAACGACTCGTGCCGGCGAAGTATGGGTCCGGGGAGAAAGATGGAGTGGGGCTCCCGCGAGCTCGTCCCGTCTTGGCTGAGGCACGAGCTGGTTTCGGGGCTTGACGCTTTTCCAGTCGTGCTTGGTGTTCAGGCTCCGAGCTATTCCTCATGGTTTGATCCGCACTGAGATATGCAGTTTCATTATCCGGAATAGAGAGATTTGCCTCTGACGTAACACTCCCTTCAGCTGACTCCACTGGTGGATAGGGAGCACGAAAGTGAGTCTGAGCAAGTATACGAGGGAAATTTGTCTCATCCATTGGTGGTGGGAGAACAACAGACGGCTTGGTGGAACTGCAGTCGGACGCACTGGAGCGGAAACCATCTCCGGGGTCCGTTTGGGAGTCTCCGTAGGAACTGCAGACTTGGGAGACGAGGAAACTTTGGGACACTCTTTGTAAAAGTGTCCAAATGCTTTGCAGGTGCTGCAATGAAATTCAGTTAGGAGATCTACATAACGCACCGGGCCCAGAACACTTTACTTTAAACTGCACTGGGATCGTGCTAATGATGTCAGGAGTTATAAAGAAGACCCGCGCAACGCGACGTATGCCACAAATGGATTTGTCGTCGGGATCCTTTGGGGCTGCTGAGAATGTCTTCACCGTGCCTACAATACGGCCAAGAGTAGAGAGGACGGCATAAAACATTGTATCTGTGACTTCCGGTGGCACTGAATAGAATGACACGTTGATGGGTCTCTGCGCTACCAGAGTAGGTTCTAAGAACTGATCACCGAGAGTGAGATATGTACGCAGGATGGTGGTAGCATATTCAGCTTTAATGAAGTACACCACAACTGTTCCGGCCCGCCGGAACATATGAGAAATGGCTTGTGGGTTGAACATGTTCTTCAGGGCAGTGGATTACACCTTTAACGGCGTCGCCGGTAAGGCAACAAACACTACATCTTTATCCAAGACAGAATTAAAGTTAGCACTAGCTGCAGTATCATCAGGAATGTCGAGAGTGATGGTGTTTCCTTCTCGGCGAATATAGGACGCCATGCACGCTGTTCCGGCGTACTTTGTTGGAGTGGAGTGGATAGGAATAGAAGTAGTGACTGATGTACAGTAGGTGGTGGAGGATGACTGCTGTGCAGGAAAAGAAGGAATGCCATCGCAATCAATGACGTCCATAGCAACGTCAGTAGTCTCAGGGTCAGTAGAAGTTGACGTATCAGGAGAAGGTAGCGAATCGACGTGATAAGAGAGTACGGACGTACCGTTAGATGAGGGGAGCGCATTACCGCCAGTTGGATCGGAAAGCGTAGCGACGCCTCCTCTGGAAAAAGAAGTGGAGTGCTTCCCGGAAGTCAGGACAGTGACAAGTCCCCCACCACCGGAAGACGCAATTTGCAATGGCGCGCTTCAGTGATAAGCAACGACCAGCTCGGTCGAAAATAAACACAACGTAATAACTCAACTAAAAATGCACTCACCGGCTCTGGACTCAAACGGAAAGAAGCACTGTACCTTTATACTTCGTACACACACAAAATTAGAGAACTTAAAGAGCTATATACGTGGCATTAGACACAAAAAATGAGGAGCAAAACAAACGAGCTCATGTACTACCCACATATCGAGCTTACTAACGCATATCAGTTGTTTTAAATAGTTTTCAACGCTCGATTTTGATATGATCAGATTCTCAGCGATTTCTCGTGTCGTAAAACACCGACTGGATTCGATCAATGACTTTATTTTGTCGTCGTCAACGTCGATGGGCCTTCCTGAGCGTGGCGCATCTTTCGCATCAAAATCTCCAGACCGACATTTCGCAAACCATATCTGACACTGACGTAGTTTTAAGACATCTTCTCCATACACATCAACTTTTTATGTGCTTGCACAGTGTTTTCCTTTTCGGAAGTAATGCAGCAAAACAAGACGAAAATGTTCCTTTTGATTGTCTATTTCGAAATCGACGCCAAACAAACACTTGTTAACGAAATCGTGCACTCTCTGTTCCTAAAACAAGCTTGAACTATCAGCCGTCACGTTACGTAATAAACGTGCGGTTTCAAATGACATTAGCTATATATCAAGATATGATTCGCATTCTAAGTGTAAAAAACGCAATTACTTTTTGGCCATCCTAATACATATCTCCCTAACTTCTATCTGTGTGACTCAACCTCGAAGTTAATACGTTTTGGTAATTTCATTTTTTTATACTTACATACATATAGAAGGAGTCAGTAATGTTAAAAATTAAAGTTATTTCATATTAATATCTTTGTTCATGCCTTGGGGTTACTTTTACCCAAGATTTGGGGTAACATTGGCCCAACCACAATTTTTAACCATCTTGGCGCATCTATCATAACGCTGCACATAATCCTTTTCCGAAAGCATTTTTATTGATTTCAGGAACTGAAGAGCAGAAGAAAACAAGAAAGAAATTGCAAATACCATTAGGCAAAGGCATTTGTCTAACGGATGTCGTACTTTCTGATGCTGGTCCTTCAAAGCCAAAACCCCAGCCTCCATATAAGAGACAAAAGTTTCCATCTACGAGTATTTCCTCAAGCGAACATTCAGATGAAAGGAATCTTGATATGCTCTCTGATTTACAAAAGCATGCAAATGATGTGTAGAATGTCAATCCTTATTTTGCTGTTTAATCTCATGTAATGAAGTAATTGTTCATATGCTATTATGTTTATTTATCCAAGTCAAGTGAGATGTGTATATCACGTCACGCATTGTTCTTGTGACAAGCACTATTGAATGTACGTGCTATAACTTTCAACATATAAATAATTATTATATATAAAACATTCTAAATAATTTTCAACGCAGCGCAATTTCATTGCTTTAAAAATGAATGTGCCCAAATGTCCGGGTGCCCAAATGTCCGGTGCCCAAATGTCCGGTGCCCAAAAGTCCTATGCCCAAATGTCCGAACCCCGCTATAACGGCAAAATGTATCATCAGAGCTGTTCTTGCCTTATTGGCGTAAGGTTGAAGTCAGTAGTCATTGCTGTATTCTATTATTTTTTTAAATGTTTACAAGTTCATATGATTTTTAACGATATTAAATAATAGATTTAAATCACTCAATCATGTGTTTGTTTAGTTGGCGGTTATTTCACTGTGAAATATGTAGCATTTACAATGCTCCATTAATTCGCCCATATGATGCATCTGTCATACAACCAAAATCTACACTTCAGGACTATGCTGATGATGATTTTGTAATTGTTCCATTGAAGGGTCAAATTTACCCCGGAAGGATCGTCAGCATCTCATAAGGGGGACCAACAGTTGATTGTATGGAAAAAAGCCTGAGATAGCTCAAACGGAGGATTGTATTCCATTCGATGGTAAGATGTTTTTTTATAAAATAAATTCCCCACAAGTGATTTCAAAGAGGAATCAATCTTTTTTCCCCGAGATGAACAATCTGATATGATGTATGATATATCATGATGAGAATAAATATCCCACTGATATTTTACTGTCATATCAGTGTAATATCACATCATAGGCAAAGTCACCCCAAATCATGACAACTTTGTCCCAAAATTTTAACAATTTTGGAGGGGGGGGGACTTTGAAACCTCGAAAAAATGTATACGTCCCACTTAAGCGGCCTAGGTACCTCAACCAAATGCTTCCTAATATTTTCTGCGCTCCCCATATAGGAATGTTCACATAGTGACCGGGTTCTACAAACGCTACAGCAAAGCAATTCCTTTACTCCCTCTCAATCCAGCAGTACCGACCATAAGCCTGTAATGGGTGGTAAGTTCTCTCTTCTAATCCTTAATTCTATTTTCCAAGATTTGAGGCCTTATGTGGGAAAGGAAAGTCCTCCTGATATGGATATCCTACCACTGAATACAAACAAATGGCACAAATATCTTCTCTCTCCTATATTAGGTTCGCAGCTCTTTTAGCAGGTAATCACTCAAAAAGGATTGCTGCCTATTGTTCCTCTAATGAGCACTTTGAATAACAAAGCTAATAACTAAACGCTTCCTGATCATGCGCTAAATGACCGTTTCAGAAGACAAACGCTTTCCGATATGCAGACTTAGTCGTTCCTGCTTTCCTTGTTTGGCACGTTTCCTAGACAGCGAGCATATTCGTTTGAGTTGATTTCAACTTATTTTGCTAACCCCGAATTAATTCGTCCCAGCCGGTTAATTGGTTAATTTTATTCTTTGTTCATGCTGCATACGAAAAAAATATCGCCTCAATAATAGTCATTGAATATTTCTTTCAAAGTTTGTTCTTAAGTTAGACAAAGAATGAAATTTTGGGCCAAAGTTACTCCAACGAACGGTACTGCGGAAATACTCGCCAGTAAAATTTGAATGATGGATGGTGACGAGAATAATACAATATCTACCAAAAAGTAATTGGACACTTGTCATAGAAAAGGAAAACGAAGTTTATTCACCTTCAATAGTTGATGGAGCCTCCACGAGCGGCGATTACAGCTGCGACCCTCCGGGGCATACTCTCAACCAGGCGTTGTACGACGGCTAGCGGTATTTTATTCCACTCGGCTTGGAGAAGACAGGTTAGTCCCTTCACCGATTTCGGACGGTGGGACCCCTTAAATCGACGCTCCAACTCGTCCCAGAGGTGCTCGATAGGGTTAAGGTCCGGGCTCTGCGCATGCCAGTCCATTCGATTAACCCCATTGTCACCATTCCAAGCCATGGTGTACCTCGCAACGTGACAGGTGGCATTGTCATCCTAAAAGTAACATGGGTCCACCCCGTAAAACTGCCACAACGTAGGAAGTGCATGGTCATCCAAAATGGTGCAGTAGGTCTCAGCTTTGAGTCTACCAGGAATTGCGACCAAGGATCTCGTGCCATATCAGGAGAAACACCCCCATAGCATAATTCCACCGCCGCCGAACTTCACAGTTGACAAAATACATTCCAGCAGGAGGCGTCCTCCAGGCAGACGCCAAACCCAATCCCTGCCATCCGAACGGTAGAGGGTGAACCTTGATTCGTTGCTCCAGAGAACCTGTTTCAACTTTTCAACTGTCCACTGTCGACGTTATTTGCACTACGTTAGCCGAGCAGCGCTATTAAACTTGGTGATCAAAGGCTTGTGGGCGGCAGCACGTCCATGTTAACCAAGCAGATGGGCTTCCTTACGGATGGTATTCATCGAAAGAATACTCCCGGATGCCTGTTAAAACTCCTCGCGGATGTAGCCCATCGATTTGGTTCGTTCTTCCGAATTTCTCTGGTTAGCACCCGTCGGTACCTAACTCCCAGTTTTGTGGGTCTGCCGGGTCGGGGCACATTCCGACAGTCACCTCTCATCTTCCACTTGCCAATCACGTAGGCCACTATCGATTTTGGGTACTTCAACTCGCTGGATATGTCACGAATGTATAGGCCATTTCTGTGATACCCGAAGATTACACCTTTCTCGAAATCAGAGAGCTACGAACTGCGTGGCATCTTGCATGCGACTGGTTGCGTTGTGGTTTCCCACACGATATTTAACGGCGGCCGCCGTGACGTGCATCAGGGCCGCAGATATCGTCGATTGCAGGGGTGTCCAATTACTTGTTGGTAGATAGTGTATGTCGTAAGAAACAGTACATCGAATCCTGCTGAAAATGGGGCTGTGGTGATTGGAGGAGGTTAACATTATTAATAGGGCCTGTTGTCAGACCGCTCTGATCATCAATGTTAATCTCCGCTCACCGTCGAAAACCTATAGCATCAAAAGTGAATCTTCAATGATTGGAAGAAATGAGTCTGATCCGATGAATCTCGATTTCCTTTGGACCATGTGTACATCCGGGTAGGTGTGTGTCGTTTACATGGGGAAGTGTTCACACGAGGATACACCGTGAGACGAATGCCAGACGATGGCGGAACTGCAATGATTTGAGCAAAGATCTGCTGGTAAACCCAAAGTACAGTAATTCATGTTACACATCTGCAACCTATTTAAACATCATTGGAGACCAAATACACTATATTGACAAAATTAATCGGACACCTATAAGATAAACACACCATAGCGTTTATTGACATACATTAGTACGGTGTCGGTCAACCGTTGGCCTTAATGCATGCACTGACCCTTCGAGACATGATTTCGACAAGGTTTTAGAACACAGTAATAGATATGCGCTTCCATTCAGTACATAATGTTGCCGCTAACTGTTGCTGAGTAGTAGACCTTGGTCTCAAACTTGTTATGCGGCGATCTAATTCATCCCATAGGTGCTCAGTGGCGCCCATATGTTTACTTTCAGAGGAGGAGGCTAAGACAAATATTTACCTACTTCAAAGCTGTCAAACATTTTAGTAAATGTACAAGATACTAAAATACAAAAAAATCAGTGATACAATCAATCATTAATATCTTAAATGGACGATGTCATAACTCTGTCCACGTTATTTTATAAACAACGCATAGCGACTGAAAAATTGTGTTCCGTCACCGCTGGGATCGAACCCCAGATCTCTCGATAACTAGTCTACATCTCAGTTACTGACATGCTGACACACAATTAACGACATCTCAGTTGCTGAGACCATCAATACGGATTTGTGTAGTCAGATGCTGACTGATAAACCACGCATGGCGCTGAGAATTGTTGGCACTGTAGCGTTAATGCGAACGCACTCGACTAGTTATCGAGAGATCTGGGGTTCGATCCCAGCGGTGTCGGGACATAATTTTTCAGTCGCTATGCGTTGTTTATAAAAATAACGTGGACAGAGCGATGACATCGTCCATTTACATTATCTCCATTTCATATATATTAACCATTAATATCTTATTATTTTTAAAAATGCTTTAAAACAAGGTTTCGTCTATTTTAGTGTTTTAAATTTTTTTTTAAATTTGGCTATACCAACGGTTAGGGAGGCGATCGATCCCCTCCCTGCCCCCGCCCTTATGGACACCCTCGTAGGTGCTGTATGAGATTAAGATCATACACCTTCACTTACGTGTCTCGTTTGAGCCCTTTTTTGTCATCTTTTGGCTACGTTCAGTACATGGTATAATAGTGCGTACTTATTAATGTCATATTTCCACTTTTATTTACATGTATCCTGTGAACACGTTAATGTCCTTATTAGCCTGTATTCAACCTTGTGCTAGGTTTTCTTACCTTTGGTATATGTTGTACCTACTGTTAATTGTTTTATCATTATAGCTGTCTGCTCAATTGCGAATAAACTGAGTGCCCTCACTGTTGCTCACGCTTTCTCAGACACACACGTATCACTAACCTGTTCTATTAGATTAAGAGGTTATCTCCAAAAAGAAATATAAAATGTCAGATCAATTTTTAACTGATCAATTACTTTCTGTTGACCTATCAAACTTCTCCATTTCGAGCGACGTTGAAACACAATTCGTGCTTCCATCCATCACACGACGAACACAAGAACTTCTGTGATTCAAACTCATCATCTTTTTCTCATGCAGACACTCCTGTATCTGATCCTCCCATGACTTTCTTGGCCTTCCTCTTCCTTTCCTCCCTGCCACTTGGGCTAAAAAAGGTTTCTTAGTAATCATCTCCTCACTCATTCTTTCAACATGGTGACACCACCAAAGAATATTCGTCTCCACCTTGTTATAGTGCGACGCATAGATATAGAGACAGAACAAATTCCGGATAAAGAAGAAACAACAACGAGCTGAAATGTACACCTCATATTTATAGCAAAACTAGCATAGGACACGCAGCAGCACAATAGTTTGACGTAAATATAACAATTCAAACGCCAAGTACAAAAAACAACAGAAATACGCTGTATCAAAAATTTAAAGACTAACTAGTTATAAGTACCTCCGGTACGAATAGTGGAGCCGTTTTTACGAATAACACTGAAAACCCGATTGGGAACGCTATCCACCTAGTGATGTAAGTGTTCTGGACGGAGTGCGTACCAGCTTCGTTCAATCTGCTCTTTCAATGCCATCACACTTGAGAACTGCCGTCCATTCGCACACACATCACGAGCGAGGATACCCCAGAGGTTCTCGATAGGGTTCAAATCTGGACTGAGTGCTGGCCAATCCATTACGGTCACATCATGAGTGTTAAACCAGCTTTTCGTTGTTGCAGACCGATGGATAGAGGTATTATTGTTGCTGGAACATATAATCAACACCCACTATAGTTTCGGCAAACGGTAGAAGGTGGCTGCTGAGTATGTCCTGATACGTTTCGGAGTTTTGCCTGCCTTGCAGAAAAGCGATATCCGTTGTCCCATTGAACGCAAAAGCTCCCCAGACCATCACAGATCCCCCTGTTTTCTGTCTGCTGAAGAAGGTGCGTGGTTTGCGTCGTAAATCATGCCAACAGCAGTTACAACCGTCAGGGTCGTCCAGGTTGAACTTTTTTCTCATCGGAGAAAATGATCCATTCGTCCGTCCAGTGCATGTGGCTGCTTGCCCATAACAATCTAGCTTCCTTGTGACGCAGCGTGAGGTGTGGCAGACGGCGCATTTTACGGAGCATAATGTTGCGACTTTCCTCGATTCGTCGATGAACTGTGTCTTTTGAGACGGTGACACCAACCGTCCGAGACACTTGACATAGTAATAACCTTTGGGATGAAACTAAACGCATGATGGCACGATCATCTCGTTTGGTTGATATTCGAGGCCTTCCAGGCCGTTTTCTGGCAGTTAGCGCACCGCATTTTGATAAAGTCTTATAAATGATTGTCCTACTCCTCCCCATGGCTTTACAAGTTTTCGCTACAGGCAATCCATTTGCTCTCAGTCTCCAAATCTTCTGCACCTCCTCACCAGAAAGTTGACTGTTGCGTGGCATTTCGGCAAATGAATGTCTGACGGCAGGTCCGCTGTCTTTTGGAGGCTGGACCGAATTGCTGCCCATTCGCGTGCGTACAACATGCTAATTTGTATGTGGTTACTTTACATAGTTGTCTTTATACTTCTGAGACACCCAAAACTACCCTATTTCACTTTGTGGTGTTCTTCTCACACAATCCGGACATCTCGACGGATCGAAACGTTTGTTGTAGGGTTATGTCTAATTAGGTACCACTTCAGCTTCCTACCTATATTCGCATAGCATTCACTGCACAAAGTAGACTGTCTCTATATTTATGCGACGCACCTTAGCAACATTTTGCTTCACATTACCCAACTGCAACACATCTTCATTCTTCACGCGATTAAGAAGCGTCTTGCTACAACCCCCTCCCCCCCGCCCGTAAGTAACGCACTTTTCCAGCACACAAACGACTATTATGTTTCTTCTATAGTACTCAAGTTTCACTGCCATACATCAGAGTAGGAACAATTACATTCATACAAAGACATGCGGAACTCTCTTGAGAACCCATCATTCCTGTTAATACCTCGAACAGCAGCTATGATTTTCAATGAAGAATTCACTCGCCTACTAATATCGCCATCGAATTTGTTCCCTCTGTCAAACCTGGTTCCTAAATACACAAACTTATTCACCTGGTCAATCACAGTGCCGTCTAGAATTCTCACACTTTCTTAAAATAAAATAAAATAAAATTCTCAATGTATATATACACACAGACATCTATATACACACATTCTTCGTACGCTAATTAGACTCACCATTCAAAAACTTAGTTTCCCGTTCTCAAGAAATCTACAAAGTATTTCATCATCACTTGGGGTAAGATTTATGCAATTTTTGAGTAACAATTCTAACCGGGGTCTCTGAGAACAAGATTTAGAATCTCGTACACTCTGTTTACAGTCATCTTTATGTATTCCCAGGCTTCTAGTAATAAGATTCACTGAGGAGTTTCATTCACATTTAATTTACAAATGAGACTCGTTTACATTTAATTTGAAATTCTTGCAGGAATGTGCTCACTGGAGAACCGCTTTGATAATGTTGCGTGATTATGTTTCTCCTTTAACAAAGGATATTTTTCTGTACATGTTTTAATACAACGTCTCTTAAAGTGTCGATCACAAAGAGCATTTCCGCAGGGCCGACAACAAATATATTCTAAGAGCTTTCTTTCCATTTCGGTTTTGGCAAGAATGCTCCGTAATGACTGGTTTGCTTTTGAGGCGTAGTTATGCTTGGTCTTTAATATTTCCGAGGAAATATTTATTTAAATTTCATTTTCCATGCGATACCTAGAGAATGTTTTGATATTCAAATTAATTTTACACATAAATTTATCCCCTTTGGTTTTTTTAAAAACATGGATTAAATATAGATTTCCGTGAGTTAAGTTCCGTTGCTTATATTTTCTGACATAAGGTGAACTGACATCCGTTAACACTGAAAGATAAAGAAAACGTACGAAGAAAAGTGTGCTAGATATTATTAAAGGTTTGTTTTAACTGTATTTTTGTTCTAAGGCGTTGACAGAGCTTTGTACGAGGGTCAAAACAAAAGTTCTGCACACGTTAATCTAAAACAAAAGCGGTTGATGAAATCAGGAAAATATTTGCGCCATGTGAAGGTCCGACTCTCAGTAACGCAGTGGTGTCAGAACAAGGTGCTATCATTTGCTGTGTGGACGTATGAGGGTTTGAAAATGGAAACGCGCGGCTCCTCAGGTCGAGTCACGGCGTTAGACCAGCATTCATACGTGAAAATAGAAACCCTGTGAGGAAAAACTCCAACACAGATCCACACTTCCTTGCAAAATGTTTGTGGGGAAAGAGCTCTTGATCAAAGCACAATTTCTTTCTGAGGACAAAGTTGAGACCGAAAACTCGTCAAAAATCACCCCAACGTGCTGGAAGCGGGAGCGATCTTGCTGCATGACGACGCATCGTGTCATGTTGCAGCGTCGGTATGCGATCTTTTGTCGAAATATGGCTGGGAAACTTTATCCCACCCACCATACGTCCCTGTTCTCAGCCGACGCTACTTTTATATTTTCCCAAAGTTAAAAAATCGGCTCTGTGGCAGTCCACTACGAAATCGCTGGACGAATTGTCATTGGACTGGACCCGAGTAATACGACAGCTGAACAAAGATGGCGTACCACGGGGCATCCGGGACCTACCTCACAGCTGGCAAGCTGTCATTAGCAGCGGACGGAAGTACATTGAACGGCAAAAAGGTAGGTTTTCTCTGTTACTTCACACTTTTCTCAAAAATGGACAGTGTGAAGAACTTTTGTTATGACTCTCTTAAGATCCATTCAGATCGTTTTTTCACGTACACAGACACATTCTGTGGACGTTTCAATTCAATTCATTTAATTTGCTGAGCGAAAAACCAGTATTACAAAAAAAAATATTAACTGAAACAAAGCGGAGCAAGGAAGCAGGGGAAATGGCCCGCAATGACTGACAGGGTCCCATGCTCCCTTGAAAATTTTACAGTTAGGTCACCAGTTGAAGTTATAAACAAGTCACTGTTTCAGAGAATATAAAGAGGTTGTGATACATGGAAAGATGATAAACACTACCATTGAAAATTAATTTACATCGCGATATACAAGTCATAGTATTAGTCACAGTCCCACTCCACTACAATCATCAATTTGAGGAGCCGCAATTCATTATGAAGTTCTTAATTTTTTTTTTTTTGAGAAGGTTAAAATTATTTAAAGAAGTCAGTTCCGTCGATAATGAGTTCCACTAATGTTAGCCAATGTAATTTATGCTTTGCTTCATGATCTCAGTCTTCGGATGAATAGGCCGAATATGTGATTTAGTGCGTGTGTCATGTGTGTGTATCTGAGGTACGGTTTGTATGATGTCAGTGTGTAAATTGTTCTTAATTCGCCAGAAAATAATTTTCCCAATGTTAAAGTAATATAATTGGTTAATCGTAAGAATGTTGTATTTGTTTGGAAAAACTCTTGTATTATTATATAGTGATACTTGTGTATTTCTATCAAATTTTAGGTCAATTAATCTTATATATTTGTTTTGAAGAATTTGAAAGTTTTTGAAATTATATTTAGTCGACTGTCACCACGATAAGATAGCATAATAATAATATGAGTCTGAAACATAGTATAATATATCACTAAAGAAATACGGGACCACGCCATATAATACAAATCCCGAAGATGACAGTCCTATTTTTGGCGTAAATGTGCCATCCTTGTCACATTTACGCCAAAAATCGGATTGTCATCTTCGGGAGTTGTATGGTATAATATAATTGAATTAGTGTTTTATAGGAAAGTTTTGTGAATACCGAGCTGATAACTTCAATGTTTTTAGAGAGTCTGACTAGAAGAGAGCCAACATCTTGGGTCCACTGAAAGTCCCTATTTAAAGTAATCCCCAAGTAAAGTAAGGAAAGCAATCCCCAAGTAAGTGAAAGTTAACGTGAAAGAATGGGGTTGTAAAATATTTTGTTTTGAGGGGATTAACGATTTTGTTTTGGTAGTATTTATTATAAGTTCATTGAAATTTAGCCAATCTGAGATACACTATCTACCAACAAGTAATCGGACACCTGTGATAGCAAAGGAAAACGAAAAAGTTTATTCACCTTAAATAGTTGGTGGAGCCTCCACAAGCGGCGATTACAGCTGCGACCGTACGGGGCATACTCTCAACCAGGCGTTGTACGACGGCTAGCGGTATTTTCTTCTACTCGGCTTGGAGAAGACAGGTCAGTTCCTTCACTGATTTCGGACGTTGGGGGCACTCCTTAAGTCGACGCTCCAACTCGTCCCAGAGGTGCTTGATAGAGTTAAAGTTCCGGGCTCTGCACGGGCCAGTCCATTCAATTAACCCCATTGTCACCATACCAAGCCATGGTGAACCTCGCAACATGACAGGTGGAATTGTCATCCTGAAAGTAACATGGGCCCACCCCGTAAAGCTACCACAACGTAGGAAGCGTATGGTCATCCAAAATGGTGCAGTAGGTCTCGGTGTTTGTGACGTACCTGCCAGCAGGACGCACACGACATAAAGGCAGATAGTAGTCAGACCAAACGTCCGCGTAGCTCAATTGGTAGAGTGACTTATTCCGGAATGAGGGGATCCGGGTTCGAATCCTGGCGTGGGCAGAAATGACGGAGAAATTTACTTCGTTATAATGGCGCCCGAACAATCCGGATGACCCGACCGTTCAAAATCTCGCAATGGTGTGATGTTCTTTCCACACCGCGAGATAGGAAAAATCAAAGAATCCCTTCTCCAGCGCTTCGAAAAATAAATGTGTGTGATGTTGCATTCCACACACTAGATTGACTGGGAGTTCTCGAATGCACGTTCTACAGTGGATGGCTGCCTGCAACGATTCATGGTCACGGCTGACCCGTGGGCCATGCTCCCCGGCCCTCTGTCGGGGGGGAGAGATCTGACGTACCTGCCAGCAGGACGCACACGACATAAAGGCAGATAGTAGTCAGAACAAACGTCCGCGTAGCTCAATTGGTAGAGTGATTTATTCCGGAATGAGGGGATCCGGGTTCGAATCCTGGCGTGGACAGAAATGACGGAGAAATTTACTTCGTTATATGTTGAGTCTACCAGGAATTGCGACCAAGAGTCCTGTGCCATATCAGGAGAAACATCCCCATTGCATAATTCCACCGCCGCAGATCTTCACAGTTGGTACAATACATTCCGGCAGGAGGCGTTCTCCAGGCAGACGCCAAACGCAGACCCTGCCATCCGAACGGTAGAAAACGAACCTTGATTTGTCGCTCCAGAGAACCTGTTTCCACTGTTCAACGGTCCACTGTCGACGTTCTTTGCATCACGTTAGCCGAGCAGCGCTATTGGACTTAGTGATCAACGGCTTGTGGGCGGCAGCACGTCTATGATAACCAAGCAGATGGGCTTCCTTACGGATGGTATTCATCGAAAGAAGACTCGCGGATGCCTGTTGAAACTCATCGCGGATGTGGCCCATCGATTTGGTGCGGTTCATCCGAATTTCTCTCGCCAGTACCCGTCAGTCTCTAACTCTTAGTTTTGTGAATCTGCCGGGTCGGGGCACATTCCGACAGTCACCTCTCATCTTCCACTTGCCAATCACGTAGGCCACAGTTGATTTTGGGTACTTTAACTCGCTGGATATGTCACGTATGGATCGGCCATTTCTGTGATACCCGACGATTACACCTTTCTCGAAATCAGAGAGCTCCGAACTGCGTGGCATCTTGCATGCGACTGGTTGCGTTGTTATTTCCCACACGATATTTTACGGCTGCGGCCGTGACGTGCATCAGGACAGCAGATATCGTCGATTGTAGAGGTGTCCAATTACTTGTTGGTAGGTAGTGTATTATTAAGTTAAGTATTGATATTCAAAACAGCGTCAGTCGTTAAATTAAATGAAGTGAGGATTTTTATGTCGTCAGCATAAAGAAGAGATCAATATCACTTACGGAAGTATAAGATATCATTAATGTCATCTGTCTTGTGCCAGTCTCCTCCACGTTACTCCCGCATATTTTCAAATTTCATCCACCCATCTCCTATGTGGTCTTCTTCTCGGTCTTTTCCTGTCCCTTGGAATCCAGTCTAAAGTTTCGGCTGTCCATCGATGGCCGGTGCTTCTGGCAGTATGTCCAGCCCATTGCCATTTCAGGGATTTAACTCCGATCATGATGTCTTCCACTCTTGTCATTTTTCGGTTCCACGAGTTCCTCTTCTTATCTCTCCTTGTTACACCAAGCATGCACCTCTACATGCTGCTTTGAGTCGTTTGCAGCTGTTGTACATATATCACTTTTAGTTAAGGTCCACGTCTCTGCACCATACGTAAGCACTGGAAGGATGCATTGATCAAACACTTTTCTTTTAAATTAATGTATATTCTAAAAAGTAAAGGTCCCAAAATTGACCCTGTGGAACACCAGTTGGTATGAATTGAAGAGAGGATTGATGTTGGTTAACTTGAGTATATTGTTGCCTACCTGATAAATAAAACAGTTTAGTTTGAATAAGGCAATTCCGGGTACTTAACATCTGATGATGTTTCAGTTTATTTTGAATAAGGTGTACTTATTCAAACTAAAATGAAACGTCATCCGTCAAGGAACTTAACACCTGATTATTCCTGATACATTTTTTTCTCGTTAAGAATGGCTTTCACATTCCCTTGAATACACTGGTCACAAAAAGTAAGGGATATTTCAAGAAACGAAGAATGCACCAATAAGCCTTACATTATGACCACCTACCCAATAAGCTGTAGGACCTCCTTTTAGCCAGCAAAACAGCGGCCACTCCGCGAGGCAACGATTCGATGAGGTGGCTATAGGTATCCTGTGGTTTCTGGTACCACAATGTCAACAACAGGTCCTCCGTTTCCGTACCTTTCGGGGTGGTGAGGATTTAGCTTAAAACCGCGTTTCCACGTCAAGCCACAATTGTCGATTGGGTTCATGTCAGGTGAGTTTGGATGCTAAGGCATTAACAAAATGACACCAGGATGTTCCCCCAACCACTCTTTGACGATTCTGGTAGTGTGGCATGGCGCATTATTCTCTTGGTAATAGCCATCACCAGCAGAGAACATAGTTGCCATGAATGAGTGAACTTGGTCCGCAACGATGTTCTCAGATACACTGACAGCTGTCAGGGGTTTCGCTATTGGGATAATGGGGCCTAAAGTGTCCAAAGAAAACATCACCCACAGCATAGCACCACCGACTCCGGTGTGTTTCCGCCCAACAGTGCAACCTGGTGGCATTGCCTCCGTTGGTAATCTGCGTATCCACACTAAGACTTATATGTGATGTACCAGGAATATTGAATGATTCGTCAGACCAGGCCACTTTCTTCCAATCATCCACGGTACAATCTCGACGATTTTGGACCCATTTTGTACGTTGTTGGCGATGACGTGCAGTGAGCATGGGGACCCGGCTGGGTCGTTGGCTACGCAAGCCCGTGGCCAGAATGCTGCGATGAACTCTGTGCTGTTGCACATTGCCCTGACATAGCGGAGGATGATTTGTAGCACTGTGGCCGTGGGGTCGCTTGAACAATGCGCTACAGTCTCCTCTTCCTTCTGGAATTAATGAGATATGGATGACAAACGGCTGGACGACGGTTCGTAGTTTGACCATCTGTGCACCACTTTGATGCGTACTCACTACAGGGGCACGTGAACAACCCACAAGCCCTGCCGTTTCTGAGATCGTAATTTCGAGGCGCCTTGCCCTCACAATTTCTTCTTTCATCAGACTCCGATAAATCTTCAGCTTTTCCCATTCTGACTCCGAACACTCTACTAACCGAAAGTCGATTCTCGTGTTGTGTGTATAAACTTTCATTTCATTTATGTATTCCTTCAGTTGCCACATTGTCTTAGACACAATGTTTTATCTATAAACAATATATGTACTGCAGCGACTAGGAAAAGGGGGAAAGGCCGTAAGGCGTGACATAGCCCTCCTATCCCTAGATTAAAAAAAGCATGAAGCTTCACAGAAAAAAAAAAAAAAAAAAAAGGAAAAGACAAGCCAACACAAACATAGCAGGTTAATATTTGAATAAAACAGGAACTAGCTCACAACCAACACATGCATCAATATGTTCCATCATTAATGCCCTTCATTATAGTTAAATAAACAACAAATATCGTTTGCAACTCCCCCTATAATCACACACACACATATATATATACACTGCTGACCACCCAAAATGCAGCACCAAGAAGGACACGAGATAGCAAAGCCAGATTTACTGGACACAACAACAGATACAAAGATGAAACGTTTGAGCGTACAAGCCCGTGAGACACGCGGAACACGCAGACATCAATAGTTCGTGTGGCTACCATGGCTGGTAATATCGACCACTACGCGCCGCGGCATCGAAAGAAAGAGGCTTTGGATGTGGGCTTGGAGTATGCCAATCCAGTCTGCTTCCACACGTTGCCACAGTTCATCAGGCGTAGCCGCGGGTGGTGCTTGCCGGGACACGGCAGCAGTGACACCTGGTGGGCCGTGGAGAATTGTTGCACGATGCGTGCCACGTGCGGTCGCGCACTGTCCTGTTGAAACGTGGTGGCTGGCAGGTCCAGCATGTAAAGGAGGACTACAGGCTCCAAAACGTCGGAGATGGTGCGGTGGCTGTTGAGTGTACCGGCGATGCGTATCAGAGGGGTGCGGGTGTCATATCCAATTGCGCCCCAAACCATCACGCCAGGCGACGTACCGGTATGGCGATGCATAATGCAGGCGTCATACAGTCTCTCGCCGCGGTGCAGTCACACGCGGATCCGACCATCGTGGTGTTGCAGGCAGAAGCGGTATTCGTCGGAGAAAACAATGTCGTGCCATTCCGTAGTAAAGGGGTGGCGTTCAACGGCCCACTGACGTCGCACTTGCCGGTGGTGTAACGTCAATGGTAATCGGAGCAATGGGCACCATGCAACAAGTCCCCGTTCCTGCAGACGACGTCGATGCTGACACAGGTTGTTGCGCAACACACCCTAATTCCTGCGCTAACGTTCGTGATGTGGCGGTGCGAGCTGTCAATGGCCGCCGAACAACATGCCGGTCCTTTCGTTCGGTGATGTTCCGCGGCTGCGGCATTCGCTCACGTCGGTCTGTCCGTCCCTCCTGCACTCACAGAATCCATACTCGCCTCACTGTGGCTGGATGTCGTCCCACAAGGGCACCGATGTCTCGGTACGATAAACCGCTGTCGCGATAAGCCACTGTTCATCCTTTGTCGAACCCCGAAACGTACTGGAATGACGGCCTTATTCTGCGACCGACGAGGCATCAGGAAGCTTCTCACGCACAGGTCTGGCAGCACAACACACTTCCACTACGTACACCCCTCCTCCGGTGCACCCTTCTTATAGTGCTTCTCGGTGGCATGCCGGGCGCACATGATTTGCATATACCCTGCAATGCTAATCGTTTGCATGTCTTCTCGCGGACGACACATGCTGCCAATTTCAGGCCAATCGGATGCTTCCTTCTTGGTGTTGCATTTTGGGTGGCCAGGAGTGTATATAAACAAAAAACAAAAATCGTTTGCAACTCAGTCTATAATCACATTAACCGATATTTCTTCAGTTTGACTCTTTTTAATTAGTCTTGGCAACTATACCTATATCCTTTTATTTTATATTATATTATAGTTATCATCCTTTACTGTATACCGTTTCCCATGTAACATTATGCATACCCTAGTGTAGCGTATTCGATATAACAACTTACAGTCACTACCCAATATCATCATCCATTCAATCGAAATTGCCTATTGTTTACTAATTATTTCATAAGATATGGTTTTAATTTAATTTTAAATAAGTTAAAATTATTAATAGATGTTAGTTCTTGGGGCAATGAGTTTCAAAATTTCGGGCCGTTGTAATTTATGTTCATTTTAAGTTTCTCAATTTGCGGGAACATTGGAATTAATTTTGATCTACTCTCTTCACCTGCGCCACCGTTTGGTCTCCAGTCGCACTCATTTCTCTATGCTGGGGGTGGTCCTAATGGAATGGCTCGTCTGTGTATATGTATCTGAATCAAGTAACACGCACTAAAATAACATCAGCAAAGCTACGTAACACAAACAACAAAGTGTGCATTTACAAAAAACAGTATATTTTATGCAATATCTGTAGCACTGCAATACAGATAAAACGCTAAATTTGGAGAAAGTCCATACCTCTGGATTTCAGTACCTAGTAACGCCATTTCTGGGTCGAAGACACCTGTGATGCATATTAGGTATGAAACGTGGTTATCCAATCGTCGTTAAAGAGCTCCCGAAATGCTTTCAATAGAATTAAGATCCGAAGACTTCGGAGGCAGCTGTAACGAATCAGTCCCACGATTTTGCAGCTCCTGTAGCACACGCTCTACGTACGGTGACTGGTTGTATTGTCATAGAGAAAATGGAGTGCATGTCCAAAAGCAGCGTGAAACAGTGTCACAGTGGGCACAATGATCTCGTTTCAGTGCACTGAGGCATTCATGATGCCTTCTTGCATGTCCAATAGCACCGCGAAAAAGTGTCACAATTGGTACAATGATCTCGTTTCGTTGCACAAGGGCATTCAGACCACCTTTTGCATGTACAATAGTATCGTGAAACCATGTCAATGTGGGCACAATGATCTCGTTTCGGTGCATTGAGGCATTCATGATGCCTTCTCGCATGTCTAATAGCACCCTGAAAAATTGCCATTATTGGTACAATGATCTCGTTTCGGTGCACAAGGCCATTCATGCTGCCTCTTTGCATGTCCAATAGCAGCGTGAAACAGTGTCACAATGGGCACAATGAACTCGTTTCGGTGAACTGAGGCATTCATGATGCCTTCTTGCATGTCCAATAGCAACGTGAAACAGTGTCACCATGGGCACCATGATCTTGTTCCGGTGCACCGAGACATTCATGATGCCTTCTGGCAATATCCAATAGCAGCGTGAAACAGTGTCACAATGGGAACAATGATCTCGTTTCGGTGCACTGAGGCAGTCCGGCTCCCTTTTTGCATGTCGAATAGCAGCGTGAAACAGTGTCATAGTGGGCACAATTATCTCGTTTCGGTGCACTGAGGCATTAATAATGTCTTCTTGCATGTCCAATAGCAGCGTGAAACAGTGTCATAATGCGCACAATGATCTTGTTCCGGTGCACTGTGACATTCATGATGCGTTCTTGCATGTCCAGTAGCTGCGTGAAACTGTATCACAATGGGAACAATGATTTCGTTTCGGTGCACTGAGGCAGACTAGCTGCCTTTTTGCATGTCCAATAGCAGCGTGAAACAGAGTCACAGTGGGAGCAATGATCTCGTTTTGGTGCACAAGGGCATTAATGATGCCTTTTTGCATGTACAATAGCAACGTGATGCAGTGTCACAATGGGCACAATGATCTCGTTTCGCTGCACTGAGGCATTCATGCTGCCTTCTTGCATGTCCAATTGCAGCGTGAAACAGTGTCACAATGGGCACAATGATCTCGTTTCGGTACACTCAGGCATTCATATTGCCTTGAGAAACATACAAGGAAATACGGATATTAAAACACACTCCTGCCCAGACCAGATCTGACTGCCTCTGGTAAGGGTGGACGGACTGCACATAGTGTGGCTGCATTCATATGCTGAATCTCCTCTACAAGTATCTTCGTCTAGTATCAGGGTAAAAAGTGAAACCGGATTCGTCTGTGAAACGTACATGGTGCTGCACTGTGTTGCATGACATGTACTCTTAGTCTCAGCTACGTCTTTGACAACGGTAAACTACTGTCAATGCTGTACATCTCAGCGCCTTCTTGCTGTGAGACCATACTTGCGAAGATGGTTTCGTGGTGTTTGTGTACATACTCTAACACCAGAAGCTGCTCGAAATTATTCTCATAGTCAGCCACCAGTTGTACTAGGCCTTCTTCGTGCACATACTGTCAGATAGCTATCTTGCCTCTGGTAGTTCTCATGCGACGAAATCTGGATTGGTCATCAACACTTCCATGTCGTAGAAAACTTGTTAATATCCGGCTTACGAGACATTTTACGAAACTCGTCAAGCAGCAGCCACATCGATCTGGCGTACCCCTGCCTTATTTCTGTTGTCAATGCAAAAACAGCTGGACATAATTTCAGGTTAATCCCATACCAAAGGCAATACATTCAGTGAACTTCTGGACTAAGCGGTGAAATGACCCGTTTTCCACTTCTCATAGGATACTTTTGTCAGAGCTTGTATGCCATGTGCTGTTTTGTCATGATGTTCATTAACATATGACATAGCAACCCATGCTGGCAACGGATCTCTAGTAGTCGCTCAATTTGCGTGTCACCATTTTTTCCTTTTCCTTTCTAAACCTCAAATTCGTTTGTGTCCAGTGTATTTGAAATCAAAATGGGAGTTCCAGTTGTAACTGGTTTTAAGACAAATTGCATATCATACGGTGCTGCATCAGTTAGTCGCCGTTTATTCTCAAAATTACTAGGTGAATTCATAAGTATTTTTGATTTATCGTATACTAGCGAAGGTACCCGGCGTTGCTCGGGTTTAGCAAAAAATACATGAATCAGCTTCTGGGCCAGCGCTTTCCGAATATTTTTTGGGGTGATTTTGGATTGATTTGTCCGATAGATTTTTGCATTTTCGGGGACATCCTGAAATTCACGCTGTGTAGGAGTCTTGGCTTCTCTTAATAATTTCGCTTTCTTCAATTTTGGATTGATTTGTCCAATTCATTTTAGCCTTATTCATTTAAGTTAAAATTACATAAAAAACATAGAAGTATCATGAAAGAAATACGGGATTACGCCATATAATACAAATTTTGAAGATGACAATCCGATTTTTGGCGTAAATGTGACAAGGATGGTAAGTCAGATAATTTTTGAAAACTTGAAAATTTTCATCGTCCTGGAGCGGGACTCGAACCCGCGTCTCCCAGAAAACGCCTAGGTATGCTAACCACTACACCACCCAGAACGACCAAGTTTCAAGTTTCCGATCAATTTGAATTTTAACCATCACAGGATTCGCTAGTCGAAGCAACCGGCATTCATGTTTAGCGAATCTGGAGGTTAATAATCCTATCCCGTGATTGCCCGGAGAAGCAGATAAATCATGAAAGAAATCCTTGTCACATTTACGCCAAAAATCGGATTGTCATCTTCAAAATTTGTAACATAGAAGTATATTAATTTACATAATTAACTGTAGTTCGTTAGATTGTTAGACAAATATCGTTTGTTGCTTTTTGCAGCAATTATATTAAAATATTTTTTTTAATTCACTGATACTTTCATGCCCTAAACATAAATTATCACAAAATGTTCAAAGGGATGAAATCAGCAGGATGGATTGAGATGTCCAGGTATCATTATAGCCTATATTTTTCGCAGGGTTCTAGAGAGGAATTCTGCCAAATTAGGTCCATATTGGTCATTTGGTTTAGTCACAAAGTGCAAAGGGGATGAAGAGAGAAGGATTATGGTGCCCAGGTTTCGTTGCAGCTTATATTATCCGCAGAGTCCTAGTGAATAGCTATGCAAAATTTGGTCCATATTGGTCATGGGGTTTAGGTACAAAATGTTAAGGGAATGAAAGAAGGGAGAAGGAGTAGTTTGTCCAGGTTTCGTGGTATTCTATATTTTATGCAGGGTCCTAGTGAATAACTATGAAAAATGTGGTCCACATTGGTCATGGGCTTTAGGCATAACGTGTTAAGGGGATGAAAAAAAGAAGAAGGAGTTGGTTGTCCAGATTTCGTGGTATTCTATATTTTACGCAGGGTCCTATAGAGTAACTATGAAAAATTTGGCCCACATTAGTTATAGGGTTTAGGCACAAAGTCTCAAGGGAATGAAATCAGAGAGAAGGAATAGGGTGTCCCGGTTTCGTGGCAGCCTATATTTTCCGCAAGGTTCTAATGAATAATTATGCAAAATGTGGTCCACATTGGTCATGGGGTTTAGGCAAAAAGTGTTAAGGTGATAAAAGAAGTGAGAAGGAGCAGGTTGTCCAAGTTTCGTGGTATCCTATATTTTCCGCAGGGTTCTAGAGAGTAACTATGCAAAATTCGGTGCAGAACGGTCAAAGGGTGTAGTCACAGAGTGTCAAGGAGTTGAAACCAGGGGTTGAAACCAGGTCTCATGGTAGTGTATTTTTTTCGCAGGATCCTAGAGAATAACTGCAAAATATGTCCGACATCGGCTAAAGGGTTTAGGAGTTCATAAGGAACCTACAGGAAGTCATTCTATTATACATATAGATATATAGATGGATTTAAAGTACGGCCTTTGCTGCATTAATGACGAAACTTATTCAACCAAACGTAAACGTCGCTCAACATCAAAAGAAAAATACAAACGAATATCCTCAGGTATGATCAGAAAAGGGTGCTCATGCTACTCGAAGCATATGAGCAAGCTGAAGAGAGAACTTTTCGATTCCAAAAGTAACTGCGCAGTTGTTGGTCCTCATGTACGGAAAAAAGAAGCCTTCAGTCTGTATATTTATGTAATTCCCAAGAATTGGCTGGAAGCTCAATCGATTTCAATAAAACCCTTAGCATGTGAGTGACATGAATGATATATTTGAACTACTGTAGTCCCACTGATGTTCAATGGGATTGATGTCCAGCGAGTACGGTGGCCAATATAGTAAGCTACAATCACTGGAATGCTTCTCAAGCCATTCTTGCACACGCACGCTGTCATCATGAATGGAAGCACCTCATCCACCACAATGGATCGGTAGCCTGAAGAGTTTATCGTACGATTGATGAGGATGATTACTCCCAATGATTCCCACGATGACATGCCCCATACATTGACATAGCAGCCTCCCTCCTGTTACATCTCGAGCATCGTGCCGGGATATTTTCTGACAGCAGCGCTTCACCGTACTCTCCATCGACAATACACACGATAAAATGGAAAACGTGATTCGTCTGAAATGGCGACTTTCTTCCACTGTTAGATGTTGTAATGGCCCCTCTCAGATGCAAATTAACGCCGTAATTGTTATCTGTGACCTCGAGCATAGATGCCTTGAATGGACGGCGACCAGGAGATTCATAGAGAGCAGAGTTCGTTGGATTGTGGTCTCGATACGTTCCTCGATGTGCTTTCATTGAATGCTCTGACCAATTGTTTCATTGTGGGCCGTTTGTTGGATCGTACTAACCCGGATAGCGGTCACTCCCACGGTCGTCAACGCTCCATGGGCGCCCACTAATACCCTGACAACTGCAGATCTTCCAGGTTTCCTTCTATTCCTGCAACAGTTTAGCAACTGCACCATGTGAACAGCTCATAACAGCGTTCGTTTCTGTAGTTCTACCACCCTTCAGTCTGTAGCCACCAATCATTACTTTTTCAAACTCTGTTAGGTCTCGTCCTTTCCCCATTTTCACGCGCAACTGCATACCGTCCGTGAGTTCGTGCCCTTTTTAATGCCTTACAAGATTTCCATAAGTTGCTACGCACGCCATCTAGTTGTTGTTTCCGGTTCCTTCAGACATCAGGGGTTGTCATAATTTGTGGACTGGAGGTGTATTATAAAACCCAAAGTAAAGTATCTGTCGTTCAGCTTCTATATCTAATAGGCCCGTAATTTTACACATTATGACTTAATTTCCTTTTTGTAAAGAGCGTAGAGGAATATTCCATTTGGATGTTTGATTGAACAAGTCTTACACAGATTTGATTTAAACCTGAAAAGTTCTGGATAAACGTTTGCAATTCGGTTCAACATAAATACATATAAACGATGAGATTCATATTTCATGGTCTCATTATGTTAAATATTATGACATATTTTTTAAAATATCACGACATGAGAAATCATTACTATAATGAACACCCAGATCCCTCTGTCTCTCTGGAACAGTTGCGTCATCCCTTATCTATCAATTCGTGTGTGCTCTCGTGATGTCAAAATGATTGCCTGCTATATCATAGCACGCCATCACATTGAGATGACAAGGTGATCGCTTGCTAATTTAAAAACATTGGATTATTAATGACTCGAGTTCTATTTATCCGATATACATTATTCGAATTGAATTACCAATATCACAGCAAATTGAGTTTGTATATTAATTTAATTTAGCACAATTCGAATATTAATTTGTACGCTTTAAGTACTTTTTACTTTTTTAATTTAACTAACTTTCTGAGTTTAGTGCTGAGTTTTTTTGTTTTTTTTTTACATTTTGCAAAATATCGATCTATCTAAATGGTCTAACCCACAATAAAAACTGAAATCTTGAGATGTCAAACTGAGCAAAATTGCTTCTAAAAGCAGACGTCGCCCCAACAGCACATTGTCGATAATTTAGATAGTTCCGATATGTAATGCCAGATGTCGCAATATTTTGTAGAAAAAGCTTTGGTATGAAGTTTCAAACTAAACTTCGGATAGGAAAGGCTAAAACAAGCCGTGAACGGAATAACAAGTGTGCCGGAGAAAAAGTATTTTAACGCAAAAAATCAAAGCAAAAGTTATTAAGGTAAGTTTACACGAAAACAACTGGACTACAAAGAACATAGTTAGACAACAACAAATATTTCGCACAGAATGTCTATTTATCGCGAGGTCTTTTGAAAAGCGGAAATAAATAGCATATAATTTTCAGTTCTAACATAAATGAGTTCTTACTATATAAGGTTTTACTATATTTCCTTACAAAAAAACCGGCTTCAATTAAGAACGTCACGTCTTAGGACGAGAAACATCCCCTATACAGTATATTAATATCTATTTAAAGCTTAAAAACATTCGTCCTAGGACGGGCTAGCTTATTTCCCAAATTCCAGCTTTCTATAATATTTTATGCAACATTTTAATCTAAGCTGTAGAAGATCATATTCCAACATCTTAATTGAGTTATCAGTTTCGAGGCATTTCGCATAATACATTAAATGATTAAAGTCGAGATTAATTAAGAGTGGTAGTTCTTCAACTTTCATAAAGAATAGACAAGAATGGTTTTGTTGCTTTTGCTCTGCTGAAGAAAGAATTTTCACGAGCACGGAGGTTTACAGATTTAATTATTATCTCAGCAGCAGACTTGGAAGCATGGAACTTTAAAAGAAATGAAAGATGTATTATAATGCCACGCTACTGGAGTACTTTGAACATTTCTATTTTACCTCAGTATAACAAGCACCAGGATATTTGTGAACATCCGATGATAGAAATTCTTCATAAAATTGAAAAAACAAATCAAATGCAGAAGGATATTTTGGCTAAAAACAATACTAGAAGGAAGAAAAGAATGAAGGGAATAAATTAATAAAAGTTGCCAGAAACCTGATTTGACGGGACGTCTGAAAGAATGTTTTCTTGAACAAGTGAATTTCTAATACTTCACATACGTGAAAAACTGTAGGAATGTTTGGGTATACCACCAACAGCTGTTCTATGAATTTTATTAGAGACGCTGAGAGAAGGTTGTGGTGTTTTAAGTATGAGATATATCATTGACTAATACAGCAAATGATTCATTCATTAATGAACTAATTAATTCTTTCTGGTGACGTCTTGTCGGTGGTTTTCCACAGCTGCCACATAAAGAATGTTTTCACGGATACCACATAAAGAATAAATTATTCATATATCGCAGCTCTTAATATATTCGTTAAGTAGCCAATTGTTTTGTTTAGTATTAACCGCAAGGGACTAACGCTTTATTCTAAAGAAACTGTAGTTTAATATTATATATAAAACAGTGAGCTTATAAAAAACAAAAATAGCTATGATTAAAAATTACGGCAAATACTATACTGTGCAAATTAATTGGAACAAAGTAAAAAATCACTCTTTTCCTCCAAACTATGCCTTTATATCATTCTATGCCTTGATATAATTTGATAAATACCTGTATTAGTATGAAGTATGTCTTTCTTTAGCGAGAAATGACCTCTTGAATTCGTTTTGGCATTGAACTCCACTAATTGAATGCACATATTTTTGACTTCATATTCGTGGAACCACACTTTTATAGCATTCGTTATCGTGCGTACTTTGGTTGTACAGTCCATTTTACCTAAACGCCTCTTCAAAATATTCCACAAGTTTTCTATGGGATTTAAGTTTGGTGAATTTCCAAGCCAATCAAGCAAATGAATTTGATTTTCCAGCATGCAGTTCTTGACCAATTTCGAATTGTGACATGGGGCCAAGTCATATTGAAATGTCCCGTCAAAAGGTTGCAAGAAAGGAACAAACTTACGTTGTAATATTTCTACGTACTTGGCTGAATTCATCATACCTTGAACAGGAACTAAGCTTCCAGCGCCATTTGATGTGAAAAAACCCCAAAACATCTGTTTCAGAGGGTGTTTTACAGTTTGTTTGACATGCTCAGGTCTTAAGGGTTCACAGTTGCTTCGTCTAACGACATTTGCTTGGTAACCCTGCACAAATAAATGAGTTTCATCACTAAAAATGACCTTTTTCCAGTCGTCAGCAGTCCATGATTCATATTTTTTGGCCCATGCTAAACGTTTTATCTCCATTTTTGCATTCAAATATTGTTTTTGCGTTGGTCTTCTTGACTTCCGGCCAACTTCCAGAAGTCTACGGCGTATAGTTGTAACACTAACATCACAACCACTAGCCAATAAATCACTTTGAAGGTCGGTGCTTGTGTTTTTGGATTCATTTTACTATTTCTGATTAGATATTTATTCGTTCGTAGAGTTGTTTTTCGTTTTCTTCCACGTTTACCTCTCCTTTTTGGAGACGATGATTCAGATGCATTGTATCGCGTAAGCAGTCTTCATTTGCCTACACCAACAGCAGAAACAATATCTCTCACTGTCATAGAATTGTGATCCCTCAGAGCAATTATTTTTGCATGCTTCGTTGGGGAAATATCCATTTTCCAATACACGACAGCAACACGTACTCACAGAGAGCAAAAACGAACATCCACCTGTCACGCACGAAAGCTCACAACTGAAGCTGAAGTGCCCATTTCCTGTATAAAACCGGTAAAACCACATTCTTACTTTTAAGTTCTAACAGTCACACCACCTCACAGCTGATAAAACCGGTTTACGTGGGTTTCTGACATTAACTGGCAATCATATTACAATTCTTAGAATAAAAATGCTTGTCCCAATTAATTTGCACGGTATAGTAAATTAAACGTTTTCTCGTTTCATGAAAAGCTATTCGAAGGAATTCTACAAAGTAAAACCTTCCTTTTTCAGTGTTTGACTGGCAGTATTGTCTTTAACAAAATAAAACGTGCTTTAGCATGTTATTAGATTTGTTTATCGAAATTGCTTTCAAATCACTTTGCCCATGGAGTAAGTGTTTAAAGCTTTGAAAATACATTTGTTTATAATGTCATTTAACAGATAAAAGTGAGAAATATTCAAGTTTCGGTTATTTTCAGAAAATATTTTAAAAAATTGATTTTCCCTGGAGAAAACGAGTGGTCGTTTTATGGGTATGAGTGCAGAAAAGTTGTTGTTGTCTTGTGCCGAGAGGTACTTTTATCAGTATATCTGCGCAAAAGTTGCTCTCATCCTGCAGCGGGACGTGCTTCAATCATAACTCCAACAGAAAAGTTGTTTCTATCCTTTACAAACCAGTTAAATCCAATTAATGTATTTCATAGAACACGCAGCAAAATTGTCATCTGCGTGTGTTTGGTACATTCGACAACTTAGTTGGATAACATTTCTTTACATTTTATACCAAATCAAAAAAAAATAATTTTGGGTTGGTGCAAATGAAATATCCGGCAAAGGACCTGCACACGTGGACAGCGAGAACGGAGAAGTAGGACATCTTACCTAGGCAAAATAATCCGCCTCAGTATTGACACATAGTTGCCATCTGTCCGGCAAGGCTATGATCCCGGAACGAAAAAAGTCTTTTGGCTGGGACCAGAAGAAGTCATCAACTGCACGTTCAACCTCGTTGTCTGCCGTGAGCTGTTTCCCGAAGATAAAGTGATCTAAGCGACGAAAGAGATTCCTGTCTGTCGGAAGCAAGTCCGGGAAATAGGCAGAATGAGATGGTGCTTCATAGCCCAAGGCAATTAGTGTCAGCATCTTTCGTTGTGAGACATGAAAGCGGGCTTTGTACTGGAGTAGAAGAACACCATATCTGTTGACAAAAGCCGGTTGTTTCTGCAGAAATATACGGTGCATCTAGTGTAATTCAGCATAAAAACGTTCTGCAGTGATGGTTTGACCTCTTGCCAAGGAACTCCGATGAAGTTTCCCGACTGTGGACCACCAGTCAAGGAGCATCATTTTCTTGGTATGCACGAGTGGCTTTGGATGCCGTCCAGCAGATGGTGCCTTGCTTACCCATTGTTCAGATCGTTTCCGATTACCATTAATGGATCACTTCTTGTCGCAGATGACGATTCGATGCAGTAGAGGTTCCTGTTTTTTTCCTGGCAAGCAGCGACGTGCAGATTTCTAAACGCCTAGTCTTGTTGGCAGTTGTCAACTCATGCGGCAGCCACATGTCCAACTACACTGCTGGACAATTGCTAAGAACGGATCATAAACGGCTATATAGCGCATTCAAAAGTAAGTGTGGTTGGATGTCAAGTGAAATAACATAATGTCAGAATGCCAGGACATTACAAGAAAGACAATTTATTGTGCTCTGAAATCCAGAAGGCTTTGGAACGTGTTCAAGGGACAAACAGGCCATTTTGTGCAGAATACGTAAACGTGAAAAAAATGCAATTACCGTCCGCAGGCGTTCCGCCGTAAGATGTCAATACGGGATATGGCCACCATGGAGGGCGATGCAAGATTCCACACGTCGTGTCATGCTTTGCACAACATTATCAAGCAGCTGTTGGGGTAATTTATCCCATTCCTCTGTCAGTGCACGGATGAGGGTGTCCTTGTTTATTGGAGGGCATTGGCGACCAGCAAGAGTCCTCCCCAAAGCATCCCACACATTTTCAATGGGATTCAGATCTGGAGAACGTTCTGGCCATACGAGGAGTTGAATATCCTCGCTCTAAAGACACTCCTGGACAGCGACTGTTCGACGACATGTTGCGTTGTCGTCCATGGAAATGAATCTATCGCCGACAGCACCACGGAACATGCGAACATGAGGTAGCAGAACATCATTAATATATCGTTGGCCAGTCATAGTCCCAGTTGGAAGCACATAGAGGGATGTACAGCCATTGATCATGATGCCAGCCCATACCATGACACTACATGTCGAATATCGGTCCCTTTCCTGTATGTTTGCTGGACAATATGCAGTACCACTATCACGCCAGATACGTTGTCGTCGACAATCAGACGATAGACTGCATCTACTCTCATCTGAGAAGAGGACAGCAGACCAGTCGTTATCAGTCCAATTGCGATGTTGATGGCACCATTGCAAACGGGCGTTACGGTGACGTCTGGGTAATGGGATGCACACAACAGGACACGGGCGTACAGTCCTCCTTCATGCAAACGTCTGGGGACAGTTTTTCGGGAGATCCGCTTACCAGTAGCAGCCATAAACTGATTTGCTACCTCATCAGCTGCGCTGCGCCGGTGTCTTTTTGTTTATAGTACTATGTACCGATCTTCTGCATGTGTCGTACTGCGAACACGACCTCCCCCGTGACGTTTGCTACACTCTCCATTTGTTTGAAATGATTTCCAAAGCCTTGAAACAACACTGTGGCTGACGTCAAACACCCTGGCAACATCTGTTATTTTTCGCCCTTCTTCAATCTTGCCAATAATACGGCTACGCGTAAAATCATCAAGGTGATGTCGGGAAGACATACTGAAATTTTCAAGTTCGTCAATTGATTCTTTCCCTTTCAACTTTGCGTTTGAACAACAACGGTCAATACGCGTCAAATCCTTTATATCTCTTATCAGCGCTATGACGTCACGAACAAGTTCGGCAATCCAAAATTTGCATACGCACAACACGTCTTACTGTATCCCGCACTTATGCTAATTTCCACATTCTCCTGCCTTCCATTTTATGGTTGCTGTCGTTGCTATTGTCATCCGTCCTTAGCAATTGTCCGGCAGTGTATTTGACCTTACCCAACTCAGCCAGACGCCGAACAACTCTCTTGTGGTGGACCCCTACCTCTGTCGCTATGTCGTGATGCGTTTTTAGGGGGTCTGCTTCAACCACACGTAATCATCGTCAGAAACAGCAGCAGTTCGGTGACCACGTGCTTCGTTTTGCAGGTCCGTATCTCCGCTTCGAAGCTTCACAAACCATCGCCGAATGGGTCGTTCGTTGGCGGTATTCTCCCTAAACGCGTCGTTGACGTTTCGAGCGGTAAGTCCTGCAGAATGGCTCAGTTAAAATTCATACAGGAAGATGACTCTCAAATCTGGAGTCTGTATGCTTCTTTTGCAAGACACGTCGCGTCGAAACAAACAACGCTTGAACCTTCTTCTTCACACTTGTGCTAGCTACTTATAGCAAGTCTGTGATGTAATACCTGCAACAACTGTGAGTGGATTTCCTGTTGAAGGGGGCATGTCTCCATTTCTCGGTCGCGCCAAACATTTCATTCGCACAAACCCAATACATGTCAAGATGAATTCAATAGCAAAGAACCGATCTCCGATGTTGTTGCGATTTTTTTTTATTGATTGAAAGTTCAACGACCACTGTGAGCAACGATGGCTATAAAGGTGAGCATTGGTGGCTACCTACTGAAAGGTGCTAGCATTACAGAAATGAACACTATTGTTAACTGCTCTTTATTTTTTTATTTTTTTTTATTTTTTTGGGGGGGGTTGAGGTTTAAGGTGGATGTCAAGTAATTCTGCTTCCTATACTTCCAATGGAAAAACGTCTGTACACATTTCCTTCACAATTAATGCGTTCCCAAGGATGAAAATTTGAACATCGATTAAAATAGCTTCATTTTGTAACTTGGAATACTTAATATTTTCTAAAACATAACCATAATTATGCTATCCAACATTTGTTTGTCTACTGACGTCATCATAGGTCGCGCCATCTTTTTTCCTGGTTTCAACACCACCAAAGGAAAAGTTATTGACATTAAATATAATTATGGTTATGTTTCAGAAAATATTAAGTATCCCAAGTTTTAATATGAAGTTATTTTAATCGGTGTTCACTTTTCATCCTCTGGAACACACTAATTGTGAAGGAAGTGTGTATAAAAGTTTTTCCATTGGACGTACAGGAAGCAAAATTACTCGACGTCCACCTTAACGACCACCGTGGGCAACTCAATGGAACATAAGCAGTCGCCCGTCCCTGATTTGGAGCCAATGGTTCCAGGGAAGGGAGAGAGCCAGATCCGTAAGACAAACACAACATCCATGCCTCACCGGGATTCGAACCCGGTACCTTCTCTGACGAATGGTCGTAAACCATCACTTATACTACTGTACCACAGGGGCGTCCTTACAATTTTTAAGCAGACTTGTGGAAACTGAAACCGCTGCACCCAGAAAGCCTAAGCCAAATAAGCAGAAAATGACTCTAATTTAACTTTTATTTTTAATTCCTTTCTCTATGTAAATTTTGAGTTCATTCTCTTTAAGCGTTTGCAACCTTAACGTTTGTTTTTCCCAGTCTCTGAGTGTATGTTGGCAATAGTTTTGAGGTCAGAGTGCGTGAGGTGTGCGTTTTGATAGATAAGAGCGAGCTATATGATGTTGGACCAAGAGGCGAAAAAGTGTGGTGATGTATTGTGGGGTGGATTGATTACTGTCGCGTTACTTTGAATTTTCTCGACTTTCAGTATATGTAAAGAAGTAGTTTTTATTGAAAAGTAGAACTAGTCATTATTGTGCGGCTAATGATAATCGTAGATTATTTGTTGACTTGATATATTCGGATAATAGAGGACAGTGATTTTCGTAAGTTGAAATGGACTCTTTATGGGTTTTTAGGTCATCTAATTTAGCTCAGTATATATTTAAAGATTTTTGTGTGCTAGCTATCAGGTGTTAAAAACTTCAAAGTTAGAGTGCTAGGGGTTAAACCGACAGATAACACGATAATAATGTTCTAAGTAGTGGCATTTCAAACAAAAACACACTAACTATGAAATAATGCGAAAAACGGTTTTACATGTGGGGGTTGTGACATGCCTGCACCACAGGACGCTCATAAGATAAAGGCAGATAGCAGTGAGAGCGTATGTCAGTGTTGTATAGTGAATAGCACTTGGAGCTCCGGAGCCGAGAGCTGCGGGTTTAAATGCTTCCCGTGGCATAAAAATCATGGAGAAATTTACTTCGTCATAGGGTCCTATAGCTTATTAGATAGGTAGCCATAATGTGATGGCACATCGGTGTGTGTATATACACTGAAGAGCAATTGAATTAGAGATACCTGTCTAGTAACGTGTAGCACCACCTTTCGCCCTGATGACGGCGGCGATTCGTCTCGGCATGGACTCGACAATACACTGGAAGCGTTGGGAAGCCATACGGATCCACGACCTCTGAACAAGCTCCCACAGTTCACGAAGATTTGATGGAGGGGTGTCAGAGCCTCGAACAACTCTCTCGATGGGATTGAGGTCAGGTGACCTAGCTGGACAAGAAATCGAGGTCACGTCGGTGGAGTGTTCGTCCGACCATTCGGATACAATTCGGGAGCAATGGCACGGTGCATTGTCTTGTTGCAGCATGAGGTCCCCAGTGGGATGTTGAAGACGCACAAACGGGATCAAATGGTCGTCCAGGATATGACGGTATCGTTGACTTGTGAGGGGCTATGTCAGACGTACCAGGAGTCCCATTTCAGTCCACGTAAACAGTCCCCAGATGAGAATGCCACCTCCGCCAGCTTGAAGAGTACCCTGCTGGCAAGAAGGATCCATCGCTTCATGTGCTTTGAGCCGTACCCTGCGACATATTTTTAGACTCTTTAGGTGGTAATCAACCAGAAAGGAATATTATCATTCATCTCCTAAATTACCAGTTTGAATATCAAACCTAAGGGAAAATCATCGCTTCCGGATGCGCAGGCTCACTCGTTCTACCCGCGTTCAGCCCATTTCTTCGATAACAATTACACGCTCGTATCAGATTAATACGACCACCCCCGGAATCACACTGTACCCGCCCAGACACGTCACAGGTTGGCACGTGACAAGGTGATTGCACGTGAGCCATAGTGCTTAACATGAACACAATGGGAAGAGGTAGTGATCTGACGGATGTTCAAAGAATAATGATCATCTGCTACCACGCTAAGGGTGGAAGTATCTCAGAAACAGCAGACGTCGTGGGATGTTCCCAAGGTGCTGTAGTGAGGGTTTACCAAGAATGGACCCCTGGCACACCGAGTACTTCATGACGTCATAACTGTGATGCCACAAAGCCATCGACACCAGAGGAGAACGTCGTTCTCATAGGGCAATCGACGCGCAACAGTGCAGCAATTGATCATGTAGATGAACGCTGAGGAAGCCAGGTACGTGTCTCCGATAAGAGTAGAGAAAACCCTGTTACGCATGGGTCTCCTGAGTCGACGCTTCTTCAAGGCGCCCATGTTAACCCAGGTCCATCCATTAGACATTTTAAAAGTAGGAAAATGTTGCCTTCTCCGACAAATCGAGGTTTCTACTCCACAGACGTGACGGGCGGTGGCGGATACGGCGTCAGACACATGAGAAAAACCACCAGGACGCGCTTCTCGGTCAAGTACAGGCTGGTGGTGGCACTGTGCATGCCTGGGACATGTTTTCCTGGTATGACTTGGGACCGCTGGTACCACTGGATATGTGCCTGAACGCCAATGGCTACCTGAGCATACTCGCTGACCTCATGTATGCCTTTATGTTGGACGTATACCCTATTGGCGATGCGCTCTTCCAGTAGGACAATGCGACGTGCCACATAGCAAAGTCGGCGAGTGACTGGTTCGAGGCACACGACAGCGATATTTCCGTTTACCCTTGGCCAGCGAAATCACCTAACCTCAGTCCCATAGAACACTTGTGAGGCTATTTAAATTGACACGTTCGACATTCAGACCCAGAACCACGTCATCTCCTGGATTGTGCTCTGCTGCAGTCCAATTGGACACTTGTTCCTCGTGCAACCTTCCAAGGCCTAATTGCGTCCATGCAATGCCGTCTCGCCGTCAGGGCCTAGGGTGGGGATTCCCAATATTAGGAAGGTGGTCATATTGCTCTAATACGACTGTGTATATTCGATCGATGTGATTTCATCACATTCTGCTAACTCCGAGTTAATTTGTTCTATCCAGTCACATGGTGAGACCTCAAAATTCCTTAACAATTTATAACTCTTTCCGACTTGATATTCGCAATAAGACCGATTCCAAAAGTCAAAGAGAAATTCAATAGTTCAGATACATATGTATTAACATAATTTGAGGAGCTAAGTTATTACAGAAGGATAAATATACGTAAAACAATTTTGTGAATCAACGTCAAACAGCGGAGGGATAAACAAAAACTGCAACATCAGCATTTTTATTATTTTTGGTCGTTACCATAAATAACGCAGACATTTCAAATGTGGCAATTGGAGACAACTTCGCAATGTCGCTTAGATTGTTTGAAACTTCTCCGTGAACAGATTTCCTTCATTTACGAAAGGAATTGTATTGGTCGACAGCGGATATCTTCAGGGATAACTTCGGGCAATGATAATTGCGAGTCAGATATCGGGGCGATCAATATGCTGCGCGCATAAAGCCTTATTCAGATGGGAACTACTAAGGGCACTTGAGCTTTCCACATGTCCATTAAGCGGTTATTTGGGCAACAGAGGAATACTGTGCTCAGCCACCTCTGGTGGATTGGGCTCACTGTGGCGATGTATCCCTAATCTGATGCGAAACTACGTAGAGTACGCTAAAGTGCTCATTTCGATCAATGGAATACGTGTGCGGTCTTTTCACAATTTTCTTATTTATGAATTAATACCAGATTTCGGGGCTCAAAATTATTGTCAATTGATGCCTTCCACAGATCCGAGATTGTCGTAATTATGTGTATTTTAGTTTTTGTCTTTCATATTAAACTAGCCTATAGCATGTCCTGAAACGGTTGTTTATAAGCTCTAATTAAATACAAGTTTGTAAAATCATGCAATGCATTGATTATAATTCGCTTTCCAACATACCAGAAATAATTACTCAAGTTATGAGGATAATGGCTGTGGAATAAATCGCGGTCCTGTGCCCTGACCATTGATCCCATTTCGATTATATGTAACAGAACCGGTTCCGTATACCTCCGAAATAACATGATACAGTTTTGTCGCAATGGAAGCATTTTTACGTAAGTTATGATGCATAAAGGCTATGGAAGAGATTCCGCTCCTGTGTTCTAACCTTTCACCCTATTTCGCCCATTTTCAACAGGATTAGTCTCCAAGCAGGCCCCCATAACATACTAACATTTCATCCAAATTGAAGAATGTTTACGTAAGTTACGACGCATAATGGCGATGGAAGTGATTCCTCTCCTATGTCCTGACCTTTGACCCCATTTCGCCCATTTTCAACAGTTTTCGTCCCCAGGTAGTTCCCTACCAAATACTAAAATTTAATAGAAATCTAACCTTTCTTACGTTAGTTATGACGCATAAGAGCAGTGGAATGCATCCCTCTCCTACGTCGTGTCCTTTGACCCCATTTGTCCCATTTTCGATAGGGTTTGTTCCTAGGTGATTCCCTTCCACATACTAAAGTGTCATCGAAATCGAACGATTTTTACGCGAGTTATCGTGCGGACGGACATACGCGCACAACGCGTGACGTAATGAGGCAGATGGGAATCGCGACCATCTGCTCGCAAGAGTGTGACGACATAAAAGTTATCGTGCCGACAGACGGACGGACAAAGCTGGAGCATATACGATTCTCCAACCTACGGTTGAAAAGCGTAAATTAATACACAAGGGATGTTCCTCGTCTTAAGACGGAGTGAAATTTTTAATTGAAGCAAATTAAAAACAAATCAAATAGACGCCGGCTTCTTGTAAGAAAATATAGTAAACACTTAATATATTAAAAATTCATTCATGTTAGAACTGAAAATTTTGTGTTATTTATTTCCGTTTTTCAAAAGACCTCGCGATAAATAAACATTCTGTGTAAAATATTTGTTGTTGTTTAACAATTTCCCTTGTAGTCCTGTTGTTTTCGTGTAAACTTACCTTAGTAACTTTCGCTTTCATTTTTCGCGTTAAATGATTTTTTATCCGGCACACTTGTTATTCTGTTCACGTTTTGTTTTAGGCTGTACTATTCGACGGTAGTTTCAAACTTCATACCGAAGCTTTTTCTACAAAATAATGCGACATCTAGTATTACAAATCGGAACTATCTAAATTATCGACAACGGGCTGTTGGAGCGACATCTGAATTCAGATGCAATTTTGCTCACTTTGAGACCTCAAGATTTCGGTTTTTATCGTATATAAAGAGCGTTTAGATAGATCGATATTTTCCAAAATGTATAATATAATATGCACTAAACCCAAAAAATTTAGTTAAATTAAAAACGTAAAAAATAATTAAAGCGTACAAATTAATATTCCAATTGCGCTAAATTAAATTAATATACAAACTCAACTTGCTGTGATATTAAGATTTCAATTCGAATTTTGTAGGTCGGATAAATAGAGCTCGAGTGATTGATAATCCAGTGTTTTTTAATTAGCACGCGATTACTTTGACATCTCGACAGCACACACGAATTGATCGATACGTGATGGCACAACAATGAAGACGTTGCTGTGACGTAAAGCGTTCCAGACAGATTTAGCTGTTTATATTCTTAATGCAAGTAACTGTTAGAAATTATTATAAGAAATATGGCTGTCAGAGTTTATCGAACCAGACGCCTCAGAGAACATTTAACAGAATTGCAGGTGACGCTGCTCGAAACGTTTTTAGTTGTTTACTCTAGTGAGCGTTGCCTGAGAAAAAAATGGAAGATCCCCTTCTGCTGCTCACGTCGGTTAGTAATCTAAGTGGTTGATCTTTTGACTGAACAACAACAATGTCGGTGATATGTAGAGGGTGTGCGTGTTGGAATAGTGAGTTATTACCTTTTTGTGGAGATGTACAATAAATATTAGTGTGTTGTCTTTGAAGCATTTATATGTGTGATTACTAAGGATAGATCTTCCTGCAGCTGGTAAGTGGCTTACTGCGTTACTTAAAATAATTACAGATTTTAATTGTTTAGACATATTTAACAATCTTGATTGTGAGACTGAAATCTCACTGCTGTCAGAAAGATTAAAAGCAAAGTTCGTCAAATTCATCAAGCATTTGAGTCGAGTGGATTGAAGGCGTATTTGTTACTGCGTAGTTCCTCATTCGAAAATTGAAAGCGGAACAAAATGGCGTCATTCATAGGAAGCGGCATGTACAGCATAACAAAGTTAGATAATTTTAATTATCAAATTTGGAAAGTAAGAATGGAAATCATTCTTATTAAAGATAATTTATGGAAGGTTGTTTCAGAGCCAATTCCAGAAGAAAAGAGTGATGCATGGTTGAGAAATGACGAACTGGCAAAAGCTACAATAACACTTTGCGTGTCTGATGATCAAATTATTCACGTACGAGATAAGAGCACAAGTTCTGAAATGTGGAATGCTTTGAAAATGGTTTACGAAAGAGAGAAAATTTGAGTAGTAAATTGTATTTGCTTAGAAAACTGTATAGTTTACGTTTTCAAGAAAATGGATCAACTATGCAAGAGCATGTAAATAGAATGCTGGAAATAGTTCACAAGCTTAAAGCACAGGGAGAGGAATTCAAAGACACACATTTGGGGGCTATCTTGCTAAATAGTTTACCAAGTACCTACGAAAATTTAGTTACTGCATTAGAAGCAAGACAGGAAGAAGATTTAACACTTGAGTTTATTAAATGTAAAGTGATAGATGAATCTAATAGAAGGAAAGAAAACTCACAGGCACACACCGATCACATAACTGTTTTGAAAACCAGTTATAAAAAGAAAAATTACAGCTCCAAACAAGAAAGATTTTGCACATTTTGTAAAAGAAAGAATCATGTCAAAGATGACTGTTGGCATTACAAAAGAAATCAAAATAAAGGTAACACTGGTAAGTTTCACAAAATAAACCCACATACAGAGTCTCACAGTAATATTACCGTGAAGACAAGAAAAACAAAACTAGATTGTGAACAAAATGACATAAAAAGAGAAAATGAAAATTTCTCATTAGAAACAAAGTCAAAACCCAACAAAATACCCAAAGGTTGGTCAATTGATTCCGGTGCAACGTGTCACATGACAAATGATGCAATACTGTTTAAAAAACTTTCAAAAGGTGAATCAGAGCTGATCACTACTGCCGACGGCTCTCAGATAAAGTCAGAAGGCAAGGGAAATATAACCTTAAACTGCAAAATCGAAAAAGGAAAAGTACGAAAAGTGGAAGTAAAGGATGTGTTATATGTTCCAGATTTAGACACTAATTTGTTATCTGTTAGAAAAGCCACAGAAAAAGGATTTAAAATTTTATTCAAGAATAAAAATGCACAAGTAAGTATGGGGATACTATTGTAGCTATAGGATTAATAGATGCCTCAGATAATTTGTACAAACTACAAATATTAGATGAAAAGGCAAATTTGGCCACCACATGTGAAAATAAGAATTGTTTGAATTTATGGCACAGAAGGCTAGGTCATAGGGATATTGAAATGATAAAACAAATAGAGAAAAAGGAGTTAGCACGAGGAATAACTCTTTCCAATTGTAAAAAGGAAGAAAATTGTGAGTTTTGCATAAAAGGCAAACTTACACAGAAGCCATTCTCCAACCAAAGTAGTTTTAAGGCCAAAGCTGTATTAGAATTAGTACACACAGATATTTGTGGTCCCACAGTTGAGGCCAGTCCTTGTGGTTACAAGTATTTTATCACATTTATAGATGACTATAGCAGATAATGTTACATCTATTTGCTTAAAAGTAAAGATGAAGCATTAGTAAAATTTAAACAATATGTAGCTTCAGTGTAAACCAAATTTGGAAAAATGCCAAAATCAATAAAAACAGATAATGGAGGAGAGTATAGTGGAAGAGATTTTGAAAATTATTTAGTGGAACAAGGAATAGAACATAAAACAACTGTTCCATACTGTCCTCAGATGAATGGAATTGCTGAAAGAAAAAACAGATTTTTGATAGAAATGACAAAAACTATGATGTTAGATGCTAATATGGAAGGTAAATACTGGGCAGAAGCTGTAATAACAGCAGCTTACATACAAAATACAGTTCCAACACAAGCAACAGGAAAAACTCCTTTTGAATTATGAAACGGATTTAAACCCTATCTTGGTCATATTAAAGTATTTGGATCAAAAGCTTATGTATATGTACCAAAGCAACAAAGAAGAAAATTTGGCAATAGAGCACAAGAGGGAATCTTATTAGGATATGATCAAAGATCTAATGGATACAGAGTATTAAATAAAGAAACAAACAAAATAATCATTACCAGATCAGTAAAATTTGATGAACGTCAGCAAGCTATAATAAAAAGTGAACCTGCTGAAAGGAAAGATGATGAACAAGAAATTGTCGTTCAAAATGAAGTAATGTCATCAGAAACTGTGGAAGAAAATAATGATAGAGAAGAACCTGAAAATGTTCAAAGAAAGTCTTCAAGAATAAACAAAGGAAAATCACCAGAAAGATTAGCATATGTTGCAAAAGTTCAGTATAAAAAGGATCCTCAAAATTTAAAAGAAATCCAGGACATGAACGAAGTAGAAAAAAGAAACTGGTTGAATTCCATAAAGGAAGAACTAGATGTATTGAAGGAAAATGAAACATGGACTTTGATAGATCTTCCAGAAGGAAAGAAAGCCATTAAAAATAAATGGATTTTCAAAACAAAATACAATGCAAGTGGAAAAGTTGAAAGCTATAAAGCAAGACTTGTTGCAAAGGGGTATACACAACAACCGGGATTAGACTTTGAAGAAACTTTTTCACCCGTAGTAAAACATACCACTTTAAGAACTCTTTTAATAGTTGCAGCAAATAGAAAATGGAATGTTCATCATCTTGATATAAAATCTGCCTTCCTGTATGGAAAATTAGAAGATGTATTTATGGAACAACCAGAAGGTTTCAGATAATCAGGAAAAGAAGAAAAAGTTTGTAAATTGCATAAGAGCATATATGGTCACAAAGTGCCAGAAATTGGAATAAAACAATAACAGAATATTTGTTCAACAAGGGCTTCAAACAAAGTACAACAGATCCTTGCTTACTCATCTCTAAAGGATGGAAAACAAACAACTTATTTAGCTATATTTGTTGAAAAATCAATTTGAAGTCAAACATTTAGGCCACATAACATATTATCTTGAAATTCAAATAGAAAAAGAAGAAGATGGAAGTTTTCTTCTGAGTCAAAGTAATAAAATAAAGGAAATTATACAAAGTTATGCTACAGATCAAAATAAGGAAAGTAAAACACCAATTAGTACAGACTACAGAAAGAACATTCAAGAAGAAGAAGAACTTCTAAAAGATAATGGACTTTATAGAGAAATAGTGGGAGCTGTCATGTATTTATCTACAGTAACAAGACCAGACATTTCAACTGCCATAAGCATCTTAAGCAGAAAAGTAGAAAAACCAAGTAAACAAGATTGGTTAGCCATTATGAAGTTAATTTATTATTTGAAATCAACAGTAAACCTTAAATTAAGACTATCTTCACAAGACCCACTAATTTTAAAAGGCTATGCAGACGCTGACTGGGCAGGAGACCGGACTGACTGGAAATCAACATCTGGATTTGTTTTCATGCTTGGAAAGAGTGCCATATGTTGGACCAGCCGTAAGCAGTCAACAACAGCCTTATCGACAACCGAAGCAGAGTTCATCGCCACTGCAGAAGCAAGCAAAGAACTATTGTGGTTGCGAGAGTTACTCAAGGATTTTGATTGTGAACAGACTGGAACCACTACAATATTTCAGGATAAAAAATCAACTATACATCTTATAGAAAATCAAAAGATCAATTCCAGATCTAAACACATTATGGTGCGGTATCAGTTTGTGAAAGAATTGAGTGGAACTGTTCTTCAGTTAAACTACTGTAATACTTCTCAAATGGTTGCGGACATTTTCACCAAGCCATTGGCTGGACCCCAGTTTGAAAAACTTAGACTGACACTAGGCATGATAAAATGAACTCCTCCAGCCAAGTGGGAGACTGATAGAAATTATTATTTGAAATATGACTGTCAGAGTTCTTCGAATCAGACGCCTCAGAGAACATTTAACAAAATTGCAGGTGGCGCTGCTCGAAACGTTTTTAGTTGTTTACTCTAGCGAGCGTTGCCTGAGAAAAAACAATGGAAGATCCCCTTCTGCTGCTCACGTCGGTTAGTAATCTAAGTGGTTGATCTTTTGACTGAACAACAACAATGTCGATGATATGTAGAGGGTGTGCGTGTTGGAATAGTGAGTTATTACCTTTTTGTGGAGATGTACAATAAATATTAGTGTGTTGTCTTTGAAGCATTTATATGTGTGATTACTAAGGATAGATCTTCCTGCAGCTGGTAAGTGGCTTACTACGTTACTTAAAGGAATTATAGATTTTAATTGTTTAGAAATATTTAAGAGTAACAGGATATCCCAATAATTTAAAATTCATTGTAACACGAAACAAAATAATATTAATCAACGCAAAGTTATTAAGGTGGTTTCACCTAAAATCTCTGCCTTATGTTTCCAATGGTAAAATTTCTTCACATAGATTTTCCGTATTTAATGTATTCCCAAGGATGAAAATTGCACATCGATAAAACTAACTTTAAGTTACAGCACAGGATACTTAATAAATTGCTAAAACATAACCATAATTAAGCAATCCAATATTTGTTTGTCTAATCACGTCATCAATGTACAGGTTGCGTCATCTATTAACAGGTCTGAATATTACTCAATGAAAAATGATTGATTTTTAATATAATTATGGTTATGTTTTAGCAAGTATCCCATGCTATAACTTAAAGTTAGTTTTATCGATGTGCAAATTTTCATCTTTGAGAACACATTAATTGCGAAGAAAATATGTAAATTAGTTTTACTATTTGAAACATAAGGCAGAGGTTTTAGGTGGAACCCCATTAACGGACCAAATTTAGAAGTTATTGATACGTATATCTTTCTACGTTAAAAAACAGATATAAAGCGACAGTCACATCAAAGAACAAATTACGTAACAAACTTGGCTCGAGTGCATTGGGTAGAAATAATAAAATTTCCAAGAAAATTTTACACTTATGAATGACGTACCACTAAGGTGACGCATGAGACAAAAACGTAATTTCAGTAATAAGTCTTGCTGGAGTGGTTGAGTTGGGAGAATACCTGATTCCAGAGAAGGAAGACGTGAATTCGAATACTCGCCACCCGCAGAAAGGAGCTCGATCGGTATACTGGCGCCCTAACGTAAAAATGAATCCCTATCCGTGAGGTTAGAAAAACGTAATGTGTGATGATTATTCCACTCATCGTCTGGAGTTAATCCAAAGTTCGAAAAAAAATTGTGATATTTCGTCCACACATCGTCTGATATTAATAAGAATTCCTTCTTCTAAAGTGAGCTTCTTCAAAAATTGATTCTTCGCCGGACTCAAAACCTCCGATTTCGTGCTCCAATCTCTCACGAGGGGTAACATGCATGAGACGAGCTACTGACGTGGCGCATGACACAAAACTGCAAGTTGCAGCGATAATCTTTGCCGGCGTAGTTCCACTTGGTACGATGTCTAACTCCAGAGAAAGAAGACATTGGTTTCAATCCCATCAACGGCAAAAAGGGCTCGTTCTGTATGCAGTGTACACCTTAAAAGAATATATTAATAATTACCGATCGAGACATGCTCCTTCACAAAACAAGCTAGTAAAATCATGCAATGCATTGATTATGATATATTTTCCAACATACGAGAAATCATTACTGAAGTTATTCCTCAGGGAATGAGGATAACGGATGAGGAATAAATCTCGCTCATGTGCCCTGAAATTTGACCCCATTTCAATGTTATTCAACATAACCGGTTTAGTATAACTCCGGAACAACATGATAAAGTTGTGTTGCAATCGAACCATTTTTACGCAAGTTATGACGTATAAGGGCGATGGAATATATCCCACTCCTATGTACTGACCTTTGATCCCACTTCGTTCATTTTCAATAGGCTTCGTCCTTAGGTTGTCCCATATCCCATACCATATTTTCATCGACTTCGAACCATTTTTAAGCGAGTTATCGTGCGGACAGACAGATAGATAGATAAAGCTGGTGCATATGCGATTCTTCAGCCTACGGTTGGAAAGCGTAAAAAAGTCATACAGAGACTGCGGTGAACTGTAAGAAGCATGGAAAGATTCATAGTCCTATCAGGATAATACACTGGCGGAAAGTGAAAAAAGAACACCAAGAAGGAATTGGCGGACGATCATGAAATTTGCATATGTTAATGGGGTCGAGTTTACGTAGGTGTGATGTTAATTTCGGGACTAACCGGTGAGCGCTTACGCCACAGCACGGCACAATATGCAAATTATTGTCGGTGGTATTTAAGGAGTACGGCGAAGTGAATGTAATCAGTCGTCGGCGTACGGACACGTGCGTAGACCCTGAAGAAGCTGCAACGCCTGGACCTGGAAGACGTGTACGATTTCAGCAGTTATCGGACTTTGAGTGAGGTCGTCTAGTCGGACTCCGCGAGGCCGGGTGTTCGTGTCGTCGTATTGCGGAGCGAATTGGACGGGAAGTATCGGTGGTGGTACGATGGTGGCGTAGATGGTCCGAGGAACATTCCCACCCGAGAAGACGTGGAACCGGGAGTCACGGACGGACTGATGAGAGGACCGATCGACGCATAAGAAGAGCGGCGTTGTCAAGCAGAACATCCACTGCGACGCAAATCGGAGCTGCCGTTGCACCTGAGGTGACTGTGCGAACAATCCGCAACCGTCTACTGGATGCAAGTTTACGTGCACGTGTGCCTCTGGCATGTGTACCTCTGACTCCAGCCCACCGTTAGGAACGGCTGCAGTGGTGTCGCCAACGTCTCCCCTTCAGAACGCAATAGCAATCTGTCGTGTTCAGTGATGAAAGCAGATTCTGCTTGGAAGCCTCCGATAGCCGTATGCGTGTTCGCAGACGCACAGGGGAGTGTCTCCACCCTTCTTGCATCCGCCAGCGACACCCAGGGCCTACACCTGGTCTCCTGGTGTGGGGAGCGATCAGCTATCACTCCCGTACACAACTAGTGTTTGTACCGGGTACGTTAAACAGCACCTCCTACATCAACAACATCATTCAGCCAGTTGTTGTGCCATCTGTAAGGTCGGTCCATCGTGGTGTTTTCCAGCAAGATAACGCACGCCCACACACGGCACGTGCAACGCAACATGCACTTCAGAGTGTGAGACAACTTCCATGGCCTGCACATTCACTGAACTTGTCCCCCATTGAACACGTGTGGGATTTTATGGGACAACGACTTATCCAGTCACCACGGCAAGCCACGACCATCCCGATACACGCGTTCAGGTTGAGGATGCTTGGAACTCAATAACTCAAACTAACATCCAACATCTGTACGACAGACTCCATGCCAGAATCGCACAGTGTGACGCAGTTCACAGCGGCTTAACCTCGTACTAACCATGTTACATGGAAATGTTATTTTTCAGTTTACCAGCAAATACAGCTATATTTTGCCATAATGTTTTGATCACGTTATCCTCTGTATTCCGTTATTATGCTGTATAAATTTCGTAGGTATCAGACGTCTCCTTCTTGGTGTTCTTTTTTCACTTTCCGCCAGTGTATGATGACCTCCGGAATCACAGTGTACCCGCCCAGGCGCGTCACAGGGTGCACGTGACTAGGTTGACCACACGGAAATATAAGCGGCCGGCCAGGACAAATGAGCCGTAGTGAGTCACGTGTGTTTCATGCAACCTTCCAGGGTCTCATTGTGTCCGTGCCACGCCGTCTCGCAGCCGTCATCTGGGCCAAGATTGGTTATTCCCATTAATAGGCAGGTGGTCATATTATTCTCATACGACTGCGTACATACATGGTGTAACTAAGAAAGATAAGGTAAGGAGCTCGCGGATCAGGAATATGACGTGAGTTGATATCACCATGATCAAAGAAAAGAATCTGAATTGACATTCTTTTCGTTTCGTTTCTCGGCTGAATAACCACCGTAAGCAACCCTAAGACTCAGAAGCAGTCGCCTGTCTTCAATTCGGGGCCACTGGTTCCAGGGATGAGGCAGAGCTAGCACAATAGAACAAATTCAATACCCATGCCTCACACTGGATTTGTGCTGGAATGTGCAGAAGTTAGCATCCCCAACCACTGAACAACCGGGGAGGCCAATCTTGAGATAGCTCGGCGTAGACGTGCACCAGCGAATTTTTCCGACAATCCAAAGACACTTATTTACATTCTTCGGCCACATCATCGGGTGAGAAGGTTCAGAAAAACTTTGTATTTAGGGAAAAGTCGACGGCAAAAGAACGAGAGGACGTCCCCCAGACAGATTCATCGATCAAATAAAAGCGCTCACAAATCTATCGGTTGCAGAAATCATGAGAACTGTGGAGAATAGTTAGAAATGGCGAACCTTGGCAATTTATGGAATAAAACGCATTTTGAATTCGATATCATCTGCATTTACGCTCTCTCGTGGCAATATTGTTCATTGTAAAAAAAAAACGAAATAAAGGGTCATCATTCGCACATTTCAAGGTTCCCAATGCAAAAAGAATATTTCTAGTCTGGCTAATATTTGCAGAGATACGGCGTCCACTGATTGACAGACGGACAAAACGGTTACATAAGCACGATCGTTTTTTACAAAGACTTGCTGAAAACCCACAATTCCTTTTGAATGTGCCAAAACATTTTCAAATTAATACATTCAGTAGTCTCTTCTTCAACAACTGACAGAAACGGCAATTATATTATTATAAATACGTTAGCTTAATCATTAACCGCATACAGGTGTTTAATACAGGTTTCAGCATATCTAATAACGTTCTTTAATTTACAGCGAATTTATATTTAATATTGGACATGCTCTATTATTCTGAGTCAAAAATATTGTTCCAAGCTTTCAATGCCGGAATTATTTATTTTTCATGAATTGTATTCTCATCACAAGAAGGTCGGTGGAAGTGCAAAAGACTTTGCTGCCATTTCAACAACGTATTACACAGATGTTTCAGATATATTATTACGACTTCTGGATACCAGAAAAGTGCTGCTTGAAAATAATTCGTAAACATGTTGTTTGGAGTTTAGAGTGCTATTGCGAAGCCGATGATACCTTATCAACTACTGAAAGATAGCGTGGTAAGTCAGAAAAAGCAACTGATGTATTTCTCAATTCTGCGTAGAAGGAAAACTATGCAGTAGGGTTTCTTAAGCCAAATAGCTTATTCTATCAGGTATTAAAGACCATCTATGTTTTTTTTACATACCCGAATGCTATGCAAGATTTCGAAACAGTTTGCTCTGTAAACACGGTTTTATCGTCTACACGAAACTGAACGGCTGAAATGCTTCGCCGCTTTTCAACATATACACTGCTGGCCACCCAAAATGCAACACCAAAAAGGACACGAGATAGCAAAGCCAGATTCCTTGGACACATAACAACAGATACAAAGATGCGTGGTAATGCGCCCGTGCCAATGCGTGCCAATGCGCACCCACATGTGGCACGCATTGTCCTGTTGAAACGGGGCCACTGGCAAGTCTTGCAGGTAAGGGAGGACTACAGGCTCCAAAACGCCGGAGATGTAGCGGTGGCTGTTGAGTGTACCGGTGATGCCTACCAGAGGGGAGCGGATGTCATACCCAATTTCGCCACAAACCATAACTCCAGGTGACGGACCGGTATGGCGATGCATAAGGCAAGTGTCCTACAGTCTCACGCCGCGGTGCCGCCACACGCGGATCAGACCATCGTGGTGCAGCAGGCAGAAGCGGGATTCGTCGGAGAAGACAATGTCGTGCCGTTCCGTAGTCCAGGTGCGGCGTTCAACGGCCCACTGCCGCCGCCCTCGCCGGTGGTATAACGTCAATGGTAATCGGAGCCATGAACGCCGTGCGACAAGTCCCCGCTCCTGCAGACGACGTCGAACGGTACGTGCTGACACAGTTTGTTTTGCAGCACACCCTAATTCCTGCGCTAACGTTCGTGATGTGGCGGTGCGAGCCGTCAATTTCCCCGCACAACACGTTGGACCATGTCGTACGGTGGTATGCCGCGGCTGCTGCAATCGCTCACGTCGGTCCGTCCGTCCCTCTATCACGCATGGAATCCATACTCGCCTTACTGTGGCTGGATGTCGTCCCACACGGGCACCAATGTCTCGGTACGATAAACCGCTGTCTTGATAAGCCACTATTCGTCCTCTGTCGATTCCTAAAACGTGCTGAAATGTCTGCCGTATTCTGCGACGAGGCATCAGGAAGCTTCCCACGCACAGGTCCGGCAACACAACACACTTCCACTACTTACACCCCGCCTTCTGTGTACCCTTCTTATAGTGCTTCTCGGTGGCGTGCGGGGCGCACATGATTTTCATATGCCCTGCAATACTAATTGTTTGCATGTCCTCTCGCGGGCGACGCATGCTGCGAATTTCAGGCCATTCGGATGCTTCCTTCTTGGTGAATTACTTTATAGTGACCTTTCTTACGATAGACTTTTAGCATTAACTATTCCTTCTTGGTGTTGGGTGGCCAACACCAAGAAGAAATAGTTAATGCTGAAAGTCTATCGTATGTCTAATGTCACCCGGGTGGCCAGCAGTGTATATTCGGGTGAGATCAGAAAGTTTCCAGACTGCCATACTTTGCACGCTGTACTCTAGTGTTACGTAACGTTCCGATGTCTTAAGAAAATATTCGTTGATTTCAAAGCTCTTCGAATATTTTTATTAGAGATACACTATATTATCAAATGCATTCGGACACTAACCAAATATTTGCATAAGAGCAAAGAACCGTCACGCGGGAAGCTGCGCTGTGAGTCAGGAGGTACGTATACCTAGTCTTACCACAAATACTGTTATAAAATATTCAACGAAATAACAAAAGAAAAATAAAGATATTTTATATACCTGTGATATGACGTAAGTAGTACACTTGTGAATACATGGCACCAATCACCTTTCAAAATGGCATCCTTTTGCTTTCACACAGTCCTTCAGTCTCTGTGGCCACTCATTAATAGTTTTATGCAGGGTCTTAACAGGGAAAGCTACTACTGCCCGCAACAATGCGCGTTTGAGACTGGCAATACTGGGGTGTCTCTTTCTGCAGGACATGTCCTCCAGTGCGGCCCACAACGTGTGGTGCAATGGGTTGAGATCTGGGCTGCTTGAAAGATAATTTGCTGGAGAAATGAAGTCTATCAAATTCGCCTAAAGCCAATCCTGGTTTGATTTGGCTTTCTGGGCAGGTGTGGAATCCCCTGAAAACTCCACTCTCGGTTTTGGAAGAGGGTGTGACTCACATGTTTGACCAGTGGTTCCAACACACAACAACAAATGCGCGTTTGAGAATTCCTGGTAGACCGCGTTCCTGGTAGACTTTGGGCGATGTTTTCACTCCTTTCTCACAGAAATGGAGCATCGTGGCACCCTCGTAAGAGACCCCCACTAAACCATGACAGGAGTTGTCTGGTGGCCCCTGATGATCCTTGGAGCTTTCTCCTGAGCTTCTCATTAGGTTAACGCATACATCCTTTCATTTTGGCGGTTGAAAGATTCTTCAACACTGAAAATCTTTTCATCAGAGATAAGTATCTGTCTGTGGCAATTGTCTAGATAACGCTGTAGCAAAAGTTTTCTTTTAGCACCCTCTGCTGTTTCAGTTGTGTGGTGAGGAAATAACCTGTACGCCGCCGGCAAGCTCTCTCACCCTTTAGTCACCCCACAGAACGCGTGACATCGATATTATTCAAAGGTTCAGCTCACGAGCTATCAATGTCTGTTTTCTGACAGAATTTGGTCGAATACGGGCTGACACTGCTTTAAATACGCTAGCAGTCTTCATAGTACGTGGCCGACGTTTTCTGTGTAGGTCAGCGACGGCCCCAGTCTCAAGGAACCTTTTTACGGTCCGGTAAACAAAACTTCGGCTGATTATTGGCTTCTTCAGCAAGTTGAAAATCTCAGATGCTGATTTTTCAATTTTCCGCAACACAATTGCAGCAACACGATTTTCATAATTGCCCCATTCCATGGCAAATACTACACGAAACACGTTAACTCCTCTGTGACTGAATTCACAATGATTCACTAGCTCCTTCATGTCTCCTGGCTGGTCGGTGACGTTGCGCACCGGTTGAGCGCCATCTGTCCAACTTTTTAACAGTATTTGTGCTAAGACTGCTTATAAAGGTGAGAGGTTCTGTCGTGGTAGCAGTAACTTTCAAGCGAATATGACGTGTGGACGAACTTTCCGAGTTCCAGTGTGGGCTGGTCATAGGATGTTATTTGAGTACCGTTTCCACACGGAACATTGTATTTAAACTAAACATGCGAAAATCGAATGTAAGTTATGACCTGAACAGATGGAACCAGGACGTTGCAACAACAGAAAAAACAAGTTAGTAAAATCGTGCAATGCATTAATTATGATACGCTTTCCAACATACCAGAAATCATTACTCAAGTTATGAGGATAATGGCTGTAGAATAAATCTCGCTCCTATGACTTGACCTTTGACCCCATTTTTAGGATATTCAAAGGAACCGGTAAATTGTACTTCCGGAACAACATGACAAAGTTTTGTCTCAATCGAAGCATTTTCACGTAAGTTATAACGCATAAGAGCGATGGAATGGATTCCGATCATATGTCCTGAAATTGGACCCCACTTCACCCATTTTCAGTAGGGTTCGTTCCCAGTTTGAATCCCTACGACATACTAAAATTTCATAGAAATTGAACCACATTTACGCAAGTCATGACGCATAAGGGGAATGGAATGCATCCCGCTTCTATGTCCTGACATTTGACCCCATTTCACCCATTTTCAATAGGGTTCGTTTCCAGGTAGTCCCCTACCACATACTAAATTTTCATTGAAATCGAACCATATTTACGCAATTTATGACGCATAAGGACTATGGAATGGATCCCGCTCCTATGTCGTAGCCTTTGACCCCATTTGTCCCATTTTCAATAGAGTTCGTCCCCAGGTAGTCCCCTACCACATATTAAAATTTCATCGAAACGGAACCATTTTTACGCGAGTTATCGTGCGGACGGGCAGACCGACAAAGCTGGAGCATAGACGCTTCTTCAGTTCAACACAATTTTATTAACAAGGTTGGGTTCAGGAGGCGAACATGGGCGTCCTGGTACATATATTGTACGGTAAAATATACAAACTCTAAAATTCTATGTACATTATATACAGCACGATGTATCGATACACAAAGGAGCCTCGTGGTAAGAGGTACAGGCATTTTGCACAAGAACAATAAGAGAGATTGTCGAAACATTTCGTCTCGAAGCATAAGTATATTATAGTGCTGACAAATAACAGAACGAGAATATTATAATGAAGCACTGTACAAAAGGAGAACTGTAGATGACAAAGTAGACAATGTGAAACCTAAGACAAACGGAATTACGATGTCTTAGTACTGGTAGAAAAAATTATAATCAAAGAGAAAACAAGTAAGACTATATACATTTGTACAGTATGGTGCATATATATTCACATATGTTAGAAGATATAAGCTGTATGTTGAAGTTTGATTCCGAAAACCAATGGTGAGCATGCACGTTGAACTGAAGTTCAACAGAGCTAGGAGCAACGAGGTTATAAACTACCGACAGTCAGTGCCCGCACGGGGATAACTGGTTTTCCAGTTATTTGGGGAGCGGCGCCCCCACGGCCCGAGCTGACCTTGTGACTGGTCAACATCTGATGTCATGCCACCGCTTGTTTTTTATTTTGGTGTTTGCAGGGACAGCTGTTCATCCAGCTGTTGGGGAGTCGCGTCCCCACGTTCCCGAGCTGGTCTTGTGTCTCGCTTTTTCGTTTTTATTTATTTTCTCCACTGGCTAGTTTCCCGTGTTGTATACTTTACCTAATCGCTACCACGTTATGTACTAACACCCCGGTCTTGTGGTTTTGTTACCCTCCACCACTAACTGTTTTATATTAACCGCTCAGTTCGTAGGTTGCTGAGATTCCGTTTAGTTTCCCTTCCAGGATTTGTCTTCTTTGGATTTCTTTTCTCCTTTTAACTGGTTTGGGTGCTAGACCTACCTGCATGTTTGCCGCGTGCGGAGACCCGTGAGGTGGAAATGGGATGTCTGGCGGCTGAGGTCGCAGGAGACCGGATAAGTGCCTCCTGTGTGCCAACACTCCTCTTCGACCCCGGCTTCGCTGTAAACGGGAGGCTAGAGACTAACCCACCTCTAGTCAGAAGTCATGTACCAAGTTGTGTGCAGTGCTTTAGCGGCTTTTTTGTCGTATAGCACGGCAGGGTGAGCCCGGGGGCTGTGGGATCATGCCAAAGGCGTTGGCATGACCGTACCCGGAGGCCGAAGTGTCCGCCGAGTGCGTGTGATCACAGCCAACGGACTATATCTGCAACGTATAAGCTCCAGAACTGTGTCCAGCGTCATTTTCTTGGCTTGCAGACCTCCAGTTCTCCCTTGTAGGGCTCGGTGGTGGGTGGAGTAGTCTGCAGACGAATCCTTCTCCTTTTTTTCCATGGGTAAACCCAAAAACAAACGCTCCAAATTCAAGTCACCTGAGCAAATGATCGTTGACAACGACTCTCCTTCGTCTTCTCAACCTACCAAGTCTCATACCCTTAAACGATCTTTAGACCATGACCTGGACCAAGAATGTGGAACCTCTTCTTCGGCAGCTGTACCAGTCGCTCCGAAGCGTCGTCTCCCCTCGATTGCTGTGAATACGCATGCTACACACTTCGTTGTAGAATCCATCGATCCGAATGAGAGACTGTCCACCAGATCTCCATTTTTCATTTCTAAAGCTTTGGACGCTGCGGTTGGCCCCTTGAAGTCTGTGAGGAAGCTTCGCTCTGGGGACCTGCTTGTCCAAACTTGCAGTGTTTCTCAGAGTAACACTTTTCTGCACCTCACTAGTCTTCAAGGCATTCCTGTCAAAGTGACACCTCACCCGTTTCTTAACACCTCTCGGGGTGTTATTTCGGAGTTTGATCTCTTGCCATGCAGTGAAGACGAATTGGTGACTGAACTTGCAGATCAAGGTGTTATTGCTGCTCGTCGTATGATGTTCCGGCGCGATGGTTCCTTGATTAAGTCTAAAAATGTAATCTTGACTTTTACCTCCCCGAAAGTTCCGACCGAAATCAAGGCTGGCTACTTGGTTTGTAGAGTTCGCCCGTACATTCCCAGTCCTCTGCGCTGTTTCAGGTGCCAGAGGTACGGGCATTCCCAACGTTTCTGTAAGAGTTCCGCTCGTTGCGCAAATTGTGGCTCCAGTGAACATGACGGGGATGGTTGCACTTCTGCGGCCTGCTGTGTTAACTGCGGTGAGGCCCATGCAGCTTACTCCCGCAACTGTATGAAATGGAAGGACGAGATGGCAATCCAGCGCCTCAAGACCCTGGAGGGCCTCTCGTACCCTGCTGCCAAGGCCAAGTTGGGTATAACCACCAACCGACAGCGTACTTTTGCCGCAGTGGTTCAGTCTCTGCCGCAACCCGTGCAGCCCTTTGATCCGCGCCCTGTAGCTCTCGCCGCACTTGCCAGGCGATCTACAGTTGAACAAGCGACACAGGTGGATTTCACCGAGCTCCAGCTTATTCGACCAGCTGAGTCTGCGCCTTCTCTTTTGAAGACGACCGACTCTTCCGGTTCCCAGCAGACAGCCTGTACGTGCGGAAGACCCGGCCCTCAATCCGCAAAGGTGTGCCGTGTCCATCCAACTGTCGCGGTCCACCTGACCAACATTGCAACTGTCTCGGACTCAGCGAGGTCCCCACCCTCACCCAACATTATAGAGGAACATCGGGGGGAGGAGAGTGACAGTTCGTCCCCAGCCTCAACCAACATTGCAGAGGAACATGAGGGGGAGGATAGTGATTCGTCCTCGCCCTCGGCCAGCATTATATTGGAGTGTGTGGGGGAGGAGAGTGACTCATCCTATGTGTAGTTGTGTTCGATTTCGTAATGTGTTTTATCATTCTCATTCCTCAGTTTTACTTAATCGGCTTGTTTCTCACCATTGTACCATGTTTTTCATACTGTTTGTTTCATTGTCTTTTTTGGCCCTTCCTTTGTACTCATGGTTCGGTTTTACTTTGTCAGCCAGATTTTGCGATTTATGCCCCGTTTTTTAATTTTGTCTGTTTGTCTTGTATCTGGCGCTCTTTGGCCAACCATGGCCCTTGCGCCAATAAAATCTAATAACCAACCAACCAACCGACAGTCAGTTGTAACGTCGCTGGCATGCCGGCGAACCAGGAAGCGGCCGGAGACCAGGTGGAACGGAAATGTTGTTCTCTCTGTTGGGCGACGGCCACAAGGTTCTCTAGACGAAGTCTTGAGAGGAGACGCTCCCGAAAGTGGCACATAAGTTCCGCAGAAGCTTGGTGGATGGTATAAGGAGATGAGATATCTCGGCAGCGCTGATGAAATACGTAAATGACATGTTTCACCAGGATGAAAATATATGAGCAGATGGGTGGAAGCTTGACTGGCAGAGAAACCTGCAGGAGGAGTGTCTTATAAGCATCGAAAGGAAGATCAGTTGTGGCTGAACGTTGAGCAATGGAAAATGCAAGATGGAGTAGTGGAAGGAGGATGACACAATGCAGATAAACGTGAGAGACATCAGCTTCTTGAGCACAGAAGGGGCAAAGAGGTGAGTCAAGAATGGTCATACGGTGGAGGATGGATGGAACGGGAAGACGGCGGTGGAGAAAAACCCAGTGAGTGTTTATTTCAAGAGGAGCTGAAAGAGGAGAAAGGGTGGCAGACCAGACAGCGGTGAGAGAGGATTGGGAGACATCAGGGATGTGAAGGGGAGAAGGAGAGTGGGATTTTAAAAGTAACCGATAAAGAACTGAGGTTGAAAGAGAGGATAGTGGAAGTGTAGATCTGCCGACTGAAAGAAAGAAAGGAAGGGGAGGGAGGCGGAAGGAACAAAGGTCAGGCCGGTGGTGGTTGCGTGATGAGGAAACTTAGCAATGATTGTAGAGAGTAGGGAGTCATAGACAGAGCGAGAGGAGGGTGAAAGTAGAACGGTGGGTGGGAGGCTGGCGTAGGGTCGCCAGGACAGATCTGAGGTTACAAGGTCTTTGACGGTTACAACTCCGACTCGGAGCCAAGAAGGATAGGCGAAGCATGAAAGATGAGGGGATGAAGAAGAGAGGAGAAGAACAGGGGTTCGGCAAGGAGTTCAGTGGTGGAATCGAGTGGGGATCGAGTGAGCGGGAGAGAGCGGAGAAAGGTAAGAGTCTCCCGTAAGGCAGGAGGAAGGCGAGAGTGAGTGGTAGTACGGAGATCCATTAGAATGAAAGAAGTGAAAGTGAAATTAGTGTTGCTCGTAGAGGTGATAATATTCCTTGCGGTAACGGCGTCGGCAACAGGTGAGGTATGAAGACGGAGGAACGAAGTAATCCGGAGAGCTTGATAGTACAGTCGTGTATCAATTAGGCCAATGCCACCTTGGTCAGGAGGAAGGCTGAGCTTGGGGGCATTGAGCCAGTGGTGTCCGGTCCAGATAACTGAGGTGAAGCAGCGAGTGATATCATTGAGACGAAGAAGTGGGGATTTAGTAGCAAGCCAGGAATGTGTGCACATGGAGAGAAGATAGGTTTGCGCAAGACGTGCACGTCGAAAATATGAGGTGCAGAACTATGCTTTTTGCCAAAACGCAGTTGACCGATGAAGACGTGGCTGGATGGTATTCCACGTTGTGCTGGAGGCTTCACCTGGGACGCCAAGATGTACGCCAAGGAAACGTTGAGAGGCTGAAGACCAGTGCGCTCCCCATGGGGAATCCAAGCGGTCAACCCATGAGCCGCACCACAGACCTGTGCTTTTGGTTGTATTAATCGCAGCTCCGGAGCAGGAGGCGTAATCGCCGAAAAGACTTTGGAGCAAAGAGAACTGTGAATCCAGGCGTATACAGAAGGTAACGTCGTCTGCATACGCCAAGGAAGTGGTGACATGGTGTCTCGTGCGGGCGATGAGTGGCGGCAGGGTGGCTTGAAAGGAGCGTTGAACGGAGCGGAGAAAAGGTTCTAAGGCTATAGCGAAAAGTTGACCGGAGAGTGGGCAGCCTTGCCTCACTCCACGGCGGAAGAGGATCGGTGCTGTAAGAAAGGTGGGCAACTTGACCTGGAAACTGGCGTCCTATTAGAGGGAGGTGAGGAGAGAAATAAACGGAGATGGAAATCCAAATCGGAGAAGTGTGGCGGAGAGATAAGTGTGGGAGATATTATCAAAGGCGGACTGTTGGTCTAAAGAGAGGAGGGCGAGGGGTTCAGAGCGGGAGCGCGCAAGGTGAATTAGATCAGTCAGGAGATGGATGTTGTGAGATAGGTAACGGCCGGGATTTGTGTAAGTCTATTTAGGGAGAGGATGTAAGTGAGGATGGGATTCAGTCGTTGTGAAAGAAGCTTGGTATAAAGTTTGTAGTCGAGATTCAGTAGGGAAATTGGGCGCCAGTTCACCAAGTCAAGGAGATCACCTTTTTTGGCGAAAAGGACAACGTATGCATTTGTGAATCCCCTCGGGAGAGGAGAGTAAGTAAAGGCAGCAGAGAAAGCGGATAGGAGAAACGGAAGAAGAAGAGGCAGAAAAGTTTTATAAAAGCTAAAGGTTATGCCGTACGGACCTGGAACGGCACTAGAATTCAGAGAAAAGAATGTAGTGTTAAGTTCAGAGGGCGTGGGGGAAAGGAGTAGAGAAGAAGCGAGATGGGGGGGGAACCTGAGGTAGATTAGAAAGGACAGAATCCATTGCTGCAGAGGATGGTTGAGGAGGTTCACTGAACTTCATGGAGAAGTACTGACGTACATGGGAACAAAGCGCAATCGGCTCATCTGATACCTCTCCAGAAGAAAGGCGTAGATGATGAAGCATGGACGAAGCTCGTCGGGTGTTTTCCACCGACGTCAGGAACTCATAGTTGTGAGCATCCGGCGTCAGGTGTTGCAAGCGAAGTCGGCGGAGAGCTTGTTGCGCCAGAGGAGTGAGATGAGATCGAAGCTCTTCTTGAAAGGAGGAGAAGAGAGGATCACTGAGACTGAGCATGGATAGCATTGAACGAACATAGTCTAGGCGCATGTTCTGGAGTGTCTTTAGTTGGAAAGAGTAGTTTCGGACATGCAGAACGAGCTATTGCTTGATCTCCAACCAAGAATTTAATCCGCAGAGTGCAGATTGAAGCTGCGGTCGTCTGTCAAACAGCAATGACCGGACCGAAGAGCAGAATGCCAAGTCGGAGAGAAGTGCATCATCAAATGTCCACGGGCGAATTATCCTGGGTTTGAATGGTGCAGTATGGACTATGATGGCAATGGCGCAGTGGTCAGATGAGGCCGTGGGATGCACACTCGATTCTGTCACGGCAGGAAGTAGAGTACTGGAGGCATAAAACCTGTCAAGGCGGGCTAAGAAAGGATTTTGCGCATGAGAAGAGCGCCAAGTGTAATTAGTCGACCATGGATGAATATGCCGATGTACATCATGAAGAGCGTTGTTCGTGACAACTGTCTGGAGTAGGTTCGCCAGGGCATGGCGGCGCTCTCAATTTGTAGAAGACCTATCCAGAAGAGGATACAGGGTACAGTTAAAATCCCCACCAACGAGAACATGGTCTGACGGTGGGATACGGTTGAAGTGCTCTGCGAAGACGCGTGAAGAGAACTGATAAATGTGTTGTAGTGCTTGGAATATAGATATTGAATAAATGATATCTGGAAGATGCGATGGTAAAGGATGCATGCTGTAAGAGATCTCGACAAATATTTCGCACAGAGAGGGATGTGATAATAGAATTGAGAGTATGACTAATGCCGATGGCAAAACTGCTATGAGATGTTAGTCCATAGGCGTGATGAAACACAAAGTTCCACTGGCGCCATCGAGAATAGACGGTAGATGGTTTGCAATTTGTCTCTTGAAGGAGGAGAATATCAGCCCCCAACGGGTTGAGGTCTTCATATGCTAGAGAGTTGCTGAGGGGGAAGCGAATCCCCTGCAATTAAGTGACACGATCTTGAATTATGGGGTTCCTTGCCTCTAGCTGAAAACCTTTCAGAGCTGGAGGAAAAGACTTGAGACGATTATAGAAGATTTGTGCCCACGGATGGGTGGGAACATTCTGGCGGCAGAAATGCGATACATTGAAGATCTGCTCCGGCACAAGTTGGCGAAGCGATGGATTCTTGACTGCTAAGGCACGCGCTATTGCGTAGCTTGTCGGATTCGTTAAGTATGTATGGAGATCAATGTATGAGAGTGGTAAGGGAGGTATATTGGCTGTCTCGAGAAATGCAGCGAACTCTTCGACCGTGGGAAAGGAGACTTCGGCTGGCGAGGTGTGTCGAGGAGAACTGCTGGAGAGGGAGGTTGAACGAGGTGAAGTAGAGTTTTGCTTCTTCGCTACTTCTCGCCTGCTGCGGCCAGAGCCGCGGCGCTTCAGTGGAGGCTCGGTCGTCTCATCCTCACACTGCGTCTCTGGACCAACGGACTCCACATCAGCTGTTTCGGAGGTTCCAGTGGTAATAGCTGGTTGTAAACCCTCTGAAAGGGACTCAGTGGTGGAGCGACGACGTTGCGGGAGTGAGGAGGCAATTGTAGGAAAGTCCTCTAGTAAAAGAGGAAGCGGCTGTGGGAGCGTTGCGTTGACCAACGTCTGTAAGCTGACTTTTTTCATCATATCTTGGCTCCGAGGCCTGCTGTGCTGAAGTAGATGGTGTAGTACGCTTCGAGGTAGGAACAGTACCTGTAGGAGCGCCAGTCGGAGTCGGTGGAACTTGATGTGGGCAGTGTACGCGAAGATGGTTTCCGCCATGGCAAAGCGTGCAGTGCAAGGAGGTAATGACGTCGATTCTCCGACGTTGCTGGCCACACCGTACGGTTAGGATCTTCCGGCACGCAAGCAGATGATCGTCCGACGGAAATATGACACGGGCACTTCGACGAAACCCTGGAATAGATTTGTCATCGGGATCTCTGGGCGCCGCCGAAATGGTCGTTATTGGTCCAACCACTCGGCCAAATTTGCTGAGTAAAGTGCATAGAGCGACATCTGAGACTTCAGGTGGGACTGGGTGGAAAGTGACCTGGATAGGTCGCTGTGCCACAGGTTCAGCCAGAAGATGCACATCTTTGATGGATAAGCCAGCAGTCATCACAAGGTCTGCATGTTCTTTACGGGCAAAATACACTAATACGGCCCGTGGCTTTCGAGCCATATGAGTGATATAAGCTCCTGTAGGAAGCATCTTCTTTAGGGCAATACTATATTCCTTGAGTTTCGTGTCTGGTAATGCATCAAAACAGACACCGAAATCCATTGTGGAGAAAAATTGTTTCCCGGCTGGGGAATCCTCTGGGATATCGATGGTGGCAGAACTACCCTCAACACTGACGTAAGAGTCAAGAAAAACGGGAGCAATAAACTTGGAAGGAACTCTCGCTCCGGAGGTCACTGTAGAGTAAGTGAGAGACGTAGAGTTGGCAGCGGAAGGTGCTTATTGCTGGTAGCGGCTTGGTAAACTGAGTTGAGCAAGTTGAAGGCAACGCAACCGTGCAATCGGTCACATCCATAGCTTCGGCAAATGAACCAGGGCCGTGCGTCAAGGTGACGTCACTCTCTTGGGCAGGGATATCTGCTTGAGCCTTTGCAGAGGAGTCTCGCGTCATATCTTGAATGCGTATGACGTCTCTGACGTGCATGAATGCTGATTGCTCTCCTGAGAGTGAGGAGGAGGATTAGGTTGAATGAGCATCACTGATGTGGGCGTGGACATCACCCTTATCAGTAACAGATACTGTAAATGGAGAGGATTAACTTAAGGATCGATCAGCTTGATCGAAAATAATAAAACGCTGAATGCAAACACAATATGCAACTCACCGACTTGGGAGCTGAGCTAAAAGAATATACAGATCTTTTTCTTGAAGGGGAACACAAAAATAGGAACAAACACTCACTATATACTTTCAAAAACTGGGCACAAACACAGAGCTCGAAAGAAACGTGACTATATCGGCTATACGCTTCTTCAACCTACGGTTGGAAAGCGTAAAACAAAACGCTGAGAACGACCCCACGAACTGACAGAACGTGGCCGAAGGGTTATGGTAAGAAATCTTAATAAATCAAATTCTTTCTTTTCCGTTTCCGTTGCTGCTGCAGTAGGAAATGTTTGTAATTGCTTGGACAGTAACCACAACTATTCACAGAGTTGCACATTTGATTTATTATAATAGAGTGGCAGAAAACAAACCAAACATCACTTCCGTGAATTCAATGCACCGTTTCAAGGGATGTGTATACCTCCGTGCCTGGACTGTTGGCTACTGGAAAGTTGTTTTTGGAGTGATGAATCACGCTTTTCATTCTTCTAACTTGATATGGGTGTTCGGATTTGGCAGAAGCCCGGCGAACAATTTTCGTCGGACCATGTCCTCCGAACTGTTAAGTTCAGCGGAGACTCTATCATGATATAGAGTGGTTTTTAATGGATGCAACTCAGCCCTGTTGGGTATTTTACCATAAACCATGAATTCTGAAGTGTACGTCAACGTTTTTGATAATTCTGTCCTACAAACAATGTGTCAGTATCATGGAAATGACCGTTGCCTCATCCATCATGATCGAGTTCCTTGCCACACTGCACACTGTGTGCAAGACTTGATTCTTGCACACGGTGAGGTGGAATTGTTAGACTAGCCTGCTCAGAATTCTGATCATAATCCCATAGAACACCTCTAGGATGAACAGGGGTGAAGGATATGTAGTCGACCACAACAATTTTCTTTGCTCTCCCCTATGGTACCAGCTTTGCAGGACGATTTGCGTTCCATTCCTGTTGAAATCCGAGGGAAATTGGTGGATATTTTGCCTCGACGTGCTGCCGATGTTCTAAAAGCAAAAGGTAGAACTACTACATCCTAACTGCGACAATAACGCCTTTCTCCCGTATTCTGTGTCCGAATACGTTTGAGAATATAATGCAAGTAAATGCTTGGTCATGACGTCATTATCATGCCCTGAAAACCACCAATTTAATCTTCGTAGTTTTTTTCCTGTGTGTTTAAGGTTTTGAGAGAGGAACAAGAGATTCAGAAAAAGAGGAATCACAATTTACTGTAATCAAACGTTTTGAATACTCCCTGAATAAATTCGGTTTTCTTTAACAATTCTGTCATTAACAACACATCGTATTACTACACGATAGAATAACATTATTCTGACCACCAGCTAATATCCAGAGCAACCGCTGTGTGCAGCGCGGACAGCAGCTAAAACGGCTCGGATTGACTCAATAAGGAGCTGGAATGTGTTCACAGATATGTGAAGCCATGACGACTGCAGTGCATCTGACAGCTGCTGCAGTGTGCGTGGTAGAGGATCCATCGAGGGAACAACGCAATCAAGGTAGTCACACAAATGCTCAATTGGGTTTACGTCTGGGGAAATAGGGGGCCAAGGAAGTACTTTGAAGTCTTCATGATGCTCTAGCTACCAATCTCGGACATTTCTAGCTGTGTGATACGTCACATTGTCATGCAGGAATATCCCATCCGCCACAGGGAAGACAATCAGCATGTATAGGTGTACGTGGTGTGCAAGGATTGATTCATAACGAATTCGGTCCATAATGCCTTCCACAGGTATGAGTGGACCCAGAGAATGCCACGAAAATATTCCCTAGACCATAACGTTGTCCCCACCAGATTGTGCTCTTCCAGGAGTAGTTGGAGAGTGTTTGCTTTTTTATTTTTCTCGCCTTATACGTCAACATTAATCCGTTTGATAAAGCTGAAAACGTGACTCATCGGAGAAGGCAATCTTTTGCCAATCAGCGGAACTCCAGTTCCTATACTGCCGTGCAAATGTAAGCCTTTTCTGCCGATGCACCTTCGTTAACATAGGTGCAGTGACCATACGTCTGCATTGGGGCCCCGTACGCAGCGGGGTTTGCTGAACTGTCGTTTTGGACACACTTGCGGTAGCCCCTTGGTTCATTCGGCCAGCGAGTTGCTCTACTGTAGCGTGTTGATCAGCCCTCACGCACCTTCGGGAAGCCGACGTTCACCTCTCACATCAATGGCACGTGGTGCTCCGCAGTTTCCACTTCGCTTATTCGCAGTGGAGTCATTTCTCTAATCACGATACACTTTAACCACAGCAGCATGCGAAAAGTTCACAAACTGCGACATTTCAGAAATACTACCACTCTTGGCCCGAAGGCCGAAAATGATCCCTTTTTGCAAATCTGATAATTCGCTCCTTTTATTCATGTGAGCAACGAATGATACGTTTTCAGAATGCCTACAGCACACTTTATATACCCTCCAAGTCAGATCGCCGCCCCGGTGGCGCAGTGGTCTAAGGCGCTGGCCTCTGATCATTCGTCCGTAAGGGGTCCGGGTTCGAATCCCGGTCAGGCATGGATGTTGTGTTTGTCTTACGGCACTGGCTCTCTCCCTTCCCTGGAACCAGTGACCCTGAATTAGGGACGGGCGACTGCTTATAGCCCATTGAGTTGCTCACGGTGGTCGTTAAACCTCCAATCAAAAAAAAAAAAAAAAAAAAAAAGTCAGATCACGACACGTGCTTTCTTTCTTGACTACGCGCTGCTGACGTCAAAAGTAGGAGATGATCACACCAATGTGAAACGACTGTGTAATTCCCCAGTTCTTAGGAAGACGTATTGTTATACTAAATCTCAGCCACCCTGTGACCATGCGTTACTTCACTGCCAGTGGAAAAGAAAGCATAAAAGTGTGAATAATTAATAAAACAGTTCATGGAAATGCAAAATTTCCATTGTGCTTCTCTGTTAAAACATTCGAAATGCAAAACGTGTGCTCCATAGCGGAGCTTGAAGATATAAATCAGAACGCTGGACGAAAAACTATTTTCCATCTGTTCCATGTGAAACGTTCCAGCGGAAAGCAGAAATACTTCCCTTTACCAAGACGTATAGAAATTAGTTTGTTGTGGTATTAACGACCCTAAGAGCAACTCGTAAGACAAAAAGAAGTACGGTTAATTAAATTTCTGACACTGATTTCAGGGAAAGGAATGAACAAGTCCCTTAAGACAAACTCATCAAGAATGTCCCAATCGGGACTTCAAGCTAAGTTCATCTCAGACGAATGATCTGAAGCCTGCGCTTCAGACTATTCGATCACCGGAGCTTTTAGAAAATTGTTTTAATTCGTCTAGAAGATTTAATACGATGGAGACCTGTCGAGAAGCTGGAGTCCCCCAATCAAGCAGACATTTTGGTAGTCTAATGTTCTGGGACCTCAGGGATCTTCACCCAATTTCAAACAAGCGAAAAAAAATTGTCGTGAAGTTATTTGTTATAGCCAATCCAAGAGTAACAACCACTCAAGTTGAGAGAATCGGAACGAAATTGCAGGTAATATGTATTCGGACAATACCGCAGCAAAATGAAGTCTGTTTTGTCTCTACGAGACTATATTATCGAAAGTATTTGGATACCAGAATGGTTTGGGACGAATCGCTTTATTATCTTAATTAGTAGTTAGATAATCTTTTGCTTGTATGACAGCGGCAACACATCGAGGTACACTATGCTGACAAGAGTCACCGGACACACCTTCAAAAGCAAATGAACGGATCCGCTGCGTTGTAAAGTGCGCGGTACAGCTACAAACTATTTAAAACTAGCCTGCGGCTGACCGCGATCATATCTCACTGTGAGGCTGAGTAAACATGCCGCGGCGGGAGAGAACTGACTTTGAGAAAGGAAAGATTGTAGGGTGCTATATAAGTGGGTTGTCCATAAGATAAACCGAGAAGCGTTTAAACATACCCACGTCAACTGTTTTGGATGTACTGAATAAGTGGAAGACACATGGAGTGCTTGAAGAAGCAAAACGTACCGGCAGACCAACGAAAATCAGTGATAGAGGGCGTCGAAGCCTCAGGAGAGTCGATACAGCTAATTGACGGAGTACTGCACAAGACCTCAGTGTACATGTAAGTAAAAATGCTGGAACCTCGGTATGTACACGTACCATTCGCAGATAACTTTGTTCCATGGGTTACCGTGGTCGTGCGGCTGCTCATAAGTCTGTCATCTCCACTCGAATTGCTACTTGTCGTTTAGCATGGCGTACAGAACATTTATCGTGGGCCGTAGATCAATGGAAACAGGTCCTATGGACTGATGAATCCAAATACACGATCCATCAGTCAGATTGCTGTGTGTGGGTATGGCGGCAGCATGGGTAACGCTATTTACCACAGTGTACTGTTCTTACGGTCAAGTTTGGAGCTGGCAGTGTTATCTCGTGTGTGTGTGGGGGGGGGATATTCGTGGTATGATCCCGACCCATTGGTTATCGTGGATAAACCTGTTAACCAGCACGTCTACCCCGATATTCTGGACAATTATGCCCTACCAACTTTATGGAAATACTATGGAACCGAGCCTTGTTTGTACCAGCAGGATAATGCACCGAGGCATTAAGCAAGGCATGTTCCAGCGTGGTTTGACGATAAGTCCTTATCGTGTGCGAACTGGCCAGCACAGAGATTTGATCTTAATCCCATAGAGTACCTATGGGATGAATTAGAGCGCCGCATAAGAAGTTTGGAACCAAGGCCTACTACTAAACAACAGTTAGGGCAGCATTATGAACTGAATGGAAGCATTTACCTATCGCTGTGTTCCAAAACCTTGTCAAAAGTATGTCTCGAAAAGTCAGTGCATGCATTAATTCCAAACGTGGACCGACACTCTACTAATGCATGTCAATAAATGCTATGGTATGTGTCTCTTCTACATGCCCGGCGACTTTTGTCGATATAGTGTATATTATTAACCGATTTCCGGTAGGTCTCGCCAGAATGGCTTGCCATTCGTCCTGCAAAGCTTCTGCTAGAGTGGAGAGCAAAGACGGTTGTTGTGATCGGTTTCGCATTCGCCACTCCAATTCGTCTTAGAGATGTTTTATGAGATTAAGATGAGGACTATGAGCAGGCCAGGCTAACAATTCTACCTCATTTTCAAGAAACCAATCTTCCACATGCCGTTCAGTGTTGCAGGCAGCTTGATGGTGTTGGAAGAGACACCGGTCATTTCCGTTATACTGCCACATTGTTGGTAGGGCAGAATTATCTAGAACTTCGAGTTACACTTCAGAGTAGAGTTCTTGGTTTGGGGTATAATAACCAACGGTCCAAGTCCAGTTCACGGAAAACAACTCCATACCATGGTGGAGACTCCGCCGAACTTAACAGTTGGAAGAACACAGTCCGACGAAAATCGTTCAGTGGACTATCGCCAAATCCAGACACGCCAGTGAGATCGGGAAAGTGAAAAGTGTGACTCATTACTCTAAAGAACAGCTTTCCAGTCACTCACAGTCCTGGAACAACGGGAGAGACCCATCCCAAACGGGGTTTCACATTCACGGTAGGACATATAGCTTGTGTGTAGGTGCTCTACTATAATAACCCACATTGTGCGATTCTCTGCGGATAGTTACGGTACTAACCCAGAAATTACAAGCATTTTCTACTTCAGCAGCGATGGAAACGGCAAAGGAAAAATGGGATTTCTTAACACTTCTTACCATGACTCTTTTGTCACGTTCCGTCAGTTTGCGCCGCCTTCCTGATCATTTCTCTTTTCTGCAGTTGCACCGTTCTGCTTTATCTCTTCACGACATCAGTTACAGTAGATTCTGTTACGTTCAGTTTATCTGCAATGCTCAGTATGGAAACGCTACTCAAATTAAAATGTATGCGCAGCCCACACTGGAACTCGGAAAGTTCATGTCCACGCGCATTTTCCGCTTCAAGGTTACTGGTAATGCGACGGAACATCTCAGCGTTGTATGCGTACCTCTCCAATCACAACGCACCTTCCTGTGCAACCGTTCTCAGCATTTGTGCAAATATTTCCTAATGCCGACTCCTTTTCATAACAAAGTTTATGCCGAAATGTCTCCATTGCTGTGGACTCACAATACTCACACCTCATGTGTTTGTGGTGTTACGTACCAAACCTAGGCGTACCTCTGCTTGATATGGTGTCAGGATTACACCGAATGAGCATTGGAAAAGATACTGGAAGTCATTGACAAATATATCATGTTTATCTCCGGAATCAAACGATATCATGTTTCTTTTCGGAATCAAAGTTCGCTGTCGTTCGGTGAGATATTCTGGGCCGTACATGCGCAACAATAAATCAAGATGACCGCTGCTTCGCTCTGTAACTACAAGACGAAATTTGAAAGAAAAGGCAAGTAGTCTGTTTTCGGGAAATATTGCAGAATACGAAATAAGTTTCTGTCCCTATTATGTCAAGAAAGTTCCCTAACTGTACAAATTCGACACCCGAGCTCAACTTGCTGCATGAATAGCTTTACAGACCAACCGTAGATTGAGCGGCTTAATATGATCACAGGATTACATCAATTGTAAGCTATACAGAGTGCATAAGAAAGTTCCTTTAGCCTGAAATAACTTGCGAACGGAGAGAGGTACAGTTATGCAAGTAAGATAACGGTATCGTAAAGTGTCTACGTCCGATCGAATGCAAACGACAGCAGCGCCCGTAGTTGCGAAATGCGGAAGTTAGACTTCCAAATCGAAAACGAAAAGAGATAGAGCAAAGTTTCCAACTACAAAGTTGTAGAGCATCATTTAATTAGTACAAATCGACATTTGTTTTACACGGATAAGATAAATTGTCGCTCGAATACCCTACAATGTCCGAAATCGATGCGCGACGATTCTAATCTGCATATTCACATTTCGCAAGTGTAGCCATATGCAAATGTAGATTGTGACGTTGTACCGTACCTACGATATAAAAACCAGTAGCAGGATGTACTCTGATCAGAAGTTTAGGTCTACGTACCCTGTATGAGAATGGCGAGCTTGGATTTCTGGGGTTACATAAAAAATCAGGTGTATGCAGCAGTGAATACAAGTCTGCTAGATCTACGTTGTCGTGTTACAGATGCTTGCAATAGTGTGACACCTGCCATGCTGAGGAATGTGCATGCAGAGTTACTTTCACGAACACAAATGTGTATCGTGGGCAATGGCAAACTCTTCGAACATACTCGACATTAACTTTTTTATCACTGTGCGCCAGTTTGCCTTTTTTTGTTTTTGCTTTGTCTAACGTCATCAAACTGTATTGACATAAGTACTCATTTATGCAATAAATTGTGTGTCATTCCTCATATCTGTTCATTTCAAACGTTCACCCAAAAAGTCGCAAATCGATTTCGGACATTTTAGGGTATTCGGGCAACAATGTATCTTAGCCGTGTAAAACAAATGTTTTCTACTAATTAATTGATGCTTTACAACCTTTTAATTGGACAATTTGCTCTCTCTCTTTTCATTTTCGATTCGCAATGGCTAACATCCGTATTTCGTCACTAGGGGCGCTACTATTGGTTGCATTCGATCGGGCGTAGTCGCTTTACTATACCGTTATCTTACTTGAATAATTGTACCTATCTCCGTTCGCAAGTTATTCCAGGCTAAAAGGACTTTCCTATGCACCCTGTATAAGTAGCGTGAAGACTTGTTCACAGATGAGTCACGTTTTATTCCAGAATCGAACAAGAGTAGTACATGAATAGGTCCAGAGGGCCAGAGAATGTTATACGCTACGCTCCTCATAACACCCTCGAATGAAATGGTGTTCTTCGTAGTAGTGTGACTCAGTGATTAGTGTTTTACTGGATGGAAGTATCGACAGCCAATATTTTTTCTAAGAGTGCTGTGACTGCCTCAAAAATACTGGGATCAAATTTTTAATTCCTATGTGAGACCGCATGCTTGTGCAGTTGGCGTAAATTTTACCGTAATGGGTGACACTGCACGACACAACAGAGATAACACCGTCGACGTGCATCTCGAAGAAAGATTTATATGGAGAATGGAGTTATCAGTGTTTTCTGCATGTCTCAATACAAATGGATATCCCTGGAATGTGCTGGCGTGGAGTAATATGGTGCTCCAGCTTCCTACCGGAAGTCTCACAGACCACTCTCATGTACCAGTGAGAATTGTTGCCTTCCCACTAGTTGCATAATCTTCTGGAAAGGATGATTCACCTGAGCAAAGCCTGAAACACTTTCCGAGGGAACAACATTCTATGTTGAATACGTATATATTTTATAAACCATACATCCAAACTTTTTGTATGATTGTATCTTTGAAATAGAAGGTTGTCGGCTCACATGAGCTAAAATTCTCTAATACTTTGTAACGTACCTACCACAGTCAAGGCCCGATTATCATAATCCGGGGCCCTGGGCAGATGTCCACGTGATGGGGCTCCCCCTCACATCATGTTTTTACTCTGTTACAGAAAGACATGCATATGTATGAAACTTTAAGGGTTATGTTTCAAAGCCATATGCAAACAAAAGTGAGACAGTTTTAAATAACAATATATAATGAATTAAATATCCAGATTTATTCCTTAATCGGCATAACTTGCTTTCAATCATTAAATCCTGTTACTGATTTATTTTTGTATGAATTAACTGCACTGCAAATTTTACACACCCAGCAAAATATTTCTTTTTGTAGATGCTCATAAAATGAGCCATTTTCCAAGATCTTTCTCTTTAGTTTTTTTTTTTTTTTTTTTGCATGGTAAAACTTTCCTTTTGTGAGGCTCCTCTTTACACCACCGCATATACTTTATGTTTCTGGTAACATATTCATATTTTGAGGTGGAGGATTTTTAATAAAGTAATCTGTCATATGATTGCTAATTACTGTCCACAGTACTGGATCAGTTTCGATATTATTGGGAAGAGCGTTTTTACTCCCGCCATTTCGATCCTCATCACTGCATTCGTTCAAAAATGGATCACGGTCTTCACATTCCTTCGCTGGTGCATCGAAATCTTTACAATGTTCATTACTTGGTGCACAAGAAACAATCATTTTATTCTCTGAAATATCCGGTTTCTGACTGACCGTAACAATATACTTTAACAGCGATCCTGCAAGTTTTTTGGTACATTCTTCTTTTTCAGTCTTTAATTTCCGTTTAGCAGAACCGGACAGATAAGTTTGTTGAGACATCACTTAAAAAGTACAGTATTACACTTTAAACAAACACGATATCAGTTAAAATTCGTATAAAAAAACTACAAAATTAAAAAAATAAATTATCTCACTTCAAACTATTACCACATGCTAACACTAACAAAAACTTAAAATTAAGAGTTTCGCTACAACCAAGTCGAAAAGCTTTATGGTCGATCCACATGCTATAAACCAAGTGTTTGTTTTATATTTGTGTTGCCACTTGCCTCGGCAAATATTTTCATCCGTGCGGCTGCAGGCTGAAAGCGTCATCTACGAACTTTAGGAAACTGTGCCAATCAACGTGTCACATTTTACGATAGTGGACGTGGTAGCAATAGATAGAAGGCGGAGCTCAGAATCTGAAGTGTTTAAAATGCCTCACTAAGTTATTTAAGACGGGTGCCTCAGACATTTCATTAGTCCTATTGATAGTTCATCCAATTAAAATGGAACTTTCAACAAAAAGAAATTTATAACATAACATTATTATAAAAATTGCAAATTTGTGGGCCACTTCAAACTGGGGACCCTGGGCACGTGTCCCGCATGTGTAATCAGTGCCTGACCACAGTAGTAACTTACATACCAAGAGCGCAAAGTTTCAGCGACAAACTTCGTTGGTATAGCTTAGTTTGGAAAGCATTCGGCTCCGTTATAGAAATATGCAGGTTCGATTCATGCAGCTTGCAAATGACATTTATCTTGTATTGGTGTCCGAATGAAAAATGAATCTCCTGGCCCTAAGCCTCATCTGATGTTTGTTCCACACAACATCTGGGATTAATGAAAATTCCTTCTTCTGCAGTGACCTTCTTGAAGCATGATTGGACGGCTTTCCCTCAAACCTAGGATTTCGTACCAGCTTACCTCAGAGGTGATGCACAAATCAAGACGAAAAACGTGCAGTTAAAAATTTCGTCGCTGTAAAGTGATTGGGAAAGGATTCAACTCCGCAGTAGGAGGATGCGAATTCGATTTTGCGACACCTGCTAAGACATAATAATAATACACCTTCTAAGATATAATAATAATTATTATACGGTATAGTACAGTGCTATAAAGTTTGACTTAAACTGGTTAAATAACTTTTTGAACTGGGTTGATTTTTTTTTGGAGGTTTCGTGGGCTATAAGCAGTCGACCGACCCTAATTTAGGGTCATTGGTTCCAGGGAAGGGACAGAGCCAGCGCCGTAAGACAAAAACAACATCAATGCCTCACCGGGATTCGAACCCTGACCCATCTCGCACGAATGGTGAGAAGCCATCGCTTAGACCACTGCCTTCAAAATAAACCTTTATTAGTCTAAAAGCAAGGTACATGTGATACGCTTCAGTCACATGAGACTGTATTAAAAGAGACGAGGCCAAGAAGTCTCAACACAAAAGAAAGGAGGAAGGAAAACTGGTAACATCAGAACAAGATTAAAATATATACAGATAAAAAAGGAACACAGAAAACAAAAACGAAAAACACACACATTACAAAACCCAAACCCCAGAGTGAGGGAAGAAAAACACATTCCAAAAACTAGTACATAGCAGCGCGAACACAAAGGTGACAGGTAAAAAACACAACAACAATACAACACAACACAAATTGTCTGACACTGGAAGACAGCGACAGGAGAAACAAAACTGTACTTCTGAAAACATGCAGCGGCCAAAACATTAGTACAAGAAGAACATAAAAAAACAAAAAAAAAACGTGCACATAAAGAGGGGTGTTAACCAACCGCTATAACTAAAAACGAAATACGAAGTGACGCATGTAAGTCAGGAGGAACACTGTACAGAAGAATACATGATAATAAGGGGAAAAACCGCTGCATCACACAAAATAAATGTAGCCAAACAGGCACACGAGGTTCACAAAAAAAAATCGCACTCAATTCAAATTTCATACTCAAAACAAGAAGACGCGCGTTGACAAACCCCAGAAGCCGACGTGGCGCTATAGAGAGAATAACGCCGAAACAACAAGATCGCATAGCATCATAACACATTGAAAACAACACAAAGTACGTCCAGACGTGCACGGCAACAGAAGGCTGTGCCGAGAAAAAATACAATATTACAGGAAAAACCCGGACAGGAGAAGCACGAAGCAAGACGTAGAACCTTAGATTGAGTGCAAAGAAACACAAAAACAAAAACACAAAAAGTGCACTTAAAACAATGAAAGACAAAACTGCCTCAACTGACTAATTCACTACACATGTAGTCACATACAGTCAAGAAAAAAAAAACACAAGAGGCACAGTAAAAAAATGTACAAGGCAAATAGAGCGTTGACCAACTCCTTGGGTCAACGTAACCCAATAGACAAACAAGTGAACATGAAACACAAGGCATGAGAAAAAAAAAGGCTCCCTAAACTGCGGAGCCAACTGAAACACGAAAGTAGAACATACACAAACAAGTAAAAAACAAGATTATCACATTAGCAGTATAGGTAAAATACAATCACAGTATTAAAAAAACACACACAGGATCAGAGCGAGTATGACAGCCGCCATCCGAACAACTAAACACAACACGTGCAAAAAGCAAGAGCAATTACAAATATACGGGAATACCACATACAGGAAACACAGTACAAAAAAGAAGATCAGGAACAACAACAAAGAAACAAGCACAAAAGAAACACAACACGCCAAAAAAACTTTGCAAAACTAGACAACACAGACTAGCCCAACGGAAAACAACAACACCCAACAAGCATCACACTATACCAAACAATAACACTGATCACAAACAATTGGTGGCCAACCAGTACAACAAAACACCACAACAAGAAATGCGTCGACCAACAACTGTGGCCGACGAAAACATAGAAAGCAAGCACACAATAATACATAGACAAACAACTCAACAAAAATACCGACACAAAAAACAAAAACCGATTTCACAGCACCACCAAGAACCAGAAAAAAAAATACACACAGAACACAGGAACACAAATGCCCACGGACTCCGGACAGAAAAAAGTCAAAGCAACTAGCAGTAAAACATCCAATCACAGCGCAAAACGACAAGAAAATTCAGACAAAGAGGCAGAGGCCGCTAGTAAGAGGAAAAGTATAGAAAAGCACTATCCAAGAAAGAATATACCGACCAGTAGAATGAGCTAACAAAGCACAGAGGAAAAAACAACAAAAAGACCGGAATCTCAAGGAAGCAAAACAGTACAACATTACCAAAAGGCCATCATAAAAACAAGAAAAGGAAAACGCTAAAAAAAAAAAAAAGGAAAAACAACAGGATTAGAAGAAAAGAATGAATACAAGGCAAAAAAAAAACCTGCAGCTCAATCAAAAACAGAACAAGACAACAACCCGGAAAAGCAAAAACAAACAAAGTGAAGAAACCAGTACACCATAACAAAAACAAGAAAAAACAACTGATCAAACGAATTGAATCAACCCATGCTCAACCCGAAACCAAGGGAGGTGGGGGGACCAGATCGAGAAGAAAGCAAGAACTGCCTGCCGGACCAGAGCTACCTCGTACTCAAGTTGGATGACGGACTTGATCGAGGAACGAAACCTACGGCACAGAAAAACTCTCGCAGGATGATATCGACGAAGAGCAGGCCGATCAACACTGGTATGATAGTATAAATAAATAGTCAGTTTGGCCTGCAAAATTAAAAACGCGCAAACTGGATTGTGAACAGCAGCGGAAGGATGATGACGGCGAAGAAAATAGTAATGTGAAACAGAGTGAAAGGAAGGACAGACCTTGGAGAGAAGAGCAAACATCAATGAAAAAAGAGGCTGTAAAACTAAACAGGAGTCATATGCGTGATGAACATCACCGAGCGTTGAACAGAAAAAACACAAGGGAGAAGACAGGCGACCAAAACGATGAAGAGTTCGTGGTGTGAGCAAGCGGCGATGAAGATGTAGCCAATGAATATCAGTTGCGTTTGGGGAAGCCAGAGAAATGTGTGAATCGACCCATGTCTGAGAGGTTTCAGCAGGAGGCACAAAAGGAATAGCGAGAGGTGCTCGAAAATAAGTAAGAAAGTGGCGGTACAAGAGTTTTGCAGTAACTTGATGCACCAGAAAGGGAACATCATTAAAATAAACCAGAAAAGGAAGGCAAGGGGACGCCGAAGAAGAAACAATTAACCCAAAAGAATTCACGAGGGACGGGTAAAGGCGTTGAAGCTGAAAATGAAGCAACCGGAGTTGGGCGCGATGTAAGGGAGTGTCAGCAAGAGGGGGGTCGATTTGGGAAAGAGATTTCCAGCGGAGAGAAGCATCTAGAAGTTGGGATACCTGTACCACGCCACTGGCGAACCAGGTGGAGAAGCACAAGTTCGGTGAAGAGGGAGAACGGAGTGCAGAAGAGTAAAAGAGAGGTTCCGCAAGCAGATCATTAGTTGAGGTAGGTGGGAGACGGACGGGACATAAGGAATGCCAGAGGGAAAAAACGGTGCGATAAGTATCGGGAAAGTGATCTGGAATGAGGGGGAACAGATCCATACGTTGGAAAGTAGCGAGAGTGAGAAACGGACTGCGAGGGAAAAGTAAAGTATCAACAATAGTAATCGATGAAATCTGAGGATGAGAAAAAGAACGGAGAAAGGTCTGAAGATGAATAGCATTAGATTTTTTAAAAAGATCTGGGAGGGCAAGACCTCCAAAGGACAGAGGAAGGACGAGAGTAGAACGATGAACCCAGTGAATTTTATTCCAGATGAAATCAGTAATCAAACGTTGAGCGGATTGGAGAAAAATGGGCGAGGGAAAATAAGCGAACCACGAATGTGTCAGAATGGGAAGAAAAAAGGAAGAAACCAGATGTGCTCTGCTAAAAATAGACAAAAAAGGTTTGAACCGGCAAAAAGGAGCAAGACGGCGATTGAGCTGCTGAACCAAAGGAATCCATGTGGCATCAGCAACCGCCACGGGATTTCCAACGTACACACCAAGAAGTTTAATGACCGAGGATGACCAACGGGCACCCCAAGGGCGATCCCCGTGTGTCACCCACGATCCGGCCCACAGACCGACAGATTTAGACATATTAAGTTCGGAACCGGAAATTGAAGCATACTCACGATAAGCAGAAAGGACAACACCGAAAGAACGTTCAGTGCGAAGAAAGAGAGTGAGGTCATCAGCATATGCAGACAACACTATGCGGTGGTGACGAGTAGGAGCAATACTGCGAGGAATCACAGAAAACAAACGAGAATGCAGACAAATTAAGAGAGGTTCAAATGCAAGCGTAAAAAGTTGACCCGAAAGGGGACAACCCTGCCGGATCCCGTTGTCAAAGGAGATGGTAGCTGTCATGAATGTGGAAGTGCGAATACGGAAAGAAGATTGAGAGTAAAGATTAATAAGAGCTTGACAAAAAAGAGTAGGAAAGCCAAAATGACGAAGAACAGCAAAGAGATATGAGTGATTAATGGAGTCAAAAGCTTGTTTCTGATCAATATTAAAAATTGCGAGAGGTTCGGAAAGTTGGGAAGCAAGAAAATATAAGTAGCGAATGGTGGAAATGTTGGTAGTAATCGAACGGGAGGGAATAGTGTAAGTTTGATCGGGGTGGATTAAATGCTGCAAGACGGGATTGAGGCGAAAAGCGAGAATTTTAGCAAAGGTTTTGTAGTCAGTATTAAGAATAGAGATAGGACGCCAGTAAGAAAAAAGACCAAGGTTTCCGGTTTTGGGGATGAGACGGAGAATAGCAAAAGTGAAATCAGAAGACTGAAAATTAGAAGAACTAAAAACGGCATTAAAACAAGCAACCAGAAGCGGTAGGAGAGAAGGAAGAAACTTCTTATAAAATGAGATCGGAAGACCGTCCGCGCCAGGGGAAGAACGGTCATTCAGACTGGAAATTGCAGAGCGGACTTCAGAAGGAGAGATGGGAGAAACAAGAGAATCAAAAAAACAATGTGGAACCTGAGGGAGGACATGAAGAAGAGGGGAGGTATCTGCAGGAGAAAGGAGTCGGTGTTGAAAACGATCCGAATAATGGGAAAAAGTAAGTTCACAGATACGAAAAGGGTCGGTAACTGTAGATCCGTCAGGTAGTGAAAGAAAGGAAATCGTGTTGCTTTTAACATGATACTCCTCAAGGGACTTCAAACTAGAAAAGGGGTCGTCGTGAAACCCCAAGTGAGTGAATTTCAGACGAGTAATGGCTGTTGAAGCAAAAGTAAACAGAATACGACGAAGTTGAGCTTGAAACACGGGAAAAGAAAGATCAGAAGGAGAAATAGTCTGCAATTTACGACGGAGAACATCAATCTCTTGAAAGCGAGAAGTACGGGAAGAGAAAGAAAACTGATGTGCGAAAGAAATAATCGAAATTTTTGTGGAAAGCCACAGAGCCACTGGGTCGTCAGACAAAGAAAGTTGTTGCACAGAAGACGAGATCATAGAGGGAATTTCAGCACAGAAAACAGGATCAGTTAAAACTGAATCGTCGAGCGACCAGACTGGGGAAGGGGGAACAGAGGAAGAATGCAAAAAACGTTTTAAAAGAACGGGGCGATGATCTGACGAAACGGAAGGATGATGAGTAATTTCAACTAGAGAGGAATGGAGAAAACTGGAAACATAGAATCTATCTAGGCGTGCTGCGACACAGCGTGAAGCAGCCGGGAGGAACCAGGAAAATTCCTTGGACCGGGGATGGAGGGAACGGAATGCATCAACCAAATCAAAATTAACAACGAGTTGAGTGAGATTGGAAACAAGGTCGGAACGGCTTTCGGTTGAACCATCTCGGTCAAAACCGGGTTGCAAAGTGCAATTGAAATCGCCTGCAACAATGACTGTATCATTTGGATTGAGGGTCGAAAGGATAGAAGAAAGATGTTGGAGGAGAGTTTCTGCATCCGTAGGAGATTGCGGAATATGGATATTGAAAACATGAATACGTTTAGAACAAAAACAAAAAGAAATATGTTGAAAAGAACCCAGCAGACTCTGTGACTCAACAAGATCAGAAAGGGAAGAATGAAAACGCACATGAAACGCTATAGCGGTACCAGACCTGAGATGGGTCCGGTAATTATGATAAAAAGTGTACGGCCAGCGTCTCCAGCGGGAACACCCGGCATCCAAGGAACAGTTCGTCTCCTGGAGAAGGAGGATATTAGCCCCCAGGTAACGAACGTCCTCGTAAACCAAAGCATTCGCCGCAGAAGACGCAAGCCCTCTACAATTAAAGCTAAGTAGTGTTAACAAGGACATCACTGGTAGGTTGCATCCAGCCTTCCAGTTCAGCCCTCCAAATCTTGAGTAAGTATCCCAGACGGCGAGCATATTGCTCAGTCCCGCCAGGCAAAGTAACATTAGTTATAAATGCATGGAACTGGTTTAGCTGTGCAATCATTTCAGGCAGCAAGTGAAGCTTACTCTTAATGCAAGGTAGTGTGATCAACTTCGCCTTACGCGGGCGAGTGGTCAATGCATACAGATCAGATAAGGTAAGAGGGTGCAAAGGCACCGCAAGTTCTTCAAACATAGTAGAAATGTCAAGAAGTGTAGGAGAAGGAGAATCATCGTCAGAGTCAACCATTGCAGTGTCATCAGGATCAGTGGCGACCGTGTCCATAACATCATCATCCTGGAGACATGCGAATCGGTTCGAAACTAGTAATTCAGAATTAGGCTTATGATGGCTAGGTGAACCCGAGGTAGAATGGGCTGTTTTCTTGGACCGAAGACGTTGAGACGAACGGGAAGAGCGAGTAGAAACACCAGGTGAGCTGGGGCGTTTACGTTGAGATGTAGGTGCAGACACTTCCAGCGATGAAAAATCCTCATTGGAGAGCTCCAAACCATCCAGTATGACGACAGGAACCGGGAGGGAAGGAACGACTGGAGAAACAGCAGGCAAAATTGATGAAGGTAGAATGTAAGCAGGTGCCTCAGCGGCCTGCACAACATCCGCAGGGGCAGCGGCCACCGGAACTGTAGTAGCTAATGAAGAATCAGATCTAGCACCAGGAGTAGCACGAGGACAAGCAGAAGCGAGATGACCTTCCCCTTTACAGCGGAAGCACTGAACCCCTGCAAAAAGATTAAAAATGTACGTCCGGGTATCAGTTACTAATTCCAGAGTTGCAGGGCGTTCCGCAATTGACTGAGAAGTTGGAAAAATAACCCGGTACTGGCGGCGACCACCCTGCACATGTTTCAGGGGGAATCACGGGCTGTAGCTGGAAGAATCTTGGTCACTCCCACAACACGACCCATCGTGTTGAGGGCATCAATCAACAGAGAATCAGGAACAGCCGTTAGTACAGGAGAGAGGGTCACCGTAACTGGTCTTTGGGTAGCAGCGACAGGTTGTAGATGAAAGGACCCAATATCAACCCCATGAACTATAATTAAATCTACTGCTTGCTGGTGGGTGAAGTGAACAACCACCCCTCCACCCAAGCGAATAATGGACACAATGCTTTCGGCTGGAACGACCTTCGACACAGCATGCAGATACTGGGAGAGGGGGGTGTCACGCAAAGCAGGAATGAAAATACTTAATAATAAGGCAGACGACAACTGCTTACCTTGCGGCGAATCACTTGGAAGAATAATTTTCAACGCCGAAGCTACAAGTTTGAAATGTGGTGCAGAATCACTAGAAATATATGAAGTACTTCCAACAGCTTGTGCGAACGACGTTGAAGTAGAACTAGCAGAACTACTAATATTAGACGCAGCCGGCACACGGGTGGCCAGAAGTACAGTTTCTGGAAGTCCAGCAGCACTAGTCGACGCAACATTCCCCCAAGAAGGCACAGGACTATAAATCGAAGACAAATCAGCAATCGACGAAGCAGCTGTAGACGACGGTGACTTATTCACAGTGGTAGTAGACATTCTCGACCACTGGCCCACCAAAACTCATGCGTCGTAACTGACGACACACGAAAATGAAAAAACAAAACAAAAAATGAGCACCCACTCGGCACTCAGCCTCACTGCTCGTGAAGCGAGGGTACGAAACACTGCAACCAAAACGCAAAACGACGAAATACCACAAAAAGAACAAGTAAACAAACGAACGTTGACTTCTACGCAGGAGCCGAAAAAAATGCGACTTGTCTGTTCAACGACCACTGCGCCACCAGAGCGGCCAGGTTCGTTTTCTTGTGTTGCGTAATTAACATTTGGGAGGTAGTGTACAATACATTCAACATTAGAACTTCTTAATGCTCTCGGAGAACAATTTAATGGAAAGCAGTGACCTTCTTCTGCAGTGTATTGGATGACTGAAACAGTGAGTGAGTTGCACTGATTACCATGGTATATCAACAATTTTCTATAAGAACTTCCAGAATTTTGGGGAGGGATGCATTCATAATTATCAAAGAGGAAGACAGGGTTATACAAACGATTGCTTATGCAACATACAGATGATTTTTAGAATGGATTATTTTATTCATTATTTTTGTGTTTCGTTTACGTAGTTATCTTGCTACTTTATGATTTTATTGTCTTTCCATGTTTTCCCCTTTTTTCAGAGGGCATACAAAATGCCTGAGAAAATAGTGAATCTATCATCAAACGATGGTACAGAGAAGCGATTCAGAGTACAGAAAACAATTTTGCCAAGAAAGTATTTCCTCCATGTGGAAATGCACTTAGCCAGCTCCTTAGGCCAAATTCAACACCCATGTCTTATTCAGAACTTGCGTCTCTGTCCCCCTCGGGGAAATTAATCTGCTTCCCACTTCTCTGTCGTCCAACGGGTAGAAATTTTCGTGTTTAATGAAAAGCATAGGGTAAGTGGATGAGCCGATGCACCTAAATATCGCAACTCTTGAATATCTGGGGATTCCATGCTAGATTTTTGCATGTACTGAAGTGATTAATCCAAAAGAAAGCAATCAGATTTGTGCAGAATGCATCACTGTCGTTCCCCACGCAATTTGGTTTCGATACAAATGTTATTGTAATGAATAAAAGTCTGGGATACAGTTACAAATGGTCGCTGTTCATTTCAAGGAATAGTCTTTCGTGGTAATCCGTGGAAGGAAGAGAGAGACCATTTGTACCTATCGTAGAACCATTCAGTAAAGAAGGTACACCATTACGAGCTCCGGCCGTAGTGAAAAATTCCGATATCAATTGAAAGTCAGAAACCTGAAGAGGGATTTTTCACTCAATCCAGGTAGCACAGTCATTTGTTATTTCGTTGGCATTTTAAAGTAATAAATCACAGTAAAATAATGGGTTTACAAGCTGCTTTCATGCTAAGTGGAGGAGCTCAAGATGACTTGCAAGATACTGTATGAGGAGTATCACTCAGGTGAAGAAGATGGTTTCTTTCCCTCTCTAGAAGAACTTGGTTCCGATTCGACAGTTGCAAAAAGGTTCATGCAGCGCATTATTGAGTTAGGTAATAAGTTCGTAGCATTTTTACGCTTTCCAACTGTAGGTTGAAGAAGCGTATATGCTCCTGCTTTTTCCGTCCTTCTGTCCGTCTGTCGGCACGATAACTCGCTTAAAAATAGTTCGATTTCGATGAAAATTTAGTATCTGGTAGGGGACCGCCAGGAGACGAACCCTATTGAAAATGGGTGAAGTGGGGTCAAAGGTCACGACATAAGAGCGCAATTCATTCAATTGCCCATATGCGTCATAACGTGCGTAAATATGGTTCGATTTCAATGAAATTTTAGTATGTGGTAGGGAACCATCTGGGGACGAACCCTATTGAAAATGGGTGAAGTGGGGTCAAAGGTTGGGACATAGGTGCGGGATCTATTCCATAGCCCTTATGCATCATTAGTTACGTAATAATGCTTCGATTGCGACAAAACTTTATGATGTTATTTCGAAGGTATACCGAACCGGTTCTGTTGAATATCATCGAAATGGGATCAAAGGTCAGGTCACAGGACCGAGATTTATTCCACAGCCATAATTCTCATAACTTGAGTGATAACTCTAGTAATGATTTCTGGTATGTTGGAAAGCGTATCATAATCAATGCATTGCATGATTTTACTAACGTGTTATTTTATTTTCAAAGCTGTTTATGTTCACAAAATAAATTAGACAGTGAGTTACCGGAGTGTTATCTTCCATTTTATTTTCAGCGTTTTCCCATTTTATACCAAGCTTGTTCATGCCGCCCCGGTGGCGCAGTGGTCTAAGGCGCTGGCCTCTGATCATTCGTCCGTAAGGGGTCCGGGTTCGAATCCCGGTCAGGCATGGATGTTGTGTTTGTCTTACGGCACTGGCTCTCTCCCTTCCCTGGAACCAGTGACCCTAAATTAGGGACGGGCGACTGCTTATAGCCCATTGAGTTGCTCACGGTGGTCGATAAACCTCTAATCAAAAAAAAAAAAAAAAAGCTTGTTCAAGAAAGGCTTGCGAGTGTTTTTTTAATGGTAAAGTTCCATAATAGAACCAAAACATCATCAGAGCATACATCTGACTCCCGTCCGTGTGAATGAACCTTTCCGAGGCTTTCAGCTGCAGGTGACCTTGAGTAGAACGCAAGGCCCGCTGCATAATTTGCGGGGCCCAGTGCAGAACGAAAATGCGGGGCCCTTTTCCCAGCGAATTCTACATCTACTAAATGGGCTTGGACGTTGGAACGTTTTTGAAAGAAAAACGGGGTCAGGTAGAGAAACCACATGTTTTCATTTTCTCGTGAAACTTAATAAAGTTATAATAAGCTGTCATTATTATTCCTTAAAAAATAAAAAGAGACATTTTAAAATCACGCTATATTAATTTACATTGCCAGATCAAATTGAAGTTGATTGAATTGAAGCAACAAAATATAATTCTCGCAACTCGTCGAAATGCGTGATGACGGCAAAAATTTATGTGATTTATGCAAAATTAAAAAAAAATAACTATCGTTGAAACAAATAAGATAGGATGATAGGAAATGTCATTTTCAATTATTCATGGTTGGAATATTGAGGTTCTAAAGACGTACCGTACCGTCCATACAATACTAAATGAGTAATGCAATTTTCAGAAAACTCTTACCTTATCACTGTCTCTTTACTTCTAGGAAAAAAATTATTTTGCTGGCCACGTTCTACAGTTTATTGTAATTTGTTTTAGTGGTTGATGAGAGCTTTCAGCTTTGTAGCTCCAATGAGGTGAGTGCGGTAGCATTCTAGTGCAGTGTTTCCCAAACACCACCGGTCCGTCACGAGGTATCCTCCGGTCCGCGGAAACAGAGGAAAACTTGAGAAATGGTAGGGATTTCCGAATTTGACCAGTAAAAACAGATCTGCACAAATGTCCTTGTGCGTAAAAGCAACTTCATGCCGGTCGGTCCGCGAAGATTTTGTGAAATTTTACTGGCCCGCGGCTTGCTTGTAGGAGTCTCTGGGAACCAGTGGCAGTGGTCCAGTGTCCTGATAATCTCGAATCGGCGTTTTTTTTTTTTTTTTTTTTTTTTTTTTGATTGGAGGTTTAACGACCGCCGTGAGCAACTCAATGGGCTATAAGCAGTCGCCCGTCCCTAATTTAGGGTCACTGGTTCCAGGGAAGAGAGAGAGCCAGTGCCGTAAGACAAACACAACATCCATGCCTGACCGGGATTCGAACCCGGACCCCTTACGGACGAATGATCAGAGGCCAACGCCTTAGACCACTGCGCCACCGGGGCGGCCGAATCGGCGTTAAGTTGCAATTTATTAATTCGCCGTCACTCCTCGTGTTTAGGTATAATCGATCTGTCAGTTATAGAGCTATTATTAAAATTTCAGCCAGTTTCATAAGAAATTCGCAAAGATGCGTTTATCACATTTTTTTCTATGATAAACCATCTGCCAGTGATTCGTCGACCACGCACGCGAGAAATTGACAGCGTGTGATTGCGGCAGAATGCAGACGTAGCTGTGACGTCAGGGTTTCAGAGAAATCTGGGTGATTATACAGGGTGCCCAGTAAAGTCCTTTCTCAGCCCCGTAACTTTCGAACCCCGACATCTATAGCCATAAAAACGTTGTCTAGCTAAAGTAAAGTGGCTATGTGCTATTCCATGATACCATTTACAGTGCCTCCTAGCGGCAAAGTCAGGAGTTAGCGTGCCGTTCTCGAAAACTATACAAGATACGGGAAAATAGTCAATTACAAAGTTATAGAGCAGCATCGATTTAGTACGAAAAGACACCTTGCGCACATCAATGCTAAGAATAGAACGTGCACAACGCTCGTGGGTTTGTTCGCGATGTCGAACACTGTTTCGTCCCGAAACGCGTCAGAAAGGAGCAATTAGTTGTCACTAGGCACATTTACCGTCGGTGCTCAATGTGCTCTCCGACAGCCACAATACACATTTGGACTCTAGATTGAATTTCACGCTGCACATTTTGCAGCATGTCAGGTGACACGCTGGAACAAGCATCAGTTATACGGCGTCGAAGGTCCTGCAACGTTGTCGGAGAGGTCTGATACACCTGCTCTTTGAGGTAGCCGCACAGGAAGAAGTCCAATGGGGTGAGGTCCGGTGAGCGTGCAGGCCACTCTACGCAACCACCATAGCCGATGATTTGTTGCTCGAATATCTCGACCAGGTACCTCCTTACGTTTCCTGGCTGGTGCGGAGGGGTACCGTCATGTTGGAAACCAACATTCCGCAATTCAGTCGGGCTAGTGTTTTGCGGAAGGCGATATTATCTCCTTTCTGACGCGTTTTGTGACGTAACAGTATTCGACATAGCGAACAAACGAACGAGCATTGTACGCGATCTATTTTTAGCATTCATGAGCATAAGGTGTCTTTTCTTAATAAATCGATGCTGTTCTACAACTTTGTAGTTGACTGTTTCCCCATATCTTGTATAGTTTTTGAGATCGGCACGCTAACTCATGACTTTGCCGTTAGGAAGCGGTGTAACCAATCTCATTGAATAGCGCATAGCTACTTTACTATACGTAGACACCATTTTCATGGCTGTAGCTGTCGGCGTTCGAAAGTTACGGGGCTGAGAAAGAACTTTACTGGGCATCCTGTATATATGTCATTAATACACATTCTCTCTCGGAGAAACGGTGAATCATTTCGATAGACCTAAGATACTTGAATTCTGTTCACTAAGGCAATAAAATGTAATGATATAAAAAAATTTAAATGCCATTGTCGTTAAATGTCATTTATTTTTAATACAAGAAAAAAAATATGAAAAATTTAAAAACATCACAAAAAAGCGGGCGTGGGGCCCCTCTAAGTCGCGAGGACCTGTGCGACTGTACAGGTCACACACCCATTAAGCCGGCCCTAGTAGAACGCTCTGAAGAAGCGTCTGTTTGCGCCCGTCTCTCAGTCGAGTGATGGATATCATCGTGGAACAGCGTGCAGCTTTGAGCTTCGGCGTTCATTTAGAGAAAACGAATTCGGAAGCATACGAATTGTTGGTGTTATAGTGCGTCGCATAAATATAGAGACATAACAAATTCTCGAATAAAAAAGAAACAACAACGAGCTGAAATGTACACCTCATATTTATAGCAAAAATAGCATATGATACGCAGCTGCACAATAGTTTGGCGGAAACATAACAATTACAACGCCAAGTACAAGAAAAGAACAGAAATACGCTTTCTCAAAAATATAAACCCTTACTAGTTATGAGCAACTCCTAAACGAATAGAGGAGCCGTTGTTCCTAATAACACTGAAAACCCGATTGGGCATGCTGTCCACCAAGTGATATAAGTGTTCTGGACTGAGTGCGTACCACCTTCGTTCAATATGCTCTTTCAATCCCACCACAATTGAGACCTGCCGTCCATTCGCATACATATCACGAGCCAGGATACCCCAGAGGTTCTCGATAGGGTTCATATCTGGACTGAGTGCTGACCAATCGATTACGGTCACATGATGAGTGTTAAACCAGCTTTTCGTTGATGCAGACCGATGGATAGAGGCATTGTCGTTGCTGGAACAGATAATCAACACCCTCTAGAGTTTCGGCAAACGGTAGAAGGTGGCTGCTGAGTATGCCCTGATACGTTTTGGAGTTTTGCCTGCCTTGCAGAAAAGCGATATCCGCTGTCCCATTGAACGCAAAAGCTCCCCAGACCATCACATATCCCCCTCCTTTCTGTCTGCTGAAGAAGGTGCGTGGCTCGCGTCGAAAATCATGCCAATAGCAGTTTTAACCGTCAGGGCCGTCCAGGTTGAACTTTTTCTCATCGGAGAAAATAGGTGTGATACACTCGTCCATCCAGTACATGTGGCTGCTTGCCAATAACAATCTAGCTTCCTTGTGACGCTGGGTGAGGTGTGGCAGACGGCGCATTTTATCGAGCACAATGTTGCGACTTTCCTTGATTCGACGATGAACTGTGTACTTTGAGACGGTGACACGAACAGTCCGAGAAACTTGACGAAGTGATAACCTTTGGGATAAAACTAAACGCATGATGGCCCGATCATCTCGTTTGGTTGTTATTCTAGGTCTCCCAGGCCGTTTTCTGGCAGATAACGCACCGCGTTTCGATAAAGTCTTATTAATGACTGCCCTACGCCTCCCCATGGCTTTACAAATTTTCGCTACAGGCAATCCATTTGCTCTCAGTTTCAAAATCTTCTGCACCTCCTCACCAGAAAGTTGACTGTTGCGTGGCATTTCGTCAAATGAATGTCTGACGGCAGGTCCGCTGTCTTTTGTAGACTGGACCAAATTATGGCTAATGCGCGTGCGTGCAACATGCTAATTTGTACATCTCATTTGCATTTGGCTACTTTACATAGTTGTCTTTATATTTATAAGATACCAAAAATTACACTATTTCACTTTGTGGTATTCTTTTCACACAATCCGGTCATCTCGACGTATCGAAACTTTTGTTAAAGGGTTATGTCTAATTAGGTACCACTTCAGCTTCCTACCTATATTCGCATTGCGTTTACGACGCAAAGTAGACTGTCTCTATATTTATGCGACGCACCTTAGCATATGGTAGGAATGTCATGCCACTTCGTACAACATAGTGATGGTTAAAAGAATTTCGAGGAGGCCGCGAATGGTTTCAGAAACAAGGTAAACCTGCGGTGTTACCAACAGCCATTACCGAGCACGTGATAGGCACTGTAGCTGCCATTATTCGTGAGGATTGCCGGCTCACAGTAGGACGAATGCCATAACATTTACAGATTTCAGTGGAAATGCCCACACTATATAGATTGAGAAGCTATACATGGCACAAGTCAGTACGGGATGGATTTCTTGGTTACTGACACCTGAACAGAAATAAGTATGTGTTGAAGTGCGTAAATTTTTAAAGTAAGAAATTGCTTCAAACGAGGGTTACCTGAAGTCAGTGATTACAGACGATGACACTTTAGATATAGCCAGGGCCATTGGAAAAACATCCGCTACTTGAGCCCCGGGGTCAAATTCCAACAACTGGTTAGAACTTAACGGCTTGGAACTTTTTATCATCTGGACGGATATGACTACTTGGTTGTAAGACCTCAAAAATATTCATGATATCTGCAAACTCCAATGAAAATTATGGTAAGAAACAACAGTTGAGAACTGAAATCATTAAAAAGAGTAAAAAAACATGTTGAGAACTAAAGTCATCAAAAGGAGTTGATGAAATATGGTATGATAAAAAGCACCAGTTGAGAACTAAAATCATCAAATGGAGTAAAAGGAACATGTTGAGAACTAAAGTCATCAAAAGTAGTCGATGAAATATGGTATGTTAAGAAGCAACAGTTGAGAACTGAAATCATCAAAAGGAGTAAAAGAAACATGTTGAGAACTAAAGTCATCATTACGAACATGTTGAGAACTAAAGTCATCAAAAGTAGTCGATGAAATATGGTATGTTAAGAAGCAACAGTTGAGAACTGAAATCATCAAAAGGAGTAAAAGAAACATGTTGAGAACTAAAGTCATCATTACGAACATGTTGAGAACTATAGTTATCATTAAGAGCATGCTCAGAACTAAAGTCATCATTAAGAACATGTTGAGAGCTAAAGTCATCATTAAGAACATGTTGAGAGCTAAAGTCATCATTAAGAACATGTTGAGAGCTAAAGTCATCATTAAGAACATGTTAAGAACTAAAGTCATCATTAAGAACATGTTGAGAGCTAAAAACTTTTTTTTTGTTGATACCACCTCTTATGTGGGAACGTTTTGTTTTTGGAGTTTACCGATCAGCATGAGAAAATCTTAATACTTAAAAGCAGCTGCCGTGCCTAAAATCTTTACGCAACTACATCCAGGGGAGATATATAGCCAGGGCCATCGGAGAATCATCCGCTACTTGAGCGCGGTCCATATCCAACAACTTGTTAGATCTTAACGGCTTGGAAAGTCAGTGATCACAGGGGATGAAACTTTTTCTTTATCACTGCAATCCAAAGGGCAAACAACAGAGCTCCGTAAGGAAAATTCCGTCATCTCCAAAGAAAAGAAAGGCAAGATGTGAAAGGTCGGCCGGAAAGGTAATGGTAATAACTTTGATTACCAAGGAATGGTATACCAGAATGTTATGCCACCGAATACCAAGGTTAATGCGGATTATTCGTGTCTGTTTTGGCAAAGCTGTTCACACATTCATCTAAATGGTTCAAATCTCCACCATGACAGCACTCGTCCTCATGCAGAACGTCACTACCTTCTTGGCTCCAAAAACGTATTGGAACGATTCTTCACTCTCCATACAGTCCAAATTTATTACCTTGTGACTTTTTCTTTTCCCACTGCTCAAAAAGAATTTTTGAGGACGTAGGTTTACGTCAGAAGAAAAGCTTCAAAGGCAGCTCTGAAAAGGTTGCAGAAAGATAGCTTCCAGCACGTCTTTGAGGAGTGGCAGCGACGTTCGGATAGGTGCATAGCCTCCAGAAGAGATTATTTTGAAAAGAACCACAGCCATATGTAGTTCAGGTTCGTACATACATTTTGATAAATTTCCGCGCAAGTCTTTTTTGAACGATCCTCGTAGGTTCCTGCAGTGAGAAATCAACTGATTTGGAGTCAAGGTTCATATTTGAGATCCCCTCATTGTTAAATGCCTTTCCGTTGAGCTGATTGTAGTGAGTCCGTTAGCATTAGGTGTACAAATAAGTTTTAAAGCGTTTTAAGATAACACAACATGTAATTTGAGAGAAGACAACAATACCTTTACGAATAAAAATACGTGCCGTCATTATCTATGATCTTCCGCCATCGGTCGGGCAGCTGACGGATTCCAGCTACGAAGAGAACTTCGTCGTGTGACGCGATGAAGCCGTCAACTCATTTTTGCACTTTGTCACGTGTGCGGAACCGTACAGCAGACAAACCATGTTGCATCGATCGGAACAAATGATAGTCTGAAGGGGCTATGTCGGGACTATACGCCGGTGCTCCAAAACTTCCTAGCCAAGCGTCAATAACGTTTCCTTGAACGATTTCACGACATGCGGTCTAGCTTTGTCATGCAGTAATTTCACGGAACGCAATCCTTTGCCTGTGAATGGACGTTTCAGAGAGATTTCCTGGTTCAATCGCAGCAATTGATGCTTGTAGGGATCAGCAGTAACAGTTTGACCCTGTTTCAATAGTTCATAATAGAGCATACCCTTCATATCCCACCAGATACACAGCAGAACCTTCTTGCAGGGAATATTGCGTTTCGGTGTCAAAGTCGTTGCTTCACCGGGGTCTACCCAGTGTATTTTGCGTTAGGGATTGTGGTACCATATCCACTTTTCATCATCCGTAAAGATGATTTTCCACAGGAAAGACTTTCTGTGTTGTTTATTCAACAGAGTCAAACACTTCATGACACGTTCATCCTTGTTCCCCTGGCTCTGGTCATGTGACACCAATTTTCCTTCCTTCTGAATCTTTCCCATTGCGCTGAAACTATTGGAAATGTTTTGTTGAGTTAAACCCAGTTATTCAGCTAGATCGTTTTGCGTTTGAGACAAATATTCATCCAGCAATGCCTGCAGTTCCTCACGTGCAACCTTCTGCGGGGCGCCGCAACGTTCTCGATCGCTAACATCAAAATCACCAGCTTTAAACCGACTAAGTCAAAACCCACACGTGCTTTTCAATACAATATCCCCCCCCCCCCAAAAAAAAAAAGAAAAGATCGATGCACATGCTTTTGCAGCAATTTTTGCTTGACGCAATTCGTAACGAATGCATTGTCGAAAAAATGCCGTTTTGCTTGCCATCTTTCACCTACCGATGTTCAACTGCGTTTGACTATTGGGAAAACTTCTGTGTCTCATTTTATACTCGGGACCAGTTACGGTCACATGACAACAGCGCGTGGAAATGTTGAATATGTAAATTAGCGGTATACGTCACACAAAGAAAGCTTTGAAACTTATGGGTACACCTAATAGAATAACTGAGATTCTTAGTTTCAGAATGTTTGGCTGAGTTGACTTCGCAGGTATGTATCTTGTGACATGCCGCCATTGTGCTAAATAACGGCTATATAAAGCATTTTCAGAGCACAAGTTTGGTGCAACACAAATCTAACGACTTTCTTCTTTTCCGGGAATTCGAAAAGCACGATACGGCCTCTTATGTGGGAACGTTTGTTTCTGGAGTTTACCGACCAACATGAGAAAATCTTAGGACTGTAAGCAGATGCTTGGCCAAAATTTTGGGCCACTTCTTCCAGGAAAGAGACATAGCTAGGGGCCATCAGAGAATCATCGGTTACTCGAACAGGTCGATTTCCAACGACTAGTTAGAGCTCAGTGGCTTGAAACACTTTGTCACCTGGACGGCATGACTACTTGGGTGTGAGACGTCAAAAAACTTACTAAGCCAAATACCTTCTTATTGCGTAAAATATGACTTACAGATTGTAATGTATATTCTAATTTATCTTTCATTTTTAGTTCCTTATCCAACGCAAATTTGAGTTTCTTCTCTTTTACACTTTCCAAACTTAACGTGATATCTTCTCTCTCACATGAATGAGGTTGGCAACATTTTTTGAGGTCAGAGAGAATGACGTATTAATGTGTTATGAACGATAGATAAAAGGGAAGACACAGCAGTTGCTTAGTGTGTGTGTATGTGAGTCGAGATGTTCGATCTGTGTAAAAGCTAGATTATACGGTATTATAATATGAGGTTATATTGTGGATTTCTTCAATTTGCTGGACCAATAAAATGTTATCGTAAGTTGACTTCTGTATATGTTTCGTTTGGCCGTAAACTATTGCATCGTATTCTCATTTAGTTCAACATTTCCTTAGTCATGGTTTTAGACATAGCGTAAAACCAATCTCGCCCACGAAAAAGGCTTACGTTATACACTGAGTGGCCACTTTATTATGGCCACCTGACAGTTTTAAGCAAATGAGCTATGGCTGCACGCTGTTGCTGCCTGAGGGCGAGGCTAGTATAAAAAGAGAAAGCTTAGTTCTTGCGACAGTAGTAAAAGTGATTTTGGGGTGACGAGATGGGTAAAAAAGGCGATTTGACGGACTTTCAACGTGGGATGATTGTAGGAGCTCATAGCCATGGAGCGAGTATCACCGAAACCGCCGCATTCGTGAAATGTTCCAGAGCAGCTGTTGTTAAAGTGTTTAAAGACTGGACTGTCAGCCAAAAAACTGGGTCTCTACGTGCAACGTGTGGTCGTCATCGACTAGTGACTGCTCGGGCGGAACGGAGAGTGTCCAGACTGATAACATACAACAGAAGGGCAACAGTGCAGCAAATTACAGACCATCTTAATGAAGGATCCCGTCAAATGATCTCTGCACGCACTGTTCGCCGTACACTGCATCGGATGGGATATGGCAGCCGAAGGCCTGTTCTAACACCTTTGCTGTCTGCAGTTAACAAGAGAAAACGTCTCCAGTTCGTACAGGAGCACAAGGATTGGACAGTCGATAATTGGAAACAAATTATGTGGTCCGATGTATCACGTTTTCAGTTGCACCCTCCGATGGCCGAGTGAGAATTTGGCTGAAACAACACGAAAGCATGGATCCCAAATGCATTGCTACAACTCTTCAAGCTGGTGGGGGCAACGTTATGGTTTGGGGAATGTTTTCCTGGCATGCTTTGGGCCCTTTAATTCGTGTTGATCAACGTCTGACTGGCACATCATATCTAAACATCGTTGCGGACCAAGTGCATTCTGTCATGCGGATGGTTTATATCAATGGCGATTGCTACTTTCAACAAGATAATGCGTCCTGCCATAGTGCTGGTACTGTACAGAATTGGTTTCAGGAACATGCCGGTGAGTTTACTTTGCTTTATTAGGTGGCCTCCACAATCTCCAGATTTCAACCCCATTGAGAATTTGTGGGATGAAGTTGAACGAGCCATCAGACAGCTGGATCCACAACCCTGCAATCTCACACTCCTGGAAAATGCTATTCGTCAAGCATGATCTCAGATTCAACAAACCACCTATCAACATCTCGTAGAGTCCATGCCACGAAGAATCGTCGCAGTATTAAAGGCAAAAGGTGGCCCAATGAAGTACTCAGGGGGTGGTCATAATAAAGTGGCCACTCAGTGTAATGCATCCCAGAACTACATTATTCTCCGAACTATTGCTTTTTAAGTTATTCAGTGGTATCTTTTCAAAACCGGTGAAACTTCGCACGACGAGAGACAAGATACTGTAAAAAATGCGTTTACTTTAGCCATCGAATTTCTTTTCACCTATTGTGCATTTCACAAAATTGATCACGGCGTTTCTAGGCACTGCTTTTCGTTAGAAGCTCTTAAAAAACTAACCGTCTACATTCCGTACAGGGCAAAAGTGCCTGAAGCCTTTTAACCTTCCTTACCCATTTTTCCTCAAAGTAGAATTTTATCAGAGTTCATAAAACGCAGACATGGCTCAGCAACGTGGGGAACCTACTGAGGCTTCTTGTTTAATTTCCATGACAGCCCGCATATGTTTATATAATGGGAGTAAATTTTATCTTCGCTCTTTATATTGAAAACCGGAAGAAAAATGAGCGCAGTAAAATTCCGTTATTGAACAGAGAAGATTTAATTAACATTACGGTGTAAGGCCAAAGTTGAGCGTGCATGTTTTACCATTCGGCAATCATTAGCGGGGAAAAAGGGAAATTAAATTAATGAAGGCGTTTGTGAATAAAGACAGAATAATAATTACTTAACGTTTTCTTACGGAAACACAAGACAATAACCAACCAAATGTTTAAATCTCATTAACTCTTGGATTAATTAATTTCACGCAAAGAATTTGGCACACAAACTCTGTTATTGGCATGTCTTATCCGGATGCATCGATAAAAATCCGCTCGAAACCAACAAAGCGCTAGATACACACTGCTTGGGATGATAAATTATTTCTAGCGTAATTTTAGCTCTAATTTGAAACAGAAAGCGTTGACTTTTGTTGGAATCGCCGAACACAAAATATGCAAGGAAACATTTACTGCGAATGTTATGAACAGATCGTGAATTTGAATAGTTCAGTGATATTGGGCAAGTGCATCTCAGCATTCGTGTAACACAAGCGCACATGACATATTATGCGCTATACAGATCCTTCGGGTGCTTACGTACATGTGAAGAGACTTGGACCTTAACTAAAAAAGACAAGCAAAGACTGCAGACAACTGAAAGTAGCATGGAGAGATGCATGTTTGGTGTAACCAGGAGAGATAAGAAGAGGAACTCGTGGATAACGAAAATGTTGAGAGTGGAAGGAGACCCTCCCAGTGCTTACGTACGGAACAAAGACGTGGACCTTAACTAAAAAAAGACATACAAAGACTACAGACAACTGAAAGAAGCATGGTGAGATTGCTTGCTTGGTATAACCAGAAGAGATAAGAAGAGGAACTCATGGATAAGGAAAATCACAAGAATGGAAGACATCATGATCAGAGTAAAATCCCAGAAATGGCAATGGGCTGGACATGTTGCCAAAAGAACGGACCACCGACGAACAACCGAAATTCTAATCACACGGGTTTTCATCTCTAGTTACACGGGATGATATGTCACTGTTGGGTCTGACGTCCTAAGGTGCAACCAAGGGTGACCAGAAAGTGCAAGGCCATGGCATTAGAGACATGAGTTTCCTCCGTTTGTGACGTCACTCTCATGTTACACGGGCTGATACGTCGCTGTCGTGTCTGACATCCTAAGGTGCAATTAAGACCACCCAAAGAGTGCAAGGCCATGATATTAGAGGCATGAGTTCCCTCCGTTTGTGACGTCATCTCTAGTTACACGGGCTGATACGTCGCTGTCGGGTCTGACATCCTAAGGTGCAATCAAGACCACCCAAAGAGTGCAAGGCCATGATATTAGAGGCATGAGTTCCCTCCGTTTGTGACGTCATCTCTAGTTACACGGGCTGATACGTCGCTGTCGGGTCTGACATCCTAAGGTGCAATCAAGACCACCCAAAGAGTGCAAGGCCATGATATTAGAGGCATGAGTTCCCTCCGTTTGTGACGTCATCTCTAGTTACACGGGCTGATACGTCGCTGTCGTGTCTGACATCCTAAGGTGCAATGAAGACCACCCAAAGAGTGCAAGGCCATGATATTAGAGGCATGAGTTCCCTCCGTTTGTGACGTCATCTCTAGTTACAAGGGCTGATACGTCGCTGTCGGGTCTGACATCCTAAGGTGCAATCAAGACCACCCAAAGAGTGCAAGGCCATGATATTAGAGGCATGAGTTCCCTCCGTTTGTGACGTCATCTCTAGTTACACGGGCTGATACGTCGCTGTCGGGTCTGACATCCTAAGGTGCAATCAAGACCACCCAAAGAGTGCAAGGCCATGATATTAGAGGCATGAGTTCCCTCCGTTTGTGACGTCATCTCTAGTTACACGGGCTGATACGTCGCTGTCGTGTCTGACATCCTAAGGTGCAATTAAGACAACCCAAAGAGTGCAAGGCCATGATATTAGAGGCATGAGTTCCCTCCGTTTGTGACGTCATCTCTAGTTACACGGGCTGATACGTCGCTGTCGGGTCTGACATCCTAAGGTGCAATCAAGACCACCCAAAGAGTGCAAGGCCATGATATTAGAGGCATGAGTTCCCTCCGTTTGTGACGTCATCTCTAGTTACACGGGCTGATACGTCGCTGTCGGGTCTGACATTCTAAGGTGCAATCAAGGCCGACCAGAAAGTGCAAGGCCATGACATTAGAGGCATGAGCTCCCTCCGTTTGTGACGTCACTCTCATATTACACGTGCTGATAAGTTGGTGTCCGGTTTTTCGTCATACACGATAGCTTTCGAAACCGATCGGAAGCCTTGGTTTCCGCATGACCTCATTGAAAGTGGGAACTCATCTCTGTAATGACATGGCATTGTATTTTTTAGACGATCTTGGTGAAATTCGTAGAAATATGAAAGCACCGTATGGTAATATCAGGTAATCCCAGTAATCTCGTTTTTTCAACGTGTGAAGAAAATAAAGGAAAAGGTACCTGGAACAGATGTTTTAATCCATATAATAAGTGTCCTCGGTAGTTACAACCTTCTCCCATCGATCGACAAGGTTTTGAATCCCAGACTTGTAGAAATCTGTGGGTTTCGATGCAAAAAGGGCAGAAAAAGTTCGCCGTACCTCATCCATATTTCAAAGTGTAGTCACAACAAGATTGTTTTGCAGGCTGCGAAAGAGGTGGTAATTGGATGGGGCGATGTCAGGGGAATATGCTAGATGCGAAAGTTTTTCCCATCGGAAGTCCTGCACTGGTCATTTTCGCTGTGTGTGGTTTTGCGTTGTCCTTCTGCAGCAGCACCCCTTTACGATTCACGAGTGATGGACGTTTATCTTGCAAAGCAGTGCTTAGACGCTGCGGCTGCTGACAGTACACTTCCCCTATAATGGTTTTGTTGGGTGGCAGCAGCTCGTAATAGATTATGCCTTGCATATCCCACCACACAGACATCAAAACCTTTTGTGGGAAACGTCCTGGTTTCGCCACTGCTGCAGGCACATTCCCTTTGGGAAGCCACTGCCGTTTAGGCTTAATTTTGTGATAAAAATCAATTTTTCATCACCCGTGACAATTCTGTGCAAAAACGGCTCCCTTTTTTCACGGGAGAGCAAAAAAATGCAAATGTCTACACGCTGTTGCAGTTGTTAAGGAGGGAGATCATGGGGTACCCACTTATCCAGTTTCGACACATAACCGAGGTCCTGCAGATGCCGGTGAACAGTGGAATGGGTTGAATGAACACGTGTGGCCAGTTCCTCGACTGTTGCTTGCGGATTTTCCTTAACAGCAGCTTTCAGCACGTCGTTATCCAGCTCAACAGGCCGTCCGGGTTGGTGCATATCCTTGAGAGTAATATCCCCCTCTCGAAATTTCTGGAATCAGCTTTGACATTTCCTGACCTCCAGGGTACCTGGCCCATATACGGCATTGATACTTCGTGTTGCTACCGTCGCTGAATGTCTGGAACTCATACAGCGTAATGCGCCTAAAGTGGTCTTCTGACACTGTCATTTCCTATGCGGTTTAAGTACGCAACGACTGCACCTAGAACTCTCGTTTGCGGTCTCAAATGACTTGAAGATCTGGTCACGTGATCCCTCTTTTACTCACCGTGGTCGACGTCATAGTCTGGGCACCAGGGGGTTAACTACTGTTGGGCTTGCGTAAAATGACATTATTTCTGGGATGACCTGATAAAACCCTGCCAAACTCAAGTGTCAAATGTCCTGCAACAAGTTTTCCGAGGGCCGAGAAGGAGTAGCAAACGTATCATCACCTGGACACGTGTTAGCAACTGCAGTAGCGGAAGTGAAGATCGATCGTGGGCAACCGCTCATTTTTGAAATCAGTAGGGTAAGTTAAATACACTATTCGATCAAAAGTATTGGAACATTAATTTTCAGTATTGGATTTATACAGTACTTCACAATCATGGAACATACAGGTGTAAAACGACGAACGTCGCCGCGAATACATTATAGTCAAACATGAAGATTAAAACGGGCTCTACGGGAGAACTCAGTAACTTTCAACGTTAGCACTGTCACAGAATGCCATTTTTGCAACACGAGTGTTCGGAAAATTTCCGCTCTTCTGCAGCTGCATGAATTAACTGTGTGTACATAATGCTACGTTATGTCCCTTATGGTAACAATTTAACTAATGGAACCCTGAAATCATGGGTTGGGCAGAATGCCATTCGCCCGAAACTTTTTGATGCTGCTTTCTGAATATCTGTCCCGTCTTTCACAGGTTAACAAAAGCATTATTGCTGTTAATTCTTTTCGTGGAACATGAACATACAGCACGCTCAACGGATTTGTCATCAGCGGGAGATTTTTTATAGAGACATACTGAAACCCGTGTTTGCTTATAAACACAATGATTCTTAGACGACTAATTCTATAGGTGTAACACAAATGCATAACGAGATTCTTAAGTTGTAGCATGTTTTGTATCAGTAATATGTTGAGACTTGACAATACAGAAATTAAATATACCAGAATAAATTACCTTACTGAAATATTTTACAGGTGGTTTTTATCTGGTACAGAGTAAAAGGTACTAAAAGGTACTAAAAGTTTAAACTGCACAAAAACTTTTTATTCTCTCTATGTTTTAAATTGAATGGCCTCTGCAATTACGCCCCATAATGGTTGAAATGTTTATCTGAAAATGACAAAAAAGCAAGGTTAATAGTTTTCACAGTTCAGTATTCCCAAATGCAGAAAATAATTTTTCAAATGGGAAAGTATTTAATTTTCCACCTGGATGCGTAGTGATATGCCTTTTGAACATTCGTCCAAGATGGGTTCGGGTTTGAATCGTGGTTAGTCATGGATGTCATGTTTGTCTTACGGAAATGGCTCCCTTTTTCCTGGAGTCAGTGACCCTAAATTAGGGACGGGTGACTGTATATAGCCCATTGAGTTGCTCACGGTGGTCGTTAAACCTCCAATCCCCTCCCCCCAAAAAAAAAACATTGCCAGAAGTCATTACTTAAGTTAATTATCAAGTTATGAGGATAATGGCTGTGGAATAAATCTCGCTCCTGTACCCTGTCCTTTGACCCCATTTTAATGATATTAAACAGAGTTCGTTCGGTATATCTCAGCAACAACATACTAAAGGTCTGTTGCAATAGACGTATTTTTAGTCAAGGTATGAGGATAATGGCTGTGGAATAAATCTCGCTCCTTTGCCCTGACCTTTGCCCCATTTCGATGATATTCGACCGAACCGGTTCCGTACACCTCTGGAACAACATTATAAATAAAGTTTTGTTGCAATCGAAACATTTGCACGTAGGTTATGTAGCATAAGGACCATGAAATGGATCCCGCTCCAATGTCCTGACCTTTGACCCAATTTAGCCTATTTTCAATAGGGTTTGTCCCGAGGCTGTCCCTTACCATATACTGAAATTCCATCGAAATCAAACCATTTTTACGAGAGTTATCTTGCGGGCAGACAGACAAACGGGCAAAGTTGGAGCATATACGCTTCTTCAATCTACGGTTGGAAAGCGTAAAAGAGCAGATATAGTGCATCGCAAGAGGACAGATGGACGTACATATTTGAAAATGTAAGCATGTACACTTTGTTTTCAAAACCCTTGCTGAAAAGAAGCAGAAAGTTCGTAATACTAATATTGGCCACTTAGAAAAAAATCCTGCACGTTAACAGAAACTTTTAAAGATATTTTTGATAAAAGAAATGTGTGGAACGCTTGTGTTTAGGTTCCTTAAAATGGTTGGTTCTGTGTTTCTTGAATCTTTATTTTCTCGTATCTTGGCAATAAGTGGAAGTTGGCGGTGTCACACAAATTAATCGCATTTCGCGTCACAGATTTCCTGCTGTATGTTCGTCACTCATTTCATTACACAATTTAATTCCGTATATGTCACATAATGCAAGAAAAATACAGAGGGGAAACATCCATAGAAGCCCACTGAAACTCCTATCATAGAACGTGGTGCTCCCATCGGTCGGCCACCAAAGCTATACCTCACGTGCGCCGTGACGTCGGTAAGGGTTCCCAAGGAGGTTAGAATAGATGGAGTAAGGCTGTAAGGGGCAGCCGTTCGCCTCGTGTAATCAATAAGCGCACGGAAACGTCACGATCATGACGTCATAGCCAGTCATAGCCTCTGCCGCCATGTTGGGGAAAAGATTGAGAATGAACATAACGCTGAAAAAGAACAAGCAACGTCGCACTGGGCGTGACCTGAAACTACGCGTCGTCTGGTCAAAGTGCTTTACCTTCGTGACGTCATCCTTACTCTATCTATTCTAACCTCATTCAATGTTCCTATGGTAAACCAGCGATTTAACCACATAATAAACATGTGATCCTTTTGAGATGAATGTAGTTAACTGAGAATATCTCTCTATTCTAAAAAACAGTAACTACCATCGCTGCTGCTGCCGCTGTTTAACAAATTTCGCAAAACTCTTGCTTTCCTAGCTCGCAACGCAAAACGTATTGAACACAAAAATATGAAATTTACAACGTTTGTAGAGAATTGTTTGGAAAACACGCAGAAAGAAACCGTTTCTCGATTCTAGCGAAACTTCAAGAGCTATTGTATTTCAAAATTAAGATAAGCTATCAGGTCGCGTTCCGGACACACTAACAGCAACAGGACCACGAAACTCTGTAGGCATGTAGTGCCATGACCACATTTTCCCACTTCGTCACCCTTTTTGTGAATTTCGATTTAGTTTATGAGAAATTAAATTTCTCAATTTCACAAAATTATCTGTTTCGCGATGGGATCCATTTACAAAAACGGATATATGGCAAACTATAAACTATAACGCATTGCAATTTTTACACCATAAACTTATAACTACCGCCTCTTTTTTACAAAAAAATATTAAGAAAAAGTCATTTTCTAATTTTTAAGCATTTTTTAAAGACGCAAAGGAAAGAAACGAACGGCTTGTCTTCATAAGGTATTTATTGCTCAAAATGTTAGGTATAAAAAACGCCTCTACAAAATATGAACAAGTACAGAATACAAAACAGTAACAAGATGTGGGAGAGAACAAGGTATACGCAAGCATTTAAAAAAACAATAACAACAGTGTAAAGGGCGTGAAAAAGAGGGCGCTGAGAGGCTGCCCAGTTGAACAGCAGTAAAAATAAAAGTCTATTAGTCCGTTGATAACAATAGTATTAAACTGTGTCTAAGAGTTCGCCGAAAACTAAACAAAAACAGACGGTAAAGCAGTACAAGTTCAAAGGTAAACAATTTCGAAACAAAACGTTTATTCAGAAGAAAAAAACTCAGTCAGTTGGGAAATCATGAACAGGCTGTTGATTGTTTTCGAGTTCAGCTGTGAGCAACTTCAGCATGTACCACAGACGATGCTGAAGCTGGGCATCTTCAGGGGGAACAGAAACGTTAATCAAAAATTCATCAAGCAATTGCAGTTGTTGAAGCATTTCAGGTAACCAATTTAACTTAGATTGAATACACGGGATTGTTAGAAATTTGTCAATCCTAGGGCGTTGAATTAGTTCAAGAAGTTCAGTAAATGTGAGCGGTTGCATTGGAACAGAACAGTCTTTGAACAGAGCGGAAAGTTTGGGAATGGTGGGAAGAGAAGAATTATCTCCAACAACATCCGAAGCAATCGATGCTGATTCACTTAAATTAGCAGCAACATCCATATCATCATCAGTAGGGAGGCAAGCGAATCTGTTTGTTGTACGAAGTTGAGAAGAAAATTTTTCTACGCCAGGTGAGGTTCCAGAGGAAGTGGCAGAAGATTTGGTCCGAAAACGCCTAGTGCGACGCGAAGGCCTAGGAGAAGACTCGGCAGAATTTGGGCGTTTCCCGGCAGTTTTGGGTCCAGAGGAGCCCACCGTAGTAGGAAGAGGTGGAAATGACATGTAAACAATGAGAGCAGATTTGAACAGTTGAGAAGCAGGTGTTTGCACTTGCGAAACAGGCTGTGAAACGGGAGGCACTTTGTTGCTTGGTGGTGGCGCGTGAGAGCTGGGCAATGATGACGCAGTAGTTTCGGAAGAAAGCGGCTGCTCGGAGTTGAATGAAAATGTCAGTTCAGTGTTTGGCAATAACTGCGTAGTTGCTTTGAAAGAAAGCGCCTGCTCGGAGTTGTATGGTAATGGCTGTTTAGTGCTTGGCAATAACTGCGTAGGAGTTTTGAAAGACAGCGGCTGCTCGGAGTTGAATGGCAGTGGAGGAACTGAAACAGGTGAAGACAACGAAATATCTGCAGTCATTGAAGGAGCAAGTAGCAGAGATGGTGACGTGGTTGACGTTGGGGAAACAGTTTGTTCAGTAGTAAGGGCGGAGGAAGTGTATGATGGAAGTGTGTCACGAACCTTCAACGAAGGGACAGCACCTTGCGCAAGTGTGCGCTGAGGGCACTCATAAGCCAGGTGTCCCTCAGCTCTACACCGGAAACACTGGACACCAGCAAATAAGTTGAAAACGTATGATCGTGTGTCCGTAACAAGTTGCAGAGATGTGGGGCGGTTAGAAATGGCTTGGTCAGTGGGGAAAATAACACGATATTGGCGACGTCCTCCTTGCACAAATTTGAATGGAGAGTCTCTGGCAGCAGCTGGGAGAAATTTAGTCTCTCCCACTACTCGACCAAGAGTGCCGAGTGCAGCAACAAGTAAGTTGTCAGGAATAGCGGTAGGCACAGGAGATAATGTCACTGTGACCGGGCGCTGTGCAGAAGCAACAGGTTGCAAGTGAAAAGAGCCAATATCAATGCCTGTGGCAAGAACGGTGTCGGTGGCTTTTTGGTGAACAAAATGAACGACAACACCCTCCAATGCGAATAATTGAAACGATGCTTTCCTTGGGAACAACTTTAACCAAGGCCTCCAAATAGAGGGGGAGGGGGGTGTCACGAAGAGACGGAAAATACACACTTAATAACAAAGCTGAGGAAAGTTCTTTACCTGCTGGTGAGTCGTCAGAAATCCGAATATTGAGAACTTTATCTTCTCTAGAAAATTCTGGTTGCATTGAAAGAGGTGCATGAGATTGGTTTGGACGAGCAGTCGCAGCATACGAGCGTGGGGAGTAGCAGCCGTGGCAGCAGAACGTGACTCGGCATCCAGGATATGCAAATTAGGACGAAGAATATTCGATGCAGAAACATTAGGACGAAGCACATTAGAAGCAGAAACACAATTAGAAGTAGACAAATCCCCATTTGAAGAGGTCATAGTTGTCTCACAAGCGGTCGATGTAGCCAAAGAAAATCCAGCGGAGATAAAATCAGCAGACGGAACTTGCATTTGTACTTGGGAAGCAGCCATCATGGCCGCTAAGCCGAACAACACAACACTGTGTGCTGCAACTGCGTCACACAGAAGAAACACAAAATAACGAAACAGAAGGCACACACACTCACTTCAAGTGAGGCAAAACAGTGAAAACACAACACAGTCAACACGAACCACTAACGCAGACGATAAATTCACAGGGAAAAAAGCATTTTTTTACAGACGCAAAGGAAAGAAACGAACGGCTTGTCGGTCTTCACGATAACCACAGACGAACGTTCTGGTCGCGTGATCTGCTGCCATGGTGACCCAGATAATTTGTTATGCATATGTTCTGTTGGTAAAGCTATCTCAGTTGTTTAAGGTGGACGTCAAGTAATTTTGTTCCCTATACTTCCAATGGAAAAACTTCTGTACACATTTTCTTCACAATTAATGTGTTCCCAAGGATGAAAATTTGAACATCGATTAAAATAGATTTTATAACTTGAAATACTTAATATTTTCTACAACATAACCATAATTATGCAATCCAACATTTGTTTGCCTACTGACGTCATGAAAGTACAGATCGCGCCATCTTTTTTCTGGACAATTAATGCGTTCACAAGGATGAAAATTTGAACATCGATTAAAATATCTTCATTTTATAACTTGGAATACCTAATATTTTCTAAAACATAACCATAATTATGCTATCCAACACTTGTTTGTCTAATGACGTCATCAAAGCACAGGTCGCGCCATCCTTTTTCTGGTTTCAACACCACCAAAGGAAAAGTTATTGATTTTTAATATAATTATGGTTATGTTTTAAAAAATATTAAGTATTCGAAGTTATAATATGAAGTTATTTTAATCGATGTTCAAATTTTCATCCTTGGGAACACAGTAATTGTGAAGGAAATGTGTACAAAAGTTTTTCCATTGGAAGTATATGAAGCAAAATTACTTGACGTCCACCTTAACGGTTTAGCATAACTGTTTACGGTTTACGGAATGCTTTTTGGATCGCTTTTGTTTTTCTTAGTGGTAAATTTAGTAAGTGATATAAGTTCAAACGACAAAAGTCCGACCTTCCAAAATTAACGACAGTAAAATAACCCTGAAATTTCGGAATAACAAGCCTTATTTGTTTAGACATGCAATAAAAATTTTAATTTATGTGAAATTTCCAGTTTTTATTTCATGTGACGTACTTTGAGATCGGACTGCTTGGCCCTAGCGCTACTCTGAAAACGAGCTTAGCGAGCCTAAAGGCGCAGCACCTAGTAGTTAACAAAAATAGATGACACCTAGTTTTCGGTTGTAATGAGCACGTCTTTTGAATCCGTTCTGACCCGAAATAAATTGATCAAAGCTGTTCAAAGTCAATGGAACCCGTTACGAAAACAATCAACCGGGTTTCTACAACCAATCTGTGGTTAAAAGGTGTTACAAAAATTAACAAAATGACACACAAAATGTTTCTCATAGCGCAAGAGAGGTAACAGAGACAAAGAAATTTTCAAATCGAACAGTTAAAACAACAAATATAGAAGGAAACACGATATCAGCCTACGTCGGCTAGCGGAAAATTTTGAGTAATGGAGATGTTCTCCCGAAAGAAAAGATAGCGAGAAAAAAAGAAAAGATTTCGACCTTTACCTACCGAGAAACCTTTGCATTATATAAAGGTGACAGTGCTCCACATCTCTATTGTAGCGAATGGCATACAGTAAAAATGAAAGTTCTCAACAGAATAGAAGCGGCGATACAGCTGTAAACTGAAGTACACAAATACAATCTACATAGTTAGTTGTATCCGACCAAAGTTTTTTAATCGGATTTTTAGCCCGGCAGGTACTGCTGTAAACAGAAACGTGAACTTACGCCCTCTAGGGGAAAACTTGTGCATTAAGAAAAACTTGAAATTTTATGAGAAACATTTCGTAGCAGTCACGCTCTCTAACAAAGAAATAATTTTTCAAATCGGACTCTTAGAAGAACAGATATCGATAAAATAAGCTATAAATGTACGCCTCTTCGCGGGAAAACCAAGCTTTATTTTAAGTAGAAAATATCTCAAAATATTTTTGCATGTGAGGGGTATCGGTCCACGAAAGAATTTTATCCATCGAGTTTTCAGGAGCTTAGACTTTGCTGCAAATACATCAGCAGAAGAAATTAAAATTTACGCCCCCCCCCCCTGATGGCTAAACCACACTTTACGAAATATTAAAAGTTATATGTAAAGCATTTTCCACGAGGAACTTTATCTGGCGAGGAAAAAACTTCCAAATTTGAGTTTTAGAAGCAGAGATATCGGGGAAAACACAATTTACTTTTACACCCCCAGCGGAAAATCTATGAGTGACTTGGGAAAGGGGGTATACTTAAAATAATCTACGACATAAATGGAATCGAAAGATTAAACAATTTTTTCAATCGGATGTATAGAAGCAAATGTATAAAATAAAATGTATTTTGAATTCGATATCACCTGCACTTCGCGCCCTCCAGTGGCGAAATTGTACATCGTAAAAAAAATTAAAAAAAAAGAAATAATTAATCATCCTCATCACATTTTAAGTTTCTTAATGAAAACAGATATTTTTCAAATTAGACTATTTGAAAAATTTAGTGTCCACAGGTGGAAAGTGCTTTGAAAATGACAGCAAAATTATGATATAAAGAAGGAAGACAAATTTTTACAACTACAAAGGCCGTTCCATAAAAACTGAGAGTAAAGTTTTTTTTTTTTTGGCAACAGTGCGAAGAGAAAAAATAATCACGCTGACGATTAACTAAATTGAGGAAGTATCTGTGGCAACAGTTATTAACCATGGCAGACGATTCTGGTTTTGTTTTTGCGCAGTTGTTTAAGGTATGTCTGCATTTCGCCATTCAGTTATGGAGGTGAGTGATTGAGAGTTAAGAAATGCATCGCTTTGTGTAGTAAAATTTTGCTATCGTTTGCGTTAAACGGCTCCAGAAGCAATTGATTTAATTAAAAAAAGCTTACAAAGATAATTGTTTGGGTGAATCAACGATTTTTAGATGGCACCATGATTTAAAAAAAAGGCGTTTGTCGGCAGAACTCGCTCCTAGGCCTGGTCGACCTGAAAGTGTTGTTACGGAGCGTATTGTTAACGCTGTTTGGGCAATACTGCAAGGAGATCGACTAATGACGCGTGAAGACATAGCGGCGTCAACTAATATTTCAAAAACGTCGGCATTCCGCATTCTACGCAACAAATTACTGTTGCATCGTATGTGTTCCAGTTGGGTACCTCATCACCAGACGAGAAAACAATCGTTAGACCACGTTTAGGTGTGTCATGAGTGGAAACAAATGATTGCAAAGGATCCAGACTTTCTAAACACTGTAATAACTGCCGATAAAACATGGGTCCACTATTTCGATCTCTACACGAAGCGCGCAAAAGGTGTCTGAAAACACATAGGCTCGCCTCCTCCGTAAAAACCCGCCAAACCAAATCAGCTGGGAAGGTGATGACGATCATTTTGATCATTTTCTTCGACAATAAACGTGTAGTATACCAGCATTCCGTTCCTCCACAAATTACTGGTCAATTCTGAGTATTAAATTTTCAGTCTTGAAGTATCTGCGACAACGCAAATCGATTAGGCGACCGAAACGGGTGGGCAAGTGAACTCTACACCATGATAACGCCCACCCGCATGTGGCTGCTCGTGTTCAATAAATTCTTTACGAGATGCAGTACTGAAATCATGCCACAGCCTGTCTACAGTCCTGACCTCGCCCGTGCGATTTCTGGTTGTTTTCAACAATGAAGGAGAATACAAATTTGGAAGATGTGAGTCCGTTTTTTAGTGTAAATATGACATGGATGTGAGTCAGATAATATCCGAAAACTTGAACATTTCGTCGTCCTGGAACGGGAATCGAACCAGCGCCTCCCGGATAGCGTCCGAGTATCTAACCACTACACCGCCCAGATCAACCAAGCTTCAAGTTTCCGATTAATTTGAATAAAACCATCACAGGATTCGCTAGTCGAAGCAACCAGCATTCATATATAGCGAATCTGTGGGTTTAGAATTCATTCCCGTGATTGCCTGGAGTCGCAATCATGGTATGATCCCGTATTTCGTTCAATGAAGGAGACGTTTCCTGACACAATATTCAACACAGATGCTGACGTTATTCAAGCTGAACAGGGGTCGCTAAAACAGCTTCCACAAATCGCCTTCGGCACATGCTTCGAAAATTGGGCTGAACAATGGGATCGTTTGCATATCATCCGAGGGAAGATACTTTGAGAAAGAATAACATATATTTTGCTGTACCTATATTTCTTCATTTTCTGTGATTTTACTCTGTTTTTATATAATGGCTATTGTATATCTGCCTAATAGGAACAGAAAGGCAATAACGCACAAGCGCTTAGTACGAAAAAAGCAAAAAACAAAACAAGAAGGTATTGAAAATGGTAACATAGATATCTAAACAGATAACAAATGAATGCAAATGAGAATTGAAAGTGCAGACTCACGAGAAACAGCTTTATGTAAAAATTCAAAATATTGCCGAAGAAAACAATGACAAAATGCACGCAAATGAAATTGAAAACTGAGAATTGGAAACCTAAGTTCCGGAAACTGAAATAAAAAAACAAACGATGCAGTAAAGAATAAGTAAATATAATTCCACTTATTATGACTCTAAAAGAAAACAAGAACAGAAAAATGATACCACTGTTAATATTCGCTTTTGTTATACGAATTCCAAAATTTGATACGGAACAAATGTCAATTTGTTTCCTGGCAAGTCGGCTGTCAATCAATGGCTAGTTCTATGGCGAGCAGATGGTGCGCTGTAGTCGATTTTATGACGTCATAGTTTCATCTTCGTACAGTAAACTCTGTATATTTTGTCACTTTACGATAAGTTACACTTTCAGCAATGATATTCCCTTAAGCAAACAATTTAACAAACTCGCATGCGGTTAGACACGTTCCATTTGCATCTCTGAAATTTAAAACATTGCCAAACGCTCTCTGAGTTAAATGTTTACCTTGTACTGCTTTGTACGAAACGAAAATCGTTCATTTCATTCCCACGCATCACGCAGGCTTCGTGATGAATTACTTTCGAAGCCTTACACGCGTTGTTACAGATTTTCCATGGTTCAAGCTAATTCCAAAATTACGAAAAACTTGGGTATCAAATTTAAGTTTCTTAAAAATTAGTGTATCAAATTTAACCATGGCAGAAATGGTTTCGTAGAAATTTAATGATACGAAGTCTCTCTTAATCATTGAGCCACGACGTCATGCATTTTTACAGGTGATGTTCACATATTTTAAAATATTAATGTCTAAAACAAAATTCTGTATTTCTTAAATGTCCAATCTAATCGGTCTGCGCAATGAACCTACATCTAGATTTCCAAGATTTCCCAAAATTGTTAGCGGTATTTTATTCCACACCTCTTCCGCTGGTTTCCATAGTCCAATCATTGTTTTAGGTCTGCGTTTAAAAGCGCTCTTTTTAGCAGTCGCAAGGCGCAATAGTTCGTTGGTAACACGAGAGGGGACTTTGAAGGAGTATCAGCAAAATGTATACACTTGGTACATGTCTCTTTTTTACGCTTTCCAACAGTAGGTTGACGAAGCGTATATGCTCCAGCTTTGTCCGTCTGTCTGTCTGTCTCTCCGTCCGCTCGATAACTCGCGTAAAAATGGTTCAATTTCGATGAAATTTTAGTATGTGGTAGGGGACCACTGGGCACGAATCCTATTAAAAATGGACGAAATGGGGTCAAAGGTCAGGACATAGAGGCAGAATCCATTCCATTGCCCTTATGCGTCATGACTTGCGTAAAGATGGTTCAATTTGGATGAAATTTTAGTATGTGGTAGGGGACCACCTGGGGATGAAGAATATGCATAATGGACATAGGAGCGGGATTCATTCTATTGCCCTTATGCGTTATAACTTACGGGATATTGCTTCGACTGCAACAAACCTTTATCATGTTGTTCCGGAGGCATACTGAACCAATTCTGTTTAATATTATTGAAATGGGGTCAAAGGTCAGGACACAGGATCAAGCTTTTTTCCACAGCCATTATCCTTATAAATTGAGTAACCTGGAATGTTGGAAAGCGTATAATAATCAATGCATTGCATGATTTTACTAACTTGTTTTGACTTTTTGTTCAAGAAATAAAGTGGTAGATTCGGATGTATGACTGGTAGCGTCATCCTGGTAAAGTTCCACACCTCGAAGGCTCTGTGGATAAAGAAAAAACATTTCTTCTTTAAATAAACATTATTTTGGTAATACGTTCTTTTCAACTTTTCTTAACTTTAATTTCCCGTTACACAAGAAACAAGTTAGTAAATTGATGCAATGCATTGATTATGATACGCTTTCCAACATACCAGTAATCATTACGCAACTTATTACTCAAGTTATGAGGATAATGGCTGTGGTATAAATCTAGCTCCAGTGCCCTGACCTTTGACCCCATTTTGATGACATTAAACAGAATTAGTTCAGTATACCTCCGGAACAACATACTAAAGTTTTGTCGCAATAGAATCAATTTATTCAAGTTAGAGGGTTATGGCTGTGGAATAAATCTCTCTCCTGTGCACTGACCCCATTTCGATGATATTCAACAGTACCAGTTCAGTATACCTCCAGAACAGCATGTCGCAATCGAAACATTTTTTTACGTAAGTTATGACGCATAAGGGCGATGGAATGGATCACGCTCCTATGTCCTGACCTTTGACTCCATTTCGGCCATTTTCAATAGGGTTAGTCCCCAGGTTGTTCCCTACCACAGACTAAAATTTCGAACCATTTTTACGCGAGTTATCGTGCAGACAGACAGACAGAAAAATCTAGAGCATATACCCTTTTTCAAGCTAAGGTTGGAAAGCGTAAAAAAAGACAAATCATTAATCCTTAACTGAAACTTTCTTTGGAGCATTGGAAGCAAGTTTGTAAGTCATTATCTGCTCATTTGCTATAGTAAACCGACCTTCTACTGTTATAGTCGTTAATGTGGATCCATGCTTCATCAATAGTCACAATATATTTTCATCTGTCTCCGCCTGAGTAATTTTCATAAAGAAGTCTACATCGTGTTCTGCGCTCAGCAACGTGCCTATGCAAAAGGCGGTGAACAATATGTTTTTTACGCTTTCCAACCGTAGGTTGAAGAAGCTCATATAGCTCCAGCTTTGTCCGTCCGCCCGTCCGTCCGTACGATAACTCACGTGTCCGTACGATAACTCACGTGAAAATGGTTCGATTTCGACGAAATTTTAGTATGTGGTAGGGTACCACCTGGGGACGAACCCTATTGAAAATGGGGGAAGCAGGTTCAAAGGTCAGGACATAAGAGCGGGATCCATTCCATTGCTCTTACGCGTCATAACTTCCGTAAAAATTGTTCGATTTCGATGGAATTTTAATATGTGGTAGGGAACCACCTGGGGACGGATCCCTATTGAAAATGGGTGAAATTGGGTCAAAGGTCAGGACATAAAAGCGGGATGCATTCCATTGACCTTATGCATCATGACGTGCGTAAAACTTTCCTTCACAACTAATGTGTTCCCAAACGTGAAAATTTTAACATCGATTAAAACAACTTCATATTATAATTTGGAATACTTAACATTTTCTAAAACATAACCTAAATTATCTTAAAAAAACAATAACGTTTCCTTTGATGGAGTTGAAACCAAAAAAAAAAAAAAAGATGGCGCGACCTGTACTTTGATGACGTCAGTAGATAAATAAATGTTGGATTGCATAATTATGGTTATGTTTTAGAAAATATTAAGTATTCCAAGTTATAAAAATGAAGCTAATTTAATATATGTTCAAATTTTCATCTTTGGGAACGCATTAATTGTGAAGAAAATGTGTACAAAAGGTTTCCCATTGGGAGTATAGGAAGCAGAATTATTGACCTCTGATCATTCGTCCGAAAGGGGTCCGGGTTCGAATCCCGGTGAGGCATGGATGTTGTGTTTGTCTTACGGCACTGGCTCTCTCCCTTCCCTGGAACCAGTGTCCCTATATTAGGGACGGGCGACTGCTTATAGCCCATTGAGTTGCTCACGGTGGTCGTTAAACCTCCAATCAAAAAAAAAAAAAAAAAGCAGAATTATTTGACGTCCACCTTAAAGGAGCACCTCTTGTATCTATGTAAATTTTATTTTGAAAACGTCTCTAAAGATTTTGATGAAAGTCGTTAACCAACCGTTTTCTGCTACTTCAAATAGATTTAGCTTGATCTCGACTTTAGGAAAATTGGTTTAGTGTGTTAAATAACCACCCCGAATTATAACGTTTTTAGAGTCATTGCGTCGTCCCATTAATGTTATTCATGCTTAGAAATCTTATGACGTCACAATCTCGCGACTGAGATGTTGGCTCGCGGTCACGCCATCTGCCTCATTACGTCACGCGTTCTGTACGTATGCCCGTCCGCACGATAACTCGCGTAAAAATGGTTCGATTTCGATGAAATTTTAGTATGTGGTAGGGCAACACCTCGGAAGGAACCCTTATAAAAGTGAACGAAATGGGGTTAAACGTTAGGGCACAGGAGCGAGATTTATTTCACAGCCATTATCCTCATAACTTGAGTAATGATTTCTGGTATGTTGGAAAGCGTATCATAATCAATGCATTGCATTATTTTACTAACTTGTTTGTCTTTTTTTACGCTTTCCAACCGTAGGTTGAAGGAGCGTATAAGCTCCACCTTTGCCCGTCTCTCTGTCTGTCCGAACGATAACTCGCGTAAAAATGACTCGACTTCGATGAAATTTCAGTATCTGGTAGGGGACCACCTGAGGACAAACTTTACAGAAAATGGGCGAAGTGGGGTCAAAGGTCAGGACATAGGAGCGGGATGCATTCCATTGCCCTTATGCGTCATAACTTGCGTAAATATGGTTCAATTTCGATGAACTTTTAGTATGTGGTAGGGGACAAACTGGGGACAAACGCTACTGAAAATGGGTGTAGTGGGGTCATAGTTCAGGACATAGGAGCGGGATTCATTCCATTGCCCTTATGCGTCATAACTTGCGAAAATATGGTTCAATTTCGATGAACGTTTAGTATGTGGTAGGGGACCACCTGGGGACGAACCCTATTGAAAATGGACGGCATGGGATCAAAGGTCAGGACATAGGAACGGGATCCATTCCATCGTCCATATTCCCATACAATTAAAGGAGCAATTCTTGTACGTATGTAAATTTTATTTTGAAAACGGCTCTAAGGGTTTTAATGAAAGTCGTTAACTTACCATTTCCTGGTACTAGAAATCTATTTAGCTTGATCTGGACTTTAGGAAAATTCGTTTAGTGGGTTAAATTACCAACTCGAATTACCACGTGTTTAGAGTCATTGCGTCGTCCCATTAATGTTACGCGTGCTTAGAAATCTTATGACGTTACACTCTTTCGAGCAGATGGTCGTGATTCCTATCTGCCTCATTACGTCATGCGTTGTGTGCGCGTTCCGGTCCGCACGATAACTCGCGTAAAAATAGTTCGATGTCGAGGAAAGTTTAGAATGTGGTAGGGGAACACCTAGGAAAGAACCCTGTTGAAAGTGAGCGAAATGGAATCAAAGGTCAGGACATAGGAGCGGGATACATTCCACTGCTCTTATTCGTCATAACTAACGAAAAAAATGTTCAATTTCGATGAAATGTTAGTATGTCGTAGGGGACCACGTGGGGATAAACCCTAGCGAAAATAGGCGAAATGGGGTCAAAGGTCAGGACATATGAGCGGAATCACTTCCATCGCTATTAGGCATCATAACGGACGTAAAAATGCTTTGATTTGGATGACATTTTAGTATGTTGTAGGGGCCTGCCTGGGGACGAATCCTTTTGAAAATAGACGAAATGGGGTCAACAGTTAAGACACAGGAGCGGGATCTATTCTATAGCTCTTATGCATTATAACCTACGTAAAATGCTTCAATTGCGACAAAACTTTATCATGTTATTTCGGAGCTATAATGAACCGGTTCTGTTGAATATCACCAAAATGGGATCAAAGGTCAGGGGCACAGGACCGGGATTTAATCCACAGCCATTATCCTCATAACTTTAGTGATAACTTGAGTAATGATTTCTGGTATGTTGGAAAGCGTATCATAATCAATGCATTGCATGATAATACTAACTTGTGTTGTTAAAAGCAGTGCTCGCCGATTTTGACTGTATTGTTAATATTGGGTTGTCCAAAAACGAATTGCGTTTTTTCCCTGTGTAAATGAAAGGCAAATTTTGAATGGGAAAGAAAAAGTTTAGTGCACAACATATTGTTCATTTTGTTCGATGACATATTGCCATCTAGTAGGTAAGTTTGAGATTCCGCGATCAAAGGGTTTTTGTATATTTTTTCGCAAAAAAGGTTCCAATAACGATTTGATAGCCTCGTCGGCAGTGAAAATTTTACTATTCAAGCCCTTTTGCAGCAAGAGAAAGAAATAATGGTATGCTGGTGCCCGGTCTGGCGAATATGGTGGATGGGGTAACATATCCCATCCAAGCTGCAGCAATTTTTGACGAGTAACCACTCTTGTACGTGGTCTTGCGTTATCCTTGTGAAACACAGCACCTTTGCGATTCACCAATTCTGGAGGCTCCTGTTTGATTGCCTCACTTAATTTATGTACACGTCCGAATTAACGGTTTGGTCCCTTGGAAGCAATTCAAAATACACAATACCTGTGAAATTCCACCAGACTGACAGCATAACCCTCCTTTGGTGCATATCTGCTTTTCAAGCACTTTGAGCAGATGATCCATTTTTCATCGCCTGTTACCATACGTTTCAGAAATGGATCGTTTTCTTCACGTTTCAAGAGCGAATCGCAGATGTCAACGCGCTTTAATTTCATCGAGCTCATGTGGCACCCACATATCGAGCTTCGTATCCCAGTTGCTTTAAATGGTTTCCAACGCTCGATTTCGAAATGTTCAGATTCTCAGCAATCTCTCGTGTCGTTAATCGCCGATCGTATTCGATCAATGCCTTTATTTCGTCGTCATCAACTTCGATTGGCCTTTCTGAGCGTGGTGCATCTTTCGCATCAAAAACTCCAGACCGAAATTTCGCAAACCAATTCTGACACTGCAGTAGTTTTAAGACATCTTCACCATACACATCAACTTTTTATGAGCTTGCACAGTGTTTTCTTTTTCGGAAGTAATGCAGCAAAACATGACGAAAATGTTTCTTTTGAACGTCCGTGTTGAAATTGACGCGAAACAAACACTTGTTAACGGAATCGTGCACTCTCTGTTCCTGAAACAAGCTTCAACTCTCAGCTGTCCCTTTACGTAATGAATTTGCGGTTTCAAATGACGTTAGTTATATATAAAGACATGTTTCGCCGTCTATGTGTAACAAACGCAACGACGTTTTAGGCAAGCCAATAATAATGCGTATTTTACATTTAGATGTGTTTTTACCTATAGAATGCAACTATTTCTCCTCGTTAAACCAGAAGCATGTCCTTCTATCCAGATTGTGTTTACGTGTCACATTTTATTGAACTGGAGCATTTCTTTTGTGTTCATCTAATATGCTGTTTCCAGCTTCAATTCTTTGAACTTCTTTTATTTTCTGTAATTTCTTATTCAACACTTTCTAGAAATGTGTGAAAATCCTATGTATCGGATTTAGACTTCATCTTTCGTCTTTGACACTTATTAATCCTTACAAACTGTGTAGAACTTGATGTTTCCTGAAGTATTTTTAAAAAGCGTAAATTCCCTGTGACGAAATTTACAAGTGAAATTTTTAATTAACTTCTAATTTACAAAGTTGATAAAATTTTAATCATCAGTTTCCTTTCGTCACTAAAGCCGCATCATTCTGAAAATTAGGTTTCTGGTATGGATATTGAAAATGAAGATTGCTTATATTAGGACACACTTGGATATTGAATCGAAATAAATTATTGCGCAAAGTGAAGTAGTTTATTAACATCTCTTTTCATGCTTTTCTGTAAACTATATTCCAGACACTGTCTCTTCCAGAATTCCTAATTAGTGTGCACGCAAAATGCTGTTTTAATGGATAAAGCAACGGAGTTATTGATTTCTGTTATAATATGCCGCGCATGTGAATCATTTTCTGCAGAAGACGCTTTAAAAGGAAAAATCCGATCGCAAATAAATTTGAAGATTAATACGAATGGCAAGCTTTGGAATAATATCCTAGTTTGTCTCCGCATTTACGATGTTCATTCTCCTCGTGAGAAAGACATTCATACTTTGTAACATTCAATTTACAGTGTTAAGCCAGTTTTCCTTTATCGTTTAGGTATTCGTTTTCTCGTTATATTCGTAAATTTGTTTTTCTTACGACTTTTTGGGGGCTGTGGGTGGCCTAGTGGTCAACGTTCGTGACTGCCACGGAGATAACCTCAGGTTCGATCCTAAGCAGGTACGAACGCTCGAACCACTAAATACCCGCCGGGCGTCGGATTTGCACGTTAAGCCGTCGGACACGGTTACTGGCACACCGGTAAGAAATAAGGGCGTCTTCCTCGCGATTTCTACCTCGCTTCCGTGTCTCTTTCCTATCACGCACTCTAGCCCAAATCTCCTAGCTTCTTATTTCTAAGGGTTGTTTAAGATCTGGGGTCAGACACTCCTTTCCTAAGATCCTCAATATATGATCTGATCTGATCTATTACGATTTTTTCAGTCCGGTAATCTTTATGTAACCGCTGGCATAAAATACCGAATATTTATAAGTTTCTTACGGTAAATGGCGTTGAGGACATCTTGTGATATAGAGGCTGAGTCGAGTGTTTTGTAATATTTGCATAAACGCATGTGCTGCGGCGGGTAATCACGTTTTTAAACTAGTTCAAATCGTGCACTGCAGTTAATCGAAAGGTATATAAAATGGTAGTCGTTGCTGTGAACAGCATTGCATGTCGTCGTTCTGTCTGTGGTTGGGACGCCTGAAAGGTGAACAGTCACAACCGACAAAATAAGAAACCTTTGCTTTACGAGTTTGAACTCGGCCATAACGCTGCTCAAGCAAAACGAAACGTTTGTCATGCGAAGGAGGAAGGTTCCGTGGACCACAGCACGGCAACTAGATGCTTCAAGAAATTTAGCTCAGATGACAAAACCCTCGACGATCAGCCAAGGTCAGGTAAGGCCGCGAACCGTGGATTCGCAGGACGTGTGCCGAACCGTAGAGGAAAATCCGACAACCAACATGCGGAGATTATCAGGAGAGCTGGGCATATCACACACCACCGTGGTGCGTCACCTTCAGGACCTCGGCAAGGTCTACAGAAGCTGCCGAATTGTCACCTCACGAACTGACGACAGTTGAAACAAACCGCCTAGTGGAAGTGAGCACGAAACTCTTAGTAAACCCGCGCTTATGTACGTTTCACCAAGAGAATTTTTACGTGCGATGAAGAGTGAGTCTATTTCCGTAATCCTGACACACAACGGCAGTGGTTGATCCCGGTCTAGCTTCGTGAACCTATTTGCCAAACGTGGGTACTTCGAGCACAAGGTGATGCTCTGCGTGTGGTGAAATTTTGAGGCGATAATCCATTACGAATTTGTTCCAGACGGTCGGACCGTCAACGTCAATCTCTAATGTGAACAGCTGGAGTGGATGTATGCAGCTTTGGAGGAGAAGTACCCGACACTGGTAAAGAGAAAGCGAGCTTCCCTACAGCAGGGCAACGCTCGGCCTCATACCTCGCGAACGACCCAGGCAAAACTTCAGGAACGTCAGGGCATCGAACTGATGCCACACCCATCATATAGTCCGGATCTTTCCCTTTCAGATTATTACTTGTTCCGGTCCATGGCCCACTTTCTTCGCGGGCGGAACTTCAAGAACTAAGCGGAGGTGGCAGCTGGGGTGAAGTATTTCTTCGCCTCAAAGGACAAGAACTGGTACAGCCTCGGAATCGAAGAACTGGCAGACAAATGGCTAAAGATGGTGCAATACGATGGCCTACACTTTAACTACTAGTCAGCTTTCGTCGTAAGTGTACGTATGAAGACATACAGTTATCCAAATATGCAAAACGTTCGACTCACCCTATGTATTTGACCGGTTTTTCTTTCATTTTTGAGGTAAATGTTCTTTCATTGGAGCGTTAGCCTCTGAAGTGAAAGCAGTGGCGAGAGTTAATTAGAATTCACTTCAATGACGAGCTGTTGATTTCTTACGCGCATGCCTAGTTCTCCGGTGTACGTCATTAGCTTGTCTTCTAGAGTGTATATGTGTATGGAGACTCGCTGAGTCACAGGATCTGTCTGAAAATAGGAACATGGTGTTCCCGAAAGGTCTTACGGGAGTGTAGATATGCTTTTTAACTCTTAATTAAAGTTTTTAGTACTACCGAGTTAGCTGTACAATCTGCTTCTAGTTGATTACGTGTGTAGCTGTTTTTTGTATGTACGTCATTAGTTTTGACAACACGTTTATCATCATATATACACTGAAAAGCAATTGAATTAGAGATACCTGTCTAGTAACGTTGTGACGTACCTGCCAGCAGGACGCACACGACATAAAGGCAGATAGTAATCAGAACAAACGTCTGCGTAGCTCAGTTGGTAGAGCGACTTGTTCCGGAATAAGCGGCCTCGGGTTCGAATCCCGGCGTAGACCAAAAATGACGGAGAAATTTACTTCGTTATAGCGTGTAGCACCGCCTGTCACCCTGATGACGGCTGCGATTCATCTCGGCATGGACTCGACAAGACACCGGAAGCGTTGGGAAGCCATACGGATCCACGACCCCTGAACAAGCTCTCACAGTTCACGAAGATTTGATGGAGTGGGGTCAGCTCCTCGAACATCTCTTTCGATGTCATCCCATATGTGCTCGATGGGATTGAGCTCAGGTGACCCAGCTGACCAAAGAAGCGATGTCACGTCGGTGGAGTGTTCATCCAACCATTCGCGTACAATTCGGGAGCGATGGCCCTGTGCATTGTCTTGTTGAAGGATGAGGTCTCCAGTGGGATGTTTAAGACGCACAAACGGGAGCAAATGGTCGTCCAGGATATACCCCTAACGTTGACTTGTGAGGGACGATGTCACACGTACAAGGGGTCCCATTTCAGTCCACCTGAACAGTTTCCAGACGAGAATGCCACCCCCATTAGCTTGAAGAGTACCCTGCTGGCAAGAAGGATCCATCGCTTCATGTGGTTTGCGCCGTACTCGTATCCTACCATCCGCATGTACCAACGTGAATCTCGACTCATCGGTCCAGGCAACATTTTACCACATGTCTTGGGTCCAGTGGCGATGTTTCCGCGCCCATGCTAATCCTTGCACCATGTGATGTGCGGTCAGCAGCGGTACCCTCTTGGGACGATGGCTTCTGTACCCCATAGCGAGGAGATGGTTCTAGATAGTGTGGCTGCTTACACGTTTCTGTTCACCAGCGTTAAATTGCCGAGTGATTTCTGGCACTGTGGCTCGTCTATCCGCTGTTACAATGCGAGCTAGCCGACGATGACCAGCTTATCCACACCCTGCTGTACACGGTAGTTGGCCCCTGCAGAGATGGTTTCACCGGATTCGATGTACTCACGGTGCACCCGTGACACAGAGGCTCGTGAAAATCTCAGTGCCTGCACGACTTCCGAGATGGAGTGACCCATTCGTCGGGCCCCGACAATTTTCCCACGGTCAAATACGCTTAGATACTTCGTATTACCCATACTGCGTCCGACTCTTACTGATTCCCGTCGCATCACTCCTTATATTGTTGGATCGCTGTATAGGCTATGTCGTTTCCGTTTACAGGCCCGCCCACAGCGCCACATTTGCAAAACGCAGCTGTCTCTAATTCAATTGCTTTTCAATGTACACTTAAGTGGTTTTCAATTGATTTCATCCTTTTTAGCTATTAGGATTTCTGGAGTGTTTAAGGTTTACTTGTTTTGGAGGTCTTACTATTTTTGATAGTTAAGAGAAGAAAAAGTAAGGAATTACATCATCTGTAAACTAAAGATACATGAACTTATATCACATTACCAAAACATATTTCTGACACCCCAATAATTTTTGGAGAAAAATGCCTTATATTCCTAATATCTCGATCCACCATTTGCTTGTATGACAGCTAAAACACTTCGAGTCATACTATCAACCAATTTCCGATAGGTTTCGATAGGAATAGCTCGCCATTCGTCCTGCAAAGCTACAACCAGAGCGGAGAGCCAAAACAGTCGTTGTGGTCGATTTGGTATCTGTCACTCCAGTTCATTCCAGATGCGTTCTATGGGATTAAAGCCAGAACTGTGAGTTCGCCAGTGCAACAATTCCACCTTATTTTCAAGAAACCAGTCTTGCACACACCGTGCAGTGTGGGAGAGAGTTCGATTGGGTTGGAAGAGACAACGGACACTTTCATAATACTGCCACATTCTTGGTACGGCAGAATTATCCAGAACGTTCAGAAAGATTTCAGAGTTCATGATTGTGGCATAATAACCAACGGGCTCTGTTGCTTCCACGAAAAACAACTGCATACTATGATCGATCCTCCGCCAAACTGAACAGTTGTAAGAACACAGTCCAACAAAAATCGTTAGCCAAGCTTTCGCCAAATCTAAACGCGCCCATCAGATTGGAAAATAGAAAAGAATGACTCAGTATTCCAGTGATCAGCTTTCCAGTAGCGTATAGTCCAGTAACGACGGGAAACACACCACTCCAAAGAGTGCTTTGCATTCACGGTAGTGACGTGTGACTTGTGTTCCGCTACTCTACCATAGTAAACTTTACTGTGTAACTCTCAGCGGACTGTAATGGTACTAGCCAGCCATTACAATCATTTCCTACTTCAGCAGCAATGGAAATGGTAGAACAAGAGCGGAATGTCTTAACATGCCTTGCCATAGCTCTTCTGTCACTTTCTATCAGTTTGTGTGGCCTTTCTGAACTTTCTCTTGCTGAAGTTGCAGCGTCCTGCTTCCATCTCTTCACGACATCATTTGCAGTCGATTTTGACATGTTTAGTTTATCTGCAATGCTCCGGATCGAAACGATACTCATATCACATCCTATAACTAGAGCACGCTGGAACACGGAAAGTTCTTGAGTCCAAGCGGAATATCGGCTTTAAAGTTACAGATAACACGACACAACATCTCAGCTTTATATTCGTACCTCCGTACTCAGAGGGAACCTTCCTTGCAACCGTTCTTTGCACTTATGCAAATAGTTGGTAGAGTCTGAGTACTTTTCGTAATATAGAGTGGTTTTAGTCATTTTCAGTGATGAATTCAAACATGAAAAGAGTAGGTTTCAGGAAATAGAATTTATGTAATTAAAAAAACATACCCAGGAAATTTATACAGAAACATGGATTATATGTAGGAAAATCCACCTCGAAAATTGCAATAGATCAGATCAGATCATATGTAGAGGATTTTAGGAACGAAGTGTCTGACCCTAGGTCATAAACAACCCTTAGAAGTAGGAATCTAGGAGATTTGGGCTAGAGTGCCCGATAGAAAAGTGACACGGAAGGGAGGTAGAAAGAGGGAAGAAAACGCCCTTATTTATTACCGGGGGCCAGTACCCGGGGCCCGACGGTTTACCGTGCCCATCCAGCGCACGGCGGATATTTGGTGGTTCGAGCGTTCTTACCTGCTCGGGATCGAACCACAAGTTTTCTCCGTGGGAGTCACGAACTTTGACCACCAGGCCACCCGTCACCCCGAAATTGCCGCCCCGGTGGCGCAGTGGTCTAAGCGATGGCCTCTGATCATTCGTCCGAACGGGGCCCGGGTTCGAACCCCGGTGAGGCATGGATGTTGTGTTTGTCTTACGGCACTGATTCTCTCCCTTCCCTGGAACCAGTGACCCTAAATTAGGGACGGGCGACTGCTTATAGCCCATTGAGTTGCTCACGGTGGTCGTTAAACCTACAATAAAAAAAAAAAATCACCCCGAAATTTTCGTTAGTTTGCTTCACAATGCATTTGATGAGCAGAAGGTTCAGTCGTCAGACATCTCGGTGGCTGATTAGTCACAAGCGCTTGGTTCTGAGTAATTATCCGAGATTGGCATGAGTGATACCCCGCTATGATGGCGCTTGCTGTACCCGATTCCTAGAACTAAGGGTCCGCAATTGTGAATGGGAGCCGACCTACAGGTCTTAGCGTTGGTCATGATTGGCGTTAAACTCACTTAAGAAAAATAAACAAGAAAGATGACACTGAATTTTCGGGTGTATTAAGCACGTCTTTTGAATCCGTTCTGACGCAAATTAGGTTTATCAAAGCTATTCAAAGTCAATGGAACCGGTATGGAAAACAATAGTTTCTGATGGAAGAAGTTTTTCAATCGGGTTTTTAATCCCTCAGGTATTGCTGTAAATGGAATCGTTAGCTTACGCTCTCTGAATGCAGACTTGTGCGTTAAGGAAAATATGAATTTATGTGAGAAACATTTAGCACGGGAAACGCTCTCCAACACAGAATTTTGTTTTTTCAAATCGGACTCTTAGAAACAGAGATATTGACAAAAATAAGATGTGATTTTACCTTCCCTGGTGGAAAAACCATGCATTGTTTTAGGAAGAAAGTATTCTTAAAAGGTTTTTTCAATATCAGCTATGTCGGTCCAAGAAAAAAAAATCAGTCGAGTTCCAGATCTTGCTACAAATACATCTGAAGCAGAAATTAACACTTATGCCCACTGGTGGCCAAACCATTCTTTACCAAACATTAGAAATTAAATGAAAAATATTTTCCATCAGGTGTTGTATACGATGCAGGAAGAAGTTTTCAAATCGGAGTTTTAGCAGCAGAAATAACGCAGAAAACGCAATTTACCTTTCTGCCCCATAGCGGAAAGTCTATGACTCACTTGAAAATTTTGAATTTACAGGAAAAACATTTCGCATCGGAAACTCTATCCGATAAAGAAGGAACTTTTCAAATCGGACTCCTAGAAGTAGAAATGTTGACAAAAGTGTGATATGCATCTGCGCCCCCTGGCGTGCAAACCATGCATTATTTTAGGAAGAAAATGTTCCGAAAAGGTTTGTCGACATCAATAGTATCGGTCTACAAACGAATTTTTTTTCAATCGACCATTTAGAAGCTCACATTTTGCTGCTAATACATCAGAAGCGGAAATTAAGACTTACGCCACCTGGTGGCCAACCCATTTTTTACAAAAAGTAGAAATTATATGCAAAGGATTTCCCATCAGGAGCTGTATCCGGTGCGGAAATAATTTTTCAAATCGGAGATTTAGAAGCAGAGATATAGGGAGGAAAGCAATTTACCTTTACGCCCCCTAGCGAAAAGCCTACGAATTACTTGAAAATTTTGAAATTATATGAAAAACATGTCACACTGGAAACACTATCCAACAAAGAAGGAATTTTTCAAATCGGACTCCTAGAAGTAGTGATATTGATAAAAATAAGATATATATCTACGCCTCCTGGCAGTGAAACCATACATTATTTTAAGAAGAAAATATTCCGAAAATGTTTATCGATGTGAGTGGCATCAGTCCACGAAATGATTTTTTCAATCGAGATTTTAGAAGCTCAGATTTTATGGCAAAAACATCAGAAGCAAACATTAACTCTTACGCCCCCTGGTGGCCAAAGTATTCTTTGAAAAAAAAATTGAAATTATATGCAAAAGATTTTCTGTCATCCGCTGAACAAAATATTTTTCCAATCGGAGTTTCAGAATAACAGTTATCGGGGAAAATGTAATTTACTTTTACGCCCCCTAGCGGAAAATCTGTAAGTAATTTGAAAAAGTAACTGTAATTAAAATACTCTTCGACATAAATGCAATCGAAAGGTAAAAGAATTTTTTTCAAACGGACGTTTAGAAGCAAATATGTGGAATAAAACGTATTTTTCAATTCGACATCATCTGCATTTACGACCTCTAGCGGCGAAATTGTACATCGTAAAAAAAAAAATGAAGGATCATCATTCGCATATATCAAGCTTCCCAATGCAAAAATGTTTTTTTCAAATCGGACTAATTGTTGCAGAGATATCGTCTTTACAGACGGACGGACAAACGGATAACATAGCACGATCTTTTTTACAAAAAACGTGCTAAAAGCAGAAGAAAAGGCCTAAAATTTGGGACGGAGAGGGACTGCATCCTGATTGGACAGCTTAAAACGATAGGCTTTTTTAATTTCGGGGTTTAATAACGGATAGCTTGAGCAAATCATGGCGCTATAAGAAACCTGCTATCCCTAATTTAGTGCCACTGGTTCCAAGGAAGGGACGGAGCCAACATTGTAAGACAAACACACCGTTCGTGTCTTTTTACAGACTTTAATTAAGACCCATCTTAGACGAATGACCGGATGACAACACTTTGAATCGCTCGACCCCAGGCCGACGATATTGTTTACATGATTTGACGAATTAGAAAGAGCAAGAGCAGACACGAGACATTTGCGAAATCCCTTGAAGTACACTGACGGGACCGTTGCATTTGTGTTTTTGTGTAGGTATTTGTACAACCAAAAATATTGGGAAATTTTGTCTGCGTGAAAACCAAAGTTACCTTAGAAAATCATGTTCCTCTGTTGATGCTAATTCCACATCACGAACGATTGAATCTATGAAAAATTTAAAATTCGAATTTTACATTTTGACTTCGAAAATATTCAGATTTGAGTGGTAAAGTAAACAAAGGATTCATATTTTAGTTACATGTTTGATTATGTAAATTATATTTTTAAATTGAAGTTTTTGCTACGGCTGCTTGCGCAAACCAGGTCTTTCATCTTTTCATGTATAAAAAGATGAAATTTAATTGAACATGATCGTAGATTTCGCAATCCGTAACAAAATTAGTTAAAGCTCCAGCAAATGATTTCACAGAGGCCTTTAATTCTCGTTAACCTCTTATTCTCCAGCACTACATATTAAATGCTAGAACATTTTATTGATATATTTTATGTTTCCTTTTGTTTAAATATGTGCATGCATTTGGAAGAAATGCAAATATGTTTATTTAATTACATTCTTGGTAGTTCATATAATTCAGATCCATTCATCTGCAAAAAAAGAATGGAATAAATAAATGTAAATTATAATTTAGGTTCGTACGTAGTGATTAAATTAGAGAAAGTTTTTAATGCCTCTTCAGACATTTCATATTGTTCAGTGCAAACGGAATTAACGATTTTTATCATTTTAAGTGGATGCCATTTCTTCATGCGCTATTATTCAATGACATCATACAACGAAGAGCCAAAACATTATGACCAGCTGCGTAAGATGATGTTAGTCCAACACGTGCCGCAAAAGCAGCTCTTAACCGGCGAAGCATAGAAACAACAAGATTTCTAAAATATAAGATAGTACACTATACTAGTTATCCGAATTAATTATTTAAGATTTCTAAAGGCGACTTGTGTTGTCTGGTGACCAAGCGTTACCAACAGATCCTTTAAATACTGTACAGTATGTGGTATAGTACAGTATGTGGTATGGTACAGTATGTGGTTGAGCCGCCACAGATCGGATTTCCAGTTCCAAAACAAGTTATAGATGCTCGTCAGTATGGACGTGTACTAATAACATCAAAACAGAAGTCATCACTCTTTCCACGTTTGTAAGTGAGTCAAGGAAAAATTATCATCGGCCGCCACCGGGAATCGAACTCAAGGTCTTCCAGTTACGCGCCGGACATGCAGCCACTGCACCAGAGCGGCCTCGAATTCTCCAGACTCACATACGAATAACTGCCGAACTACATGACAAGTTGCTTCTTGGAACCCCGCACAATGCTGTAGATTCACCAAAGATGGAAAGCATCAACTGAACAAATAACTAGGAGGCGAATAAATAATTAATACACACAATTGACGTGGACTAGGAACATCAAACAGAAGTCATTGTTCTTTCCACGTTCATAAGTGAAGAAAAATTATCTTTGGTCGCCACCGGGAATCGAACCCAGGGTCTTCCGGTTACGTACCTGACATGCTATCACTGCATCACAGCGGCCTCGAATTCCTCCAGACTCACATACTACTAACTGCCAAGCCACTTAGCAGGTTGCATCTTGGAGCCCCGCTAGATGCTGGGGATTCACCAAAGATGGTAAGCAGCAACTGAACAAATAACTAGGAGGTAAATGAATAATTACCACAGACAAGTGACGTGGATTAGGAAAATCAAACAGAAGTCATCGCTCTTTCCACGTTTCTAAGTGAGTCACGGAAAAATTCTCATTGGCAGCCAGCGGACATGTGGTGCAGTGGTAGCATGTCCGGCACGTAAGTGGAAGACCCTGGGTTGCGTTCTCGGTGGCGGCCAATGAAATTTTTTTCGTAACCCACTTATAAACGTGGAAAGAGCGAAGACTTCTGTTTGATGTTCCTAATCCACTTCACTTGTCAGTATTAATTATTGCAAGACCAATAAAAGGTGTGCGTAAGTTTGACCTCTGTATATGTTTCGTCTGGCCGTAAAACCTTCGTTAGAGCTATTTCGTGCAGCTGTTGCATCGTATTCTCATTTAGTTCAACATTTCCTTAGTCGTGGTTTTAGACATTGCGTAAAACCAATCTCGCACACGAAAAAGTGTTACGTTATAAAACCCGAATTTTTCGTACTACGGGAAAATTCCGAATTTTCAAAATCCTTTTCGCAGCATCTTTCTTATATTGACGGTAAATTAGAGATGTGTTAACGGAAAATTCTGAATTTTCAGAAACATTTCCGCAAATCTTTTTGTATATTGACGGAAACACTCCTTTCTCACTTTTTATGTATCCGTATGACGGGAAACACCGGTAATAGGAGCGATTGGTGAGAATACTTGAGGTTTCATTAAGTTCTAAATTTCAGTCGTCCTTCGAAGGAACTGAGTTTGAAGTTCCGTAGTGATTGTCGATAGCGTATCGCATGAATTTGGTTATTGCTGCACTCGATATTTCTTCCCCTTTCCCCAATTTTGTGATTTTGTGCGTGAGCTATTTATTATACATGTATATTTGCGTTACTGTAAAAAACCGGGTACTTAACATAGTGTACAGATGACTATACAATGTTCATGTATCAATCTTTGGAGAACTTAAGACAAAAGCTATTAGAGCTATCAAGAATAAATTTTATATTTAGAATTTTTTTGTGAAATAATAGTATAAAAAGTACATTTCACCTTTTTTACACTTTCCAACCGTAGGTTGAAGAAGCGTATATGCCCCAGCTTTGTCCGTCTGTCTGTCTGTCTGTCTGTTCGCACGATACCTCACATGAAAATCGTTTGATTTCAATGAAATTTTAGTATCTGGTAGCTGACAACTTGGGAACGAACCCTATTGAAAATGGACGAAATGGGGTCAAAGGTCAGGACATAGGTGCGGGAACCATTCAATTGCCGCCCCGGTGGCGCAGTGGTCTAAGGCGTTGACCTATGATCATTCGTCCGTAAGGGGTCCGGGTTCGAATCCCGGTCAGGCATGGATGTTGTGTTTGTCTTACGGCACTGGCTCTTTCCCTTCCCTGGAACCAGTGACCCTAGATTAGGGACGGGCGACTGCTTATAGCCCATTGAGTTGCTCACGGTGGTCGTTAAACCTCCAATCAAAAAAAAAAAAAAAAAAAAAACCCATTCAATCGCCCTTATGCGTCATAACTTACGTAAAAATGCTTCTATTGCGACAAACCGTTGGTGCGCTGCTGTGGAGGTATACTTACCCAATTCTGTTTAATACCATTGAAATAGGATCAAAGGTCATGGCTCAGGAGCGAGATTTATTCCAAAGCCATCATCCTCATAACTTGACTAAAAATGCTTCTATTGCGACAAAACGTTTAGTTCTGTCGGCCACGCCCATTTCCAGCTCTTAACTTTCTGCCTCATACTGATGGAATAGGGTCCCCTTATCTCGTGTGAGGGCTTTTTTCCAGCTTATAAAGCTCGTGTGTATCTTTCCTGCGACTTGCTTTGCCCAGTAGGTGCCAATATATTTCATATTCATCGTATTTTTCTTACCTTGTGTCTCCGCCCGGTTCGGGTGGATTGTTCCCAGCCCCTGACTTTTACTCTGGTAAACATCGTGACTTGCCTTGACTATCTCCAGTTTCTTTATCAGCGTTCCTATACGCTGCCTACTACGTTGCTATTCCTGTGCTTATCTCCGCACCTCCCGTACAAGGAGGTTAGAATGATATTTCTGTAGATGCCCTGTTCTCTTAACCGTGAAGCCGCAAGGCATGGGAATTTGCCATTGTTCACATGATACCTATGAAATTTCATCTGTTTGTGTTTTAGAATTGCCTGGTTTTGGGTTGCAGAAACCGTTTTAATATCAAACCGGAATGAATTATATTTCCTACACGAGTGAAGTTTACAATTTGAACGTTATGTTTGTACAGAATTCGCACCAACGTTCGTGTATTTCATTTTAAAATAAAAGTGGGAAGAAGCCTCAAATTAATTAAGAATTTTATAAATTCAGCCTTTTCTCACACATTGGCAACAAGTTACGATGCGAAATTGGAAACATTTGCGACGAAAGAAGGCGATTCAGCCAACACAAAATGCATTGCAATAGCATTGAAAACCGTTAGCTTTCCCACACTTTGACGGCCGTCGCTCGCGGTTATAGGCTTCACGCAAAATGGTCCTGCTTCATTAACAAGGGCATCTCCAGATATCTTATTCTAACCTCCTTAGCCGCCCCGGTGGCGCAGTGGTCTAAGGCGTTGGCGTCTGATCATTCGTCCGTAAGGGGTCCGGGTTCAAATCCCGGTCAGGCATGGATGTTGTGTTTGTCTTACGGCACTGGCTCTCTCCCTTCCATGGTACCAGTGACCCTAAATTAGGGACGGGCGACTGCTTATAGCCCATTGAGTTGCTCACGGTGGTCGTTAAACCTCCAATCAAAAAAAAAAAAAAAACCTCCTTGCTCCCGTATCACGTCGCCTTCTGCTAGTGGTCCTCCAGTGACGTCATCTACTCTTCAATTGTGCACCACCCGTCTCTAGCGGCTCTTCTTGTGACTTCATCGCTCGACTTTCTGCATTCGCTCACCTGTTCACCGTGCCTTCCCCAATTTCAACGTCTACCATTTTAGTGATTGTGCTTTTCTACTCTTCTGATCATGGCCTGTGCTACATCTCCTGATTATTTTTCACCGATGACGCCTCCTCCAGATGTTTTGCTTCAAGATAAACTTCATCTCTCTTCGCTTACCGCCACTTCCATACAGTCTGCTATTTTGCCGTCCTGCTTGGACTTCATTGTTTCTCGTCATGAGACAGCTCTCACCGCTCACATCCCTGAGTCTTCACCACGAGGTGAGTCCTTACTTGCCTCTTTAGCCTTGGGGCTGAAATATATTGCGCTCCCTGATACTAAACTCACTGTGTATACAACAGCTCTTCATGAGCTTGTTCCCCCTGATGCAATTACCCACATCGCACAAAAACCCCGCTCTGTGCTTGTTTATTTTTCCTCTCCCGCTCAGGTTGCGCGGGTCATTTCTTCCCCCATTTCCGTAGGCGATCGAAGTCTGTTCGCCATTCCTTTAGCACATTGTCGCATTCTTTTCAGCATGTCGCCTGTTCCTCCGGAAATCTCCGATGGTACCTTGCATTGTTTTCTCTCTTGTTTTGGCTTTGTAATTGGCACCATTCGCACGTTACCAGCAGCGTCGGACGAGCAAGGTGCTCGTCCTTATCTTAGTTTTCGACTACAGGACCTCGTCGTGTTTCCAGGCGAAACCTTCATTACTTCCTGTCCCACCACATTCCAAGTAGTCTGTGGCCTTCATATTCGCACTATTCATGTCTATACTGCTCTTCATTGTTTTATTCGCAAATCGGCTACTCATTTATGTGCTGCGTACCCAGATAAAGACATTGTTCATGCTTCGGCTTCATCATTTGGTACTCCTACTTCTGCCTCACTGCCTATCAGACCCTCCCAGTTAGTGTCTCCGCCCGGTTCGGGTGGATTGTTCCCGGCCCCTGATTTTCCTTCATCCCTCGTCCCTGAGGACACCATATTATCTACTCATCTGCTCCCGTCTTCTCTCCTGGATGTTACTTCTTCAGCTACCACCACGCCACCTTGCTCGCCTCCATCAAGCCCATCTTCCACCAAGACTTATAAAAACTCCCAATGTCTTCCTCCTCGTCGCATTCGTCTCCTACCACTGTATGTCTTCTGCCTTTACCAATATACACTGTCTCTACACCTGAGGTCCAGCTCTACGGTGTTACGGAGAACGTTCTGTCCAGTTTTCCTCCCACCAGCTCTCAGTGCATCTTACCTGTTATTGTGTCTATAGACTCTGCTTCGTCATCTGCTACCATACCCTCTAATGTTTTTTCATCACCGCCCGGAAATGTTCCTGATTCCTTGCTCGACTCTCTCCCTGTTTCGTCGTCTGCGCTACCCGTTTCTCCTTCATCAGCAGCCACTTCACTGTCCGATACTTCCGATGCTCCCCGGACTCGTTCGCTCATCTCTCCGCCTCTTAGCTCCACCTCCTTGTACCAGTGTCTCATAGAGAGGTTGAAGAAATGGAGACTGAAACGGTTCTCATGTATCTCGAACTTCTCAAGTTTCCCAAACCCCGTAGGAGACATTTCAGCTCCACGAGCCCCTATAACGCTGCTCGTCTTGAGCAAGAGAAATCTCGAATTCTTCGAAATTGAACCTTCTGATTTCTGCCTCTCACGATCACCTTCGCCACCTCATGCAACTCCTGCCAGATACTCTTACTTCTCCTGTGTCAACTTCAGCCTCACAGTGTACCCCGTTCTACTGTTTCATTGTCAGTGTCTATTGCTGCTCCACATTCGCCATGTTCTCCTGCAGCATCTTCACTTAGCGCAACCGTGCACGCCAGCTCTGCTTATTCTCCGCTTGAGTCGTCTGTCACTGCGCCAATGGAGTTCGCCTCCTCCAGAATCCAGTGTGATTCTCAGTCTCCGACGATGTCATCTTCTGCCGCCACACCCTCAGATGTCTCCTCAGCATTTCCTCCACCTCCTCCTGCTTCATCGACTGCAACTCCTAGGGATCCCTTGTCCGAGCCCATTGATCCATTGTCTCCTCTTCAGCCGTTCTCTGATAGTGCTGCTCGAAAACGCCGCCGTGTTCCACTCTCCAATGAGTCTGCTTTGCCAAGTGACTATGCCTCTTATGAGGATTACCTGCGTGCCCGTGATAGTTGGAATAAGCGTGACGCATTTCATGAATTATATTATAAATATATGGTATTTCCATGTAATTCGTATTTTTCTCTATGTCATTTTCCTGTATCTCTGTTCACGAGAATATTTGTGTCTCCCAGTGTATAAGTTTTACTATTTCTTGATGATTGCAATGCATTAATCAATGTAATTTGCTCACGATTTTATCTGTTTTTCTTCATTGTATGTGCACTACTTCCCTGTACCCTTTAGTTTTCCCAATAAAGTGATTTTGAAAGACAAAACTTTAGTATGTTGTTCCGGAGGTATACTGAACCAATTCTGTTTAATATCATCGAAATGGGGTTAAAGGTCAGCGCACAGGAGCGAGATTTATTCCACACCCATTATTCTAATCACTGAAGTAATGATTTCTGGTAGGTTAGAAAGCGTATGATAATCAATGCATTCCATGATTTTATTAACTTGTTTAAAGATAACTGAAAGTCATTGTCAGTTTAAAAAAATCAAGGCGCAAAGCATTTTGTTGCTTCGAAAAATCAGGATTAAAAATGCTTTCTTTGTGTAAAGTCCTCCTATGAAAAAAAATATTATTACAAACCTATTCAGAAAAATAGTAAGCTCCAACAAATAATAAAATGGCTAAATCACTCGCATTAACGACGAAAAAAAGTCGCGCAGTTTGTTGTATGACGTACGTGATTAGCGTTTCCGAGCGTTTGTGGATGAGTGGTTAAAGGCCTGCGTTAATCTTTAAACCAACCGAAACGACATGGGTTCGATCGTGACTACAACGGAAGGATTAAATGGGGTAATGGCTGAATTATGCAGGGTCGTCGATTTTGCGAAATTTCAGTTTAAATACGGAAAAACCTGAAATGGATTTTTCTGAAATAAACAGAATTTCTGACTGCGGAAAATCTGTGAAAATATGGACGTCAAAGAAGGAAATTTCTGAAAGAGACGAACACCTACCAACTTTGCTGCACGTTATTTTCAGAAATTTTCCATCAATTCACACCACTTATATTCACAGTGCAGGTGGTAGACATGGAGGTTTAGGCAGATAGCCATAGCTTCGTTCGCATGAAAGCCTGAAACTGTGTTCCAAGCAGAACATTGTACAAAGTGTTACACTTCCTCCACCGGCTTGTTTTTGTCCGACGGTGCAATTTGCTACCAGCACTTCCCCAGCTATGCAAAGCACATGAACCTAACCATCTATATTGTGTAACAGGAAATGAGATTCATCAGACCAGACGACTTTCTTCCAATCATTCCAGGTCCAGTTTTAATTCTGCCGTGTCTATTGAAGGAGATTTCGGCAGTGAATTGGGTTAGCATGGGCATTCGGAGCGTCCTGTGTCCACGCAGGGCTATTTTCAGCAGGGTCGATGTATTACGTGTTGTCACCAGCATTCAAATTACCAGCGAGATACGCTACAGAACCCTATCTCTTGGCTGTTACCATACGGAATAGCCTTGGTTCACCTCTTGCATATTTGAGCTGTGGTGAGTCCATATTTGAGTCGTGGTCAGTCCATATTTGAGCCGTGGTCAGTCCATATTTGAGCCGTGGTCAGTCCATATTTGAGCCGTGGACAGTCCATATTTGAGCCGTGGACAGTCCATATTTGAACCGTGGTCAGTCCATATTTGAGTCGTGGTCAGTCCATATTTGAGCCGTGGTCAGTCCATATTTGATCCGTGGTCAGTCCATATTTGAGCCGTGGATAGTCCATATTTGAGCCGTGGTCAGTCCATATTTGAGCCGTAGTCAGTCCATATTTGAGCCGTGGTCAGTCCATATTTGAGCCGTGGTCAGTCCATATTTGAGCCGTGGACAGTCCATGTTTGAGCCGTGGTCAGTCCATATTTGAGTCGTGGTCAGTCCATATTTGAGTCGTGGTCAGTCCATATTTGAGCCGTGGTCAGTCCATATTTGAGCCGTGGTCAGTCCATATTTGAGCCGTGGACAGTCCATGTTTGAGCCGTAGTCAGTCCATATTTGAGCCGTGGTCAGTCCATATTTGAGTCGTGGTCAGTCCATATTTGAGTCGTGGTCAGTCCATATTTGAGCCGTGGACAGTCCATATTTGAGTCGTGGTCAGTCCATGTTTGAGCCGTGGTCAGTCCACACCTTGATGGCGGTTCGTGGGTTTTCCTCTCCTCAGGCCACTTTTTGAAGATACAAACTATTGCTGACAGTAAGCTTCCGACAAACCTTGCCGTCTCGCAAATGCTCTGACCCATTCTTTTGGCAATTCCAGGGCAGTGCGCATCAGATTCTTTTCTACCACTTTAATTACGGAATTTCATTAAATTTTAATACTTCGCTTGTTAAAAGTGATCATCTTATCGTTTGACTTCCTCGTTAAATCCGTGGTGTCGTTAAATTTATTCAATAAACAATGTCAAATGTGCTTCGAATTGATACTGTATCAAACAAAGCTCCTGTTTTGCTAGTTAAACTAGGGATCTCGTTGAACGGCACTGTAAAAAATAAGTGGCGTAAATTCAAGGAAAATTTCCGAAAATAACGTGCAGAAAAGCGTCCGTCTTTTAACGAAATTTCCATTTTTAAAAGTGCCCGTTTCTTTCAACTTCCGCATTTTCACAGATATTCTGTAGTCACTAATTCCGTTTATTTCAGAAAAGTCAGTTTAAAGATTTTTCGTATTTATACGGAAATTTAGCTAAATCGGTGAAGCTACAGTTTATAGATCTTACGTAACAGAACCTTTACGCGCCGGAATGGGTCCGAATTCGAGTCAGCTGGGTTCGATTTACACAAGCAGCGCGTCTTAACCCCTGAGCCACGATGTCTTAGGCACTGCGCTCATGTTCAAGGTACAGCTGATCTCATGATAATACTTCTTTTTTTAATTAACGTGAGTGCTTTAGTCATTTTACTTTCTATTAAAGCTCATTACTTTTTGAATAAGTTTGTAATAATTTTATTTTTTCTATAGGACGATTCATCACAACTTACGTAAGTTTTTTCAACGTGGTATTTCAAAGCAACAGAATGCTTTGGAATTTAAAATCTTCTTTTGTAACTTACAATAACTTTTGTTGTACCTTTAACAAATGGTAAAATGTAACGTTTTATAGTATTATTTCATAGAACTTCTAAATACGAAATTCACCCTTGATAACTACAATAGCTGTCTTAAGCCCTCCACAGATGTAACATAAACATTTTTGTTTTTGGTTTGAGGTTTAACGACCAACGTGAGCAACTCAATGGGCTATAAACAGTCGCCCGTCCCTAATTTAAGGTCACTGGTTCCAGAGAAGGGACAGAGCCAGTACCGTAAGGCAAACACAACATTCATCTTTCACCGGGATTCGAACCCGGACCCTTTTCGGAATAATGATTAGAAGTCATTGCTTAGAACACTGCGCCACCGGGGCGGCATACACAGACATCATACAGTCACCTGTTAGATAATGTAATTATCCGGTTTTTTAGGGAAACACAATATACATCAACAAGCCATTCCATTATGACCACCCTTAGCCTAGAAAAATCAACGCGCCTCTGACAAAATAGTGGCGCAGTTGATGTTCACAGAATAGTACATATACAACACGAGGACCGAATTTAGGTTAGTACAGCGTTCGGAGTCGGAATGGGAAAAGCTCCCGATTTACCGGAGTTTGATAAAGGACAAATTGTGGTGTCACGGCGCCTGGAAACTACGATCACAGAAACGGCGCTGCTTAAGAGTTGTTCACGGGCCGCTGTAGTGAGTACGTATCAAAAGTGGCGCATAGATGACGAAACGACGAACCGTCATTCAGCCATGTGTTGTCCACAGCTCATTGATGCCAGAGGGAAGCGAAGACTGTGGCGCATTGTTCGCAGCGACCGCAGGGCTACAATGTGACAAATCCCCGGCACCAACAACAATGCTGATCAGGGCAATGAATGTGTCAGAGCACACAGTTCATCGCAGCCTTCTGCGTATGTGTCTGCGTAGCCGAAGACCCAGCCGAGTCCCCATGATCACTCTACGTCACCGCCAACGACGCATAAAATGGGCCCAAGATCATCGAGATTGGACCATGGATTACCGGAAGAAAGTAACCAACAGGATAATGCACCATGTCACACTCCCAGAATCGTCAAGGAGAGGTTCGAGGAACATGCTGGTGACTTACTGTTAATGCCCTGCCCTCAAATTCACCTGACATTAAACCAATCGAACATTCGTGGTCCGACTTGGAAAAGCGAGTTCCGACTAAATCACCACCACCCCAAAAGCACGGGAACTGGAGGACCTGCTTTTGACATTATGGTACCAGATACCCAATGATAGCTACTCCCACCTCGTCGAGTCGATGCCTTTCCGAGTGACCGCTGTTTTGCGGACTAAAGAGGTTCCTACAGCTTATTAGGTAGGTGGTCATACTGTTATGGCTCCTCGGTGTATGATAGGTGGTGTACAAAAGGCTGGGAAGGAATATTTGGTGACACAATAACCAAAAATTCATTCAATATGCTGTCCACAATATCCAATCTTGCTACAGAACTTGTTGATCAAACCTCAAGTATTCCCACCAATCTTTCATATTACCAGAATGTTTTCGTCATATGAATACGGAAAAAGTGAGAACGGCGTTTCGCTGTAAATATACGAAAAAAAAAAGAAATGGAAATATTTCTGGATATTCAGAAGGTTTCGTTAATACATCTTAATAAGTTAATAAAATCATGCAATGCATTGATTATAATACGCTTTCCAACATACCAGAAATAATTACTCAAATTTTAAGAATAATGGTTGTGGAATAAATCTCGGTCCTGTGCCCTGACTTTTGATCCCATGTCGATGATATTCAACAGAACTGGTTTGGTATACCTCCGAAACAATATGATAAAATTTTGTCGCAATCGAAGCATTTTTTACGTAAGTTATGATGCATAAGGGCTATGGAATAGATCCCGCTCCTGTGTCCTAACCTTTCATCCCATTTCGCCTATTTTCAATAGAGTTCGTCCCCAGGCAAGACCCTACAACATAATAACATTTCATCCAAATCGAAGCATTTTTACGTAGGTTATGACTCATAATGGCGATGGAAGTGATTCCACTTCAATGTCCTGACTTTTGACCCCATTTCGCCCATTTTCAATAAGGTTTGTCGCCAGGTGGTCCCCTACCACATACTAAAATTTCATCGAAATCGAACCTTTTTTACGTTAGTTATGACGCATAACAGCAGCGGAATGGATCCCGCTCCTATGTACTGACCTTTGACCCCATTTCGTTCACTTTAAATAGGGTTCCTTCCCAGGTGATCCCCTTCCAGATACTAAAATTTCATCGAAATCGAACGACTGTTACGCGAGTTATCGTGCGGACGGACATACGCACACAATGCGTGACATAATGAGGCAGTTGGGAATCGCGACCATCTGCTTGCCGCAAGAGTGTGACGTCATAAAACTCTAATAGGATCCACACACAACGCGTGACGTAATGAGACAGATGGCGTGACCGCGCGCCAACATTCTCAAACGCGAATTGTGACGTCATAAGATTTCTAACTATTGGTAACGTTAATGGAACAACGCCATCACTAAAAACGTTATAATTCGGGGTGGTTATTTAACCCACTGAACGAATTCTCCTAAAGTCGAGATCAAGCTTAATCGATTTCTAGTACCAGAAAACGGTAGGTTAACGACTTTCATCAAAATTCTTAGAGCCGTTTTCAAAATAAAATGTACATACATAACATACAAGAATTGCTACTTTAAGGTGGACGTCAAGTAATTTTGCTTCCTATACTTCCAATGGAAAAACTTCTGTACACATTTTCTTCACAATTAATGCGTTCCCAAGGATGAAAATTTGAACATCGATTAAAATATCTTCATTTTATAATTTGCAATACTTAATATGTTCTAAAACATAACCATAATTATGCAATTCAACATTTGTTTGTCTACTGACGTCATGAAAATACAGGTTGCGCCATCTTTTTTCTCGACAATTAATGCGTTCACAAGGATGAAAATTTGAACAACAATTAAAAGAACTTCATTTCATAACTTGGAATACTTAATATTTTCTAAACCATAACCGTAATTATGCAATCCAACATTTTTTTGTCCACTGACGTCATCAAAGTGCAGGTCGCGCCATCTTTTCTCTGGTTTCAACACCACCGAAGGAAAAGTTATTGATTTTTAATATAATTATGGTTACGTTTTAGAAAATATTAAGTTTTCCAAGTTATTAATGAACACATTTAACGTGGACCAGGAACATCAAACAATGATCTTCGCTCTTTCCACGTTTATAAGTGAGTCACGGAAAAATTCTCATTGGCCGCCACCGGGAGTCGAACCCGGGTCTTCCAGTTACGCGTAACTGGAAGACCCGGGGTCACTTATAACTCACTTATAAACGTGGAAAGAGCGAAGATCATTGTTTGATGTTTCCAAGTTATAATATGAAGTTATTTTAATCGATGTTCAAATTTTCATCCTTGGGAACACATTAATTGTGAAGGAAATGTATACAAAAGTTTTTCCATTGGAGTGAATTCTTCTTTGAAAGTCATAGCTGCTCTGGGAGGTTTTCACAGGAATGATGGGTTCGCTAGAGAGTCCCGCGTGGCTGTGTATAAAACAGTAATTGTTCCTACTCTGATGTATGGCAGTGAAACTTGGGTACTGCAGAAGAAACATAGGAGTCGTTGGAGAAATGCGTTACTTACGTGGGGTTTGTGGCAAGACAGGATCTGATTGTGTGAGGAATGAAAATGTATTGCAGTTGTGTGATGTAAAGCAAAATGTTGTTAGCAAGGTGGAGACCAATATGCTTTGGTGGTTTGGCCATGTTGAAAGAATGAGTGATGAAATGCTTACTAAGAAAATATTTTCAGCCCAAGTGGCAGGAAGAAAGGCAGAGGAAGGCCAAGGAAGACATGGGTGGATCAGATCCAGGAATGTCTGCATGAGAAAAACATTATGAGTATGAAGTACAAAAGATCTTGTGTACGGCGTGTAATGGATATCAGTGAAGCACAAGTTGTATGTCAAGATCGCTGTAAATGGCGAAGTTTGATACTTCAACAATAGGTAAAAATATCTGGAAGTTTGTATTTCTTTTTGGAGCTAACCTTTGAATCTCAGAGAACAGCTTAGTGATGATATGTATGTATGTATGTAATATAGGAAGCAAAATTACTTGACGTCCACCTTAATAATATGGGATAAGGGCAATGGAATGGATCGCAATCCTATGTCCTGACCTTTGACCACATTTCGTCCATTTTCAATAGGGTTCGTCCCCAGGTGGTCCCCTACTACATACTGAAATCTCATCGAAATCGAACCATTTTTACGCACGTTATGACGCATAAGGGCAATGGAATGCATCCCGATCTTATGTCCTGACCTTTGACGCCACTTTACCCATTTTAAATAGTGTTAGTCCCAAGGCGGTCTCCTACCACATACTAAAATTTTATCGAAATCGACCCTATTTTACGCCAGTTATCGTGCGGACAGGCGGACGGACGAAGCTGGAGCATATACGCTTCTTCAACCTACGGTTGCAAAGCGTAAAAAACGGAAATTTACCGTCAATATAAATAAAAAATTGTGGAAAGTTTTCCTTAAATTCAGAACTTTCCTGTGCTACGAAAAATCCGTGAAATATAGATTTCTTCCCTCATTTCATGGAAAAGGACGATCAAAAATATGCTTCGTTAATGCACGAAAGGAATCATCGAAAGTGGATCGTGAATTTAAGATTTTTGTTTACAGTGTGTGTGCTGGTTATAAACCAGTTCTGTAGTACATTGGAATAATTCTTCCTTTTATTATTTTTAAAATGAAGTCTTTGATTTTGAAATTTCATACGGAAGTCTTTGATTCCTAAAATTTCGTATGGAAGTCTTTGATTCCTAAAATTTTGTAATGAAGTCTTTGATTCCTAAAATTTCGTATGGAAGTCTTTGATTCCTAAAATTTTGTAATGAAGTCTTTGATTCCTGAAATTTCATACGGAAGTCTTTGGTTCCTTTAATTTTATAATGAAGTCTTTGATTCCTAAATTGTTATAATGAAGTCTTTGATTTCTAAAATTTCATAAAGGTCTTTTATTCCTAACATTTTAAAACGAAGTCTTTGATACCTAAAATTTTATAATGAAGTATTTGATTCCTAAAATATCATAATGAAATGTTTGATTCTTAAATTTTTATAATGCAGCCTTTGATTCCTAAAATTGTATAAGGAAGTATTTGATTCCTAACATTTTAAAACGAAGTCTTTAAGTTCTAGAATTTTTTAATGAAGTCTTTGATTCCAAAAAATATTATAATGAAGTCTTTGATTCTTAAAAATTTATGATGAAGTCTTTGATTCCTGAAATGCTATATTGAAGTCTTTGATTTCTAAAATCTCATTACGAAGATTTTGATTCCCATAAAGAGGAAAGCATAAAATCTCATAGTATTTTTTTCAATATTTTACTCATTGTGATGTAGCAGATATTCTCTACATTTGCAGATATAGGATGAAACTGTGCCTTATGATGTGCTTAAATAAATTCTACAATTTAGTGCTGTGCACAGCTGGAGCTATATAAACGCTAAGGATGCAATTCTATTCCAGTGGTTTTTGGCTGCGGAACAGGATGAGAAAAGTGTGTCAACCTCCGCTGAAAGAAAAACCTCTGCCTCGGAGGCACGATGTGTCACCAAATGATAAATACACAAGGCCTGCGAAAAAGATTCGAAATATGGTGTCGCCGACCGCGAATCAATCAATATGTTATTGCGGTTCCTCATTCGCTTTGAGTAAAAGATAGACTTTTTGCTATAGCGGCTTGACCTTGAGTATCAGGCTCCGGCTTCCAACAAAGTGCCTTCGGAAATTTCTCCTGCAAGTGCAGAAATGGCTCGATGTTTTTTTACCAGCAAGATCCGATGAAAACGCGTAGCAAATTTAATCCAGCGCCTGAAACACTTTCTGCTGTGAACATTCGAGGAGAAATGGGATGCAGTTCGGATAGTCTTACCTTGCCTTTCGACGAAGAGAATTGGAAAAATATGTTTGATGTGTCGAAATACAGGATTTTCCATACACTTCTTGGCTTTATTTACTTTTTCTGTAAAGACAGTTTCTCGCTAAGCCAGATGAATAAAGTTGTACGTCCGTTGTAGGTTTGTTCCAGGGAATGGCTTTAAAAAACGTATACATGTAAAGAACAACGTACAAATGAAATTTCATGATGTTAAATACTACTATTAAAAACCTGAACGCCTCCAAAATGAAACAAGAAAGATGACACCGAATTTTCGGGTGTAATGAGTACGTCGTTTGAATCCGTTCTCACACGAATTAAAATTATGAAAACTATTCAAAATCAATGGAACCGGTATGGGAAACAGTAGTATCTGACCGAAGAAAGAAGTTTTTCGATCGGGTTTTTAATCCCGCAGATATTGCCGTAAACCGAAATGTGAACTCATGCCCTTTGCTGGCAGACGTCTGCGTTACAAAATTTTTAAATAATATGGGAAACATTTCGCAGCGGAAACAATCTCCAGCAAAGGAAAAAAATTCAAAGCGGACTCTTAGAAGCAGTTACATATCTACAAATATACACTGGCGTGCAAACATTAAGGAAGAAACGGCTTTTCTAATGTAACGTCGTGCAGAAGTGCTCCACATCGACTCAAATGATACCATAAGATCCTCAAGATGTAAGAATATGGGACAAGTGAGCAAAACCGTCCAAACAAGGAATCCAAAGAATACAAAGGCACTTTATTGAAAAGGTAGATTCGAGCACAACTGCCCATGTGAGAAACGCCCATGTGACAGGCGGCTGCCAGGAAAAATCCAGTCTTTAGTAGGGGATATGATCACCCCTGACTGCGTTGCAGGATTTACAACGTCTGCCCATGCTGAGGACGAGTTTGTCAAGGAGCTGTTGAGGCATCGTGGCCCATTCCTCTTGTAGCGCCAATTGCAGCTGCGGAATCGTTGCTGGCGGCTGGTGACGTGCTGCCAAGCGTCTCCCGAGAAGGCCCCACACGTTTTCGATTGAATTTATGTCCGGGGACCTTGGGGCCAATCCATGCGTTGAATCTTCACTCTCCAACAGCTCTGCGACAGCCACTGTACGAAGAGGTGTAGCATTGTCGTCCATGAAGAGGAACTCAGGACCCACAGCACCTGTAAACAGACGCACGTGAGGCAGGAGAACCTCGGTACAACAGCGGACACCAGTGACTGAACCTCCTTGGAAGATGTGGAGGTTAGTACGGCTACCAAGCATGATACCGCCCCCAAACGAGAACCCCGTCAACGCCAAACCGGTCCCTTTCGATGACGTTGGAGGTGTGATTGCGTGTTCCCTTGCTCTCTCCAGATGTGTATAAGTCCAGAATCGCTCATCATACTAAATCGGCTATCATCCGTAAAGAAAACTCGACGGCATTGCTGATGTGTCCAGTTCTTGTGTTCCTGGCACCACAGAAACCGCCGTCTCCGATTAGCAGGCGTTTATGGCACACACCGTACTGGTCGTCGTGCAAATAGACCACCTTTGTGCAGCCTCCTGGCCACGGTAAAACGCGATAACGGACGTCCAGTTGTCTGTTGCAAGTACCTTGCGATTTCTCCCGCTTTCTGCTGTCTTTCTCGTCTCGCCTGTAGGACAATATACCGGTCGTCTGCCGCCGTGGTTGCTCGTGCACGACCACTGCTAAACTCTCGGACAGCTGTTCCTGTCGTTTGAAATACTCTCCAAGCTCGTGAAATGATGTTGTGAGCGATCCTGAACTCCTCGGCCACACTAGTCACACTTCCACCTTCTTCCAACTTCCCAATGATGCGATCTCGGGTAAAGTCTTCCAGATGTCGTCTACTGGATTGCCTGTTGGCCATATAACACGGTGAAAGCAACTCGTCGTTCAAACCGATGTACACCGTGCAATAGCTTTCACTGAATTGCTGAGCGTCCACCGCCCGTGTGCTTTATACCCTTCCGACACTCCCGCCCCCCCCCTACGTTATCCCGCATATATGCGCATGCCTTACCATACCGGACCCTAGTCTATCTTCTGAGTGGTCTTTCGGTCCGTTCTACCAGCTCGTTTTGCTGTCATGCTAATTTTTCTCTTCGTCCTTAATTTTTGCACACCAGTGTAAGATAAGCATCTATGCCCCCGGCGGGAAAACCATGCATTATTTTAAGAAGTAAATATTCCCAAAATTTTTATCGGAGTGAGTGGTATCGGCCAATGAACAAATGTTTTTCAATCGAAAAAACATTTGTTCGTTGCTGCAAATATATCAGAAGCGGAAATTGAGGCTTACGCATCCTAATGGCCAAACCATTTTTTTAGCAAAAATTTTAAACTGTGTGTAAAATATTTCCCATTGAGAACTGTATCCTTTTCAGAAAGAATTGTGTAAATCGGACTTTTAGAAGCAGGGATATCGGGGGAAACGCAATTTACCTTTACGCCCCCAACCGGAAAGTCTATGAATTACTTGAAAATTTTGAAATTACATGAAATCATGTCGAACCAGAAACACTATCCAACAAAGAAGGCATTTTTCAAATAGGGCCATTAGAAGCAGAGGTATTGACAAAAATACGATATACATCTACGCCCCCTGGCGAAGAAACCATGCAATATTTTAAGAAGAAAGTTTTTCGAAAGTTTTTGTTTATCGACGTGAGTTGCATCGATCTCCGAACGAATTTTTTCAATCGAGATTTTAATAGCTCTGATTTTGCTGAAAATACATGAGAAGCAGAAATTAACACTTACGCGTCCTGGTGTCCAAACCATTTTTTACCAAAAATTAGAAATTATACGCAAAAGATTTTCCATCAGGAGCTGTATCCGCTGCAGAATGAATGTTTCAAATCGGAGTTTTACAAGCAGAGATATTGAGGGAAACGCAATTTATTTTAACACCCCTATTGGAAAACCTATGCGTAATTTGAAAAAGTGACTATACCAAAAAATAGTCTTTGACATAAGTGAAGTCGAAATGAATTTTTTTTTTCAATCGGTTGTTTAGAAGCAGATATATGGATTAAAATGTATTCTGAATTCGATATCTTCTGCGTTTACCACCTCTACCGGCAAAATTGTGCTTCATAAAAAAAAAAGGAATGCAGGGATCATCATGTGGAGATTTCAAGCTTCCCAATGCAAAAAGAAATTTTCAAATCGGACTAATAGCTACAGAGATATGGTGTCGTCCACAGGCGGTCGGACGGTCGGACGGACAAACCGATAACATAAGCACGATCTTTTTTACAAAAGACGTGCTAAAAAAGTGCGGAAAAACTCGTAATTTTACATTACGCTAATTTTTAACGTAAGACAAACATACGTATGTAAATTCTTTGTTAGCTACCTTATGCCTATGTCTATTTTGACTATTGTATTTTTGTTATTCAAATTTCATTATAAAATCTAGGTTAAGAAGTTATGTACCATTTATAATATCAATTTATGAAGAAAACCTTAATTATTATACAAGGCATGTTCAAGAAACAATTTGTAAACATATATGTACCAACCTGAACTACATATGGCTATGGTCTTTTTCAAAGCAATGTCCTCCAGAGGCAATGCAGCTGTTCAAACGTCACTGTCACTCATTTAAAGACGTACTGGAAGCCATCTTTGTGCACCCCTTCCAGAGCCGCTTCTGAAGCTTTAACTACCTCTTCTGTTGACATAAACCGACATCCTCGCAAGTTCTTTTTGAGAGCTGGGAAGACAAAAAAAGTCACAATGTGCTAAATCTGGACTGTATGGATGGCGTGGAACCGTTCCAATAACTTTTTTCAACCAAGAAGGTAGTGACTTTCTGTGTCACCTGAGGATGAGCGTTATCATGGTGGAGTTTACAAATATTTTGGTGAACAACTAAAAGCTACTTACGGATATGTGCTACCAGTTTAGTAAAAACCGATGCGTAATAATCCACTTTAGCCGTAGTATTCGACGGCACGACATTCTGGTTCACCATTCTTTGGCTATCAAAGAAAATGATTACCATTTCCTTCCTGGCAAACTTTCACATCTTGCCATTTTTGCCTTTGGAGATGACAGAGTTTTCCATACAGAGCTCTGTTGTTTGCTCTCTCTATCGCAGTGATATCGTTCATGAATGAGACTCTGCCTGTAGGTTATTATACAACAAACCATGAACTCTGAAGTATGCATCGACGTTCTGGATAATTCTGTCCTACCTACAATGTGGAAGTATTATGGAAATGACTGTTGTCTCTTGCAACACGATCGAGTTCACTACCACACTACACGTCATGTGTAGGGCTTGTTTCTTGAAAATCAGGTGGAGTTTTTAGAGTGGTTTGCTCAGAGTCCTGATCTTAATCCCACACAACACCTCTGGTTTGAACGGGCGTTAAAAATACGAAATCGACTCCAACGACCGTCTTCGGTCGCCACTCTGGCAACAGCTTTGCAAGACGAATGACGAGCCATTCTTCTCCAGACATCTCGGACATTGGTTGATAGTGTGAACTTGGCATGTCGCCGTTGTCATACAAACAAAAGGTAACTAACTACTAATTATGATAATAAAGCCATTTGTCCAAAAACGTTAAGGTGTCCGAAAAGTTTGATAACATAGTGTATAAGATGTATGTAGGAGTATCAACTTGAAGTTTTGAATTGACGTCTTGGCTGCAACAGCTGTATTTGTTCGAGCTTTTCCATGTTTTAAAAGAACAGTTGTTGTGAATAATATTCTTTTAAAAATCTTCCTAATTCCAGTAGTAGTAGCCTCGTGCAGAGTACAATCACGCGAAGACACTACTGTCGACGCATGCATTAAAGTTAAAACTGAACTCAAGTGGCACAAACACTGACGTTTAATAATGTCAATGGAGGCACACGTATAATGTTAAAAATTTAAAAGCATTAAAAAACACTATAACTTTCTGATTTGCAACTAATCCATCACCAGGTGTAATACCACAGACGAGGTTCTAAAATTCAAGTCATTACATAGGTGGAAGGTAATCCACCACGCAACAGGACACAGAGAAGACCCAGAAGAATTACATTTAGGTCCACAATGGTCAAGCATCGCCATTTGGTGTATGTCTTAACATGTAGGGCCAAATCTGTTTCTAGACATACTTTGATAACCTTGGAAATCTCTTATAGACAGCACCAAATCCGGTATTTGGCCCTACATGTTAAGACACACATCAAATGGCGATGCTAGACCATTGTGGACCTAAATGCAGGCCTGTGTTGGATAGTATACGGTGGTATGCGCCATGCACCCTCTGGTTTTCAAGCAAATACCGTATACTCTCTGCTTTTTCTCAAAAACTACGCATACGCTTTGCTTTTCCTAGGAAACACATCTTGACATTTTCCTGTGGCTTCTCATTCATCAGACATCCCAGTCTTCGGACAACACCTAGGGCGTGAAACTGTCAATCATTCCCCACCCACAGGTGGTCAGTCTCAGAAGGAGGAAGGAGCAGGGGAAAACGAGCAAACATCTCGCTTGGGGCTACTGGTTCTTCAGTTTCTGGTAAACTTTCTCTTCACTTCAACTTGCTGCACTCGTCTGTATGTGGTCCCCAGCTCCCCAGCATTCTGGAGTTGTAATTCGACTCAAGACAAAAATATCCGAAGCTGTTTACGTGTCGCTGCTTTAATCACAGGTTAGAATTGTCTGTAAATCATGCCTATAATGTTCGTGGATTTAACCATTTTAACTCGTTCATGGACAAACTGTATTGTGCATATAGTCGATCGCCAAAAAACAGTCGGAATTTAGAGAACTTTTCCCGTGGATTGTGCTTACAGTTCATCAAAATAGGAAGAGTTTTAAGCGCATATTTGATTGCAAGCAGTTTTAAAACAATAAAAGCTATTTGGCACACACATGAAGCGTTCTATCACCATTTTATATACACCGCTGAAAAAGAGAGTGAATATTTGAACTTAAAAAACGACGAGATTATGGATAGAGTACGGTATAGAAAATTAAAAAAGAAAAAAATGTTAGATAGTAGAGCGGAACTGCACAGTTAGCTGGCCGCGCGCCGTAAAGCAGGAACAGAACTCACAGGGAACCGAACCAGGAAACACCCCCTCCACGCCTCATCCATCAACCCTGCAGCCTCCGTGGGCGATTAAAACATACATGAAACTGCAGCTCACCTCACGTAGAACTAAACTTGTAATTCCTTTCTTTTCACTTCAGCATATACCACTGTACCAATAATACAACCCATTATGCTTTAGCAATAGATATTCTATATCTCGCTATCTTATACTTCTTGCCGAAGTACAGAAAGAACTGTACGAAAGACGAAGCTGTCATTGCACGATACTAAAGAACTAGCGATGTATGCATATTCACGATATAAAAGTTTTAATATAATAAAAGATTATCATCATCATCATCATCATTGTCAACCATTATCAATCCACTGCTGGACGAAGTCCCTCCAAGCCTCTTCCACAAATGTCTTGTGCCAGTCTCTTGCATGTTACTACCGCATACTTTCGAATTTCATCCATCCATCTTCCATGTGGTCTTCTTCTCGGTCTTTTCCTATCCATTGGAACCCAATCTAAAATTTCGACTGTCCATTGATCGTCTGTCCTTCTGGCAGTATGTCCAGCCCATTGCCATTTCAGGGATGTTACTCTGATCATGATGTCTTCCAATCTTGTGATTTTCCTGATCCACGAGTTCCTCTTCTGATCTCTCCTGGTTACACCAAGCATGCACCTCTCCATGTGAGTTGTCTTCAGTCTTTGTATGTCTTTTTTAGTTAAGGTCCACGTCTCTGCGCCATACGTAAGCACTGGAAGGATGCATTGATCAAACACGTTTCTTTTAAGACATAATGGCATATTGCTCTTGAAAATTATGCTGTTTGAAGATTTGAATTAAAAATCAACATTGACTGGGTTGAAAAAAAAAATTGGAAAATCCAGATTTCGTCTTGGATTTGGGCCTCATGTTTGATATTCTAGAAGAATTATCTATGCTTTCTGCTGAACTCCAGTCTAAAAAAACAACCCTCCCTCGTGCTGAACAGTTAATAAAAGGACAATTAGGGTCATCGAGAGTTTTAAAGACACCCCGGGAGAAAAAACGCAGATAGCTGTAAAAGCAAAAGATAAGTTGCTGTTTAAACATATCACCTTGTCACATAATTCCAAAATCGCTCATATCAATCAAAAGCAGTTCATTCAAATTATTGTCGATAGAACGAAAGCCAGACTTTGTTTGGATGTTAATAAAGAAAATTGCTAAGTTCTGAAGGATATATCTGTACTTGATCCAGAAAATAAATACAGGCGATATTCGCCTTGGAGAGACAAAGGTAGAAAGGATCTGTAGACGTTTTAGTATAGATGAAATGTCGACTATTCCAGGCTTAAGAGACTTCAATGAAAACGCACAAGTTGTTCCAGAAATATTGAAGCCTCTTTTAAGAACAATTGAAATAATACCATGTTCCACGGCTTAGTTTAATGAACAACATAGTAACAAATTTGAGATCATCTTTAATGATTTCAAACGTCTCCAATCTAATATTTATAAATGCAAACGGGCCAACTACAGAACATTTCCAACCGGAAAAATTTGTAAGTTCTTGGTTGGCCAAAAACCATCGTTCTTCACTTGACAATAAATCAAGAGTATGTGTTTCAAAAAGAGACACAGGGACGGATATCTTTCGTCAAGCAGTTTGGAAAATATTTCAATCAAAACGACGGAGATAGGCTTTAAAATTTAGTAAAATAAAGCAAAATTACGTCCTACTTTATATGCGTTTAGATATTTTTCTTTTGACATTTCCTTTAATAAATTTCATTTTATCTCAGTGATAATATTAATATAGTGAGATTTTCAAATTTGAATATCACTGGATGCGAATCTGCATATTTTACTTTGCATAAGAATATTAATTTGTATATTTTGCAACAATTTTTCATCCCATTCCTTTTAAAGTATGGCGTATACCCTCAATTTTTATATTTTGCACCAATTTTTGTTTTTTGTACGACTACAGAACTGCTTAAATGTAATTCTTCGGAGTCTGCGCTGTCCCCTGTTGAGTGGTGGATTACCTTCCACCAATATAATGACTTGAACTTGAGAACCTCGTCTGTAGTGTTACATCTGATGATAGATTAGTTGTTAATCCGAAAGGTCTAGTGCTTTTAATGCTTTTAATTTTTTAACATTTTACGTGTATCTCTGTGACATTATTAAACATCATTTTTTGTGTCATTTGAGTTCACTTTAAATTTGAAATCGTGTTTCGACAGTAATGTCTTCGCTTGTAACTTTCCTAACGAGATATCACAAGTAACTAATGATAAAATAGAGAGTTTTGCGTGGACCCTCTTTGTCAAGATTTTCACAGTACAGCTCTGTGGATGTAATTTCAATATTTGCATTGCTAATGTGTGATGGTAATCTGCGGGAGTCATGATGACAAAAAGGTAGTTTAAAAGTGCCCAGGTAGTCTACACGTAGTCTCTCTGAGGAATATGCTAGCATCTTTGAGAAACGACGGAACTTTGTGTTGGAACCGAGTGTTACTGACGCTTAGAGACTAAGGCCTTTCCGTTAGGTAGTTAAATTTGCCGTCCGGATGTCCTTGAATAAATCATTATGACATCATTAATTCCTTGCGAGTGAAGTCGCAGTGGGTTACAGCACTAAATCAGCTGCATTATGTTTCAGAATACCTCACATACCTCTATGAAACATCCGATGTTTCCGTTACCAACGATGTCCTTGTGTCTAGAAAGAGAGTTCAGTCGATGCATGCGCTAATGTTACCCCGGCATGAAGACGAACAGCGAAACGTCTGCGGCATTATTTCGCCGCACGCACCCGGGAAAGTACACAATGCAGCCGATCCGTTTAAGACTCCAAGAGGTCAACAAGACACATTGTGCGAAATTTCTTAATTTTTCTAAATTTTCGTTTCCGGTTTCACCTTTGATTATTCTTGGGGTTTAAAGGGAACAGGAAGAAATATTTGGAAAAAGGGCCAATTTTAAACACAAATGGGTATTTCTAGTAAATGGCGGGGGCAGACTGAGAGAAAGGAAACATATTTTTTAATTAAAAAGGGTTTTATTTGTTAAACGGCCAAGCGAACAGAATTGCATTCTTTAAATCTAAAAGGCATTAGCTTTCAAAGAGCAGAGACTTTGAAACAGAAAACTAGGTTAAAGAGATTATCGTGCTAAAATAACTAATAGTTAAAGCTAATGCCGTTTCATACACGATTAAAATAATTTTAATGTTGTAAACACACTAGTTAAAATACATAAGACCTTTCCAGTTGTCTTCTAACTCATCTTCAGATTTAAGAACAATGCACATATGCCGGACAAGAGCATATATTATATACTGGTGGTGTATGCTAGATGTCATGAAGTGACGTAACTAAATGGTAAAGCGCGTGTCCAATGAAATTCACGAAATCGTCAATGGGACGATGGAATAAGTTCCGTCTCATTTTGTCTATCCTTGTCGAAAAAATGTTTCCACGGTAGAAGAAGTACGCATGGGTAATCCTCGTTACAACATCTCTAGTCCATTTTGTATATTAACAAATTTTCAGTCAAAGGATTGTGACGTGCCTGCCCCGCAAGACGCACACGACATAAAGGCAGATAGCAGCGAGAACGAATGTCTGCGTAGCTCAGTTGGTAGAGCGACTTGTTCCGGAATAAGAGGACTCGGGTTCGATCCCCAGCATGGATCAAAATGACGGAGAAATTTACTTCGTTATAGGATCGTTATTTTGGGGTGCTAAGTATCGTCACCTCGGTCCAAAGTTGTTGATGGATACCACGCAAGTTCTTGAAAGAGAAGTTGATGATGAGCACATTTTGATGCTATATTTATGCTCCGATATTCAACACTTAAGTTTACATGAGGTGGAACCCACATACATCCTGTTGTTTAGTGATAGGGACCTAATACTGAATGAAACTCGACACGGAGTGTTATGCTATTGCCTTGAGAGCTACGGAAGATGACGAAAACGACAGGATCTGTTTTGGTTCCACCTCTCGTACACTTAAGTGCCGAATATCGGAGCATAAATATAGCATCAAAACATGCTCATCATTAACTTCTCTTTCACGAACATGCGTTGTATCATCCATCAACAACTTTGGACCGAGGTGGCGATATTTATCACCCCAAAATTACGATCCCTCCTGCTTTTAACTGAAAGTTTGTTAATATACAAAATGGACCAGAGATATTGTAACGGAGATTATCCATGCGTAATTCCTTTGCCGTGGAGACATTTAATTGAAAAGGTTACCAGACCTGAGACGGTCTAAGCCCGAGCCCGAAAGCTCGAAGCAGAGCTCGGGCCCGAATAGGGCTCGTGCTGTAGAATATTTACTGCTGTTCGGGCACGGGCAGGCTCGGGCTCTTAGAGAGAAGGAGAGCAAGAGAATTGTTTTTACATATAAATGTGATTTTATATGATTTAGCAAATGAGACAATTTATATCAATAGTTGGTAAAGAGAATTCTTCGGCAACTGTTTTTGGTTGGGGAGCAGACATTCGAGATGGCTGTTTATTCCGGGCGTGGGTAGAAAATGCCATAGGCCGCGCATTACTGTTTTTCTGCAGAGAAGAAAAAGCTTTTTAAAGAACTACAGGTATTAGATAGTTGATATCATGCCGACGATGATTTACCCCCTATCTTCACGCAAAAGCTCCCTGCTAATTCTACATATTTAGCAACGTACATATTGCAGCGCATTATGGCACGATAATATTAGCATTATTTGAGCAACATACAATTGCAGCACCGCCCAATCATTTTGAATACCCGGCCGCCAAAAGTACTTCAGGTGGAAACGAACTGTGAAAAAAATCTTACAGTTACACTGTAAATATAGGTAGAGGTCCCTTCTCCACTCCCCATTTGAGAAATACATTCGTTAATTGCAGGAGGAGGAGAGAGTGGAAGGATGGAAAAGATGTTTTTTATTAATGGTTGAACGGGTTAGCCAGTTTTCGAGCTCGCTCGGGCCCGGGCTCTACCTTGCGATATACAATTCGGGCTCGGGTGTGCTCGGGCTGATTTACCACGGGCTCGGGTGTGCTCGGGCTGATTTACCACGGGCTCGGGTGTGCTCGGGCTGATTTACCACGGGCTCGGGCTCCGAAAATTGAACCTGAACTCAGATCTAAAGGATACCCGAACTCAGCTCTAAAGGATACCCAAACTGAGACTGAACTTATTCCATCGTCCCATTGACGATTTCGTGACTTTCATTGGACACGCGCTATACCATATAGTTACGTCACTTCATGATATCTAACGTATATCGCCAGTACATAATCTATGCTCTTGTCCGGTTTATGTGCAATGGTCTTACATCTGAAGATGAGTCAGAAGATAACTCGAAAGGTTTTATGTATTTTAACTAGTGTGTTTTTAACATTAAAACTATTTTAATCGTGTATCAGACGGCATTAGTTTTACTATTAACAGAAAACTAAATTTAGAAAAATATGTTTTTAGCTTAAAAGGGCTTAGTATTAAATGACAGACCACAGACTAAATAATAAAAACAGACCTTTTAATTGAAAATGGCATTATATATTTAACGGCATATCTGGTTTTGAAGCAGAAAAAATAGTAATTTGAGTACTGAGCTCTTTAACTCAAAAGAGCAATAGTTCTTAATGGGCAAGGCGCAGACTTTGAAAGACAGATCAGTGCGTTTTAATTCAAAATTATATTAGGTATTTATTTAAACTTATTTACTAAGCTAGAGGTCATAAATATGCAAATGCCAAGTGTAACACAAGAGGCCGCCCCGGTGGCGTAGTGGTCTAAGGGCTAGCTCATGACCATTCGTCCGAGAAGGGTTCGAGTTCGAATCCCGTTGAGGCATGAATGTTGTGTTTGTCTTATGGCATTGGTTCTCTCCCTTCCCTTTAACCGGTGACCCTAAATTAGGGTCACCGGGTGACTGCTTATAGCCAATTTAGCTGCGCATGGTGGTCGTTACCCCTTCAATCATACCCCCCCCCCCAAAAAAAAAAAAAACCACAATAGCCCTCAATGCGGGTTACTTTATAAGTGAAATTATGGTGTGTGCATCATTTTTGATTGAGAGCCAACAGAACGAGTATTTTTCAAACCTATGGGTAAGCAGGTCTGGTAAATTGGACCCAGCGGGAGGTGAGGCGCAATATTCTAAGCAACGGAGTGGACAGTATGCACAGACCTAAAGCAAAACTCGGAATGAACTATGACTGTGATAATTCTTTTTCAGACGATGTTGGGCACTAAATAGCCAAACAATTGATTCGACTCTTAGATATTTGTAACTGATACAAATTATTACGTCGAAATTCAGCGCAAAGTTTATGAAATATAAACATTCGTATTATTTTAAAGGGTGTTTCTAAAATGTTTTGACAAACTTTAGGAACTTGTTCTAACACAGATTTTGTTAAAAATTAAGTATAGACATTGGGTTTGAAATGCTCTCCTAAAGAAGTCGCCTAAGTAGACAAATGAGGCTCGGACGAACAGAAATCCACGAAATGGACCCCAAAATCCCACTACCGCACGGGATGGGTGATATCTCTACCGTGTGGCAGTGCCAAATCGCACAGCGATATCCAGGGTTTTAGCGCAGCCGTGGAATACTGTCACAGGTGTGTTTTATTCCCTCCACCACAGTTTGACGTCGTCTGTTTAACAGAGGATTGGTCGCTGGTATCCCATTTCTGCGTATTCCATTTACCCTCAAACCACAAACGCCGCACGCTGTAATGGGATCTCCAACACAGACATCGGGACGCTGATTGGCAATAGGTCGTGTTTTCTGACGAGTCGCGATGCAGCTTGGTTGAATATGATGGTCGCATGCGTGTCAGGACACATCGTGTTGAACGCCACCTTATAGCGCCATATCGGCCCAACGGCAAGCTTCATAGCTTGGGGTGCCATTGGGTTCAATAAGCTATCACGCCTGATACGAATTGAAGGAACCCTGAACAGCCAGCTATACATCCGGGGTGTCTTAAGGAAAGAGGTGGCACGCTTTCTTCAGAGTTCTTCTGGCGCTATATTCTAGCAGGACAATACTCGTACATGTGTTACCCGGAATGTCTAAGATTTCTTCCATGCATGGCAGATACTGTATAAGTCCATGGCCTGCACGTTCACCTGTTATGTCCACGATCGAACATTTCTGGGAAATGGTAGCTAAGCGACTGGTCCATCATGTGTATCCGCGAGTCACCACAAATGAACTCTGCTCTCGCATAGGAACAGCCTGGCAGGGTTTTCGCCTTCACGGTATCTAAAAGCTCTTCCATTCAAATGCCACGCCGTGTAAAGGCTGTTATTGTTGACCGAGGTGGCTTCACACAATACTGAGTTTTGAAGCGAAAAAATCTAGTATAGCTCTACAAATTTGATCAGTTATCTCCTATAAAATGAGAATCTGTGAAATAAATATTTGAATAGTGCGATTCCTTTTTTTGCTGTCGTAATTTTCAGAAACAATAGTGTATATGAAAGGGATGGTACGTCCATTTGAGATATAAAAATATACAGGATCTAACATATTAAATAACAAGGAACTGTACACCAACGATACCTAAAATACACTGGTGTGCAAAAATTAAGGACGAAGAGGAGAAATTAGCATAACAGCGGAACAAGCAGGCAGAACGGAACGAAAAACCACTCAGGAGATTAACTAGGGTCCGGTACGGTAGGACATGCGCATATATGCAGCATGACGTGGGGATGGGGGGTGAGGGGGAGTGTCGGAGGGGTACAAAGCACACGGGCGGTGTACGCTCAGCAATTCAGTGAAAGTTATTGCACGGTGTGCATCGGTTTGAACGCCGTCGAGTTGCTGCCACCGTGTGATATGGTCGACAGGCAATCTAGTAGACGACATCTGGATGACTTTACCCGAGGTCGCGTCATTGGGAAGTTGTAAGAAGTTCGAAGTGTGACTGGTGTGGCCGAGGAGTTGGGGATCGATCAGAGCATCGCTTCACGAGCTTGGAGATCATTTCAAAAGGCAGGAACAGCTGTCCGAGAGTTTAGCAGTGGTGGTCCACAAACACCACGGCGGCGGACGCCCGGTATATTGCCCTACAGGCGAAAAGAGACAGACTGCAGACAACGGGAGAAATCGCAAGGCACATGCAACAGACAACTGGACGTCTGATGTCGCGTTTTACCGCAGCCAGGAGTCTGCACAAAGGTGATCTATTTGCACGACGACCAGTACGGTGTGAGCCATTAACGACTGCTCATCGGGTACAGCAGTTTCTGTGCTGCCAGGAACACAAGAACTGGGCACATCAGCAAATGGGTCGAGTTCTCTTCACGCATGAGAGCCGATTTAGTCTGACGAGCTATTCTGGACGTATACACATCTGGAGAGAGCAGGGAACACGCAATCATACCCCCAACATCATCGAAAATGACCGGTTTGGCAGTGGCGGAGTTCTCGTTTGGGGCGGTATCATGCTTGGTAGCCGTACTGAACTCCACATCTTCCAAGGAGGTTCAGTCACTGGTGTCCGCTATTCTACCGAGGTTTCCCTGCCTCGCGTGCGTCTGTTTAGTGGTGCTGTGGGTCCTGAGTTCCTCTTGATGGACGATAACGATACACCTCATCATACAGTGGCTGTCGCAGAGCTGTTGGGGAGTAAAGATATTAAACACATGGATTGGCCCGCAAGGTCTCTGGACCTAAATCCAATCGAACACGTGTGAGACCTTTTCGGGAGACGCTTGGCAGCACGTCACCAGCTGCCAGCAACGATTCCGCAGCTGCGATAGGCGCTACAAGAAGAATGGGCCACGAGGCCTCAACAGCACCGTGACAACCTCGTCCTCAGCATGTAGATACCTTGTAAATCCTGCAACGTAGTCAGGGGTGATCATATCCCCTACTAAAGACTGGTGGATCTTCTTGGCAGCCGCCTGTCCCATGGACGTTTCTGACTTCTGTCCAGTTGTGCTCGAAGCTACCTTTTCAATAAAGTGCCTTTGTATCCTTTGGATTCCTTGTTTGGACGGTTTTGCTCACTTGTCCCATATTCTTACATCTTGGGGATCTTATGGTATGATTTCAGTCGATGTGGAGCACTTCTGCATGACGTTACATTCGAAAAACTGTCTCGTCCTTATTTTTGGCGCGCCAGTGTAGTATAACTACACTGTTAAAAATTTCACAGTTAGATTACGGGCAATGGCCGGCAACTGGGGGCCCGGCCGTTGCCCATAAAACTACTGCTTGGCCCATTTTTGTGAAAGCCCATGAAATTACGGCCTGAACCCTAAATACTAAGCCCATAATCTGAAGAGCAACGCCCACAAAAAAATAAATTTGACCGTATTGAGCTACGCCATAATTTGAAGGTCATTGCCCATAAAAAAATAAGTTTGACCGTATTGAGCTACGCCATAATTTGAAGGGAATTGCCCATAAAAAATAAGTTTGACCGTATTGAGCTACGCCATAATTTGAAGGGCTATACCCGAAAAAATAAGTTTGACCGTATTAACTTAAGCTGTAATTTGAAATGCAATCCCTGTAAATATGAAGTTTGGCCATATTCGGTTAAGCCTCACGGCAAGTAGTCACCGACTTTTACATAAATGCATTTTTTGTGGAAGAGTGTGCAAGTAAATGCATGTTTTTTGTGGAAGAGTGTGCAAGTAAATGCATGTTTTTTGTGGAAGAGTGTGTGAGTGTGAAATTGTTGGATACTTACATTATAACTGAATCAATTCAGTTCTAAATGTGAGTAATGATATTTTCATATCTTAAAATCAGGTTTATTACAATATGATAAATAATGACATCAGTTACACACAGATTTGTTTAACATTAGGCTTTACGAACTCTGTACACACAGTTGGTTGAACAATACTTACGTTTCTTTTAGACATGTTTTAATTGGAGAATTATTTCTAAAGCACAGTTGGTTGAACAATACTTAGTTTCTTTTAGACATTTTAATTTGCACATACGTACTTATGTAGTATTTGCATGAATGAATACAAAGGGCAGTTATGTAGTAAAGATATGTACAGGCATATTCTTGTATTTATATGTTATATCAATGACAAACAGAACTACGAACTGGCATCCGAGTACATTGCGTCTATAAGGGTATTCAATCCACAATGGTGTCAAAGTTGGTTTTTCATGTAGGTTTTGGCTAGTATTACATTTGACATAGGGTTGAATCATGCTTTTTTTGTTTTCACATTCACTGCCTTGTGTGCTGGTTCATTTTACATTCTATTGAGCACTGTGTTGCCAGTGTTCCCAGAACTTTTACTGTCTTGTTTCCTATCTCCAATTTTTGGATATTTACCTACTTTTCACATGTTTAGTAAAATTATGTCAAAAACTGGAAGTACTGCTTTTGAAAGATCACATTGCTTCCCCATAATTAAGGTATCAGAAAGAAATGAAAAAAAATACTTGAATGGAAATGAGAGCTTTTGAACTTGATAGGGCATAATTTCAAATCTCAGACCCCCCACCCAAAAGAAGAAACACTTGTTTAGACCCTGATTCTAACTGAGTCATTGTAGAACATTAATGCATATCAATATTTCTAAAATATTAAATTTTCCTGTTTGGAATGTTTTAGAAATGACTTCAGTGACTAAACCTGTTCTTTCATTGTTGTGTTGCCACAAGGAAACCATTTTGGAGCACAAATTTTTTTTTTTGGAAAACTATTAAATAGTTGTATTTATATCTTGGCAATACCTGAAGATACTGAAACAATTTTTATTGATGTGCAAATCAGGTGTTTAGTGACAAAGGAAAAGAACACGGCAGAATCTTTAAATTTCTCAAAAAACAATTTCATCACATCATTTTGTACCAATTTCAGCACTATCATCTTAAAACATGAAATACATGCTTTGCATATTGAACATTTTGAATAGACCTTTAAAATAGGAATTACAAAACGTGTAAACAAATTTTCATATTTTTTAACTCAAAAAAAAAAGTGGCTTCTGATTTATCTTAAAATATAAATTTTCCTGGGCATCCAGGTTTTACTACCTGGGTAGGTAAATAATTTATGTATATACCCAGCTGCGCATGTAACATTTCAGATATTTTCCAAGCCCTGCTTAAAGTGACACAGGTGAGAGATTTCACTCGCAGAAATTTAGAATGAAATCAATTCTTTTTTACATTTAACTTGAATTACTACATTTGCAAAGCAAAGAAACTGTTCATGATATATTTTCACTGTCATTTTCTTGGCCAGCATTTACCAGATTCAGTAAAAAAAGAATAACCGTCGAAACTCGTTATAATGAAATTCAAGGGGGACAAAAAAAATTGTAGCAACGTATTGTTCTTAAAACATTACAAATTTTTCATTAAAAAGTTAGTATGTACTACAGAAATTTTCCTTACGCATAAGATTGCAATGCTGTAAAAGTGAAATAGTGCCCACAGAGACAAGCAAAGGTAATTTTTTTGTAATGGGAAGTTTTTGCTAAAGTAGTAATAATGAAATATATAAGCTTTAATTAATATGTATGTATGAAATTATGTACTGTATATATTTTTACTTATACATATCAGGGTTTGAAAAATACCATGCCTTAGTCGTGTGAATCATTGACCTGGGCAGGTAAATAAATAATCTAGTTGCCCTAGCTGCCAGACTGGGCAATTAAATCTAAAAATGAAGTTCAGAATATAATTTTCTACTACAAGAAAAAAGACAGTCATCGCATGTCATGTTGCTTTTCACTGCTAATCACTGGAAGTTGTATTATTGTTACGCAGTGCCAAGGACAGAAGAATATCACTTCTTTAATTATATTATGCTTTAGGTCCATAAATTGGAAGCATATGTAATTTTGCTCCAAATGTTTAAAGTCAGCGACTGAATGCATGCCTCTGATGGAACTAGCCTCTTGTGTTTATTGACAAAGGGTTAAAACTTCATATTTTTCATATTTTAATGTATTTCATATTTTTTCAGATATTTCATATTTTAAACGTGTTTTAAAGATTTTTATTGTAATATGGACCTGTGAGTCTGACACTGTGAAGAGAAGCTGCGATAGGAATAATGCATCGCTCCAGTGAAGATGTGAAGCTTTGGTCCGTTAAAAGGAAGGTTTGTTGCTGTGTGGAAATGACGGGTACAAGAGAAAGAGGACTTACGTTATTGGCAGAAGAGCAATAAATGTTGTAGTGATACGCTACAGAAAATAGGTCCACAGCAGCCACCCTTTCTTTTGTTGTATCCTGTACGCTGTTGGCAGGAAAAACCGGATAAAACCTCTTCGATTTGCAAAAGATACATATGAGTAAGATAGAAACTCGCGTGCGAACAAGCTATTAACAGATGAACCAAAAGTGCAGAGACACAGCAAATCTGTTCAAACCAAAACAGAAATTTATAGTTCCCCAGTTTTCTGTACAACATAGAAAAGCATATTAGTACTTTAGGTAAATGTGTACTTCAGCGTCCTAAACTATTTCGTTGGAAAAATTTAACTGTGGGTGAAAAGTTCGATGCACACATTTTTTTAAACATGCAAAATAATAGGGAAAGGTGAAAAATTATATTTTTAAATAAAAAGGAAATAATTTTTCTGAAGTATTAACTTGCGAGTACGATGGTTTGTAGAAGGTGGTGCGGGAGGCTGAAGCGATGCTAACGGCCACCACGTGAAGGTGCTGTGCGACGGAGCGAAGTACGAGTTGGTAGCAAATGCGTGGAAGAATACGACAGCAGTAGGGTATATTTTTCGGAAGAGTATCGTGTAATTGTGCGCAGAAGTAGTTCAAACCTGTTTTATTCATTTTTGAGAACGATATGTGCAGAATGTCGTTATTAGTGGTTTCACAGTGTCTCCGAATGGAAAGAAATTAAGGAATGTAAAATAATTTATGTACGACAGAAGTTTTGAGGAAGACGTTTTGGTTCCGGTTGAACCCAAAGTTTTAGTTTTGGTTTGGAAGATGTGCACAGGTAGGTGATTTCTTCAAGCACTTCATTTGCAGTTCTGCTGTTATTCAGTACATCGTAGCTCACATTTTTTTCCTCGTGACATGGATATTTTTCAAAATAAGCAATTTTCTTCAATTCATATATCGCACTATGGCAGGGAGACAGCTTCTTGTATTGTGGCGGATAATGAAATTTTAAGCCCTGACGAAATCCGAAATGACTGACGATTTTGTACTTCCGCTTTCTCAAAATTACCCTTAAAAAAAACAAAAACTTACAATGCTGCACAAATTCAACCTCTTTCTTTTCTGCGTATGCCTACAAGACTTTTCGATGACTACGTACTGCTAAACCGCTTCCTTCTTAATTCTTCCGCCCGTTACTTGCCCTTCTCAACGAAGCTTCCATTCACCGGACTCCACCTTGATGCCGTTGCCGCTCTCTCGTCCTATGCCTATACCGCACGTACTCTTCCAAACCATCGCACTCTCAGGTAAATACTTTGGAAAACTTATTTCCTTTTATCTAAAAATACTATATTTTTGCACCTTTTCGCATTATTTTGCATGCTTAAAATATTGTATGTCACACTTTTCCCACACAGTTACATTTTTCCCACGAAATAATTTAGACGCTAAAGTACACATTTATCAAACTATCTATTTCGGATCAGGGAATCATATGCGAAAGAATGAAAAATTTCACGTCTGCTTTAAAAACAATTACAAAACATGAACAAACTATATTGTGTAGCATATGAGTATAAAATGTTTCACTCTCCTGGCAAGAAGGTACTTGCTTGGACTTGTAGTCATCCGCACGTGAATTGCACGGCGAAGCGGATCTTCCTTTCAACAAAGCAAATCTTCACATCGTTGCCGTAGTGATGTGTTAGGCCTACCACAGCGTCGCACTCGCAAGTCAATATTACAAGTTTCCGACAAAATAATTTAGGACGCTAATCTACACATTTACCGAATAATCTGCCAATGATGAAGATTGGAGTGCCATTTCAGGTGGATTCAGTAGTTTTAAAGAGTTTGTAGAAATCAATGAAAATGCATTATTGGGGAATTGAGGGATATTCAAGAAATAGCCAATGAAATTCAGGATGATGATGAAGAGACATAACGAAGAATTAACAAAAGACCCCCAGACTGTCACGAAAGCAGTGTAGAAGCTTTGGAAACACTGTCACTACATACAACTCACCGATACATCTAATTGCCACACATTCCTGTTTAAACAAACTTGAAAAAGCTGTTTTCAATGAGAGGCAACAGCAGAAACAGTCTTCAATTTTACATAACTTTAAAAAGCCATAAATATAAAAAAGGAATGTAATTAAAATTTTGAGATCAAGTAATTTACATTTTTGAGTAATCTAAGCTTTAAAGTGTTAAATTTAACTAAGTAAATTCAATCATTGATATTTTTCTTATTTTGCATGTTATTCTCATGTTAATTACTTTTTAAACTTAATTTTGGCTGGAATTGCACTAACTTTTACTTATGCTGCGCTCTTATTTATGCGTGCTTTGGTTTGCGCTGACATATATGTGAAATATTACTGTATACATGTGATGATGAGGTGATTATAGATATAATTAAAAAATATATATTTTTTGGCTCTTCTGGTTTCCAATTAAATTTATGTAATTTATGTGTTGAGTGGTAAAAAAGCTGTTTTCAATGAGAGGCATATGGGGTTTGTATATATGCAGATTTCCATTGTTTGCTTCTTCCTGCTGAAAACTAAGCTAGGGATGCCTATGAGTTAACTGAATATACCATAGTCACAAAATGATTGATAATTATATACTAAGGAATGTGAGTGAAATGGTATTCCTAAAAGCAATCAAAACCATGTAGCAGTCAGGGAGAATCACAAATGTGTTTCCTGAACGAAAATGTGACATTTCATCACATGAAACTTTTTTCCCACCTCTAAATTGAGGCCATTGGTTCTAGGGAAGGAGAAAGCCAAAGCTGTTATGTTATGTAAAAAACAGGTTTCTTTTTTAAAGGTTTTAACGGCTAATGTGAGGAACTAAATGGGATATAAGCAGTCCCCGTCCCTAATTTAAGAGTCACTGGTTCCAGGGAAGAGAGAACGCCAGTGCTGTAAGACAAACACAACATCCATGCCATACCGGGATTCAAACCCGGACCCACTTGGACAAACAATCATAAGATGGTGCTTAGACCACTGCACCACCAGGGTGGCAAAACTAATGCCTCATATGGGACTCAAACCATATGTTAAATTGTGACTGCTAGCCAAAAACCTTGATGTACAACCAACTCTGATACCAGAACGGCTTGAACATCCTCTAGACCAATAGTTCTCAAAGTGGGTTTCACTAAAATAATAGGGGGGGCATATGCGGATTTGTTAGCAACCATACCGAGTCACATAGTGAACCAATTTTCAAAACAAAATTAATCTAAATTTATGGCTAGTGCTGGTAGGATGTGTGGTGAAGTTTAGCATATTTAGCTGAAATTTCTGAAAAATGAACTAGTGGAACTTCTCATTACAGGGTCAAAACAATCTGTTCAATGTTGAAAAAACAAAACACAAGCAATGACCAAAAAACTTTATGAGAAAACCAAATTACAGGGAACAGCTCTGACCAATTTTCATAACTGAATTCATTATCATCGGAAAATGAGCAAACAATTGGAAACTTGATGTTAAACAGCTAATAATCGTCCATCTCTGCACTCTCCAAACATTTACAAGGCAGTATTTCCCATTCCCACTGAATGAACTAGTTACTCATTCACATACAATGCAGAAATGTGTAATCTTCTATTGCCAAATAAAAAACTTATGAGACATCTTTTAACTCTGGTTGGTTTGAAAAGCATTTGTTCTTTGAAATCACTGACTAGTTTTTTTTTTTTTTTTTTTTTTATTGGAGGCTTAACGATCACCGTGAGCAACTCAATGGGCTATAAGCAGTCGCCCGTCCCTAATTTAGGGTCACTGGTTCCAGGGAAGGGAGAGAGCCAGTGCCGTAAGACAAACACAACATCCATGCCGGACCGGGATTTGAACCCGGACCCCTTACGAACGAATGATCAGAGGCCAGCGCCTTAGACCACTGCGCCACCGGGGCGGCGACTAGTTTTTGGATTCCAATGGAAAAATAATTTCCAAAATTGTCGAGCACTGCCTTAAGTATTTGTTGCCTTTTACAACTACATATTTATGTGAAACTAGTGTTTTATCCTTAACCACCATAAAAACTAAATATTGAAATAAGCTGGATGTTGAAGATAACTTGTTTGTACATAAGCAAGAAAACTCAAAATGTTGATGAACTTTGCAAGAGTAAATGAGCTCATACATCTTACTGATACTAAACAAATGACTTGACCAGTTTTATTTGATTTTTTTAGCCATTTGTGCAATTTCTGTGACATCAGTGTATGTAATTTTAGCAAATATACGTGGGTATTTGTATTTTTTATATATTTTATACCCACATAAACACACTGGAATAAACTTTTCATTAAAGAATATGCCTGTACATATCTGTACTCCATAGCTAATCTTTGTATTCATTGGTGCAAATATAATACTTCACAAGTTCTTAAGTACATGAGCAAATGAAAAGGAGTCTTAAAAAAAACCCAAAGTATTGTTCAGCCAGTTTGTGCTTTAGAAATAATTCTGTCTAAATTCAGGAGTTGAACACTATGCCGTAAAAAAAAAAAAAAAAGCACAAAACGATAAGACAATATTTATGCGTGTTATATTGCAAAATGGAATTCATTTCAGACTACAAACATACGAAGAATGCTGCCGTAATTCCCAAATCAGCATGTACAGATCGAATTTATTCGACATCCTAGTCAACGCTAGGTATAAACCTGGCGAAAAAGACTTGCACAGAAAGTAAAGCACTGTATCATATTGATAGTAAAACATATATGGATGTGAGAGTTATGTCCCTACCCCAGTCAAATGAAATCTTAGCTACTACATAGATTTTCCTGCGTGACAATGCTTTAACCACCCTCGTTTGGTGGTGAAACTTTTAAAATTATATATATATATATATATATATATATATATATATATATATATATATATATATATACGTACACAGTTCGTGAGCTTAATATCAAACAAAAATGTGTGTAATTGATTTCGTTACTTTTACATATCATAATAAACTTAATTTTAAAAAGTGTCTACTCACATGTTTTCATGGCGTCTTTCCTGCACATGTTCGTGACTTCGCGTTCGTCAGTTAGGGATGGGCGATATTTATCAATATCTCGAAATATCGATATTTTTGTCCGATATTTCGATATATAGTATTGATATCCAAGTTACGATATATCAGAAAATCACTATATCGGTGCGATATTCAATATATTAGCCCATGGCTGATGTGATTTAACTTGTGGAATGAAATCTGTGTTCTTTCCTCTGGCATGTCACGAAAATTATGTTGCTTGAGGACTATCAAACTGCGATCTCATTATCGAGATTCACATGATATTATGTCACCTTCCGATTTCTAGAACTTTACAAGGAAAAATATCTGCTGTGTTGAAAACCTCGATGGTTGAAAATTTTAACTATTAGTTGACAGTAGGCACCCAGAAAACAAATTTAAGGAACGGTTGATAGCAGATTGTTCTTTTGCCTATGAGTATTATGTTTGAAGTAAACTGGCACTTTGACCAAAATTAAATACATACCAATGACACACAATTTGAAGTGAAGCATTTTTTTTTTTTTTTTGTTAGTGATAAAGTATGTAGATCTTAACAGCTGGGTAAGGAAATGCAAAACAGCTTTTCGAGAGTTTTCTTGATGTCTTACAAGTTATGTAGTATAAAGTTTGTTGTAATTCAGGCTATGTATATATCAGACGTAATTTTTTTTATCATCCTTTGACAATTATCTTGTTAATACATAGTGAAACTTCCTGAAGTAATTATATAATCTGGTAAAAATATGAGCATAACAACTTTCGTCTTGATCTGCTGATTTTCCCACACTTACAGCATGTTATTTCCTCTGATTGTCCATTCGTTTTTATGTTATCTAGGAGAGACAGGCTTTCATACATTAATTAGTAAATATATACTTGATGAATTTGGATTATGATATTTTTTTTATGTTTTTCATACATTAATTAGTATGGCTTTCATTAATTAATTAGTAAATATATATACTTGATTAATTTGGATTACGATATTTTTTATGTTTTTATTTTTATAATCATATTTTAATGGAGGACTAATAATCGTTAGCATTTTTTTAAATATCTTTCTGGAAAAATAATTGCTTTCTATGAAAAGGCCATCACAAATTATTCGTACTCTAATTACTGTTTTTAACAAAAATGTCACTTGTAAACATATTATAAGCACTTTAATTTTTTTGCTTATGCCATGGGAACTATTTTTGCTTACACCATAGAAGTAATTATATCTGTATACTCCATTAACATTGTGTTCTGTCTTAAACGATAAAAAAATAGCAAACATTGTTCACACCTTCTGAAAAATATAAATGTATACAAAATGCTATAAAAATTACAATAACAACGTTTTTTTTAAGATTTTTTTCCATAACATTTCCTTGCAAGCTGATATAATGTTTTTAACTTTGACATTTGCATCCCAATAAAAATAGTTATTCTTTCTATAATTCAGTTATTCCCATGTTAATTGATGGTTAAGATTCCAGTCTGCTGGGATTAATAAGTACTTTTGTTTTTTTTGTCATTTATGCCATACTGAAGCTTCAACTTACCTTTTCTCGAAATGTTGGAAATACATATTTCTCATAATCTCACATGGATGAAAAACTCATGAAAACATTCCTTTGCAACTGGGATTTTTGGAAACTTCTTGGCAGAAACCATATCCCTGCTCGTCGAGCAATGCCCACACATGAAACAAGAAAATCACCTTTTATGTTTTGGAAAGTATATTCAGCATTTCTGCAGATTACAAGCTCACTTCTGTTGCATGATTTTTTTATTTATTTTTGCATCAAAACTTTCTTCTATATATTTTTTTTTATTTTAGGATCTGAAAAACAATATTTTATGTGTTTTTCATATCACTAAAAATACAGCTTGAGAGCTGCAATCTTGCATAAAGATAGTTTTAAGCTATAAAATGTAATAATAAAGGACAAATAAAATTGCTCCCTTTTAGCAGGAGAAAGCAGCTCTTAAAAAAAAAAATTCAGCTGATGTTTCTAAGACGTTATCTGAGAAAACTGGTAGGATATTTATTCCCCACATTCACTGCCAAGCGTGTGTATTATAATTAGTTATTACTTATTACCAAAACAATTTTTTAAGGTAAAGAATATTTTTATGTCTTAAGAGACACATATGGTTGAGTCGTCATTAGACTATGTAAATGCTATCTGTGGAGAGTAGTTACTCAATTATGTTTGCTCATGCTGATGAAACAATCCTGTTGGCAGAGAGCAAAAGTGAGTTGCAGCGTATGTTGTCCCACATGTATGAAGTTTGTATGAATTTCAAACTTAGTATATGAAAGGAAAAACCCAAAGTTATGTTTTTGACAGATGAATTGTTAGTATTAAATCAAACAGATCAGTCTAAATGGCAAAGAGATTGATCAGGTAAATCAATTTACATATTTAGGAAGCATGTTTGACAGAGAAAACAAATTAGGTGGTGAAATTAGTAGGCTAGTAAATTCATCTTTGAAAGTCACAGCTACTTCAGGAGGATTTTGAATAAATGATGAATGATAGGTTCTCAAAAAGGTCCCTAATAGTTGTGTGTGAAAAAGTACAGTAATTGTTCCTACTCTGATGTGCAGCAGTGAAGGTGGAGTACTGCAGATGAAACATAGGAGTGATTTGCGAGCTGTAGAGATGTGTTACTTATGGGGGTGGGGGCAAGATATGTTTTGATCATGTGAGGAATGAAGAGGTTTTGTAGATGAGTAGTGTGAAGCAAAATATTGTTTGTAAGGTGGGGACAAATATTCTTGGGTGGTTTGGAGAACGAGTGGTGAGATGATTACTTGGAGAATTTATTCTGCACAAGTGACAGGAAGAAAATGTAGAAGATCAAGGGAGGACCAGATTCAGGAATTCCTGCATGAGAAAAAGAGAATAAATGTGAAGTACAAATGGTCTTGTGTGTGATGGATGTCAGTGAAGCTCAAGTTGTGAGCTGAGATCACTGTAAATGCAGATGTTTGATACATCAAGAGTAAATAAAATGTATGTCCATCAGTTTTAAACTTTAATCCAGCAGATAAGCTCTCATCAAGAAACTAACCTATGATCTTAGAGAACAGCTTAGTGATATATATGTATGTAAAGAGAAAATCCCTCATCTACAGCAAGTTGAATATAACTAGAGGTGAGGAATCAGTACTTATTTTTGTGTTGTTTTAGTGTTAATAAGTGAAACATTAAATGCTATATCCCATTTGAGTTCAAAACTGTAAAAAAATTTTTTTAAATCTGCTGACTTCCTTAATTTTAAGGATAGACTCCACCAATGAGCATTTAAAATGTAAAAAAAAATGATATGATATCAAAGATAGCTCCTCAGGTGTTTTAGACTTGATAAAGAATACTTCAGATATTTATTGTGTACAAGTTTTTAATGGAGATGAGAAATCCAAAGAAATGGACTGAGAACTGGAAAAAAATGCTTGAAGTGAAGTGAAGTGGTGTGTGTGTGTGTGTGTGTGTGTGTGTGTGTGTGTTGATCTCCATGAGCATCTAAAGTTGTTCCCGAATGTGTAGAAGCTTGATTCACCATAAGCTGACACATGTCCCTAATTTAGGGCGAGTGGTTCCAGGAAAGACAAGACAGGAACAACTTCTTTATGTATTTTACCACTTGGTAGGCACATTTTCCATGATTATTTAGATACTGAATAGTTTCCATGACATTTAATGAACATTTCATGACTGAATAGATTTTATTCATGACATTTAATAAATAGATTTCTTGACTGAATAGATTTCATGACATTTAATTGCTAAAACCTGGAAAGAGCGACATCTTTGTATATTCACTGACGCCACATATTTGGAGGATTTTCACATTTAATGAACAGTGCTTCTTATTTTGAAAATTTGACTGTTTTCTAGCAGTTTCTGAGGAAGCAGTAATCTTTTTGTATGAGAATTTTCCTGATATTGATGCTGAATCAGTTGTAGCAGGTATAAAATCATATACAATTTTTGCAAACTTGATCAAATGTAAAACCGATGGGCGCAATGCAAGGTATTCATATTATCTGAGCATTGTTTCAGCTAATATATTAATATAGTCTTTAATGGTAGTCTAAGAATTCCCTTCCTACAGCTAGTGTCAAACATTTGGCACAATGTATTGCCTTTTAATCAAACCAAGAACCCATATTTATGAGTACAAATGCAATTTTTACATTGCACATTTATTAGATTTTAGCAGGAAAAGAATTTTGAAAAAAGTAACCTTGTATACTGTAAAGAAACACTAGAGAAATCAAATGAGGAAGAGCACTGCACATTAAAACTTTTCTGGACAACAGAATTTTGTTAATGCCATTCCGTTTAAGAATAACAGTTTTCACAAAAAAAAAAAAAAAAAAAAATATGTTCACAGTTTTTATCAAGAGAGAAATAGACATAATGACAAAATGGATAACACTGGGCAAATTAGGCCGAAACCTGTTAACAAGGTTTGTTGTATTTTCAGTTTTTTTTTTTGTTATTTTTTCACACAAAAAAAAATTATATATGTATCTACAGTGTATATGCACACTAACTTTGAAATAATATATTTTCATGTAGGTGTGCAAACTTCTTCAAAATTGCATTAAAAAAGCTCTAGCCATTTACCTCTCAACAATATTATGACTTTGCAGAACATTCTGCATTAGAAATTGCAATAATATGCTGTGATTACAGGCTAAGGGGGTAATGTTTCAGACAGAAGTAACCCAGTGATTTTGTTTTAGGCATTTTACTCCGCTTTTGTACTTAAATAAACATTTCGAATAATGGAAAAACCTTAACATGTGTAGAATAATCAAATCAATGAGACTTATTTACCCAATTGCCTGTGGTTTACTGGTCTTCCATGTAGCAAAATATTTCTTCCACAAATTCCATTTCAAGTGTGTTTTTTTATTCATATATATTCTTTAAAAAGATGTTGAGTGTGCTTAACAGGAAAGTTGACATCTAATTTGTTTACTTTCAAATGATAACCAAAACCTTCAAATATCGTTGGTGACAGTTGATACTATCCACAGCCCCCCCCCCATTAGTGGAAGGGGAGTGCAGATGTTATATAAACACAAAAGTGCACAACACTTTTATGATTGCTTTTTGACTAATTTTGTCTCACTGTATCAACAATCTTGCATAGGTAGCAATGTTAAGTACAGAGAATCATGATTAGATGTTTTGTTAAAAAAACAGTTTCCGCATTTATGTTCTGTAAATTTATGTGACAACTTCCTGCCCTTTGGCCACTTTCATCCCATCTGTGCTCTGCCCCTTCATTAAGAAATGCAACAAGGGGCATATATAGATTTTTTCTGATGGCGTGCCAATGAAATGAAAAAAAATTAAATCCACCAGGACAAAATAAAACAATGAGAATAGAAAAAAAATAAAAAAAAATTTGTAACGTAAATTAATGAATTTTTTTATTAAATTAAGCATTTTTGTTTCCAATGTAAGGCACATTTTAACAATAAATAAAACACATTTAAACACTTTCGGGGGGGGGGGGGGTGCATAAATATATGCCACCTTACATTACATAAATGTATAAAATATATAATATAAATACGCCCTTACATTACCTTGGCTACGATGTAGACAACCCTGATGTTGGCTTTCCAGCTCAGCATACAAGATATATTTTTAGCGAATTTTTATGAATTATAAAAACGTAAAATAATAATTCCGCTGTCGAAAATATTTATTTACGTAACAAAACAACGTAAAAGGGCAAAATAAAAGCACTAACCCATGGCGTCGGTCTTGTAAAAAAACGTTAAATATCAATTCCGCTATCAGAAATAATTATTTACACAACAAAACGACTGAAATGGCAAAATAAACGCACTACGTTTATTTCCAAGTACAGCGACCGTCTTGTAAAAGGTACGAAGTTAGTAATATACAGTACTTTTCTGAGATATCACTATTTTAATGGTATTAACAAAACTTGATTGCAGCTGTATTTTCAAGCTGCAGGATAATTTAGTACTGGCTGAGATTTGTGCGAACAAGCCAACAGCCAATTAGTCCCAAGTTCCCAATAGCCAATACTTAGCACAACATTGGATCGGATTCAATGATAACCCTGATGCAGTATGCAGTGAATAAACCGAAATATCAGTCTTATTGAGATCAGAAGTATTGAAAAATATCGAAAAATCAATCTGATATATTGATCTTTAAATACAGATATTTTCGATTCAATATATCGGTCTCAGAAATATTAAAAGATATCATACTTTTGAAAATATCGCCCATCCCTTCGTCTTGGTAAAAAAAACGAGCAATCCCCGTAAAATCACGTGACGACTCGCTGACCAATAGCAGAAAGTGGCGCATGCCGCATTCCTTTTCTGTCATTATCGTTCATTGGCTAACCTGTGCCTCTTAGCAACGCCCGTAAAATTACGGTTATGAACCGTTTTCCTACATATCATGCCCGTTAAAATACGGGCATCGCCTTTAAACTGCAGAAACGAGCCTTGATCGTAAAAATACACGGGCAACAAGACTTTTTTACGGGAATTTTTAACAGTGTATACTAGTAATCCGAATTTCTTGGTGCAGAATAGAAGTCAAAGTTTCCAAGCTTTAGCACATCAACCAGATTTTTTTTTCAATCATCATCATCACCATCATTGTCAAACATTATCATAGCACTGCTGGACGAAGGTCTCTCCAAGCCTCTTCCATAACGGTCTGTCTTGTGCCAGTCTCCTCCATGTCACTCCTGCATACTTTTGAATTCCATCTACCCATCTCGCATGTGGTCTTCTTCTGGGTCTTTTCCCATCCCTTGGAATCCATTCTAAAATTTCGGCTGTCCATCGATGGTCTGTCCTTCTGGCAGTATGTCCAGCCCATTGCCATTTCAGGGAGTTAACTATGATCATGATGTCTTCCACTCTTGTGATTTTTCGGATCTACGAGTTCCTCTTCTTATCTCTCCTGGTTACACCAAGCATGCACCACTCCATGCTGCTTTGAGTTGTCTGCAGCCTTTGTATGTCTCTTTTAGTGAAGGTCTAGGTCTCTGCACCATTCGTAAGCACTGGAAGGATGCATTGATCAAACACTTTTATTTTAAGATATAATGGCATATTTCTCTTGAAAATTATGCTGTTTCTTCCAAAAGCTCTCCAGGCAAGTTTTATGCGGCGATTAATGTCTTCATCACATGAGAGTATATGTAAGAATACGCTTGGTTTGAGTTCATCGAATTGGTTATATCTGTCATAAACATTTTTAAAGATATAGTGGAGCTCAGGATAAATACTTTAAAATCTATAGTTCCGCTTGTATATCTTCAAAACCTTTTTACGGGATTTCAAGTGAGTCAAACTGTTTCTTTCTAGATTTCAAGGAAGGTGGACAGCAGACTGCTACCTTCCTCGAAAAACCCATCTGGTTGATGTGCCAAACCTGGGAAAGTTTTATTTCTATTCTACACCAATAAACTCGCATTACCTGTACAGTTATACTATTTTGGGATCTAACGTATTTTCAAAATTCCGAGCAATAATTTGTCATAAAGTTAATGACGTGAAACGAGAAATAGCTGCAGGGTAATTATAATTATGAAGAACATTCTACAAGAAGTAAGTACAGAAATGTTAACTACAGTAGCCCAAATTGTCATTAGATGCATCAACAACGGAAATATAACTAATGAATGGGAAAATACTTCAGTAATCCTGGTATATTAAAAAAAAAGGAAACCCGAGAATCTTAGGAACTGCAAACCTATCATCGCGTAATTAGTTGTTTACAAATCTTCACAAAGGCTCTATTACATCCCTTAGAAAAGATGTGAGGAATATTTAGCGGCGACTACAGCACTATCAATAATATTATTCTGTCGGAACTAATTGAGACCGCAAATGAACATGAATTTCCGGTATGTATGGGTTTTGTTGATTACAAAAATGCTTTCCGATATCACGAAACTGTCTTTGAAATCCATATATTTCTTAATTTAAAATTTTCTTCCGTTAACTGGGATGATCTGCTTACCTTTATTACTGGGATCATCTTCTGCTTTCTTCCGTTACTGGGATCATCTTCTCTTGATACTTTATGATATTGATGCCATCCATGAACATGAGAGTGCGAAGATTCCATTGTTCGACACAGCACATATAAATATAGGAAATGCACATATTTCAAACCCTTCAATGCTTCATTGCGCAATGTATCAAATACATTGAAGGAAGCATAAATGGGGATGAAAGTTAAGAAAGTTTGTTTAATCCACATTCATCTTCCTCATGACATTAGTCCTGCCCTGATTGCAAATACAGCCTCAGAGCTGCAGTGTAGTATTCAGAAACTTCTGACAAGAGCGAAGATGTTACATTGAAGACGAAAGTACTGAGGAACGCTATTTACCACAGTGTTCTGTTCCTACGGTCAAGTTTGGAGCTGGCAGTGTACTCGTGTGGGGTGTTTTTCCTGGTATGGTCTCGGCCTATCGTGGACAAACCTGTTAAACAGCACGTCTACCTCGATATTCTAGACAATTATGCTTTACCCACTCTGTGGCAAAACTATGGAACCGAGCCTTGTTGGTACCACCAGGTTAATGCACCGAGCCATAAAGCAAGACCTGTTACAGCGTGGTTTGACGATAATTCCGTACCGTTTGTGGACTCGCCAGCACGGAGACCTGATCTTAATCCTATAGCGCACCTATGGGATGAATTAGAGCGCTGCATAACAAGTTTGGAGTGAAGGCCTACTAGTAAGCAACAGTTAGCGGTAGCATTATGTACTGAATGGAAGCACATACCTTCCGCTGTGTTCCAAAGCCTTATCGAAAGCATGTCTCAAGCTTTGAATGAGTCACCACATATATATATATATATTTTCGTATGTTGACCTTATTATGAGGTAAATGTTTAAGAAATGTAAATGGAAATGGCTAGAAGAGTCAGTTCATGCATTAAGGCGAAAAGTAGAACGACACCGTACTAATGTATGTCAATAAATGCTATGTTGTGTTTATCTTCTAGGTGTCCGGTGACTATTGTCAATATAGTGGATATAAACACTGAAGAGCAATTGGGTTAGAGACAGCTGGCGTTATGCAAATGTGGCGCTGTGGGCGGCCCTGTAAACGGAAACGACATGACGTATGCAGCGATCCGACAATATGAGGAGTGATGCGATGGGAATCAGTAAGAGTCGGACGCAGTATGGGTAAGACGAAGGATCTAAGGGAATTTGAGAGTGGGCAAATTGCCAGGGCCCGACGAATGGGTCACTCCATCTCTGAAGTGGTGCAGGCACTGGGATTTTCACGAGCCACTGTGTAACGGGTGCACCGTGAGTCCATCGAATCCGGTAAAACCATCCCTGCAAGGGCCAACTGCAGTGGACAACAGCGTGATTAGCTGGGTCATCGTCGGCCAGCTCGCATTGTGACAGCGGATAGACCGGCCACAGTGCAAAAAATCTCTCGGCAATTTAACGCTGGTGCACAAAAACGTGTAAGCAGCCACACCATCCAGAACCATCTCCTCGCTATGGGGTACAGAAGCCATCGTCCCACGAGGGTACCGTTGCTGACCGCATATTACAGGTTGGAAAGATTAACATGGGCGCGGAAACATCGCCACTGGACCCTAGACATGTGGGAAAATGTTGCCCGGACTGATGATTCGAAATTCACGTTGGTACATGCGGATGCCAGGATACGAGTACGGCGCAAACCCCATGAAGCGACGGATCCTTCTTGCCAGCAGGGTACTCTTCAAGCTGGTGGGGGTGGCATTCTCTTCTTGGGACTGTTTACGTGGACTGAAATGGGACCCATGGTACGTGTGACATCGTCCCTCACAGATCAACGCTACCGGGATGTCTTGGACGACCATTTGCTCCCATTTGTGCGTCTTCAACATCCTACTGGGGACCTCCTCCTGCAACAAGACAATGCACCGTGCCATCGCTCCCGAATTGTATCTGAATGGTTGGATGAAAGCTCCACCGACGTGACCTCGCTTTCTTGGCCAACTAGGTCACCTGACCGCAATCCCATAGAACACCTCTGGGATGCCATAGAGAGAGATGTTCGAGGCTCTGACCCCCTCCATCAACTCTTCGTGAACTGTGGGAGCTTGTTCAGGGATCGTGGATCCGTATGGCTTCCCAACGCTTTCGGTGTCTTGTCGAGTCCATGCCGAGACGAATCGCCGCCGTCTTCAGGGCGAAAGGTGGTGCTACACGTTATTAGACAGGTATCTCTAATTCAATTGCTCTTCAGTGTATATATTCCAGAACTAGTTAGTAACAAAATATTGTTTTCCATAAATTGAAAATAGGGAAGTACGGGATCATCGTTATTGCAGAATGAATATGAAAGACCCTCACGAAAATTTATGTAATTTATTAAAACGCTTAGGAAGGACGCTGAATGAGGAGCTGAATTCTCTAGAATTGCATCTTTTCCTAAAAAACAAACATCGCGTCTTTTCCGTGCTAGAGCAGCAGAGGCAAAAGATAAGACGCAGTTTCTCCACGACACTGAAACTATCAGGAGGAAAGAAAGGCTATCAGCTACTCATGTCGGAGATCAATAGTTTTCTTCCACAATTGTCTTAGTGGGAAGCTTAATCGGAACTCCTTGGATCTACTGTGAAATATCATCGATCATTCATTATCTTGATTTCAAAAGAATCAGAAAAACTATGTTACACAACATGCTGCAAACCATAAGACAAAAAGGAATTCTATAACCGCTTTCTAGTAAACAAAATACTTTGTAATAGATACAACGCTTTTACTTCAATCATTTCTTCCTTTGGATATGGAATTCATCAGAAAACATAACGACTAAAACGCAATGATTGGTATACAAAGAAATTAGCAGAATTTCGGCAGGTAAATTTTCTGTTGGTAATTTCATTTCTGTCACAATATAAATGCATCCAAGTTACCGATAAAGGATGCTAAATACATTCAGAATTCGAATAGGACGAATTAACTCTCGAGTGTTAAAATGCACGATATATTTTGTTTTAAATCCTCGGCTGAGAAAACATGACGAAACAGCAGATACATGGTATTGTTAAAATTCGGAAAGTAAATATGTTGTGAAAGGGGGAAAAGTAAATGTGAAGTACCAGACAATGATTGAATATTTTAATTAGCAAGAAATCATGCCCGATCCTGTAAAAATGGACACATAGCTCGAAGGTGTAGAGCAGTGGTTCTCAACGTAGGCGCACGCCCCACAGGGGGGCAAATTGATTTTTAAGGGGGGCAATTCGAGAATGAGCACACTAAATACGTTTTTACTTTCTTCTAAGATCGCCAGAAGAAAGTAAAAATAAATCACAGGCAAACCTGTGAGTTTGGTTTTCTGAAAACCAGAGCAAGAAGAATCTCCCGTAACCTCTAAAATTTCTCCCCGCTTGCAATCTCCTAGCGCATGCTCACTTCCGCTCCACTAAGAGAAAAACTGTCCTTCAAACTCCATTTCAAAGTCTATTGTTCTTTGAAGCTTGTTAATGCCCTAAAAGGCCTTTGACAAGCTTCCAAAGAACATATGAATAGGAGTTCGTTTTTTGAATAATAAGAATTATATATCACAGAATTATATGTATATGCCATTATACGTGGTGGATAGGAGTTATATGTAATTCTTTTTGAATAATTAGAATTATATGTAACTCCTATCCTCCACGTGAACAGGAGTTCATTTTTGAATAATAAGAATTATATATCACAGAATTATATGTATGTGCCATTATACGTGGTGGATAGGAGTTACATGTAATTCTTTTTTGAATAATAAGAATTATATGTAACTCCTATCCTCCACGTGAACAGGAGTTCATTTTTGAATAATAAGAATTATATGTCACAGAATTATACGTATATGTCATTATACGTGGTGGGTAGGAGTTCATTTTTGAATAATACGAATTATATGTCACAGGGGGCCATCATGATTTTTGAGATGCTTAGATGGGGCATGGCCAAAAAAGGTTGGGAACCATTGGTGTAGATGCTCTGCATCTTCTCATTGGTGGAATTTTTCCGCAGCATTCAAACACAGTTAAGTGATGATTTCCAGGAGAACGTAGAGATGAAGAATTGGCCCAGAAAAGAAAAAACGATGGAGTGCTTCCATAAGTTATGGACACAATGGAGTGATTCCAAAAGTTATAGACACACTGTAAAATGATCTAGAAAAGCATCGACACAACGAAAGACTTGTCGAAGCTATTTAAACGGTTATGAACTTCATGAAACCATAGAAAGCTAAAGATATGATGAAATACTTTGGAAAGCCATGGAGACTAGTGAGGGCTCCAGAAACCCATGCGCAGAATGAAGAGCTATTTAAACGGTTATGAATTTCATGAAACCATAGAAAGCTAAAGATATGATGAAATACTCTGGAAAGCCATGGACACTAGTGAGGGCTCCAGAAACCCATGCGCAGAATGAAGAGCTATTTAAACGGTTATGAATTTCATGAAACCATAGAAAGCTAAAGATATGATGAAATAATCTGGAAAGCCATGGACACTAGTGAGTGCTCTAAAAACCCATGCGCAGAATGAAGAGCTATTTAAACGGTTATGAACTTCATTAAACCATAGAAAGCTAATGATATGATGAAATACTCTGGATAGCCATGGAGACTAGTGAGTGCTCCAGAAACCCATGCGCAGAATGAAGAGCTATTTGAACGGTTATGAACTTCATGAAACCATAGAAAGCTAAAGATATGATGAAATAATCTGGAAAGCCATGGACACTAGTGAGGGCTCCAGAAACCCATGCGCAGAATGAAGAGCTATTTAAAGTGTTACGAACTTCATGAAACCACAGAAAGCTAAAGATATGATGAAATACTCTGGAAAGCTATGGAGACTAGTGAGTGCTCCAGAAACCCATGCGCAGAATGAAGAGCTATTTAAACGGTTATGAACTTCATGAAACCATAGAAAGCTAAAGATATGATGAAATACTTTGGAAAGCCATGGAGACTAGTGAGTGCTCCAGAAACCCATGCGTAGAATGAAGAGCTATTTACACGGTTATGAATTTCATGAAACCGTAGAAAGATAAAGATATGATGAAATACTCTGGAAAGCCATGGGCACTAGTGAGGGCTCCAGAAACCCATGCGCAGAATGAAGAGCTATTTAAACGGTTATGAACTTCATGAAACCATAGAAAGCTAAAGATATGATGAAATACTTTGGAAAGCCATGGAGACTAGTGAGTGCTCCAGAAACCCATGCGCATAATGAAGAACTATTAAAACGGTTATGAACTTCATGAAACCATAGAAAGCTAAAGATATGATGAAATAATCTGGAAAGCCATGGAGACTAGTGAGTGCTCCAGAAACCCATGCGCAGATCGAAGGGCAATTTAAACTGTTATGAACTTCATGAAACTATAGTAAGCTAAAGATATTATGAAATACTCTGGAAAGCCATGGTGGCTAGTGAGTGCTCCAGAAACGCATGCGTAGAATGAAGAGCTATTTAAACGGTTATGAACTTCATGAAACCACAGAAAGCTAAAGATGTGATGAAATACTCTGGAAAAACATGGAGACTAGTGAGTGCTCCAGAAACCCATGCGCAGAATGAAGAGCTATTAAACGGTTATGAACTTCATGAAACCATAGAAAGCTAAAGATATGATGAAATAATCTGGAAATCCATGGAGACTAGTCAGTGCTCCAGAAACCCATGCGTAGAATGAAGAGCTTCAGGATCCCATGCACAGGAGAAAGCTTTCGATAAAAACTTAGGGACGACAAAAGCTCTTAAAAGCCTTAGATACTATGAAGCGCTGTCGAAAGACAGTGCCACGACAAGCTTCGGAAATACTGTATATTGAGGAAACTCATCGGTCACCTAGAAGAGAAACACAAAATAGCATTTATTGACATACTTCACAACGGTGTCGGTCCACCTTTGGCCTACACGTGTCTTCACGGGCTCCGTGTTTGAGTGCTTCACGTACGTGTATTTTGTGTGTCCCATCATTGTTCTTCTATGTGTGTGCCGAAGTTAAAGGTCTGTGCTTTCGTTTAAGAACCCTCACGAGTTGGTGAGTGCTCATTTTTTTTCATTATCAGTGTTTTAATTTTCACACCGAGCTGCTCGTTTTCTTCGTTAACTTTTGCCATTGTTTATGGCATCTGCCGATGAGGGCGCTGTTCACGCCCGCATCGCTGCAGCTCCACGCGTCGCCTCTACAACGACAGACGCAGCCGATCAATCATCTTCGCTTGTTAGTGGAGAGCCTCTTAATGTTCCTCCTGTCATTCGCACGTCATATCCTGCTCAGGTCTCCGACGCTGCCATTGAAATCGTGGATGTGACGTCCATGGCCTATGCTGGCGATGATGAATTCATTGACGTCTCTGATGTCGTCGGTAATCTGCCCTCTACAGTTTCTACTGCCTCTGCTTCCAGTTCATTGTCTCATTCTGCGTCAATGCCTTCCAGAGGAAGGGTTTCTGCACGCACGTGTTCTGCCGCCGCCTCTGGTATTCCACCGGCTTCCTCCTCGTCTCGTCTGCCTTTTTGCCACGAACGTGTTGTGCAACATTTGGACAAGCGTTGTCATGAAGCAGTCTGGGATTTGGAGCGTCACTGTTGGACCTTTTGTCACGAACACGACACAGCTTTGTCAATGTGCTAGCGTAGGTCTTGAAATTCATGGTGGTCCCCGTTGGATGAAACTCCACCAGAACACCGTCATGAGGAATTTTTGTGCAGATTGGGTTACTCTGATTTATTTATTTATTTTTATTTTTTTTTTTTTTTGTGGTGGGGAGCCGGAAGGTTTCTACACCGCACGGGCATTCTTGATTTCGGGAGTGTAGTACGCTCAGGACATATCGCCCGTCACCACATCTGCCAGAAATTCATGTCCTTCTTCTGCGTAGCGCATCGAGTGGTCCAAGGATGATGCCATTCTCTGTTTCTTCTGGTTGTCTGTCAAGTTCTAGGGCACCCATAACGCACCGACTCTCGACATTGCAATTTGTCATGCACAATATCGTACGCTATACCGTACGAAATGTCAAACTTCTGTGCCAATGTGCGCAGATGTTTCTGCTGGTCACTCAGAATTGCCTGTTGAATGGCCCTCACTAGCGCAGGTGATGACGCGGTTACAGGTCGACTGGAACGTGCGAATCGGTAAGGTTGCCACGGCTTTCTGCAAATACGTAAGAGTAAGGTTTGCGGCTGTCCAGGGAATCACCACCATACACTTCGACTACTTCCTTGGGAATTTCCGTCTCGGAGATTTCTGTTAAGCTTACAAAAATCGGACAACACCATATTGCTCCTCAGTCCTAGACGACGCTAACAAACGTAACATCTGTGTGACGTCGTCCACACTGTCTTCCACCACAGCGACACCTGATCCATCCAAACTGGTCTGTAGCGTGAAATTCAAACTCGTTGTCTGCCAAACTGCAACCTACAAAGAGAAACATCATCTTTTCAATGCTTCCTCGTACTTACTTTTTTATTGGGGTTTAACGACCACCGTGGGTCACTCATTGGGCTGTAAGCAGTCGCCCGTCCCTAATTTAAGGCCACTGGCTCCAGGGAAGGGAAAGAGCCAGTGCCGTAAGACAAACACAACATCCATGCCTCACCGGGATTCGAACCCGGACCGCTTTCGGACGACTGATCAGAAGTCATCTCTTAGACCACGGCGCCACTGTGGCCGCTTCCCTCTTACTTAATAGGAGAATAAAAGAGGCGTGAGAGAAAATCTCACACACGGGTGATAAAAGGTGTGCGAGTAGTGGCGGGTTGAAAACATCTGCCCTTTACAAACAAACCAGATTTTAGTATTCACAATGGCGCATCTTATACATTTTAATAGAATTGCTTTATAAAATGCAGTTATGTAATAAAGCCTTATTCTGAAAACAAACCGTCACTTTGCTACCAGTGATATTGCGATCCCTGGAGATATATCATTGATGAACTGAGGGCCTTGTGAAACGTGCGCATAAAGAACGAAGGAGAAAATATGAGAACTGACAAACATTTCTCAGGGATTCAGTGATGCGAAGCACAAATATAATAAACTTGTTTCATGTAATTGAATTTAAGAAACAAACGAGATAAACCGAAAACAGCGAGGGAATGGATTTCAAAAGAGTACCGCTAAGGAAACATTATTTCCCCAGCAGACCTGGAAAAGAAATTCTATCAGACCCGTGCATTTGTCGCGAATAATGTAATTTGGACTCTTTAATGAATCTTTTAGCAGGCTGATGACAGACGGAGACGCACATTATTTTTTTGATACTAACGGAAAAGTGCGAAATAAATCCAAAATGAATAAAGATAGTTAATACATTTTCGTCATGAAAGCATAAAAACGTAAAAGAGCCATCTTGAAGCGCATAATTGGATGAATAAGTGATTTATTTGAGATGAAAACGGCTAGAAAATTAGGGAACGTACTTTGTCGGAATGCTGTGAGCAACCGCATAAAGAGAAATTTTTTAACACTCGAAATTAAAATAAAAAACGAAATTATACGGACATGAAGGAAATGCAGCAGGCGATGAATAATGAAATTTTAAATCGAGACTGCACGGCTTCAAAATTCTGGTTTCTTCAAACGTTGTTTAACAATTTTTTTCAGGTTAATAACTGGTTATGCTGATATCAGACTTACACTTCAAAATCAATGAAATACATATTTTCTTTCAGATTTGCAAAATGTATTTCCTTCGCGGTGTTTCCGAACTCTTTTCTATCTCTTTTCTCGTATATTATTGATGGTAGAGAAATAAAATGAAATATTTTCAGCACACTTTCTTTAAAATTTCTTACATTCTTCATATGCTCTCTTTCTATCTGATAATGACGGGTAAAGTTCTTGAATGTTTGTGCAACCTGCTTTTCAGTGGTAAAAACATGGGATTGTCGATCGATTTAGATATTTCTTTCTCTGATATTCAATTTTCAACACCGTAAAATAAGTACAAAATGCTGCTTGCTGATCGATATAAATTAACGTGCCTCAGTTTTGGCCTAGGTGATCATCGGGGCCTGAGTTAAATCTTCGCTCTGGAGTAGAGCTTTACCTTAAGAGCTGCAAATCGCTCAAGTTGAGCTGAAAGAGATTGTGATCATCCTAATCCGGTCTGTGATACTAGATTCGGTGTTGGTCCGCTGCACGGAAAGAAATGCAAACATAGGCTAACTGCACGGAAAGAAATGCAAACATAGGCTAACTGCACGGCAAGAAATGCAAACATAGGCTAACTGCACGGCAAGAAATGCAAACATAGGCTAACTGCACGACAAGAAATGCAAACATAGACTTACTGCACGTCACAAAAAGCAAACTTAGGCTAACTACACGGCATTAAATGCAAACATAGGCTAACTGCACGACAAGAAATGCAAACATAAGCTAACTGCACGGCAATAAATGCAAACATCGGCTAACTGCACGTTAAGAAATGCAAACATAGGCTAACTGCACTACAAGAAGTGCAAACATAGGCTAACTGCATTACAAGAAGTGCAAACATAGGCTAACTGCACGACAAGCAATGCAAACATTGGCTAACTGCACGTCAAGAAATGCAAACTTGGGCTAACTACACGACAAGAAATGCAAACATAGGCTAACTGCAAGGCAAAAAATGCAAACATAGGCTAACTGTACGGCAAGAAATGCAAGCATACGCTAACTGCATGGGAAGGGTAAAAAAATGCGGGATAAGGAATATTCCGAACTGCTCGCTTTTCCGAGCACCTTAGTGTTACAATTAACGTGTCTCAGTTTTGGCCTAGGTGATCATCGGGGCCTAAGTTAAATATTCGCTATGGAGTAGAGCTTTACCTTAAGAGCTGCAAATCGCTCAAGTTGAGCTAAAAAATATTGTGATCATCATAATCCGATCTGTGATACTAGATTCGGTGTTGGTCCGCTGCACGGAAAGAAATGCAAACATAGGCTAACTGCACGGCAAGAAATACAACCATAGGCTAACTGCACGGCAAGAAATGCAAACATAGGCTAACCGCACGGCAAGAAATGCATACATAGGCTAACTGCACGGCAAGAAATGCAAACATAGGCTAACTGCACGGCAAGAAATGCAAACATAGGCTAACTGCACTGCACGAAATGCAAACATAGACTTACTGCACGTCAAAAAATGCAAACATTGGCTAACTACACGGCAAGAAATGCAATCATAGGCTAACTGCACGTCAAGAAATGCAACCTTAGGCTAACTACACGACAATAAATGCAAACATAGGCTAACTGCAAGGCAAGAAATGCAAACTTAGGCTAACTACACGGCAAAAAATGCAAACATAGGCTAACTGCAAGGCAAGAAATACAAACTTAGGCTAACTACACGGCAAGAAATGCAAACATAGGCTAACTGCACGGCTAGAAATGCAAACATAGGCTAACTGCATGAGAAGGGTAAAAAAAACCCGGGATCAGGAATAGTCCGAACTGCTCGCTTTTCAGAGCACCCAGGGGACATCATGAGGAGGTAGGCTCTACGTCTCCCATAATGTTTCTTTCTTGTTTTTCTTTCGCATATTTTTATTTTGTTTATAATTTTCTGCAAAATTTCCTGTAACATAACACATTTTACAAAAAGATTAATTATATGCATACAGTAAGTTCTGTAACATAACACATAGTACAAAGTATAAACATACAGTACAGTAGTCATTTTTGCTTGTTGTAATAGTATTTTAAAAAGTCCATTCTCGTAATTCCTTTCTTTTTATAAATTTCTAGGAAACTATCAATAATTTCTTTCATCTTTTTATACTTTACATTGGTTATTGTTTTCTGCACTTTAACACTATTTTTCAATGCGTAAACATCTATTTGAATTTGCTTTATAATTTCGACAGAGGTGTACATATTTGGATGAGCATGGGAAAAGTTACTGTTGAATCGTGCATGAAATGATTCACAGGTATTTGTCGTTCTTTCAGCATCAGTACTAGAGTCAGCCCATAAAACGGCAGATTAACTTTGATAAACTTTGATTCTTCAGCTATGGAATAGTAGTCAACGTTCGTTACTGCAACGGAGATAACCTCAAGTTCGATCCCAGGCTGGTACGAACGCTCGAACCACTGAATATCTACAGTGCGTCGGATGGGCACATTAAACCATCAGACCCCGGGTACTGCCCCCCCCGATAATAAATAAGGTCGTGTTTCTCCCCCTTTCAACCTCGTTTCAGTTGCACTTTCCTATGGGGCACTCCAGCCCAAATCTCCTAGCTTCCTATTTCTGAAAGTTGTTTAAGACCTGGAGTCAGAGACTCCCTTCCTGAAATCCTCTTCATCTGATCTATAAAGGAAATATGGCGGGTGCATCTTTCAAGGTCAAGCTATTGCTACACTGCGGGCACACTTGAAAATTGGTAGAACGCCTAGACCAGTATGATTCCGCCATTGCGATGTAGTTCACACCTTGTACTATTAACAGAGTTGATAAAAGTTACATTTCAATCATAACACATTAAAATAATGGTTGAACTGATAAAACGTAGTTATGATTGTGCAATTAATATGTATAGTAAAATTAAGATGTATAATAAAATTAATATGAATAATAAAAATGCAAAAATGGCAATACGACTCGTTTTTATTTTTAATAATATTCGTCATTACTTAACGCTTGGTAGAGGGCTCAAGACTTTGAATAAAAAATATTTCAACAAGAAAGTTGACACCGAATTTTCCGGTGTAATAAGCACGTCTTTTGAATCCGTTCTGACGCAAATTGATGTGACTTTATGTCCCCTAGTGGGAAAACAACGCATTATTTTAGGAAGAAAGTATTCTCAAAAGGTTTATCCGTATAAGCGGTATCGGTCGAAGAAAAAAAAATTAGTCGAGTTTTCAGGAGCCCAGATTTTGCAACACATACTTCAGAAGCAGAAATAAGCACTTATGACCCCTTGTGGGTAAACCATTCGTTACCAAACATTAGAAATTATGTGAAAAATATTTTCCATCAGGTCTTGTATGCGATACAGGAAGAATTTTTCGAATCAGAGCTTTAGGAGCACAAATAACGCAGAAAACGCAATTTACCTTTGTGCCCAAATGTTTTTCCTATAAATTCAAATTTTACTCGAAAAATTTGAATTTATAGGAAAAACATTTCGCATCGGAAACACTATCCAACAAAGAAGGAATTTTTCAAATCGTACTCTTAGAAGTAGAGATATTGACAAAAATAAGATATACATCTACGCACTCTGGAGTAGAAACCATGCATTTTTGCAAGAAGAAAATTTTCCTAAAAGGTTTGTAGACATGAGTAGTATCGGTCAACAAACGCTGTTTCTTCAGTCGAGAATTTAGAAGCTCATATTTTGCTGCAAATACAACAGAAGCGGAAATTAAGATTTACGCCCCCTGGTGGCCAAACTATTGTTTTACAAAAAATGGAAATTATGTGCAAACGATTTCCCATCAAGAGCTGTATCCGGTGCAGAAAGAATTTTTCAAATAGGAGATTTAGAAGCAGAGATATAGGGAGAAACGCCATTTACCGCTACGCCCTCTAGCGGAAAGTCTATGAATTACTTGAAAATTTTGAAATTATATGAAAAGCATGTCACACGGAAAACATTATCCAACAAAGAAGGAATTTTTGAAATCAGACTCCTAGAAGTAGAGATATCGACGAAAATAAGATGTACATCTACGCCCCCTGGTGGAGAAACTGTGGAATATTTTAAGAAGAAAATATTCCGAAAAGGTTTATCGTTGTGAGTAGCATCAGTCCAAGAAATAATTTTTTAATCGATATTTTAGAAGCTACGATTTTATGGCAAATACGTCAGAAGCAAAAATTAACACTTACGCCCCCTGGTGGCCAAAGTATTCTTTACCAAAAATTTGAAACTATATGCAAAGGATTTTCCATCAAAAGATGTATCCGCTGAAGAAAAATAATTTCAAATCGGAGTTTTAGAAGAAGAGTTATCGGGGAAAATGTAATTTACTTTTACGCCCCCTAGCGGAAAATCTATGCGTAATTTGAAAAGTAACTATATCTAAAATACTCTTGGACATAAATGGAATCGAAAAATATATTTTTTTTTCAATCGGATGTTTAGAATCAAATATGTGGAATAAAACGTATTTTTGAATTCGACATCATCTGCATTTTCGCCCTCTAGCGGCGAAATTGCACATCGTAAAAAACGAAATAAAGGATCATCATTTGCATATTTCAAGCTTCTCAATGCAAAAAGAATTTTTCGAATCGGACAAATAGTTGCTGAGATATCGTGGGTACAGACGGACGGACGGACGGACGGACAAACCGATAACAGAAGCATGATCTTTTTTTACAAAAGACGTGCTAAAAATTAGGCATACATTTGAAAGTAAGAGGCAACTTTTCTACCCTCTTCCAAATTCAATTTCGAATTATTTTTTCGGTCCACTGAATATTCTACTGTATATTACACAAAGATAATATATAATTTGCATTCAAAAACCTAAGTTGCACATGATTCCTTTTACAGTAACTCATGCTCCTTGTATTCCTTTGAGCAGTGTATCATGTCATATTCAGATGTACGAGCCAAATCCAACCTACGGAATATATAAGCAGAAAATTTTGGTTGGATGTAGTATGGCAATATGCACTATATTAACAAAAGTCACCGGACACTCCTTCAAAAGCAAATGAACTGATCCGCTGCCTTGTTAAGATCCGCGGTGCAGCTGGAAACGACATAAAAACAAGCCTGAAGGTGACCGTCGTCATATCGCACTCTGAGGTTGAATAAAAATGTCGTGGCGTGAGAGAACTGACTTTGAGAAAGGAATGGTTGTTCGGTGTTATTTTAGTGGGTTGTCCATAACAGAACCAGAGAGGCGTTTAAACATACCCAAGTCAACTGTTTTTCATGTACTGAATACGTGGAAGGCACAAGCAGCAAGACGTACCGGCACATCAAAGAAAATCAGTGATAGAGGACGTCGAAGTTTCAGAAGCGTCGTTACAGCTAATCGACGGATTACTACTGCACACGACCCCAGTGTACAGGTGAGTAAAAATGCTGGAACGTCGATATGTACACGTACCATTCGCAGAGAACTTCATTCCATGGGTTGCGTGGTCCTGCGGCTGGTCATAAGCCTTTCATCTTCACTTGGAATGCTACTCGTTGTTTAGCATGGTTTAAGGAACACTTATTGTGAACCGTAGATCAATGGAAACGGATCATATGGAGTGAAAATCCAGATACACGATCCATCAGTCTGGTGGTCGTGTGTGGGTATGGCGGCAGCCAGAGAAACGCTATTTATCACAGTGCACTCTTCCTACGGTCACGTTTGGAGTTGGCAATGTACTCGTGTGGTGGAGTTTTTTGTGGTACGGTCCCGACTCATTGGGTATCATGGACAAACTTGTTAACCAGCACGTATACTTCGATATTCTGAACAATTATGCCCTACCAACTCTGTGGCAATACTATGCATCAGAGCCTTGTTGGTACCAACAGAACAATGCATCGAGCCATAAAGCAAAACCTGTTATGGCGTGATTTGAAGATAATTTCGTATCGTGTGTGGACTGAGCAGTACAGAGCACTGATCGTAACCACATACAGCACCTACGGGACGAATTAGAGGGCCGCATAAGAAGCTTGGAAACAAAGTCTACTACGAAGCAACAGTTAGTGGCAACATGACGGACTGAATGGAAACGCATACCTATCGCTCTGTACCAAAACCTTGTTGAAAGCATGTCTCTAAGGGTCAGAGCATGCATTAAGGACAAAAATGGACCAACATCGTACTAATGTATGTCAAAAAAGGATATGTTGTGTTTCTCTTCTAGGTGTCCGGTGACTTTTGTCAATATAGTGTACATAATCAAGAATTCCGGTCGGAGTGTTTTACACTAACTCAGACTAAGAGTTTAGAATTTCTAGAACAACCATGCAAATTCAAAACAATAGATATTAAAAGGGAGTTTCATCCAGTAAATAAAATAGTGTCATTTGAAGAATGTATCGTTTTGTTAAGGGAGCCAAAATGGATCGACGCTTGCAAGTTCCCTCCGGGTTGCTTTCTGCACGTTCCTGAGCGTGCAAGCACGCCAAGAGCAGAAAGAAAATAAAAAAAAAAAGAGGAAAGAAAAAAAAATCTTTTCCCTACTTGCCCGAACTACGAAAGAATTTCCGAATGAGCAGAATGGCCCACACAGATGAGTTATGGCCATCATCTATTGTTCTCGGACGTGATCGTAGATCTTATTCGGCCAATATGTATTTCCCTCAATCTCATTCTTTCAGTGGTCAGCTCTTTACTGAGAAATTCTGGGCATAAGTTTAAGCCACATGCCTTAGCAGAACGATCGCTTCACAGCTGATCGAAAATAACTTTCGTTCCTCCACATTGCTATGGCTTCGCGTTTTCATTTTAGTGTATTTTATTGGAATGAAACCGAATAAAAATTGCTTACAAATGTCGCTGCTCAATGGCTTCAACGCTACCTTACAGCCAACGTATTCATTCCGAAATTTTGTCGTATTTTTATTCATAGCTTATTGCTTGCATGTATTAACACTATAAATTGCAGAGGTACCTATCAGAAACCACAATTTCAGGAAATATTTCGACTTTATTGCAAAGTTCAAACACTTTTTGTGTTTATCAAACGCACATTATTTTTTCTTCCGCTACATTTAGTCAACACGCCTGCAATGCATATCTCAATAATACAAGTCAGTTTGATTAAACCAGCAACGTTTATTCACAATAAATGTTTTATTTATGATGTAAAATAGTTTCACTGAGCGTTTGGCTCGGTCCCATTTGGACACGAACGTGGACATTCAAATAACTGTGACGACAGTATTTTGATGTTGACAATCCGTCAGAACGATTGACAATCGAATTATCACGAAATTCAGTGTTTTCATCAAAGACCTTTGGTTTTTATGCCCAAATTTATGGTTATTTTCGTGAAAACGTTAGGCTATAGACTTCTTCAGTTCACAGGTCCGTTCGTAAGGTTTTCCTTCCTTCACACGAAAATATAAGGCTCTGCGAGTCTGTCCTATATATGAAAGTCCACATTCATAAGAGATCAAACTTAATATTTTAGAATCTTTCAACGTATATCGCAAATTTTCACCGCTCGTTAACGACCTGGCATTGACTCAAGCGCGTGGAAACATTTAACCCAAATCCGTGACCGTCAGCCTCAATTATTTGTATGTCGCAGCGACATTTGATCTTGATTAAGACGAGACAAACTCTCAGCAAAACTATATTAGATCTTAAGTAAAATATTTACCGGGAATAAATGCTGCTGCTTTAATCAACTTGAACATCGCAAGTAATATCATCATAAAATAAAATACTTAAAACACACAGTCTTTACACGATTTAAAAATTTGATGAATTCCTAAAACCTACACACGTTAAAATTTAGTTTAATGCCAAAAGGCATAAACATACAAATTAATCCTTTCGAACCCACAGTGGGTTCATCATCAGATGTGAACTAAATTACAAAGTGGACACTTACGAGTGTATATATGCTTGATGTCACTTTACGAGTGTATATATGGGGATGTAAGGTCAGGTGATGCGTAACATCACAGCCTCTCCTTGACAAATGTCAACCCCGCCTTCTCGTGGTGCATCCTGTTCCCACTAAAGGGGCTCTGACGACCGCCAATAGCGGTATAAATATACCATCGGGATCAGAGGAAATGCTATCCCACACTCACCAACCCGCTTGGCCAGCGTGGTGAGTTATGGCCAAACACCTCCAAAATGACTCTACAACTTAAATCTTGGCCCTCAGTCTCCGGCAGCTGGAATGTACCTGGCCAAGGCAGCGGCCAGTGCGACATGAAGGCAGAGGGTGCTAAGAATCCCCGGAGGACCGGACTAGGCTGCCATTTGATGCTGACCTTGGCTACCTATAACGGACGCTCCCTATCTTCTGATTCAAGGCTTCTTGAATTGGAAGAGGAACTACAGAGGATCAAGTGGGACATCGTCGGGCTAAGTGAGGTAAGGAGAAAAGGAGAAGATCTCATTGAACTGAAAAGTGGACATCTCTTCTATTATCGTGGGACAGATACTGGCAGAACTAGTGGTGTTGGATTTATAATAAACAAGAAACTGAAGGATAAAGTGGTAGAAGTTGAAAGTTCCTCTGACAGAGCTGCACGACTCGTTATCCAACTATCGAGAAGATACCAGGCTCAGATTATTCAAACTTATGCACCCACCACAAGTCATCCTGAAGAAGAAATTGAAGAATTTTATGAGGAAATTTGTCATCTAAATAATAAAGGTAAGCAGCACTTGAAGATAATTATGGGAGATTTCAATGCAAAAATAGGGCAACGGCAACAGAATGAAACTTCAGTAGGTAAATTCGGTCACGGCAACAGAAACCAGCGTGGAAATACTCTCGTTGAGTTTGCAGAGGCAGAAGGATTTTTCATCTTGAACTCCTTTTTCAAGAAAAAGCCACACAGGAAATGGACATGGAGACATCCAATTGGAACGACAAGTGAAATTGATTTTATTATGTGCAACAAAAAATTCGTCATCGAAGACTGCAGTGTGCTGAACAAGTTCAACACAGGTAGTGACCATAGATTGGTGAGATGTAAGATGCACCTCAACACTAAACTGGAACGTGGCAAGCTCATAAGACAAACAAAATGTATTGACATAACCAACCTTAAAAAACACCATAATACTTTCAAGTTGGAACTGAAGAACAGATTCTCTGCTTTAGAAGGCCTAACATCAGAAGAAGTGGATATTTCGGAAGTTAACAGAAAAGTAACCAAAGCTCTAATGGAAACAGCAACAAAATTAGCTGGGTCTAAGAACAAGTTGCATGTGAACAAATTATCAGGAAAAACCAAAATGTTGATGCAAAAAAGAAGAGAGATGAGGACAACTAAAGAAGATGTGACTTCCAAAGTGGAATATATAGAGCTATGCAAGACAACACGAAAAAGTATCACTGAAGACGTAAGGAAATTCAACTGTGAGCTAGTGAGGAAAGCAATTGAAAACAACCAAAGCCTTAAGATAGCAAAGGGACATCTCAGTAAGGGAAGAAAACAGATTATGGCTCTGAGAAAAGAAGATGGTTCTATAACAAGAAATAGAGGCGAAATTTTGACAAGAGTGAAAGATTTCTACTCCAAATTATATGAAAGGGATGATATATGTACTCCAGACATCATGAAAGGTACCAGAGTTCTTCCAGTCCTCCCAGCAGAAGTTGCTCATGCAATCAAGAACATGAAGCGGGGAAAAGCTCCAGGAGAAGATGGAATTACTATAGACATCATACAAGAAGCAAGTGGAGAAATCGAAACAGTACTCGCCCAAATTTTCACTCGATGCCTTAATGAAGGGAAGATTCCTGAGGATTGGAACAATGCTACAATGATCCTGCTACATAAAAAAGGTGACATTGAGGATCTCAGGAACTACAGACCTATCAGCCTCCTATCAGTGGTTTATAAAATCTTCACTAAAGTTCTTTCACACCGCTTGAAGGTAACACTGGACATGGCTCAACCGAGAGAACAAGCTGGATTCAGGAGTGGCTACAGCACAATAGATCATATCCACGTACTGAGAGAACTAATTGAAAGAGCGAGGGAATATGAACTTCCATTGTGCATGGCTTTTATCGATTATGAAAAAGCCTTTGATTCAGTGAAACCATCAGCAGTTACCACGGCTCTGAAATCCTGCGGTATTGAAGATGCATACATTAATATTATTAATAACATCTATGAAAATGCAAGTGCAAAGATTCGGCTGTTTGAAAATTCAACACACATAAAAATTGGAAAGGGGAGTGAGACAAGGTGACACCATATCTCCGAAGCTCTTTAATGCCACATTGGAAAATGTCTTTCAATCACTGAACTGGGAAAACAAAGGGATAAAGATTAATGGAGATTATCTAACCCACCTTCGTTTTGCTGATGACGTAGTCATTTTTGCAACTACCCCATCAGAGCTGCAGAGTATGATCCAGGAACTTGCTGACAAGAGTAAAGAAGTGGGATTAAAAATGAACTTTCAGAAGACAAAAGTGATGTTCAATGCTTTTACAAGAAATGAAGATTTATCGATTGATGGAGAAAAACTGGAGATAACAGATACGTATGTTTATCTTGGACAGCAGATATCAAGTGAGGGTCACATTCATGAAGAAATTAATCGGCGTACAAAACTTGCCTGGAGAGCTTTTGGAAGAAACAGCATAATTTTCAAGAGCAACATGCCATTATGTCTTAAAAGAAAAGTGTTTGATCAATGCATCCTTCCAGTGCTTACGTATGGTGCAGAGACGTGGACCTTAACTAAAAGAGACATACAAAGGCTGCAGACAACTCAAAGAAGCATGGAGAGGTGCATGCTTGGTATAACCAGGAGAGATAAGAAGAGAAACTCGTGGATCCGAAAAATGACGAGAGTGGAAGACATCATGATCAGGGTTAAATCCCTGAAATGGCAATGGGCTGGACATACTGCCAGAAGGACAGACCATCGATGGACAGGCGAAATTTTAGATTGGATTCCAAGGGACAGGAAAAGACCCAGAAAAAGACCACATGGGAGATGGGTGGATGAAATTCGTAAATATGCGGGAGTGACATGGAGGAGACTGGCACAAGACAGACCGTTGTGGAGGAAACTTGGGGAGACCTTCGTCCAGCAGTGGATTGATAATGGTTGACAATGATGATGATGATGATATGCTTGATGAAAGTCGATGTGATCACGTAGGAGATAACGCACGTCATCATACGACGCCAGTCTATAACTCCAGTTAAGAGTCATTATTAGAAGGAGTGTTTCCCAGGTGATCTTGAGAAAATTTGCAAAGTAGGGATTTCCAGGATGTTGGAATATATGAAGGAATATTATCATTGCAAGACAAAGAACCATAACGGTAGATGTATAGATTTTGGTTAACTGTAAGAGAGCATTATTTTGAGATGTCGCAAGAACAGATGAATATCTCCATAGGGGAAGGTATGATCCACCAAGGGTAAGTCTTGAAAGAGCACTACACACTAATTATCGTCTTTAGGTTCCGTCTTATAGATCCTATGTATACTTTAGGCGTTTCCTCGAGGTCCGCAGCGTGTAGAGGAATAACGTATACTTATAGTCCTAAAATATCTCATTAGTACGAGTTGTTCATTTCCAAGAATATTTTTGAAACTGATCTGAAAGATCATTAACACCTTCCTTTTCTCAGATGTCATATTATTGCTTTTAATAAAGTCTTCTGCCTTGTTGTGCAAATTCTTAATGGAATTTATATTGATATAACTTGCATAAATGAATTAGTTAATAATTTAATTACCAGTACCTCTTAGAGGAAGGATACGTGTATTAATAAAGTGAGTGCATGTACATTTAAATCTAGTTTGTAAAAAGCATTCAACTTTCTTAGCCCTTTTTTTTTTGGTTGAAGGTTTAACAACCATCGTGAGAACTCAATGACCTATATGTAGTTGCCCGTCCCTAATTTAGGGCCACTGGTTCTAGGGAATGGAGGGAGAGGGTGCCGTAAGACAAACACGACATCCATGCCTCACCGGGATTCGAACCTGGGCCCAATTCGGAGAAATGATCAGAAGCCAGCCTTTAGACCAGTGGTGGGGGAGGTTTTCATGTTGGTTGGCAGCATTAGTTTAGCTATAATCTAAAAAGGCCGTATTCAAGAAACTACAATTAGATATACACTATATTGAGAAACGTTACCGGGCATCTTAAAGATAAACACAATATAGCAATTATTGACACACATTAGTACGGTGTCGGTCCACCTTTGGCCTTCATACATGCACTGACCCTTCGAGAAATGCTTTCGACAAAGTTTTGGAACGTAGCGATTGGTATGCGCTTCAATTCAGTACATAATGCTGCCGCTCACTTTTTGCTTAATAGTAGGCCTTGGTTCCAAACTTCTTATGCAGCGCTCTAATTCATCCCATAGGAGCTCTGTGGGATTAAGATCAGGGCTCTATGCTGGCCGGTCCACACACGAAACGGAATTATCGTTAAACCACGTCGCAACTGTCCTCGCTTTATCGCTCGGTGCATTATCCTCCTGGTAGCAAGAAGGCTAGGTTCCATAGTATTGCAACAGAGTTGGCAGGGCATAATTTTCCAGAATATCAAGGTAGACGTGTTGATTAACAGGTCTGTCCGCGATAACCAATGGGCCGGGACCATACCACGAAAAACACCCCCACACGAGTACACTGCCAGCTCTAAACTTGACCGTACCAACGCTACACTGTGGTAAATAGCGTTTCCCCTGCTGCCGACATATCCACACACGGCCAGCAGACAGATGGATCGTGTATCTGGATTCATCAGTCCATAGGACCCGTTTCCATTGATCTCCGATCCACCAAAAATTTTCTTTACACCGTGCTAAACGACGAGTAGAATTCCGAGTGGAGATGAAAGATTTATGAGCAGCAGCACGATCACGGTAACCCATGGAATGAAGTTCTTTGCGAATGGTACGTGTTCGTACCGAGGTTCCAGCATTTTTACTCAACTGTACACTGAGGTCTTGAGCAGCACTCCGTCGATTAGCTGTAACGATTTTACGGAGGCTTCGACGCTCTCTATCACTGATTTGCTTTGATCTGCCGGTACGTTTTGCTGCTTCACGCACGCCATGTGTCTTCCACTTATTCAGTACATCCAAAACAGTTGACTTGGAAATGTTTAAACGCCTCTCGGTTTCTCCTATGGACAACCCACTAATATAACACCCAACAATCTTTCCTCTCTCAAAATCAGTTCTCTTCCGCAGCTACATTTTCACTCAACCTAACAGTGCGATATGATCTCGGTCAGGTGCAGGTTTATTTTTATACCGTTTGCAGCTGTACCACGTATCTTAACAACGCAGCGGATCCGTTCATTTGCTTTTGAAGGGGTGTTTGGTGACTTTTTGTCAGTATAGTGTACTTCGAAATGTACCTTATTTTGTAAAGAATCTTACCATGTACTAACTAACTCCAAAAATTAAACACAAATGTTAATTCTAAAGTTAAGTAACCGCTTATTGACCTCGTTGTGGCTGATTTGATTTTTTTTATATTTGGTTGCAACATTGAGACCCGCACTTTTAGCTGATCCTCTAGAATGGTATTCCTCATTTGCGACCTTAACGGTGTCTTGATTTGCGTTAGGTAGGGGAATATAGATATTGCAGCAATAAGTGGTTGAAAATCAAGAAAGCATTTATCGTGCATGAATACTCACGTCTTCGGCATTGCCTAAGACGTGAGTATTCTATTGCATTTTTCCATATTTCAACTAAATCTTTCTTAACGTCAAGGACTTTAAAATGTCCTCATCTGGGATCTCCATCAATTTCATCAGTAGTTCTTGAGGAGACATAGAACGAAATCATGAGCGTAGCAGGTGTCAAAACAGCCCTTATGACTTACTGATGTTTTAATTGTGGCCGTCAGTTGGGAAAGATTATTTCGTTGCATATTTTCTTACTTTTTGGTATTTTAAGTATGGTTAATTTAAGATTAAAATAAAAATAATAAAGGACGAACAAAAACATGCGAGGTATTAATAAAAATAAAAGGATTTGTTCTACAAAATGTTTAATTTGCTTTAAAGGCAGCAATTAATGGCCTAGAAGGCAGCATGTGGCTTTAAGGCCGCAGGTTCCCCTACACTGGTTTAGAAAATTTAGCCACCAGAGCGGCCCTTTGCCATTTAACCGGCAAGAAAAAATAAAATCGGGAATCAAACAAATAGAGATGAGCTTGGGCACGGGCTAGGGCGGGCTCGGAATTACACGTCTTGAATTTCATTGTGGATTTGTTACAATGGTGGAAGGAGTATCAATTTCCTAAGCTAGCTGCCGTTGCAAAACAAATTTTGCTTAGCAAGACTTGCATTATGCATTGTCCAAAGCTATGTCCAATCAAGGATTAGTTTAAGGAGGTCTGGTATCGAAAAACTGGAAAAAATTCACATTCCCATTTTTGTATTTTATTAAAAATCAAGACTTATCTTTAAAACGATGTATTAATTTCCAAAATTGTGCAGTTAGAAGTATTGTTATTAATTTTTAAAATTTCCTCACTCCCGCGATTTTTGGGGTGACGTTGGTTTTTAGTGCAGCAAGTGGAGTTTTAAAGAAAAGAAGGTCAAGTTGAAGCGCTGAGCTCTTAGATGCAATTATCTGTCTCTCTTTTTTTATGATGACCTTGATCTGGAAACTGCACACACAAATGATAATATTGTGATTATTATACTATTAAGCGCAAAGCTTTGTTAATGTTACAAAATGCAGAATAATCTGGTCTGGAATGCTTTTACGTTCTTTTTTTTTTTTTTTTTTAATTTTGGAAATTTTCCTACATGAGCTTTTTTATATTCTACTACATCACTCTAAACTACCTTTACCAATTAGCATATATGTAAATTATATTGCAAAGATTAGTTTTCTAGAGTCAAAATTTCAAACACTTGCAACTGTCTGTACGGCGTTGTACGTTTTATAATGCAATTTATTCAAAATAAAAGTAAATTTAGAAATCAAAAAGAAATAACGAATGGAATTTTTTTGTTTCTAAACGATTTTTTTTCTTCAGCTTTTATCAAATTTACTGATTCCCCTGATACTGTCGAAGGGCACGTTGATTATTTATTTATTTTCAAATCCACATTTTAGAACCTTTGGCTTTATGCGTAGTATTTCTAAAAACATATTAATATTGTGAAGTGGATTAACTGAACTAAACTTTTTAAGCTAATGATTTTTAAACTAATCCCTGCTCGGGCCATATCTTTGGCCAGTGTATAATGCATAATTTTAAGCCTTGATAAGCACAATTTAACCAAAGAAAGCGGGCCGGGGCCGGGCTCCTAAAATTGAGGCCGAACTCATCTCTACAAACATATGGGCTGAAATCAGAAAGAACGAATGCATTCGCATGTGACGTACCTCTGTAGCGACGCATGAATCAAAAACAGCAAGCTGCAGCGATAAGTCTTGCTGGCGTACTTCAGTCTGTTCGAATCCCATCATCTGCAAAAGTATAATTTTTCCCGAATATGAAATAAATCTCCTGGCCGTAAGGTGCGAATAAAATGTGCGATGAGCTGAAACCAGCGATTCCCTGCCGCCGTCGTTCTCAAGAAGGGAGGCTATATGTCACTAACACTGTGCTGCGGTATGAATTTAAACGGTAGGTTGTATGGATAATCTTTGTCGGCGTAGTTGAATAGGGAAAACATCCCACCCCGGTGTACGAAGACATGGTTTAGAATTCCACCAGTGGCAAAAAGGTAATTTTCACTATACGCTGTCTAAGACGTGGGCCGAACGCGGCAGGAACGAGTGAACCTGCACATGAGAACGCGTTGCTTTCCCCATAGCTTTGTTATTTAAAGTGATCATTTGGGGAGAATGCCTGACACCAATCCTTTCAGATTGATTACGTGCAAAAAGTGCTATGTCGACAATTTGTGAAAGGAGATAGGAGATGCTAGAATCACTAGATTCTACCCAGTGGTGTGATGTACATGTCAGGGTGAACAACTTTTCGCTATTCCGTGTTGGATCATGGAGAAGAGAATAAAAGGCTAGGTGCGAGAGCATATCCCCAGTAACTATAGTGTGGTGTGCAGAAGTATGGCATTTTCTCCAAAAACAGTGAAGTTTAAAGTTGAACTGTTTTTTCAGCTACTTTTTATAGTAATTTCATCATTTATATGTCATTAGTTGTAGTTTTTAATGGAGATTCCAAAAATGTCTTAGTTTTTCCTGTAGCCACTTCTGTTCTTAAGATACATTACAAAAAACATGATAAGTCTAAATCATTATGAAATGGATCATTTATCCAATACTTAGGTTTACAGCAATAAATCAGTTTTGTAATTTTTAAGGAGTGAAATAACGTTTCAATACAGAAATATAATGAAGCTAAATTATGAATTGTACCTAATATTTTGTTTCCCAGCCTTAAGCTTTAATTGCAGCTTTGCATCTTGCTGATTACTGTGAACAAGGTTTTGTAAAAGTATGGGTTGAACAATACGATTACAAATTTGAATTACAAATTCGATGAGTTGAATTTTGGTTTTCGTTTTTGATAGTTCATACCACACTTTGAACCACACATTTTTGATCGGGTTTAAGTCTGGTGACTGTGATGACCAATTAAGGTGCTGAACATTTTTTCCTGAAACCACTTTTCCCCTACTTTAGCACGATGATAGGGAGATTGTCACCTTGAAAAATAAAATTGCAGTCATAAAGTCTTCTAGATGATGGTAACACACATGCAGCTCCAATCCATGACCTTCACAGGAGGCTTAGCAGTAGTCGCTAAACAACTTGGATGGAATACTTCATGTTTGAATTCCCTTATATTGGCACTACTCTGATTCCCATTAAGACGAAATTCGGTTTAATCACAAAAACGAACGTTTTCGCATTGCTTGGTTGTCTATGAGACATGCTGTTTTGCCCACTAAGTTTACGCTGTCTTTGATTTGCAGTTAACAGTCGTTCACGCCTGCCTTTTCAGCCACGTAAGTCATAGTGAAGCATCTTCCTCCCAACAGTAGATGTACTAACAGTAACATCAGTCACTTCAGACCATTTTTGAAGCAATTCAGATGAGTTGACCCTCCTATCTGCTAAGCTTAGCTTTCTGAGCACTTTGTCCTGCCTGGTTATAGTGGATCTGGGTCTTCCACTGCGACGCATATTTTTAATATAACCAGTATATTTTTCTTTCTTCAGTATCCTACTAACTGTAGATTTATTACAGCCTATTCGTTCAGCGATTCCCCTTCCAGAATATCCCTCTTCATGCAGAACAAAGATATTTACTCTCTCTGCTGTGGACAGTTCCGCAGTTTTAACCATTATTGAGAATGTACATGAATTCTACCCTAATAACAACACGAAGCTACCACTACAATGCTCTAGTATATAACGTCGGAGGAGAATTTGTCATTTTCATGTAGGACTTCCGTCCACAGGTAGTAGAGTTTAGGTCCCAGCCACATACAGCGAGATCGCCTTTTGGGCAGGACACAGAAACGGAAGGAATGAGAGCAAGTCTAGCGACTTTTGACAGAACAGTTTGTAGTGAGATTAGAGTACAGTAGATGGCGCCACCGCACAAGTACGATATTGCACATAGATGGGTGAGAGAATTTCAGGGAGGACATAGGAAAGGATACCCATTTAACCAGTGGGTCCAGCCAGGGGGCCGTCACTTTACGTGCTCGTCCGATGCACGGCGGATATTCAGCGATTGTTAGTAAATCACACCATCTCTGAAAGATCAGCCCAGGCTTGAACCTGGGGACACAGCATCGATAGTCTGAAACACTAACCACTAAGCCATCCGCGGCTCTACAATGCTCCAGTAGCTTTGCATCAACCCTTATAAAGGCTGGAATGGGATTAGGATAGCATTAGGAAGCAGCCAATTGGTGAAAACAATGTCTGTGATTGGCTGTAACAACTAATACGCAGCTGGCGTGAATTTCAATGTGTTTGTTAAACCCCATATTTTTTAAGAACAAAAGTAGCTATATAAAAACTAAGCAATTTTTGAAATGTGCATTAAATTTCGCATCTAATGACATATAAACGATAAAGTAACTATGAAAATTGGTTTGTTAAAAAAAAAGATAAATTTAAAAATTCACGGTTTTCGCGCTTGATATGTTTGGTACGGGTGAGATGTAAATCGGACAGATGTTGTTAAAAGATAGTATCTTATATCTCTACTAAAGTTTCAGCTGAAACTGTAGTAGAGCTGTCTGAATATATCTGCAAAGGCAGCGCAGAAAATTTTAAGCATCATTTGATTGAAATACGTCGATCGCTTAGTTTGTTAAAAAACGAAAGTACGCGAAACACCTTTACTACGAATTTTCAAATTTTAAAACAAAGCTGGGTGGTTAGAAGCAAAAAAATTTCTACTGCACTATGTTATTTCGACGGGAAGCACAGAGACAGGTGGCAACACGTGAAATACTGAACTTGTGTTCATGCACTGACTTTGAAGGTTTAAAGTGTTTCTCTTACGTGTGAAAGGCGGAAAAGCAAACGATTTGTCGCATGGGGAACTGCTATTGTTTTTGTTGATGGTCGCAATGTTTCTCTTCTGATACATGTGTTAACTTGTACTAAGAGAATACAACGACAACGTGGTTTGTCACAAATATTTATTTGTCCAAGTCGAACATGGTTTCGCTGGGAATAGACCTAGCTTCATCAGGACGAATGGCACGTAAATATTCAAATTGAATATGGTATCAGAAACGGTGTTTACACTCACGGGTTTTGGTTAGTTGCTTCCACGCGCTTGATAGAAATGTCATTAACAAGTTGCGAAGGCTTCTGATATACATGGGAAGCTTACAAAATATCAAGTTTGGTAGTTGAATCTGGCTTGTCAATTAGTTTTCCTTCTTAAGCCAGATTGAACCACCAAATTACAAGTGAAATGGTACTAGCAGGATATTGCACCGAAGAAACATTTTATTGAGAAATAGAAGACACTTACGTCACTTCCTCATATAAAAGCTGTGCATTCATTATTAACAAGTTTCTCTGGAATCAAAACACAAAGTGCCGACACTTTCTGTCTTTCTTGTTTTGTAAACGAATTGAGTCATTTTGCGTCGCCCACGGGCGTAACTAGGCAATTCTGCGCCCTAGGCAAACCGCAAAATATTGCGCCCCAATCTCTCTCTCTCTCCATCTATCTTTATCGCTCACTGTCTCTCTATCTCTGTCTCTCTTTCTCCCTCTCTCTCTCACTCTCTCTTTCACACATACGCGCACACACGCGCACACAAATACATACACAACAAAAGAACAGCATTGAAAATCTAAGCGAGCACAACCTACAGAGAAGAATTTTCAAGAAAAATAGCATTAAACTAAAGGCAGCAAAAAAGCAGATACAATTTCAGAAATGTAACGGTACTACAAAGACCTTCTAACGAAACTAGGCGTAAAAATGCATTTCTAAGTTCTAACGAAAATAGGCTTAAAAAAGTCACAATCAAAATGTCACTGTTTTTAGAGCTTTTCGCAACTGCTTCGGAGTTGGACCTTCGGAACTGCATGAAGCAGACAGAATGTAGCTGACAGTCCTGGCATGCAGCCATAATAAACACTGAATAGCCTCCCAGGTATCTTCAAAAATGTAAACATCCTTATCTTGCAACGCACGTATATAGTCCATCCAACTAAAGAAATACTGGGAGCCCCATTGTTGTAGAAGGGTGCCGTGGTTTTCTTCAGTTGGACGGACTATACAACCACACCTCCATTACTGAATGTGAGCAACTAACAACTCCTGAACATTTTGAGAAGGAAACTCTAATTTTAATTGTGCCAAAAACTTGTGTAAAAGTTTCAGTTCCAATTGTAATCGCATTCCAAACAGTGATTTCTGCGCCCTCTTTGAGCAGCGCCCGGCGCAGTCACCCCGTCTGCCCCGCCCTAGCTACGGCTCTGCGTCGACTGATCTTAAGATATCTGTTTCAAAAATCGAAGCCTAAATATTTTATCTGACACGGGATGAGGAACGAACAAAGAAAATAAACATAGAATGTCGATCGCCTTTTCTCGGGAATTCTTTTCACGATCCCTAATACACTTGCACCAATTGTTTATCAAAAAATTCAGCTTAAAGCAACCTCTACCTTTTCTATCTCGGTATCTTCCTCTTTGTGCTTTATTTCCTTTGATATTGGATTCCTTTGTGCTTTTTTACGCTTTCCAACCGTAGGTTGAAGAAGCGTATATGCTCCAGTTTGTCCGTCCGTCTGTCTGCCTGTCGGCACGATAACTCACGTAAAAACAGTTCGATTTCGATGAAATTGTAGTATGTGGTAGGAGACCACCTGAGGACGAAACCTATTGAAAATGGACGAAATGGGGTCAAAGGTCACGGCATAGGAGCGGGATCCCTTCCATTGCCCTTATGCGTCATAACTTTCGTAAATATGGTTCGATGTCGATGAAATTTTAGTATATTGCAAAGGCCTACCTGGGAATGAACTCTGTTTAAAATGGGGGAAGTGGGGGTCAAAGGTCAGGACATAGGAGCGGAATGCATTCGATTGTAATTTATGCGTCATAACGTGGGTAAAAATGGTTCGATTTCGTTGAAATTTTTGTATGTGGTTGGGGACCACCTGGGGACAATCTTATGACGTCACAATTTCGCGCTTGCGATGTTGGCGCGAGGTCACGCCATCTGCCTCATTACGTCACGCATTGTGTGTGGATCCTATTAAAGTTTTATGACGTCGCACTCTTGCGGCGAGCAGATGGTTGCGATTCCCATCTGTCTCGTTACGTCGCGGGTTATGTTCGTATGTCCGTCCGCACGATAACTCGCGTAAAAGTCGTTCCATTTTGATGAAATTTTAGTATGTGGAAGGGGATCACCCGGAAAGTAACCCTATTGAAAGTGAACAAAATAGGGTCAAACGTTAGGACATAGAAGACGGATCCATTCCACTGCTTTTATGCGCCATAACTAACGTAAAAAAGGTTCGATTTCGATTAAATTTTAGTATCTGGTAGGGTCCATCTGGGGACAAACCCTATTGAAAATGGGCGAAATAGGGTCAAAGGTCCGGACATAGGAGTGGAATCACTTCCATCGCCAGTATACGTCAACGTACGTAAAAATGCTTCGATTTCAATGAAATGTTAGTATGTTGTAGGGTCTCGCCTGGGGACGAGTTCTATTGAAAATGGGCGAAATGATGTCAAAGTTTAGGACACAGGATCGGGATCTATTCCATAGCCCTTATGCATCATAACTTATGTAAAAATGCTTTGATTGCGTCAAAACTTTATCATGTTATTTCGGCGGTATACCAAACCGGTTCTGTTGAATATCATCGAAATAGAACCAAAGGTCAGGGCACAGGACCGAGATTTATTTAACAACTATTATTCTCATAACTTAAGTGATAACTTGAGTAATGATTTCTGGTATGTTAGAAAGCGTATTATAATCAATGCATTGCATGATTTTACTAACTTCTTTTCTTTTGTCCTCCTGTAGAGAAAATGACAGCCTGTACACGCCGAGGCATCCGCTCACCAGATGCCGGTGTATTAACCAAAAATAATTCCAGCCATGCCATTGGCCACAACTCCGTCCGAGACGTTGGCCCCGGATCCATGGATCTGATGTTCCGCTCCACGGAATTCCAGACAGATTCCGTAGGGTTCAAATCCGGGGATCTTTGTGGCCACTGGATGGCTCTAGATCCAGATGAATTTTTCTCGAGCCATGCCTGGGTGGCTGCACCCGGTGTGGTGGCGAACTGTCTTGCTGGAATAAACCCTCAGCAGCAGGAAACGCGAAGGCTATGAAAGCATCTAGGTGATCCCCCAACACATTTTGTTAGCAAGTAGTGGTTAACCCCTTAACCGGCTCGATTAACTCAGAATTAGCAAATTGGGCTGAAATAAGCTCGAATGAATGAATTTGCTGTCTAAAAAGTTGACCGAATGAGGTTAAAACGAGTGATTTTACCCATCAGAGAGAATCGCATGTTTGAATCACTTGTTTCTGCACAATGACATGATGTCCGTGCCGGAGAATCTAGCCGTTCCCATCGTTACTTCAGTCATGAAGCAGGAAATAAGGTACTAGAACAGAGAGAGCGACAGAAGGACAGCGAAAGAGAGAGAGAGAGAGAGAGAAGGGAGACAGCCAAACAGACAGAGAAAGAGAGAGAGAGAGAGAGAGAGAGAGAGAGAGAGAGAGAGAGAGAGAGAGAGAGAGAAGGGGAGACAGCCAAACAGACAGAGAAAGAGAGAGAGAGAGAGTCAGAGAGAGAGAGAGTCAGAGAGAGACAGAGTAAGAGACAGAGAGAGATAGAGTAAGAGACAGAGAGATAAAGAGAGAGAGAGAGCCGCCCCGGTGGCGCAGTGGTCTAAGCGCTGGCTTATGATTATTCGCCCGTAAAGGGTCCAGGTTTGAATCCCGGTAAGGCATGGATATTGTGTGTGTCTTACGTCACTGGCTCTCTCCCTTCCCTGGAACCAGTGATCCTAAATTAGGGACAGGCGTCTGCTTATAGCCCATTGAGTTGCTCACGGTGATCATTGAACCTTCAATCAAAAAAGATATATATATATATATATATATATAATTATGGGAGATTTCAATGCAAAAATAGGGCAACGGCAACAGAATGAAACTTCAGTAGGTAAATTCGGTCACGGCAACAGAAACCAGCGTGGAAATACTCTCGTTGAGTTTGCAGAGGCAGAAGGATTTTTCAACTTGAACTCCTTTTTCAAGAAAAAGCCACACAGGAAATGGACATGGATACATCCAATTGGGACGACAAGTGAAATTGATTTTATTATGTGTAACAAAAAAATCGTCATCGAAGACTGCAGTGTGCTGAACAAGTTCAACACAGGTAGTGACCATAGATTGGTGAGATGTAAGATGCACCTCAACACTAAACTGGAACGTGGCAAGCTCATAAGACAAACAAAATGTATTGACATAACCAACCTTAAAAAACACCATAATACTTTCAAGTTGGAACTGAAGAACAGATTCTCTGCTTTAGAAGGCCTAACATCGGAAGAAGTGGATATTTCGGAAGTTAACAGAAAAGTAACCAAAGCTCTAATGGAAACAGCAACAAAATTAGCTGGGTCTAAGAACAAGTTGCATGTGAACAAATTATCAGGAAAAACCAAAATGTTGATGCAAAAAAGAAGAGAGATGAGGACAACTAAAGAAGATGTGACTTCCAAAGTGGAATATATAGAGCTATGCAAGACAACACGAAAAAGTATCGCTGAAGACGTAAGGAAATTCAACTGTGAGCTAGTGAGGAAAGCAATTGAAAACAACCAAAGCCTTAAGATAGCAAAGGGACATCTCAGTAAGGGAAGAAAACAGATTATGGCTCTGAGAAAAGAAGATGGTTCTATAACAAGAAATAGAGGCGAAATTTTGACAAGAGTGAAAGATTTCTACTCCAAATTATATGAAAGGGATGATACATGTACTCCAGACATCATGAAAGGTACCAGAGTTCTTCCAGTCCTCCCAGCAGAAGTTGCTCATGCAATCAAGAACATGAAGCGGGGGAAAGCTCCAGGAGAAGATGGAATTACTATAGACGTCATACAAGAAGCAAGTGGAGAAATTGAAACAGTACTCGCCCAAATTTTCACTCGATGCCTTAATGAAGGGAAGATTCCTGAGGATTGGAACAACGCTACAATGATCCTTCTACATAAAAAAGGTGACATTGAGGATCTCAGGAACTACAGACCTATCAGCCTCCTATCAGTGGTTTATAAAATCTTCACTAAAGTTCTTTCACACCGCTTGAAGGTAACACTGGACATGGCTCAACCGAGAGAACAAGCTGGATTCAGGAGTGGCTACAGCACAATAGATCATATCCACGTACTGAGAGAACTAATTGAAAGAGCGAGGGAATATGAACTTCCATTGTGCATGGCTTTTATCGATTATGAAAAAGCCTTTGATTCGGTGAAACCATCAGCAGTTACCACGGCTCTGAAATCCTGCGGTATTGAAGATGCATACATTAATATTATTAATAACATCTATGAAAATGCAAGTGCAAAGATTCGGCTGTTTGAAAATACAACACACATAAAAATTGGAAAGGGAGTGAGACAAGGTGACACCATATCTCCGAAGCTCTTTAATGCCACATTGGAAAATGTCTTTCAATCACTGAACTGGGAAAACAAAGGGATAAAGATTAATGGAGATTATCTAACCCACCTTCGTTTTGCTGATGACGTAGTCATTTTTGCAACTACCCCATCAGAGCTGCAGAGTATGATCCAGGAACTTGCTGACAAGAGTAAAGAAGTGGGATTAAAAATGAACTTTCAGAAGACAAAAGTGATGTTCAATGCTTTTACAAGAAATGAAGATTTATCGATTGATGGAGAAAAACTGGAGATAACAGATACATATGTTTATCTTGGACAGCAGATATCAAGTGAGGGTCACATTGATGAAGAAATTAATCGGCGTACAAAACTTGCCTGGAGAGCTTTTGGAAGAAACAGCATAATTTTCAAGAGCAATATGCCATTATGTCTTAAAAGAAAAGTGTTTGATCAATGCATCCTTCCAGTGCTTACGTATGGTGCAGAGACGTGGACCTTAACTAAAAGAGACATACAAAGGCTGCAGACAACTCAAAGAAGCATGGAGAGGTGCATGCTTGGTATAACCAGGAGAGATAAGAAAAGGAACTCGTGGATCCGAAAAATGACGAGAGTGGAAGACATCATGATCAGAGTTAAATCCCTGAAATGGCAATGGGCTGGACATACTGCCAGAAGGACAGACCATAGATGGACAGCCGAAATTTTAGATTGGATTCCAAGGGACAGGAAAAGACCCAGAAAAAGACCACATGGGAGATGGATGGATGAAATTCGTAAATATGCGGGAGTGACATGGAGGAGACTGGCACATGACAGACCGTTGTGGAGGAAACTTGGGGAGACCTTCGTCCAGCAGTGGATTGATAATGGTTGACAATGATGATGATGATGATGATATAAAAGAGAGAGAGACAGAGAAACAAGAGAGAGAGAGAGAGAGAGAGAGAGAGAGAGAATTTACGACGAGTAACAGTTTTGTGGTTGGTACTCCTCAGCTAAAAGGATGAAAGAAATCGTCTTACCGCAGCTTTGTAAATCTAGAGCTCTATCAGAAAACATAGGTTTGGGAAGCGCAGAAAAGTGTGGGCAGCATTTGGTCCAGATACATCGGCCGCCTAAAGGGTGAAGAACCTCTTCAGACTTACAAAGGGACATAAAGTATGCAACGTATACTCTAATTTAACTTTTCTTTTTAGTTTCTTTCTTTATGTCAATTTGAGTTATTTTCCCATAGCATTTTTCAAACTTAACATGATATCTTCCATCTTGCTAGATTGACAAGACCATTGAAAACACCCTTGAGGTAGGAACGTATAGATTGACAAGGATTGACAACACCCTTGAGGTAGGAACGTATGACGTGTGTATGTGTCCTATGAGAACTGAACGTTTTATAATGCGCGAGCAGCAGCATCGTATGATGGTAGTATGATGATACATAGTCGAGTCGCATTATTGGGACTACTTCCTACTTTTGACGTCAACAACGCGTAGCCAATGAAAGAAGGCACGTGTCGTGAGCTGGCTTGGAGGGTATATAAGGTGTGTTGTAGGCATTTTGAAAACACACCCCCCATTGCTGTCATGGATAAAAGGAGATATTTATCAGATTTGGGATGATTATCGGCTTTCGGGCCAAGGGTGGCAGTATTTCTGAAACAGCGCAGTTTGTGAACTGTTCGCGTTCTGCTGGGGTTAAAGTGTATCGTGATTGGAGGAATCGGAGCATTTCGAATCAGCAACGTGAAAACCGCGGTGCACTACGTGCCATTGATGTGAAAGGTGAACGTCGGCTGCGACGGTGCGTGAGGGGCGATCGACGCGATGGAGTGGAGTAACTCACTGGGCTCATGTACCAGGAGGCTGCCGGAAGTGTGTCTAAAACAATAGTTTAGTGAATTCTGCTGCGTATATAGGGATCCGATGCAGACGGATGGTCACTGCACCTCTGCTAATGAAGGTGCATAGGAATAAAAGGCTTACATTTGCACTGCAGTATTGGAATTGGACCTCCGCTGATTGGCAAAGGACTGCTTTCTCCGATGAGTCACGTTTACTTCTTCATCGAGCGGTGGACGTTGGCCTATAAGATGAGAAACATCAGAGAATAAACACTCTTCAATTACTTCTGGAAGAACGCAAGCTGGTTTGAGCAGCGTTATAGTCTGGGAAATGTTTTCCTGGCATTCCTTGGGTCTACGCATACCTGTGCAAGGCACTATGACCCGAATTCGTTATGAATATATCCTTGGAGACCAAATACACCCTAGCATGCTGATTGTCTCCCTGGGACGGAGGAGATCTTCCAGAATGATAATGCGAAGTGTCACACAGCTAGAAATGTCCGAGAGTGGTTGAAAGAGCTCGATGGAAAATTAAAGTACTTCTCTGGCCCCTAATTCCCCAGACTGGACTTAAACCTAATTGAACATCTGTGGTACCGCCTCGATCGTGTTGTTCGCTCTACGGATCATCTACCACGCAAGCTCCAGCAGCATTCAGATGCCTTGCAGTCAGCACGGCTCCACATACCTCTGAACATCCTCCATCACCTTACTGAGTAACTCCCAGTCCGTCTAGCTGTTGTACGCGCTGCACACGGCTGTTACTCTGGATATTGGCTGGTGGTCACAATAATATGACTCAACCGTGTATATGAATGACCAAATTACAAATGGTCTTTGTGAATCTTATACCATTCTTACCGTTTGGTCTTTTGAATCTCATTCCGTTCTTACTGTTCTGTCTTTTGAATCTCATTCCGTTCTTACCGTTCGGTCTTTTGAACCTCATTTGTCTCTTACAGTTTGGTCTTTTGAATCTGATTCCGTTCTTCCGTGTGTATATACTATATATACACCATTACTAATTCAATCATATTGTAAATCATTCGACCGAATCGGAAATAATTTGTTTGAATCTTATATCGTTCTTCCCGAGGAACATTGTATTAGTTGTCTTCATCTCTTAAACTCATGATTTCACATGGCGAAAAATTTTTGCTCACATTTTAATACTATTATTTGTGTAAAAAAAACAAGCAACATGTTCATTTTACCCGAATGTTTGCCAGCATTCCCCTCGTTGCTCCAGTTCCTACGATTAAAAACAAGGAACATGTTCATTTTACCCGAATGTTTGCCAGCATTCCCTCTCGTTGCTCCAGTTCCTACGATTTATGATCTGCAGTTTTCATAAGAACTGTACTGTGCTGCTGTTCTTCACATTTCCCTTTCGGAAATAAAGTCGCGCAACTCAGTGGAGCAAAGGCACTATGCGTTAAAATAATGTTTGAAGAAACATTTTACTGAGAAATAGAAGACGATTACATCACTTCCTCAGAAAAAAAAGCTGGGCATTCATTATTAACGAGTTTCTCTGGAATCAAAACACAAAGTGCCGACAGTTTCTGTCTTCCTTGTTTTGTAAATGAATGGAGTCATTTTGCGTCGACTGATCTAAAGATATCTGTTTCAAAAATCGAAGCCTAAATATTTTATCTGACACGGGATGAGGAACGAACAAAGAAAATAAATATAGAAAGTCGATCGCCTTTTCTCAGGAATTCTTTTCACGATCCCTAATACACTTGCACCAATTGTTTATCGAAAAATTCAGCTTAAAGCAACTTCTTCCTTTTCTATCTCGGTATCTTCCTCTTTGTGCTTTATTTCCTTTGATATTGGTGTGTGAAGGATCAATTCTACTTATGTCTGAAGTAGGCTGCTCCAATTACTTTGTTTGGTCCCTCCCAGCTTTATTTTCCGGCAGAGTTCAAGGACTTCCTTATTTTACTTGGGATTTCAAGTTCCACGTTGTAGAAATTGAAGTGTAAAGTCATTGGAGTTGAATAGGGTTTCATTTTTTATGGAGCGGAACATATAGATAACGCTTACTCACTGGATTATAGAGTAAACATTCACAGTGAATATTTAATAGACCTACAGCTGCCGTTGTCGGCTTTCCATAGCATATTTTTAAAACAAAACCCTCAGCCGATCGGTATGCAAATAAAGTCACTTATAAAGGAAATGCCGTATGTGTGTGTTTATTTTACTCTAAAAAAATTGTTTCGAGGCATTAAGGTGCAGTTACGAAAATCCTACCGCTTGATATACGAAGGTAGATCAAAATATAAAGGCAGTTTCGTTTGATTTACCAAAGAAAAGGTCAAACTTTTATAAATATATGATTACATTTCAAAGCCGTCTCCTGAATTTCAACAAACGTTTTGTAACGGCCTTCAACTCGCTTGATCCGATTGGAAGATAAGTTTTCGGCTGCTCCTAAAGCCATATGCACGCTTCTTTTAGGTATTAATCACTACTAAACCGTCACCAGTGTACTGCTTCCATACGGCTTGTACGAACTTGAAAATATTCCTAATTGCATATTGCACGATGATTCCATTACGTACTTCCATTACGTCTTGTGCGAAAATTGAAAATCTTCTTTATCAGAGATTGCAAGATCAGTTACGTCGTATCATAATAAAAAAATCTTTAAAATAATAATGTATTTTTGTGAGGTTAATCCATTTTTATGTATTGTTTATGCTGAGTATGTTGTCCCGGATGTACGAAGTTTGCATGAAATTCAAATTGAGTATAAATAAGGGAAAACACAAAGTTATGATTTTTGAGCGAGGAACTGTTAGCACTGAATGTAGTATACACCATATTGACAAAAGACACCAGACACCTCTTCAAAAGAAAATGAACGGAGCCGCTGCGTTGTTAAGGTGCGCGGTACAGCTGCAAATTATATAAAAACAAGCCTGCAGCTGACCGCGATCATATCGCACTGTGAGTTTGAGTGAAACTATCGTGGCGGGAGAGAACAGACATTGAGAAAAGAAAGATTGTTGGGTGTTATATTAGTGGGTTGTCCATAAGAGAAACCGAGAGGCGTTTAAACAAACCCAAGTCAACTGTTTTGGATATACTGAATAAGTGGAAGACACATGGCGTGCCTGAAGCAGCAAAACGTACCGGCAGACCAAAGAAAATCAGTGATAGAGGACGTCCAAGCTTCAGGAGAGTCGTTACAGCTAAAGGACGGAGTACCGCACAAGACCTCAGTCTACAGGTGAGTAAAAGTGCTGGAAACTCGGTATGTGCACGTACCATTCGCAAAGAACTTCATTCCATGGTTACCGTGGTCGTGCTGCTGTTCATAAGCCTTTCATCTTCACTTAGAATGCTACTCGTCGTTTAGCATGGTGTAAAAAACATTTATTTTGGACCGTAGATAAATGAAAACGGGTCATATGGACTGATGAATCCCGATATACGATTCATCAGTCTGATGGCCATGTATGGGTATGGCGGCAGCCGAAGAGACGCTATTTATCACAGTGTACTGTCTTAAAATATGTCTTAAAAGAAAAGTGTTTGATCAATGCATCCTTCCAGTGCTTACGTATGGTGCAGAGACGTGGACCTTAACTAAAAGAGACATACAAAGGCTGCAGACAACTCAAAGACGCATGGAGAGGTGCATGCTTGGTATAACCAGGAGAGATAAGAAGAGGAACTCGTGGATCCGAAAAATGACGAGAGTGGAAGACATCATGATCAGAGTTAAATCCCTGAAATGGCAATGGGCTGGACATACTGCCAGAAGGACAGACCATAGATGGACAGCCGAAATTTTAGATTGGATTCCAAGGGACAGGAAAAGACCCAGAAAAAGACCACATGGGAGATGGGGGGATGAAATTCGTAAATATGCGGGAGTGACATGGAGGAGACTGGCACAAGACAGACCGTTGTGGAGGAAACTTGGGGAGACCTTCGTCCAGCAGTGGATTGATAATGGTTGACAATGATGATGATGACTGTTCCTATGATCGAGTTTGGAGCTGGCAGTGTACTCATGTGGGGGTGTTTTTCGTGGTATGGTCCCCGCCCATTGGTTATCGTGGACAAACCTCTTAACCAATACGCCTACCGCGATATTCTGGACAATTATGCCCTACAGACTCTGTGGCAGTGCTATGGAACCGAGCCTTGTTGCATCTAGCAGGATATTGCACCGATCCATAAAGCAAAGTTTCAAAATCGCTTTATTATTATTCATCATAAGAAAACATAAGAGGGAGACGTACAGTATTGGGCGTCTCACTGAGAAATAATACAAACTGTTAAAACATGATGGTATATACACTGCAATGACAATGGGGATGAATAACAGATGCTGCAAGCAAAGCTTATTGCATAAAAATTGCAGAAGTGACAGAGAGAAACACATCGTGTCACATGACATTGGCTGGGCATGATTTACAGGATAACACAGGCGAAACAATAGTACACAATTAGAAAAAGAACAGCACAAACTCCGCCGTGTAGGTAAAACATTACATATATGAGATAAAAACACAGCGTGCACAATTGTGCAAGTTATTTAACGAGGGTACCAAAGCAACATAATACAGGCGGGGTTAAAGTAATTAATGTACACAAGTAAGCATGAAAATACACTGAGATGACATTAGCATTCACAATTCAACGGTAGCGTGGATTGCACGAGTCGTAGAGTGGAGGAGGGGCACCAGAGTGCCACGGAACTCAGCAAAGGAGGTGTAGAATGTCCTAGGGTACTGATAGGTGTAGCAGTCCAGAATCAACCGCAAACCATGGAGCGGCCGGCGCCCAGGTAGCATAGAAGGTGGCTTCTCGACGACTGGAAGAAGCCGACTGGTACTCCAGGCGGAGTCGAGAAAGCAATCGATCTTGAAAATGGCACAAAAGTGCTGCGCTGGCCAGGTGTAAAGAGACCGGCGAGGAAACGCTGAGGAGTTGTTGAAGGTATACGTAAATAACGTGTTTAACCAGCACGAAACGATAGGCACATACTGACGGGAAGAGGCGTAGGTGGATGAGCCCGCAGAAGAAGATGTCTGTAGGCAGTGAACGGAAGATCTTGAGAACAAGGGCGACTGGAAATCCGGAAAGCCTGGTGTAAGAGAGGCATCAGGATGGGACAGTAAAGGTAGACGTGAGAAACGTCTGCCTCCTGTGCGCATAAGGAGCAGAGAGGGGAGGAGAGAAGGGTCATGCGAAAGAGAAAATACGGAACAGGGAGGCGATTATGCAAAAAGAGCCAGTGGGTATTAATTTCAAGAGGGACGGTTAAGGGTGAGCTGGCAGCGGCCCAGACGAGAGGAAGAGAAGCAGGGCGAACCTGCAGAATAGAAAGCGGTGAAGGGGTGGCAAGGTGCACTAGAAAACGATAAAGAGATTTAGAGGAGAGAGAGAGGAGAGAGGAATAACCGAGTTTGTAAGTCGGAGGAAAAACGGCAGCGGAAGAGGGGCAGAAAAGGCAGAGACGAGACCGGTGGGGGAGACAAGATCAGGGAAAAGCGAAAGAAGTGCAGTTAGCAGAGAGTCATAGACCAAATGGGCGGATGGGGACAAGAGAATAGCATGGGGAGGCCAGAGAAAGGGCGCCAGGATAGATCCGAGTTAGTGAGGTCTTGTACGGTTACTACACCTGCTTGGAGCCAAGAGGGGAATGAAACACAGGGGGGATGGGGGAATGAACAAGGGAGTTGAAGAAGAGGGTTTCAGAAAGAAGCTCTAGAGTTGAAGAGGGAGGGGAGCGAATGAGGGGAGAGAGCGAAGTTGAGTGAGGGCTTCAGAATATGCAGGTGGGAGTTTGGAAGCGTGGAAAGGACAGAATCCATGACAACTAAAGAAAGAAAGGAAAAATGTGGGTTACGCAAGGAGGCAAGAACGTCACGTACCTGAACTGCGGAAGCCACTGGAGCCGTGAAATGGTGAATGAAGTTGATCACTCGGCTTGTTTTGTAGCACAGCGGGACATCAGGTAGGCCAAAACCACCATAGGAGGGAGGAGCACAGAGCTTGTGGACGTTAATCCAGTGATGACCCGCCCACATTACTCGAGTAAGGCAGCGTGTAACCTCATGGAGACAGAAAAGCGGGGTCGTAGATGCAATCCAAGAATGCTTGCAGATGGGCAGAAGGTATGTCCTGGTGAGATTTGCACGCTGGTAGTAAGACGTACAGAACTGCGCACGACACCAGAATGCAGCTGCGCGGAGGAGGCGAGGATGGAGTTCCGTGCGAGTTGCACTGGATTTAGCTTGTGGTGCGCCTAAGTGCACACCCAGGAAGCGTTGGGTAGTGGATAAACCATGTGGCCCCTATGGAGCATCCAAGCGATTGGACCACGACCCGCACCACAATCCAGTGCTCTTAGACGTATTCAGTTCAGCTGCAGAACATGAAGCATATGCGGAGAACAAACGACGAAGCAGTTGAAACTGTGAGTCGCTACGAATGCAGACGGTAATGTCATCTGCATAAGCAGAGTAAATGACTGAGTGATGCCGTGAGCTGGCAACTGGTGGTGGAAGTTGGGCTAGGAGAGATGTTTGCAGAGAGCGTAGAAAAGGCTCGACGGCAATCGCAAACAGTTGACCAGAAAGCGGGCAGCCCTGACGAACTCCCAGCTTTAGAGGAACATGTGCTGTGAGAAAAGATGCCGTCTTGACATGGAAAACGGCGTCCCGGTAGAGGAAGAGAAGAATGGAGACAAATTGTGGAGGAAAGCCAAAGTGTAGCAGGGTTTGTGTTAAATAGGCGTGTGAGATATTATCGAAAGCGGAACGGAGGTCTAAGGAAAGGAGAGCAAGAGGTTCAGAATGAGTCTTGGCAAGATGAATGAGATCGCGAAGAAGTTGAACATTGGAGGAAAGAGAACGGCCAGGAACAGTATAGGTTTGAGAGTCAGCAAGGATGTGAGGGAGGATAGAGTTTAGTCGACGGGAAAGAAGCTTAGTATAGAGTTTATAATCTTGATTGAGAAGAGAAATGGGGCGCCAATTTCCCAAGTCAAGAGGGTCACCCCTCTTGGGAAATAGGACCACATGTGCGTCCGTGAAACTCCTCGGGAGGGGGAGCAGGGGAGATGCAGCAGAAAAAGCGGAGAGGAGAAAAGGCAACAAAAGAGGCAAGAACGCACGGTAAAAAGGAAAAGAGAGGCCGTCCGGACCCGGAGCGGCATGGGGGTTCAGGGAAGAGAAGGTGTCGGACACCTCCGTGGATGTGGGTGAGAGAGACAGGGTATGAGCAAGATGAGACGGAACTTGAGGCAGGTTATTGAGAAGATGGGGGAGAGCAGAGGGAGAAGGGGGAAGAGTTTAACTGAACTTGGTGGTATAGAACTGATGTGATTTCGCCAGAGAGAACTTGGTGGTATAGAACTGATGTGATTTCGAAATCACATCCGAATCGATGTGATTTCGCCAGAGGGAAGGCGAAGATGACGAAGCGAGGTAGAAGACTAACGTGCAGATTCCATTGATGTTAGAAAATCATAGGTGCATTCCTCCGGATTGAGATGTTTAATGCGCAGACGTAAAAGTGCTTGCTGCGCAAGAGGTTTCAGCAAAGCCTGGAGCTCCGCCTGATATGCTGGAAAAAGCGGATCTGATAACCCAATCAGTGTGAGCATCTGCCTGGCGTGATCGAGGCGCATCTGACTAGAAGTCTTCAAGGTGAAGGAAAGTTGCTTAATATGTAAGAGGAGCTGATGCTTGACAAGAAGCCAATACGTCAAGTTACAGGGTGCGGAATGCAACCCTGCGCGACGAGCAGCGAGGAAAGAACGGACAGAGGCACCAAATTCAGGATCAGTGAGGAGATTTGAGTCAAATGTCCACGGACGTACATTCCGAGGGAGTGACGCCGCAACAAACACTGTGACGGTGACCGTGCAGTGGTCTGAGGAAGCAGAAGTTTGATGTTGCAACTCGGTATTAGACGCAAGAAGCGGTGTGGAAACGTAAACCCGATCCAAGCATGCAGTCGATGGAAGCTGACTATCAGACGAGCGCCACGTGTGTGAGGTCTCTTGTGGATGAAGGCGCCTATAAGCATCAGTGAAGGAGAAATCAGCAACAAGGTCATGGAGTAGTGCGACGAGAACCGTCCGACACTCTCGTGACGACGGAGAGCGATCCAGAGCCGGGTCAAGGATGCAATTGAAGTCTCCACCCAAGAGCACACGATCCGAAGGCGAGACTTTCGAGAGAGCTTGACGGAGTTTGGTGAACAAGGTGGATAAATGAATAGAGGTGCACGGAATATACACATTAAAGATGTGAAATTGAGTATCGCCAATTGTGAAGGAGACTTGCTGGAGTAAATCTCGGCATAAGTTCTGCACTGAGAGTGCAGTGAGGGTGGATCGGAAATGTTGATGTATTCCGATAGCAAGCCCACCATGAGATGAGTAGCGGAAGGCATGATGGAACACATAATCGCTAGCACGCCAGCGAGTAAACAGAGTGGAGGAATGGCAGTTTGTTTCTTGTAGTAGTAACAGATCGGCCCCGAGGGGCGAGAGGTCTTCCATTACAAGAGCATTCGCTAGGGAACTAGCTAACCCTCTGCAATTAAGGGTCGTGACCTTGAATGGACTGGTCAGTCGTTGGTTGGAGGAGTCGCGGAGCAACTTTCAGGAGTTGTTGTAATCGGTTTACGCAGCCAAGGGTCCATGAGTGGTGCAGGGGATCATGTACAAACACACGAAGGTACTTAGCAATGCATCCGGCTTGCAGGAGCAGCGCGGGAAGAATGTCTTCGCGCTCTTAGAGGTAGTCATACGTCGACTCCAGGTTCGTGGTGTATGTGCAAAACTGATAGTAATCTCCAAGATTGAGAGGTTCTGAAGGAGCAGCACGTTTGGAGAGTACACTTAAAAGACCTCGAACGAAGGCGGAGACCCGTAATCTTCAGTGTCCCTTTCAATTTCTGTTGGCGCAGGAGAGGGAGAAAAATCTCCTGAAGATTTGGTAGCACGGAACGGTTGCCCATCCGCAGAGGAAGATATCTTCTTCTTCTTCTTCTTCTTCTTCTTCTTACGTCGGGTACCTTTACGAGTGCCAGAAATTCGTTTTCCAGGGATCGACGATGCTCGGGAAGCCGACGCAGAGTCAGAGGAGTTATCGGCACCGCCGTCACACTCGGAGACACCAACAGTGAAGACTGGTGGGAAACCAGCGGCGAAGTCTCCCGATGTTGCCACGGGATGAGGAGTAATAGGTGAGGCGAGCACTGGAAATTGAAGGTGGGAGGTGAGATCAGCATCAAAAGACGCTCGTGGACGAGAGGCTGTAGATATACTTTTTGTGTAACTCGGCCCTGGGGCAGTTGGCACATTACAAGACGGTGCAGGTCGAGAGCGAGATGTAGCAGGAGGCTGCTTAGAGGCGGGAGGCGCTCTAGAAGCCGTGGGAGCTGGATACTCGTTGTTGGGGCAACGAGCACGCTAATGCCCAAGTTCTTTGCAATTAGCACAGTGTTCTGATGTTAGCATATCAATTCTGTAGGAGAGCTGCCCACATCGGACGTTTAGGATCCGTGGAAACTTACAGAGATGTTCCTCTGATGGAAAAAGGAGTCGAACACTCCGGCGAAAACTACGAACATTCTTATTTGCAGGATCCTTGGGCGCACCTGAATGTGTGATAACAGGACCTACAATCTTACCACACTTACTAAGTGCAGTACATATCATCGCATCCGAGATTTCGGGGGGCACCGGATGCAAGGAAACCTGAATAGGGCGCCTGGTGATCGGTTCAGCTTCGAGGTGGTGATCTCTTAGGTCAAGACCAAAGTTTAGAAGCGTGTCAGCATGCTCTTTGGATGTGAAATAAACAATCACCGTCCGCGGCCGGCGGGTGAGGTGAGTAATTGCACCAGCTAGAAGAAAAGCAAGGAGCGTATCACAATAGACCTTCAACGGCGTATTTGGAAGAGCATCCAGGCACACTCCCAACTGGCGGGTGGAGTGAAGTTCCTGCGCATCCGTTGAGAAGTGCGGAACGTCCAATTGAAGTGAGTCACCATGTATCTGGACATGGGCATCTGCAAGGGGAAGGCGAGTCGCTTGCGTCGGTAGGGACGCACCTGAGGTAACACTAGAATAAGAGCGGGAAGGCAATCCTCCATTGGAAGGCAGAGGTGCAGCGCTGGATGAAGGAGCTGACACAACGCTGGGCAAGGCTACCGAGGGCAGAGAAGCAACGCCCTCAGAGATATCCATTACGTCATCGGCAGCATCAGGAACGAACGCCATAGCCTCATCACCAGGAGGGGTGGTGGAGTCAGAGAGTTGAAGCGTAGAAGAAGAAGAGCAATAGGCGTCAGGAGGAGGACGATATTCCCTATCATCAAGGACGGACGCTGATTGGTTTGCTCCGTCAGAGATAAGGCTCGACGTAGTAGGAGAAGCTGTGACGAGAGCGGAAGTGCTGCTCTTATCAGCAGTCACCATCGCCGATGGCGAGGCCTAATTTAGTAAAAACGACCAACTGGTCGAGAAAATAAAGTGCTGATAGCTAATTGAAAATAGTACTCACCGACTCGGGAGATGTCGTAAATGAAAGATACAACCTTCGTCTTGAAGGCACGCACAAAAGTTAAACGACAGAGCACACAGAACGCACTCAGTAGACGGCGAAACACGGAGCTCAAAACAGACACGACTTACGTCCTATAAAGCAAGGACAGTTACGGCGCGGTTTGACGATAATTCCGTATCGAGTGTGGGCTGGCCAGTACAGAGCCCTGATCTTAATCAAATAGAGCACGTATGGGATAAATAAGAGCGCCGAATAAGAAGTTTGGAACCAAGGCCTACTACTAAGCAACAGTTAGCGGCAACATTATGTAGTGAATGGAAGAGCATACCTATCGCTGTGTTCCAAAACCTTGACTAAAGCATGTCTGGAAGGGTCAGGGCATGCATTAAGGCCAAAGGTGGACCGACACCGCACTAATGTATGTTAATAAATGCTACTTTGTGTTTCTCTTCTGGGTTCCCGCTGACTTCTGTCAATATAGTGTAAGTCTAAATGGCACAGTCATTGACCAGGTGAATGAGTTTGTGTATTAGGAAGCATGTTAGATAGAGAGAACAAATTGGATGGTGAAATTAGTAGGCGAGTGAATTCTTCATTGTAAAGCTTAGCTGCTTTGGAAGGTTTTCATAGGAACGATGGGCGTCGCGGACACGGATACTCTGAAACATAGGAGACGTTTATACAGAACAAACATAGTAGACGAAACATTAAGGAAATGTTGTTAGCAAGGTGGAGCTAAATATGCTTCCGTGGTTTGGACATGTTGAAAGAATAATTCATGAGAAGCTTACTAAGAAATTTTTTTAGCCAAAGTGGCGGGAAGGAAAGGCAGATGAAAGCCAAGGAAATCGTGGAAGAATCAGATTCAGTAGAGTCTGCTTGAGAAAATGACTATCTGTATGGAGTATAGAAGGTATTGTACACGTCGTGTGATGTATGTCAGTGTAGCCCGAGTGGTAAGTCAAGATCACTGTAAATGAAGAAGTTTGACGCGGCAACAGTAAATAAATAATCAGTTAAAAAGTTATATGGAAGTTTGTATTTCTTTGTGGAGCTATCCTCTCAATCTCAGAGAACAGCTTAGATATATGTATGTATGTTTATGCATTAAAAAACTTAACGAGTCTAGACTAGTGGGTCTGCTATAAGAATTCTCTCCGTTTAGCCGAAACTTTAAAACCATCTACCTAATATGATGTAGTCAAAAGATCTTGTCAAAACACAAGTTTGTCCGTGTTCCCCTCACTCCGGAGTAAGTCGCTCTCCCAACTGAGCTGCGAGGACAGGATATTTGGTGTCAGATTTTTCGTCTTGACACATGTTTTCACCTATGTAGTACGACGCCACATCACCTCGCTCTTAACGCTTATTTCTTTGAAGAGAAGTACGAAATTTTTCATTAATTCCAAACAATGTGTGGAACAAACATCACACATTTTTTGAAGAACCCAACGGCCAGTGGATCCATTTTCCAAAATCGGGTGCCAATGTGAAAACACAAGTTTGTCCGCGACGGCCATCGAAACCGTGTCCCCGACGGCCATCGAATCCGTGTCCTCGACGGCCATCGAATCCGTGTCCGCGACGGCCATCGAATCCGTGTCCGCGACGGCCACCGAATCCGTGTCCGCGACGGCCATCGAATCCGTGTCCGCGACGGCCGCGACGGCCATCGAATCCATGTCCGCGACGGTCATCAAATCCGTGCCCGCGACGGCTATCGAATCCGTGTCCGCGACGGCCATCGAATCCGTGTCCGCGACGGCCATCGAATCCGTGTCCGCGACGGCCATCGAATCCGCGTCCGCGACGGCCATCGAATCCGTGTCCGCGACAGCCATCAAATCCGTGTCCGTGACAGCCATCGAATCCGTGTCCGCGACAGCCATCGAAATCCGTGTCCCCTCACTCCGGAGTAAATCACTCTCCCAACTGAGTTACGCAGACAGAATGTCTCGCTGCAGATTTGTCGCTTTGACACATGTTTTCAACTCTGTAGTACGTCACAATTTCTCGCCAGATAGGCATAGATTCAACGAGATGTTGGTAGATGTCTCTTGATACTTGATACCAGGACTGAAACAGGATATCCAGCAGTTCCTGTTAGTTACGGAGTTGTGGTGATGCTACTCGTATCCGTTTCCTCAACTCAAACCGCAAACGCTCGATGAGATTCATGTCCGGCGAATTAAAGGGTCAGGATGACAGTAAATGGATTTCCCCTTCAGTTTCTTGTAACCATTCCTAAACCTTTTTCGCAGTATGGCATGGATCATTGTCTTGCTTGAAATCGTCGTCTGCGCCAGGGAATATTGTCGTCATGACGTACTTGGTCATCCACGATGTTTAGGTACATGGCAGCTTGCTCTATAGAGACAATGGATCTCCTCAAGAAAACGTTGCCTAGATCATCACACTTCCTCAAGCCACCTGGTTCCGTCCCACAATACATCCGAGTGAGAAGCTTTGCTAGCTAGGGTAAACGTCGCCCGCGGGATCGTCCGTTCACATGGTGTAACGGAAAACGGGATTTGGCTCACCATGAGAACGTCTTCCAGACCTCTGTGGTCCAATGACGATGATTACGTGCCAGCTGTAAGCATTGACAACGGCGAAATGTTGTATGAAATAGGCAAACGAATTTATCTGCGGCTGCGCAGACCCATATACAAGAGCGCACGATGAACTGTGTATTCTGACACATTGGGCCCTTCACCACAAATGGAATTATGGGTAATGGGAGCTTCATTAGCCCTCCTGTTTCTGCGGACAAAACGAGATAGCCTGCGCTGACCTCTGGCATCAATAACGTGTGGCCTGTCCATGTCTTTTCGACGTCTTGATGGGTCACCTGTTTTAGACCATCTTTGATAAATACTCTCTACCGTGTAGCGTAAGCAGCCTGCCAACGTCGTTGTTTCGGAGATGCTCTTACCAAGGCGTTTTGCCATAACGATCTGGCATTTTTCCAGATCCGATAATACCTTTGCTTTTCCCACATTGAGACGTGACGAAATACTGACTGAGAGAGCTACAACTCCGGTATTACACTGCTCGACATAGAAATTGTCCCACCCAGAAAGAGGTGTGCTACACACATGCAAATAGCACAGCGGGTGTACCTACTCGTGATATGCAAATGAAATGGTGTTAAACCGGAACCGATGACGTCACACGTTCGTGAGATAAAGGTGACAGAAGCAACATCGATGGTAATGTGTGGTTGCTAGTGGAATGTGTGGTCCCTACTATTCACGTTAAAATAAACTATTGTGCTGTACTGAAAGGTTACAAGGGAAAGACACAAATGTAAGCCTAACTAGCCCCTGGCTCCTAAACAAACAACAAAAAAAGTTCGCCCGTAGGTTTCGGGTTATGCCAACCCCACCCGGCCTTTAGCGAAAGCTTTAACTACTTTCCTGAAGTCTTTAATTGCTAACTCTAACTTTTCCAATCATAGTTCCTCGCAGGTCCTTGCCAAAAATTAAGTCATTTGATTCTTGGAATTCACCCTTTATCCTAGCGTCATTGGATGTTGTCTCTTTTTTTTTTTTTGATTGGAGGTTTAACGACCACCGTGAGCAACTCAATGGGCTATAAGCAGTCTCAATGTTGTCTCTTTATATCCTAGTGTACCTATTAAGCATGCCCACGCATTTATTGAAGAAAAACTTCCTAGTTTAGAGGTTACACCCACTGAAGCCCTTGCTACTATTGACGCCTTGAGACTAGTAGCACGACGAACCTACTTCAGATTTAATGATATCATTTATCGACAAAAAACGAGCACACCCATAGGCTCACCACTTTCAGCTTTGTTACCCAAGGTGGTGTTACAGCAATTGGAAAACAAAGTTCTTGAGCAGTGGCCCCTTAAAACCATTTTTTTCTTGAGGTACGTCGATGATATTTTAGTTTTTTGGCATCATTCAGTAACTACCCTTCATGATGTTGCCAAATTTCTTTCCATACCTTTTCCTACTAAAAATTTTACGGTTGAACTTAAAAGCCAGGGCTAGCTACCTTTTCTTGATTTCTGTTTGTATCGTAACACATCTAGCCATTCTTTTTTTCTGTATACTGTAAACCCTCTGCACCTCCCATATTGATTCCATGTGCTTCTATCATCCCGACGCAACACAAGACAGCTAGCTACCTTGCCATTCTTGTTTCGCAGAGTGTATTCACATTTACTAAAATTTGTGATAAAGAGATTAATTTCATTTTTAACCTGGCCTCCCGTTTTGGTTATCCACACGATTTTGTTGCAAAACAGTTTCAAAGATGTCAGCATTCCATGTATACCTCTTTACGAGGCAATGAAGGATTAGTTATGCGCATTGGCTTTATGGACTATGTTCCTGAACTTGTCCATATCTTTAAAAATGCTTGTCACAGACAAGGTATGGACTTTGGCATAAGGACAAACAAGTTATTCTCACTAATAAGGAAGGATCGAGACAAAGTTAATCCGCTACAAAAACCTGGTGTCTACTCCATTCCCCTTAGAGCTATTGACTCTAACGCACAGGACACCAATTACGTGGAATCAACACTTCGGACATTTGCTACCCGTGTATCCGAGCACATGTATAATGTTCGGACTTGTTCGAGTGCCACTGCCATATACAGGTTATTTAACCAAGGCCAACACGTACCAGAGTAGAACAGTACCACTTTAATAGCAGCATCTGCAACTAAACCTAACTTACTGTTTACAGAGAGCATGCGCATTTCTCTTTTTGCTGATCAGTGTTGTAATGATGACGCGCCATGGGCTTTGCCCACCTCATGGAAACAGTTTATTTCAAATCATTGTATACATATATCATCACAACTCATAATCGTATTTTTTGTAGTAATTTGCATGTATTACTACAAAAAATACGATTATGTCGAGTGCGCGTGCGTGGGTTGGAGCGGCACTTTCATGCTGCTGCATTGTATGTGTTGTTTACCGGCTTTATAATTTTTCAAACTAAATAACCGCACCCCCGTAGTGCCTCATGATGGGCCCATAGTGTGTCTGGAAGTTCTAGCGACGTTTTGAATCTATTTTTAATTCTAAATAAAAGTTTGTTTTTTAAATTATTTCCATGTTCGTTTTCATCGTGCCTCGACAGCATTGAGTTTTTTTGTTGTATATCAACTGGCACGAATAAAAAACCGGATCCTAAACAAACAACAAGTTAGTAAAATCATGCAATGTATTGATTATGATACGCTTTCCAACATACCAGAAATTATTACTCAAGTTATGAGGATAATGGCTGTGGAATAAATCTCGCTCCTGTGTCCTGACCTTTGACCCCATTTCGATGATATTCAACAGAACCGGTTCAGTATACCTCAAGAATAACAAACTAAAGTTTTGTCGCAATAGAAGCAGTTTTACGCAAGTTATGAGAATAATGGCTGTGGAATAAATCTTGCTTTTGTGCAATGACCTTTGACCCCATTTTGTTGATATTCAACAGGACTGGTTCACTATACCTCCGGAACAACATGATAACGTTTTGTCGCAATCGAAACATTTTTAGGTAAGTTATGATGCACAAGGGCAATGGATCGGATTCCACTCCAGTGTCCTGACCTTTGACCCCATTTCGCCCATTTTCAGTAGGGTTCGTCCCCAGTGGCTCCCTACCACATACTAAAATTTAATCGAAATCGAACCATTTTTACGCAAGTTATGACGCATAAGGGCAATGGAACAAATCCCGCTCTTATGTCCTGACCTTTGACCCGATTTCGCCCATTTTCAATAGGGTTCGTCCCCAGGAGGTTCCTTACCAAATACTAAAATTGCATCGAAATCGAACTATCTTTACGCAAGTTATGACGCATAAGGGCAATGGAATAAATCCCGCTCTTATGCCCTGTCTGACCTTTGACCCCATTTCGGCAATTTTCAATGGGGTTAGTGCCCAGGTGGTTCCCTACCGCATACTAAAATTTCATCGAAATCGAACTATATTTACGCATGTTATGACGCATAAAAGCAATGAAATGCATCCCGCATTTATGTCCGGACCTTTGACCCCATTCCGCCCATTTTCAACAGGCTTTGTTTCCAGGTGGTTCCTTACCACATACTAGAATTTCATTGAAATCGAACCATTTTTATGCAAGTTATGATGCATAAAGGCAATGGAATGGATCCCGCTCCTATGTCCTGACCTTTGACCACATTTCATTTATTTTCAATAGGGATCGTCCCAGGTGTTTCCCTACCACATACTAAAATTCCATCAAAATCGAACCATTTTTACGCAAGTTATGACGCATAAGAGCAATGGAATGGATCCCGCTCCTATGTCCTGACCTTTGACCCTGTTTCGCGCATTTTTAATAGGGTTCGTCCCGAGGTGGTCCCCTACCACATACTAAAATTTTGTCGAAATCGAACCGTTTTCACGTGAGTTATCGTGCGGACAGAAGGACGGACGAACAAAGCTGGAGCATAAACGCTTCTTCAACCTACGATTGGAAAGCGTAAAAAAAGTGAAGTTAAGTAACTTGCATATTTTTCAACTTATGTAAGACTAGTCGAATACAACATAATGAAGCGAATATAATTTACCTATAAACATAAAGTTCCTTTAGAGTTTTTTTAAACGATGGAAACACAGGTGATCTTATATGAACCGGCAACTCGTTCTACAGCCGGGGACATAGAGCGTTAATAGTAAAATATTGTGCCTTTGTACGAGACCTAGGAATCAAAAAGTAGTAGAACCCTTGCGTTTAATAACTATGAGTAGGATAACATTTATTTGTTACATTGATATGTTTATTGGTATAATCACGCTCATGGAGTAATAACATCAGTGGATAACTATGCAGTTTCTCAAATATCAGTAATTTATAATAACTAAACAAGACCTGCATATTTTTTAATGGGTTCAACAAACGGACATTTTCTTTTTGTAAAGAAAAAATTCCATTAATGTTACGTTTAGTATTCCTACACCAGGCAAGTAAACATAAGACAAATAGGGATAAGTGAAAGAATAAATTAATATTAATTACTTCCTTAGTGGAAATAGACTCGATGCTCTAGAAACTGTAGAACTCGAATGCTCGATCTCAACTCCTGCGAAATAACTTGCTTTTTTTTTTTTTTTTTTGATGATGCAAAAAATGTGATGGTGGACGATGAAGATTTTGCAGACAAAACCTGGACTGTGTTTCATTTTGTAAATGCCAGGATGTGTGCCAAAATATGAAGAAATATCTATAATGATTTTACTGCTTAAATGTTATATTTTACTGTGCAAGTACTGCATATTCTTACAATATTCTAAATGTATCGTGTAATAGATCTCTGTTTGTATTGAAGTTGTCTATTTAGAATAGCTAATAGATATTAGGAATTAAACATTTTCCAAGTTTTAATAATTAATAACTGAAAAAAGATTCCATTAATCCCCTCTCATTGTAACTTAATTCAATTAAGTACATTCGTTTTAAAGAAAATTTTATGTGGAATCCGATGGTGTAATCAGATTTAATTTATATTTAAACAAGAAGTAGATAAAAAATAGTAAATCTGGCACGATACATGTTATTCAATAGTAAAATCTAATATGGCGTCGTTAAAATAAACCTGACCATATTTCAGATGTATACTCCAGATTTTTTATATTCAATTCCACAACCCCTAGCAGGATCCAGTCAGAGAATTTGTCAAGCAAGAAACTCCTACAGGTTTCATGTATAGGGACTGGTCTAGCTGGATTGTCATACGATAGGAACGGATACCAAATTGTAAATATCTTTTTCTTTTTGCATGCGAACTCTAGTTAACAGAACTGTGTGGTAAACAGAGCAGACTACAATTTAGGAAGCGGGCTGAGCTTTGGAACTGTCATTGCTTTTTTTGGGAGGCATGTTCTCGGCCTCGTCGCTCCCAGCCAAAAGCGTGAAAATACAGAGGATGGGTTGAAATTTTTGCAATATTTGGAGCGCTTTATGTCTTCATACGTACCTTTACGACAAAAGCTGACTAGCATTCAAAGTACATGCCATCGTGTTGCACCGTCTTTAGCCATGTGCCTGCCTGTTCTTTGATTCTTCAGAGGGTGAGTCAAAAGTTTTGCAACATTTGGATCACTTTATGTCTTCATACGTACCTTTACGACGAAAGCTGACTGGCATTCAAAGTATATGTCATCGTGTTGCACCGTCTTTAACCATATGTCTGCCAGTTCTTCAATTCTATAGAGGGCGAGTCGAACGTTGTGCAATGTTTGGATCACTTTATGTCTTTATACGTACCTTTACGACGAAAGCTGACTAGCATTCAAGGTATATGTCATCGTGTTGCACCTTCTTTATCCATATGTCTGCCAGTTCTTCAATTTTACAGAGGGCGAGTCGAAAGTTTTGCAATGTTTGGATCACTTTGGATGTCTTCATACGTACCTTTACGACAAAAGCTGACTAGCATTCAAAGTACAGGCCATCGTGTTGCACCGTCTTTTGCCATCTGCCTGCCTGTTCTTTGATTCTTCAGAGGGTGAGTCAAAAGTTTTGCAACATTTGGATCACTTTATGTCTTCATACGAACCTTTACGACGAAAGCTGACTGGCATTCAAAGTATATGTCATCGTGTTGCACCGTCTTTATCCATATGTCTGCCAGTTCTTCACTTCTACAGAGGGCGAGTCGAAAGTTGTGCAATGTTTGGATCACTTTATGTCTTTATACGTACCTTTACGACGAAAGCTGACTAGCATTCAAAGTGTATGTCATCGTGTTGCACCGTCTTTACCCATATGTCTGCCAGTTCTTCAATTCTACAGAGGGCGAGTCGAAAGTTTTGCAACATTTGGATCACTTTATGTCTTCATACGTACCTTTACGACGAAAGCTGACTAGCATTCAAAGTATAAGCCATCGTGTTGCACCGTTTTTAGCCACCTCCCAGGTAGCACAGTCTTGCAATTTAACGTAGGCCCAACGCTGGGCCACCGTCTTCTATTCCTAAAAGACGGTGGCTCAGTGTTGGGCCTACGTTCAATTGCAAGACTGTGCTACCTGGGCTGTCTGACAGTTCTATAATTCCATGGCGGTACCATCTCTTTGACTTCTAGGTAAAGAACTCCTTCACCACAGCTCCTACCTTCTCCTACCGCCCGCGAAGGAAGTGGGCCATGGACCGGGACAAGTAATAACCCGAAGGGGCATGGTCCGGACTATATGCTGGGCGTGGCATCGGTTCGATGTCCTCAAGTTCCTGAAGTTTTGCCCATATTGTTCGCGCGGTATGAGGAAGAGCACTGTCCTGCTGTAAGAGAGCTCGCATTCTGCTTACCAGTGCCGTGTAAGTCTCCTCCAAAATGGCATAAATCCCCTTCATCTGTTCAGAGTAGAAGTTGGCGTTGATGGTCCGATCGTCTGGAAACAATTAAAAATGGATTATCCCCTCGAAATTCCACCAGACGCAGAGCATTACCTTGTTCTTGAAGCGCCCACGTTTGTCAACAGGTTCTGGAAGTTGGTCAAGGGTCAACCACTCCCGTTGTGCGTTAGGATTACGGAAATATACCTACTTTTCATCGCACGTACCAATTATCTTGAGGAAACGTACATCGCGCGAGTTTTCTAGGAGTTTCGTGCCCACTTCCACGCGGCGGTTTGCTTCAGTTGGTTTCAGTTTTTGAGGGACAATGCGGCCGCTCCTGAAGACCTTGCCGAGGTCCTGACGGTGACGAAATTTCAAGACCTCGCCAAGATCGACAGGAGTTGCCGCATTGGTTTGTAGTATTCCCATCTCGCCTGATAATCTCTGAGTTCTGGTTGTAGTATTTGCCTTTACAGCCAGGCGGACGGCCTCCGAAACCACAGTTTGCGGCCTACCTGACCTAGGCATATCATCAAGGTTTTTGTCACCTGAGCGAAATTTCTTGAACCATCAGGTTGCGATGCTGTGGTCCACGGATAATTCCCCTTTCGTATGACAAATACTTCGTGTTGCTTATGGCCGAGTTCAAACACGTAAAGCAAAAGTTCCTTAATTAGCCGATTGTGACTGGTCAACTTTTAGGTGTCCCAACCGCTGAAAGAACGAGGACATGCAATACTGTTCACATCAACGACTACCACTTTATTTCGCTTTCGAGCAGTGCGCGACTTGAACTAGTTAAAACACGTGATATACCCGCCGCAGCACATGCGTTTATGCAAATATTGCAAAACATCGGACTAACCCTCTGTATGTGTACTGTGTATATACACTGCTTGCCACCCAAAATGCAACACCAAGAAGGACACGAGATAGCAAAGCCAGATTTACTGGACACATAACAACAGATACAAAGATGAAACGATTGAGCTTACAGGCCCGTGCGACTTGCGTAACACGCAGACATCAATAGTTCATGTGGCTTCCATGGCTGGCAATAACGGCCGCTACACGCCGCGGCATCAAACCAAAGAGGCTTTGAATGTGAGCTTGGGGTATGTCGGCCCAGCCGGCCTCCACACGTTGCCACAGTTCATCAGGCGTAGCCGCGGGTGGTCTTTGCCGGGCCACTATTTTGCCGATCAGCGACCAGACGTGTTCGATGGGCGACATATCGCGAGAACAGGCAGGCCACGGCAACAGTGAAACCTGGTGGGCCGTGAAGAAATGTTGCACGATGCGTGCCATGTGCGGGCGCGCATTGTCTTGTTAAAACGTGGCCGCTGGCAGGTACTGCAGGTAAGGGAGGACTACAGGCTCCAAAACGTCGGAGATGGTGCGGTGGCTTTTGAGTGCACCGGCGATGCGTACTAGAGAGGTGCGGGTTTCAAATAGAATTGCGCCTCAAACCATAACGCCAGGCGACGGACCGGTATAGCTATGCATAATGCAGGCGTCCTACAGTCTCTCGCCGCGGTGCCGCCACACGAGGATCCGACCATCGTGGTGTTGCAGGCAGAAGCGGGATTCGTCAGAGAAGACAATGTCGTGCCATTCCGTAGTCCAGGTGCGTCGTTCAACGGCCCACTGCCGCAGCATTCGCCGGTGGTGTAACGCCAATGGTAATCGGAGCAATGGGCGCCACTCGACAAGTCCCCGCTCCTACAGACGGCGTCGAACGATACGTGCTGACACAGGTTGTTGCGCCACACACCCTAATTCCTGCGCTAACGTTCGTGATGTGGCGGTGCGAGCCGTCAATGCCCGCCGCACAACATGCCGGTTCTCTCGTTCGGTGGTGTGCCGCGGCTGCGGCAACCACTCACGTCGATCCGTGCGTCCCTCCCGTACATTCCAGAAGCTTGTCTTCTCATGATTTCCGTGGTCTTCTTTTGCCTCGCTTGACTGCCACATCGATTGAATAAATTCTCTTCGTTAGCATTCCGACAATCATTCTTTTAACATGGCCTCAAAATATTTTTCTCTATCCTACTAACAACATTTTGCTTCCCATCTCACATCTTCCACACATTTTCATGTCACAAACACCTCGTAAGTAAAACACTCTTGGGGAAGGGTATTCAGCTTAAGCGGACCGTATTCACGTAAGAATTTAAATTTTATATGGTGCGTTCCATTAAAAGCTATGGCTGTCCTTACTCATTAATTAGTGATATCCAGAATCATTGAACGAAATGTAAAACGAATTTTATCTTATGAACATTTGTTTTTATAAAAAGAATTCCTTTACTTCACTTTTGGAAAAAAAGTACTTAACGGCTTTGCCTACAAAATTACTCTAAATCTAAGAGAAAACATTTTTTCTCCATTGTTATTTTGTGTCTGGGAAAATGAGGCTGAGAATATTTTTTCCCTCTCGAGATATCGACTTTTCCTCGCCGTCTGTGCCCGAAACAAATGTATCAAACATTTTTTTCCCTTTAAACGTTACTCGGGTTCTCAAACCATTTCTGGAGATTTATCTAAACTGGATTTATTGAAAAAAGTGTCTTCACGGGAATATCGAAAATCCAAACAAACAGCTTCAAAATATTTTATCGTCGATTTTTTTCTTCAAAATGTCACATGAAATTTAGTGTTTACAGTAAGACTATAATCCGTCTGTTTTTCTCTGTCGTGCACATGTGGGAGAAATATAAAACTTCTTATAAAAAGCGCATTTCTTCTGAAACAAAAATACATGTATCCATATCCACAAAGCTGGCAGTATCAATATTTATAAAAAACTTTAAATCAGAAAGATATAAATTCACGTTTCAGAAGATTAGAGCAGGTAATCTTGATTCTGATGTTCATATTACGGGCTCCGCTCCATAAAATACCCTAAGCCAAGAGAATCATCGATTTTTGTAAAAATAATCGATATAGAGCTTCCTTCAATTCAATAATTGGATCTGTGTGTGGAAGACTTCGAACCAGAAAGGTAGAAATGAACATATCAGAAGATTATAACAGACAATCTTGATTCTGATATTCATATTAGCGGCTCCGCTCCAACAAACATCCTAAAACAATCATCGATTTTTGTGAAAATCATCGATATAGAACCAATTCACTAATTGGGTATGTGTGGAAGACTGTAAACCAGAAAGGTAGAAATTCACATTTCAGAAGATTAGAGCAGAAAATCTTGATTCTGATATTCATATTAGAGACTCCACTCCAACAAATGCCCTCAGGAATCATCGATATAGAGGTTTCTTCAATTCAGTAATTGACTAATGTTTGGTTTAACCAAATGATGTTTTTCTATATGCTCATAGAAAAGCTTACGCCCAAAAGAAGAAAGAAAGATGCCGGCCCAGATAATGATTTAAAAAGAACACAAAGGTCGTCATTGTTTCAGAAACGCAGCCACAGTAGGATCACACTGCGCTTGAAACAAGGCCGTCTAGCAAACACAAGGCCATGACATTAGAGAAATGGGTTCCCTCTTTTAGTGACGTCACGCAGAAACCAAAGCTTCCGATTGGTTTCCAACGCTGTCATGTGTGACGTCAAACGTGACACCGAAGTAAAAGTCCGTGTAACATGAGAGTCACGTCACAAACGGAGGAAAATCAACTTTCTAATGTCATGGCCTAGTGTTCTGGACAGTATAACGAAGTAAATTCCTCCGTCATTTTTATCCGCGCTGGGGCTCGAACCCACCGGGTCCCCTCATTCCGGAATAAGTCACTCTACCAATTGAGCTACGCGGACGTTCGTTGTTGCTGCTATCGGCCTTTATGTCGTGTGCGTCCTACCTGGCAGGCACGTCACAACAGCCTTGCTTGAACCCCATTCCCCGGGAGCACTATTTTGCGTCCATCTTCATTACTAGTATTAAACTTAACGCCCAGTAGAACAAACCAAAATTTACTCAAATCTATGTAAAAAAAAGCTCATCATCTTGTGTTTATACCTAGTTTACGGTTTGTAATTTTTAATACAGTCTTTTTGTTTTTTCATCCCGAGCATTGGTGCTTGTTGTGTGACGTACCTATCACAGAAGTGACGTACATGCCCAAAACGACAAATTGCAGCGATAAGTCTTAGCCGGGATTGTCCAATTGGTAGAATGTCGTACTCCAGGAAAGAAAAATGTGTGGTCTAATGAAAGACATTTACGATACATAGACTGGAAGTTCTTTTGTAAATGAGTGGCAGCAGTTAGCGACATTTGATCACAAAGCTTGTACGGATAAGTAAATACACTGAAGTGCCAGAAAAACTGGTACAGACGAGATTATGCAGAATACATAGCAACGTCACCTATGCGCGTACTCGGTTGCGTCCGCCAGTGCGTATATAAAGCGATAGACATCCTAGCCAGCTGCCAGAGCTATTTTCGGCATGAGAATGACAATTAATAACGATTTAAGCGATTTTCAACGCGGTTTCATAGTTGGCGCTCGTGAGATGGGCCATAGTATTTCGGAGGTAGAAACGAAGTTCGGATTTTCACGGACGACCATTGCAAGGGTGTATCGTGACTACAAGAATTCCGGCAAAACCTCCAACCTACGGTACCAGTGTGGCCACAAAAAGACATTGGGTGAACATGACCATCGTTGGCTGTCAATAATCGTTTCACGTGATAGGCGTGCAACAGTCTCGCAGGTATAATCGGAATTCAATGCTGAAACCTCAACAAGCAGCAGCGTCCGGACTGTGCAACGTAACCTGCACGATATGGGCTTTGGGAGCCGACACCGAACTCGAGTTCCTTTGAGGGGTGCACGACACAGAACTATGCGCCTCGCTTGGGCATGGCAACACCGCCACTGGACAGTTGATGACTGGAAACAAGCGGCCTGGTCTGACGAGTCGCGTTTCCAACTGTATCCTGCAGATGGAAGAATTCGTGTGTGGCGCAAACCCCATGAAGCCATGGATTCCGCCTGTCAACAGGGAACTGTACCGGCTGGTGGGGGGGGGGGTCCTTAATGGTATGGGGTGTGTTTAGCTGGACTTCACTTGGACCCCTGGTACGCCTGTACAAATGTTTGTGACCGGCCAACGCAATGTGCGTATCCTTTTTGACGAGGTACACCCGTTCATGTCTTGTATTCATGCTGATGGGTTGGGCCTGTTCCAACAGGACAATACACCTCCACACAGGTGTCGGGACGCGACGCCACATTTCGGTTAGAGGACAATTCATTTGAGTTTGGGGTGTTGCCATTCCCACCCAAGTCCCGAAATCTAAACGTAGTAGAACACATTCGGGATGCCATGCAACGCGCTATCGAACACAGGAATCCGAGACCTCGGAATACACCCGAATTGTGGAACGCTCTGAAGGAAATATGGTGTGCATTGCCTACAGCATGTTCCAGAAGCTAGTAGAGTCCATGCCCCGTCGTATTTCTGCAGTCCTGCGCTCCCGTGGGAGACCTACCAAGTATTAGACTGATATGCCAGTTTCCCTGGCACTTCAGGGTATGTTTCCCATGTAAACAAAGTTAATTAAGCTCTTTTAGCTGTGCGAAAGAAAAAGAAAGAATGTTCCGTTGTTATTATGCTGCGTATTAATTTTTTTCAATGGGGATAAATCAGACATTTTTTTCAATGGGGTATAAATATTCAATATGGGATAAATCAGACGGATAAATCAGCTTTCAACTTACGATTAAAGAAAGCATTATTTTTGTAATTTTGTGAGATATGAAATAACTGAAGGGAAACGTCACTTTTCCTACTTGTAAAATAAATTTCCTCTTCTGTTTCTTGCAAACTGCGTGATCTAGTTGAATTAAATTCGTATTTCGAACTCTAAGTATTATCAAAAATCATTTTAATGTGGCCATTTGTTTATTCTTTTGACGTTGTCGAGAACAAACTTTTAATTTTCATTATGAGTTCAAAATAGCTACTCAACGGTGGGGGATGCATGAATGTTAATATGGTAGAAATAAATGCCCTCTTCACATAATCTAGAGTTTTGACCATTTAAAATATCAGGGATGAAAGACCTCGGAAAAGAAACAGGAGTTAGCAAATCACGCATTCCAACGAAAACAGCAAGGCAATGAGGTAGGCACTTTCATTTTTATAACCCACATTTCACCCCTGCATGCAGTTTCTAAAAGCTAGAATATTTTACAAAATAATATAACTTGCAATCCTTCATAAATTGATGAAATAGTACATCCACATGATAAATATGTGCAGTACAGCATATATTATATATTATGCCTAATTAAAAAGACAAATTTCATGGTGTGTGTTAATGTGTGTAAACCAGTGTCTTTTTGTAACTCTTTAACCGGCTGCAGCGAATTAACTCGGGGTTAGAATAATGAGATACAGTCATCTAGAACGGACATATTCGCTGTCTAAGAAGTGGACCGAACGCAGCTGGAAGTAGTGAACGGGAGGATCAGAAAGCATTGCTTTCTCCTTAGCATTTTTTTATTCGAAGTGATCATTTAGAGGGATGATTGACACTAATATTTTCTGGCTAATAACTTGATAAAATTACTATAGCATTTACGATAAACCTGCGAAATGTAAGAGAGAGAGGGGTTGAATCATTCGTTTCTGCCCATTGCCATGATGTCCGTGTCAGCGGATTAAACACGGACAGTAGGTAGAAACAACTCTTCTCAATCATTCCTTAAGTCAAAGAGCAGATTATACAGGACTAGAAGGGAGAGCTTATTTATTACTAGTTACATGTTTGTGGTCGGAACTGCTCAGATGAGGAGGAGAAAGGAATTGTTTTCCTGTATCTTTCGTGAAAGCAGGCCGTTCTGTGACCTTTCCTATTTGGGGAATGCAATAGATTTTAGGCATCATTTTGGTTCAGACACATTGACCTCTTAAAAGGTTAATTAAGGTATGGCACGTGTACGGATCATAAACAACTTTGTTAGCAGAAAAGTAATTTATTAATCTATCAATGCATTTGCTGGTAAATACTGGGCTACTAGAAGAGGGCCCATGAATTAACAATGCACGCAATTAATTTAAAAAATAACTGTAAGTAGCCTATCAATCCATATTGTACAATACAAATGTGATTTGCAACCTGTCAGAAACTGAAGAAATAATACACGGATGTACTATTTATTCACAGTATATATTATGCTTAGTTAAAAGGAAAAATGTATCACGATTATTGTGAGGAAACATATGAAATAAAAGTGACTGGTCAGTTGAATGTCTGCTGTAAATCCGTATGCTACACAAGATATTACTATCATAACAATTTGTTTAGGTAATTAAATTTGGCAATATTCCTTTCTGAAATACTTTACAATATACACTGAGTGGCCAATTTATTATGACCACCCCCTCAGTACTTCGTTGGGCCACCTTTTGCCTTTAATACTGCGTCAATTCTTCGTGGCATGGACTCCACGAGATGTTGATAGGTGGTTTGTGGAATCTGAGACAATGCTTGATGAAGAGCAGCTTCCAGGAGTGTGAGATTTCAGAATTGTAGATTCAGCTATCTGATGGCTCGTTCAACTTCATCCCTCAAATTCTCAATGGCGTTGAGATCTGGAGATTGTGGGTGCTACCTAAGCAAAGTAAACTCACCGGTATGTTCCTGAAACCAATCCTGTACATTACGAGCACTATGGCAGGACGCATTATCTTGTTGAAAGTAGTCATCGCCATTGGGATAAACCATCCACATGACAGGATGCACTTGGTCCACAACGATGTGTAGATATGATGCGCCAGTCAGACGTTGATTAACATGAATTAAAGGCCCAAAGCAAGCCATGAAAACATTCCTCAAACCATAACGTTGCCGCCACCAGCTTGAAGAGTTGTAGCAATGCATTTGGGGCCCATGCTTTCGGGCTGTTTCCGCCAAATTCTCACTCGGCCATCGGCATGGTGCTAATAAAAACGTAATTCATCGGACCACATAATTTGTTTCCAATTATCGACTGTCCAATCCTTGTGCTCCTGTGCGAACTGGAGACGTTTTCTCTTGTTAACTGCAGACAGCAAAGGTGTTCGAACAGGCTTTCGGCTGCCATATCCCATCAAATGCAGTGTACCGCGAGCAGGGCGTGCAGAGATCATTTGAGGGGATCCTTGATTAAGATGGTCAGTAATTTGCTGCACTGTTGCCCTTCTGTTGTCTGTTACCAGTCTGGATACTCTCCGTTCCGCCCGAGCAGTCACTAGTCGATGACGACCACACGTTGCACGTAGAGACCCAGTTTTTTGGCTGACAGTCCAGTCTTTAAACACTTTAACAACAGCTGCTCAAGAACATTTCACGAATGCGGTGGTTTCGGTGATACTTGCTCCATGGCTCCGAGCTCCTACAATCATCCCACGTTAAGTCCGTCAAACCGCGTTTTTTACCCATCTCGTCACCCAAAAATCACTTCTACTACTGTCGCAAGCACTAAGCTTTCCTTTTTTTATACTAGCCTCGCCCTCTGGCGGCAATAGTGTGCAGCCATAGCTCATTTGCTTAAAAATATCAGGTGGTCATAATAAAGTGACCACTCAGTGTATATATACTATTTATGAAAAAAATGCAGATCTCAGTCGTTATACATAAAAAAATGGATGCAACTTATACAAACAAGCACATGTCTTTAGAAACCTACGAGATGTGACAGATTATTGACGTACAGCGTTGAACTTCAAATGTCGCTCTGTTAGCTTACGGTTTTTCAGTCTATGTATCTTGAAGGTGTTTGCCTCTGTTAATATTCTCTTTACCACGTTTTCTCCGAAATTGCAATATGTACTTTCCTATATTTTATCTCTATGTGGAAATGCTCAATTTAGCTGTAGTATATCTCAAGCAGTACGTATGACTTCTTTTCTGCAATATGACATCAGCCATTCATCTAAAAAGTATGGTAACAGGAGCAACTCGGGAGAAAGCAGTGTTGCTCTACCGTCCTCGCAGAAACATGTCCGTCGCTTTGTGTGACGCCACGGCAGTGGAAATGTTTTAGCGTCCAGGCCCCTCCCAAGGGACGAGGGAAGAATGTTGTACCCGGCTTGTTTGGCTATATTGCCCCCGAAAATAAAATGGAATCTTCTAGACATGAGGTTCGAAAATATATGTATGAAGATTCTTCTACAAATTGTGTGGAACTAATATAAAATATTTCTTCTACAGTGAGCTCCATCAAGCGTGGTTTGTCTCCGGGGCCGGAACATGTGATTTCGTGACTCGTTTTTCTCAAAGGAGGTGTGGGTATAAAATGTAAAATATGGCCTACATACCTCAGAGGTGACGCACAAGTCAAAACGGTTGCAAATATCTCCTCGGTTCTTTAGAGTATGATTTAGGAACTTACTGACAAGAACAAAAAATGTGGGATTAAAACCTAACTTACAGCAAACATGATTGATTTACAATGCTTTTACCACAACTGTATGTTCGAGGGTTGTATCGTAAGTAATGCAAAGTACGCATAACTTTTCTATTAACTGACAGAGGTCGTTCAAATTTCCCATGTTGGTAGAGTAACTCATTCTCTATACAAAGGTACTGCTCAACATATTCTCCATTACAATTTTTGATTTGAATAATACGAGGTTTGTAAGGGAAGTAATGAAAAAGTGGGAATAACTTTTTTATTAACGGACAGAGGTGGTTCAAATTGCACATGTTGGTAGAGTAACTCTTTCTCTATACAAAGGTACTACTCAACAAAGTCTCCATTACAATCTGTGATTCGAATAATACGAGGGTTGTACCAAAAGTAATACAAACGTGGTCATAATTTCAATATAGAACTGCTATATTAAGCAGCGATAATACTTTTTGTCACGTATATTTTGTTTAAGTATGCAGGGTGGAGTAGCTAGGTTCATATAACGCTATGAAATACAAAAAACGAACTTTAATGGTAAAAAATATTTTACTTGCTCATAGTAATTTCGGCATTTTTGGCACTGTTGCAATTCCTCTGCTCGTAGAACGGATATTTGCTTATTTTGATGAGCTGCTAGATCTGCCTGAACGGAAGATTCACGGATTAAAAGTACTATTTCTAGTTAAAATTCTATACCTTTGTATAGGAGTTTTCAAAGAATGATGATTAAAAAATGAAAGTTAAAAACCCAAATGAGGAATAAAAGCCAAATGAGGAAATTTAAAACCCAAAAGAACAAAAGATGGACCTAAACTCAACCCACCACCGCAACACACTTCCAAACATGTTTCGACAAGAATTTTGCCTTCTTCAGTGGAACATCAAGTTATACGTGGGCACCAACACCAAGTCCTCGTCGACGAATCTTGAAAGACTGATGTAATGTCTTGTATCGCTCTGCTATCAACCTTCGTCGTCGCAAACCAACTGTGTATCACTGCGCAAGCTGTTAGTGGCGGCATCTATGGCATTGTGTTCACCTCGGTCTACTTTTGCCATTCCGCTCCTGTGATCTTTGAACCTATGTCTATTTGCCTTTTGAAATCGATTATTTTCCTGTTCTATCAGATATCGCCAGGCATAAGGTATCTCAATTGGTGAATTAGTGTTGCAGCATTCATCTCCGAATTTTTCAATGACCACCGCTTCCGATGTTATGATTTGTCTATGACTTTTGTGTGATGTTATATGTTTAATATTCTCCCAATCAGGCTTCGATTTATTTTACATGCAGTGTTGTACCAGAGCTGTCCTTGGTCTTTTCTTTTGGCAATCTTGGATATGTTCTTTTAATCTCGTAATCATACGCCTTTGTGTACTTCCGATGTAAATAGAATCTTGTTGATTGTTGTCTGTCCTGGTTGGATTGGCATATAATCCTATAATCGATTACATAAGGCAAATAGACATAGGTTCAAAGATCACAGGAGCAGAATGGCAAAAGTAGACCGAGGTGAACACAATGCCATAGATGCCGCCACTAACAGCTTGCGCAGTGATACACAATTGGTTTGCGACGACGAAGGTTGAAGGCAGAGCGATACAAGACATTACATCAGTCTTTCAAGATTCGTCGACGAGGACTTGGTGTCCACGTATAAATTGATGTTCCACTGAAGAAGGCAAAATTCTTGTCGAAACATGTTTGGAAGTGTGTTGCGGTGGTGGGTTGAGTTTAGGTCCATCTTTTGTTCCTTTGGGTTTTAACTTTCTTCATTTGGCTTTTATTTCCTCATTTGGGTTTTTAACTTTCATTTTTTGATCATCATTCCTTGCAAACACCTATACAAAGGTATAAAATTTTAACTTGAAATAGTACTTTTAATCCGTGAATCTTCCGTTCAGGCAGATCTAGCAGCTCATCAAAATAAGCAAATGTCCGTTCTACGAGCAGAGGAATTGCAACAGTGACAAAAATGCCGAAATTACTATGAGTAAGTAAAATATTTTTACCATTAAAGTTCGTTTTTTGTATTTCATAGCGTTATATGGACCTAGCTACTCCACCTTGCATACTTAAACAAAATATACGTGACGAACAGTATTATCGCTGCTTAATATAGCAGTTCTATATTGAATTCTTTGGCCACGTAATATCGCGCCATACGTTTTTTGCGTATGGGAATATAAGAAGTGGTCATAATTGTTTTTTTAACTGACAGAGGTCGATCAAAGTGCACATGTTGGTAGAGTAACTCATTCTCTATATAAAGGTACTACTCAACAAAGTCTCCATTACAATCTGTGATTCGAATAATACGAGGGTTGTACCAAAAGTAATGCAAACGGGCTTATAATTGTTTTATTAATTGACAGAGGTCATTCAAATTGCACATGTTGGTAGATTAACTCTTCTTCTACAGTAACCCATCTTTTTCATTGCAGCTAAATAATGGATTCCAAGCAGAAGCAACGTGCCGTCATTGAAATTCTTCACGAAGGAAGGGTACAGGCTGTCTGACATCCACAGAAGGCAACAGAATGTTAATGGAGATGACACCATTGACAACGGATATATGCACAGAAGAATAAAGAAGTTTAAAGTAAGGGAAACCGGCATTGATTACAAACTATTAAATGGGAGATCATCATCTGCGACCACTGAAACTAATCGTTTGCGAGTGGATGAATTGTTCGCGCGAAGAGATGAGTCACGAACCGTGACCTAGCTGCACAACTGGACTGTGGTCACAATGCTATACAAAGCATGGTGGAAGAGTTAAGGCATCGGAAAGTGAGTGTGCGCAATGTCGCTACCTCGGCAGTTGACACTCGAATTTAAGAACAGAAGGGTGAAAGTCTGCTCGAATCTGCTGGAACCGTTTGAAACCAGTGAAGGAAAATATTGTCCGATCTGGTGATTGGGGATGAGACGTGGGCCTATCTTTACGATCCAAAAACGAAGAATCAATCAATGGAATGGCGTCACATCTCTTCATCAAGGCCTAAGAATTTCAAGAGGCAGCGATCAGCATAGAAAGTCATTAAGTCATTAATACTGTTTGTTGAGATGACAGGGGTGTCATTCTCCTTGATTTTCTGGAACGTGGCCGTACCGTAACCAGCGAGTGGTACATTGAAACACTCAAGAAGCTCAGAGATACCCATACGGTGGAAGAGGCCTAAAAAGAATATGAAAAGGATCCATATTCACCATGACAATGCGAGACCACATACATCTTTGGCAATAAATCAGGCAATCAACAAATCTGGCTGGTCTGGTGGTCCCCAATCCAACGTACAGCCCAATGAAGGACAGTCATCGTGGATAACGATTCAATGACACTGAAGAAGTGAAAGGGTCTGTGAAGAAGTGGGTACAACAGTCCACACCTGAATTTTTTCAAAATGGATTCGAGAGTTTCGTTCAATGATTGCGCAGATGCATCGCTTGTGATGTAGACTATGTTGAGTAGTACCTTTGCACACAGAACGAGTTAATCTACCAACGTATGCAGTTTGAACGACCTCTGTTAGTTAATAGAAAAATTATGCCCACTTTTGCATTATTTTCGGTATAACCCTCGTTTATTTCTAGTTTAACGTGGCAAACTATGGAGTAAACGATGCCTACATCCATCTTGGGGAAATGTATAATATATCTATCTTAGGCAATGTATATACATCTTTCTTGGGCAATGCATAACGTTCCTCGTCACAACAAGAATGTATCTTTCCTAGCTTCTTTCAGTTGTCTGATGTGTCTGAATACCTTTTTTTACGTCCATGACTTTCATATACAAGAAAGAATTGAAGAGTTGAATAGACTAAAAACTTTTCTTTTAACACATGTTCTAAATGCACTTGAAAATTGCATTTTTTCTATTGAATCCACTCAGCCAAGTTTTATAACTCCTACTAATTTCTTTTTCAAAATGTCTCTTTGGAGTTTCGTGTGGGAAACTAAATAGTAAATGATGCCTACATTCATTTTGGGCAATACATGAGAAACAAGAGACATTTGGAAGCAGGGTTTAGTAGGCGCACGGAACCTGGATGAGTGGTATTTTTTTAATTTGTTATTCAAAGTTTTATGACCACCGTGGGCAACTTCAAGGGCTATAAGCAGCCTCCCATCTTTAATTTAGTGCCACTGGTTCCAGGGAATTGAGATAGCCAGCGCTTTAAGACAAGCACAACAACATGCTTCACGGGATTCGAACCCATACCCATTTCGGACGAATGATAAGAAGATATCACTTAGACCACTAAAGCACCGGCGCGGTTGAGTGGATTTGATAGAAAAAGTGCAATTTTCAAGAGCATTCTAACAAATGTCTTAAAACAAAAGTGTTTAATCAATGCATCTTTTCAATTCTTTCTTGCAGATCAGAGTCATGAATCTAGAAAAAACATTCAGACAACTGAAAGCAGCATGGAAAGATGCATTCTTGGTGTGGCCAGAAAAGATAGGAAAAGGAAGTCATGGATAAGGAAAATAACAACTTGTTGTCATTCTACTCAATGCAAACATCTTCAAGTGACAATGTGCTGAACATATTTCTAAAGGAGCTGACCATCTTCCAACAATTGCAATGCTAGACTGGATGTCAAGAGACAAGAAAGATTCCAAAAGAGTGCATACAATTCGAAAGCATGTCGGAATAACGTGGAAGAAGCTTGGGGAGACCTTTATCCAGCAGTAGATTCAGATTACTTGATGAAGTTAGCAAAAGTGAAGCTGTCTTTTGGTAAGCGTATCTTGGACGACAAACTTGCTCTTTCTTTAAAAATCTGTTTTCTCCAGCATATTATTTTCAAAGTGTAAACTAATTTCTGAAATGAGAATACGATCACACTTTAATTAAAAGAACTCACCATAAAAGTTTTTCTTTTTATTTCTACATCTTATGAAAATTTCAAGAAAGAAACTTGCAGCACTTTGAAAATGTGCTTATGTGTACAGCGACATCATTAATTCCTCATCATGCAGAAAAGATGTGGAAGATTATCTAGTATTAAAGTAGCTGCGTCCAGCGCTGTCGTACTTTTATTTTTGATGTCTACATTAGCACTCAAAATTAAAAAGCCATCTCGTTTTTTTAAGAAAAACCGCACAAAAGGCTAATTAGCTTTTAAATTTCCTTTTCGTGAAACGCAACACAAAGTATAGTAGAAGTAGTCTGGAAAAACATTTCTCTCTAACTACATGTTGGAATCTCAAATTAATCATCGCATTGGGAAAATAAACAAGTTAAGCTTTACCACGAACTTCTTCCCTCAACATTTGCCACTTTCCGTATCTTTCTACACATGCACTCAAAAGTAAAGAAAGGAGGCATTACGTTACAACTTATTTCTGTGACAGTATGGGGACGAGGTGTTTTGATACTTAAATGACGCTGTAGAAAGATTTAATTATTCTGTAGCGTCAGCCGAGTAAAAACTTTTTATATACTCCTAGTGGACAATTCGTTTTGCGCACTTTCACATGATTTGTGTTAATATTGGGGGTACCGGAAAGTAATGTCGTTTTTGGAAAAGAAGAGAAACACTGTTTGTAACAGAAGAAATTTATTTCTTAATCAATTATATAATCGCCATGATTATCAATCACCCTTGCCCATTGTGAAACCAAACTTTCAATGCCGTCTTTAAAAAAGACTTTGGATGTGACGCAAAGAAGTCCGAGAGTCCCGTTTGGACATCGTCAATATATTTTGGAATCTTTTACCATTAAGGTGGACGTCAAGTAATTTTGCTTCCTATAATTCCAATGGAAAAACTTCTGTACACATTTTATTTACAGTTATTGCGTTCCCAAGGATGAAAATTTGAACATCGATTAAAATAGTATAATTTTATAACTTGGAATAGTTAATATTTTCTAAACCATTACCATAATTATGCAATCCAACATTTGTTTGTTTACTGTTGTCATCAAAGTACAGCTCGCGGCATCTTTTTTCTGGTTTCAACATCACCAAAGGAAACGTTATTGATTTTTAATATATTTATGGTTATATTTTAGAAAATATTAAGTATTTCAAGTTATAATATGAAGTTATTTTAATCAATGTTAAAATTTTCATTCTTGGGAGCACACAAATTGTGAAGGAAATGTGTACAAAGGTGTTTTCCATGGGTTTTTTATCCCACAAGTATTGTGACGTGCCTGCCCCACAGCACGCACACGATATAAAGGCAGATAGCAGCGTAAACGAACGCCTGCGTAGCTCAGTTGGTAGAGCGACTTGTTCCGGAAAGAGTGGACTCGGGTTCGATAACCGGCGTGGACCAAAAATGACGGAGAAATTTACTTCGTTATGATGGCGCCCGAACTTCCCGGATCACTCGACCGTTTCAAGATTTCTCAATGGTGTGATGTTCTTTCCACACCGCGAGATAAGAAAAATAAGAGAATACCTTCTTCAGCGCCTCGAAAAATAAACGTGTGTGATGTTGCATTCCACTCACTAGATTGACTGGGAGTTCTCAAGTGCACGTTCTACAGCGGATAGCTGCCTGCAACATAAAAGCGATAGCAGCAAGTACGAACGTCTGCGTATCTCAGTTGGTAGAGCGACTTGTTCCGGAATAAGTGGACTCGGGTTCGATCCCCGGCGTGGACTAAAATGACGGAGAAATTTACTTCGCTCTAGTATAGAAAGCAAAATTACTTGACGTCCACCTTAAGAAAGTCCTGCAAAGATCTGAACAAATGGTACAATGTCAGGGGAATAAGAGGGAAATGGGCAGAGCTTCCAGGAAAAACCTCTGATCGTCTGCTGGGTCTATCTTGCGGTGTGAGGACTCTCGTTCTCATGCTGGAGGATGACGTCTTTTCTGTTGACCAGTGCTGGACGTTTTACAGTAAGAGCTTGCTTCAAAAGGCCCAGTTATTGAAAATAGAGGTCTGCTGTTACGGTCTGTACGGGTTCCAAGAACTCAAAGTCAGCTATCCTAGCGATACTCCACCAAACACAGAGCAAAACCTTTTTGGGGTGTAGGCCTAGTTTTGGCGTAGGAACTGGTGTCTGACCTGAAAAAAGCCACTGGTGTTTGCGTGGCAGTATTGGAACGAGGTGTTTTTTATACTTAAATGACGCTGTAAAAAGATTTAATTATTCTGCATCGTCATCCGAGTAAAAACGTTTTATATACTCCAAATGGGCAGTTTGTTCTGCGTACTTTCATATGATTTGTGTTAATATTGCAATACAAGACACTTACTGTCCAGCTGCCCAAGAGCTGGATTTACACAGCTTTTACGGATTGAGTCTTTAATTTGGCATGAATGTCGTGTTTGCCTTTCAAAACTGGTTCTCTCTTACTGTACAGAAACCAGCTAACACAATCTGGGGTCAGTAGACCGTTCGCAGCCATTAGAGTTTCCCTCGGTTGTCGTTAACCTCAGAACAAACACGAAAGATGACGCCGAAACTTCGAGTGTAATAAGCATGTCTTTCGAATCCTATCTGACGCAAATTAAATTTATCAAAGCTGTACAAAGTCAATGGAAGCGGTATGGAAAACAATAGTATCTAACGGAAGAAAGAGGTTTTTCAATTGGGTTTTTTATCCCACAGATATTGCTGTAAACGGAATCGTGAGCTTACGCCCTCTGAATGCAGACTTGTGCGTTAAGAAAAACATGAATTTACATGAGAACCCATTTCGCACCAGAAACGCTCTCCAACACACAAACAATTTTTCAAATTGGTCTCTTAGAAACAGAGATATCGACAAAAATAAGATGTGACTTTACGTCCCCTCTGTGGAAAAACCATGCATTATTTTAGGAAGAAAGTATTCTCAAAAGGTTTATCCATCTCAGCGGTATCAATCCAAGAGAAAAAAAAATTAGTTGAGTTTTTAGGAGCCCAGATTTTGCTACAAATACATCAGAAGCAGAAATTAACACCTATGCCCACTGGTGGCCAAACCATTTCTTACCAAACATTAGAAATTATGTGAAAAGTATTTTCCATCAGGTGTTGCATGCGATACATGAAGAATTTTTAAAATCGGAGTTTTAGGAGCAGAAATAACGCAGAAAACGCAAATTACATTTGTGTCCCCTAGCGGTAAGTGTATGATTTACTTGAAAATTTAGAATTTATAGGAAAAACATTTCGCATCGGAAACAATTTCCAACAAAGAAATAATTTTTTAAATCGGACTTTTATAAGTAGAGATATTGACAAAAATAAGATATACATCTAAGCCCCCTGGCGTAGAAATCATGAAATATTTCAAGAAGAAAATGTTCCTAAAAGGTTTGTCGACATAAGTAGTATTTGTCAACAAGCGATTTTTTTTTCAATCGAGATTTTAGAAGCTCATATTTTACTGCAAATACATCAGAAGAGGAAATTAAGACTTACGGCACCTAGTGGCCAAACCATTTTTTACAAAAATTAGAAAATATGTGCAAAGGATTTCCCATGAAGAGCTGCATCCGGTGCAGAAATAATTTTTCAAATCGGAGATTTAGAAGCAGAGATATAGAGAGAAACGCCATTTATCTCTACGCCCCCTAGCGAAAATTCTATGAATTACTTGAAAATTTTGAAATTATAGTAAAAACATGTAACACTGAAGACACTATCCAACATAGAAGGAATTTTTCAAATCGGACTCCTAGATGTAGAGATATTGACAAAAATAAGATATACGTTTATGCCATCTAGCGGAGAAACTGTGGAATATTTACGGAAAAAAATATTCCGAAATGTTTTATCGCTGTGAGTGACATCAGTCCACGAAACAATTTTTTCAATCGATATTCTAAGAGCACAGATTTTATGGCAAATACATCAGAAGCAAAAATTAACACTTACGCCCCCTGGTGGCCAAAGAGCATTTTTTACCAAAATTTAGAAATAATATGCAAAATATTTTCCATCAGGAGGTGTATCCTCTGAATTTTTTTTTTCAAAGTGGAGTTTTAGAAGAAGGGTTACCGGGAAAAATGTAATTTATTTTTGCGCCCCCTAGCGGGAAATCTATGCGTAATTTGAAAAAGTAACTATATCTAAAATATTTTTCGACATAAATGGAATCGAAAGATAAAATAATTTTTTCAATCGGATGTTTGGAAGCAAATTAGTGGAATAAAACGTATTTTTGAATTCGACATCATCTGCATTTACGCCCTCCAGCGGCGAAGTTGTACAGCGTAAAAAAAAACGAAATAAAGCATCATCATTTGCATGTTTCGAGCTTCCCAATGCAAAAACATTTTTTTAAATCGGACTAATAGTTGCAGATATATCGTGGGTACAGACGGACGAACGGACGGACAAACCGATAACATAAGCACGATCTTTTTTTACAAAAGACGTGCTAAAAAGTGGTAAACATACACTGAGGTTCCAAAAAAACCAACTGGGAAAGTCGCTATCATTACCATTACTTTCCACCACACCCATGCGATGAATGGTATCGTTCTCAAGCGACGGATATGTTGAGGAAGATATCCGAGCAAGCACAAGTAGTATCCTTCGCAGGTCTTAAGCTATTTCATATTTAAGCTATTTCGAACGTGGTATGATAGTCTTGGCCCGGGAGATGGGTCACTTCATCTCGGAAATTACCAAGAAATTTGAATTTACACGGTCAACTATTTCAAGGGTGTACCTGGACTACACAAACTCGGGATGGAAATCCGGAGTACGAGGCAGGTGCGGCCGTAAAAAGAACCTGGACGATCGCGGACGGCGGTGTCTTACACACACCGTAACATCCGTCCGCAGTGAAACATTGACACAAAGCGAAGCGCTATTCAATGCAAAGGCCAGTAGTAGCCAGAGTTGGAAACGGGTCGAAAATTTCGAACCAGGACCCAATACGAACCCTTAACTGACCCAGATAGACGAATCTGCTTTGAACTAAAAATTCGAAACTCAATTTATGTATATATACACTGAAGAGCAATTGAATTAGAGACAGCTGGCGTTATGCAAATGTGGCGCTGTGGGCGACCCTGTAAACTGAAACGACATGACGTATGCAGCGATCCGACAATATAAGAAGTGATGCGACGCGAATCAGTAAGAGTCGGACGCAGTATGGGTAAGAAGAAGGATCTAAGCACATTTGATCGTGGGCAAATTTTCGGGGCCCGACGAATGGATCACTCCATCTCGGAAGTCGTGCAAGCACTGGGATTTTCACGAGCCACTGTGTCACGGGTGCACAGTGAGTACATCGAATCCGGTAAAAGCATCCCTGCAAGGGCCAACTGCCGTGGACAGCAACAGCGTGTGGATGAGCTGGATCATCGTCGGCTAGCTCCCATTGCAACAACGGATACACGGGTCACAGTGCAAGAAATCACTCGGCAATTTAACGCTGGTGCACAAAAACGTGTAAGCAGCCACACCATCTAGAACCATCTCCTCGCTATGGGGTACAGAAGCCATCGTCCCACGAGGGTACCGCTGCTGATCGCACACCACAGTGTGCAAAGATTAGCATGGGCGTGGGAACATCGCCACTGGACCCAAGACATGTGGGAAAATGTTGCCTGGACTGATGACTCGATATTCACGTTGGTACATGCGGATGGCAGGATACGAGTACGGCGCAAACCACATGAAGCGATGGATCCTTCTTGCCAGCAGGGTGATCTTCAAGTTGGTGGGGGTGGCATTCTCTTCTGGGGACTGTTTACGTGGACTGAAATGGGACCCCTGGTACGTGTGACATCGTCCCTCACAGGTCAAGGTTACCGGGATATCTTGGACGACCATTTGCTCCCGTTTGTGCATCTTCAACATCCCACTTAGGACCTCATCCCGCAAGATGACAATTCACCGTGCCATCGCTACTGAATTGTATCCGAATGGTTGGAAGAGCATTGCACCGACGTGGCCTCGCTTCCTTGGCCATCTAGGTCACCTGACCTCAATCCCATCGAGCACATCTGGGATGCCATCGAGAGAGATGTTCCAGGCTCTGACCCCCCCCTCCATCAAATCTTGATGAACTGTGGGAGCTTGTTCAGGGGTCGTGGATCCCTATGGTTTCCCAACGCTTCCTGTGTCTTGTCGAGTCAATGCCGGGACGAATCGCCGCAGTCATAAGGGCGAAAGGTTGTTTCTACACTTTATTATTAGACAGGTATCTCTAATTCAATCGCTCCAGTGTATATACATATAAACGTAATATATATATTCATCCCAATAACTGCTTTATATTTAATAACAGAAATCTTTTTTTAATAATAAAAGTTGGTTACTTGCTAAATTTTAGTACCATTTTTAGTGCCACTATTTTGCTAAATCCAGAAGTAATGGCTGACTATGACCGTGACCATGGAGTATAATGCAAATGGGAATCATTATTTACAATTACACAAATGTATTTTTTTTAAATATAGTCAGACTGTTCACTCTTTCCACGATTTGATGGAGGTGCTCATAATTTTATATGGTCCATTAGTTTTTTTCCCGCAATCTTTTACAACACCGTCACATTCTTTCTTTGTAATTATACACTTTCCACATTTTGAACAACAAGCAAGACCAAACAACGCAGAATTATTAACCGGTTCCTTAATGAGATGAAACAATTTCCAGCATTCACTCTTCCCTTTTTGATTTTCAGCAAGCACGTATGTGTTGGCCTCGACGTCTTTCTCAACCTCCTTAATATTAAATCCATCCATATTAACAAACAAGGAGTTTATTTCGACATGATATGTCATGGGAACGGGATGTTAGCACATCAATTGAAAACCTCTGAATGCTCAATATAAAGGATGCGATGTGAAAAGTAACTCTTAGTCATACAGTCAACTTCGCACGGAGAGAGCGAATCAGTTGAGAAGCAGGCGAATGACGCTTGTCTGTAACTTGCCCTGGACAATCGCATTGTAAAAGAACGCAAAGGAAGTATCTTTTTACGATATGGTGTCGGTGTCTTTGACGTCGGTCGGTAGAAATCTTCATTACTTTAAGAAACAGCCGACAATATTTTTGCCTGGCAAATCATTATTCACTCCGTGGTCCCCAGTATCGACTACAGAATTCCACAACGTGCATTTTTCTTTGGAATATATTTTTACTCTTTTCAAAAATAAAAAGGAAATAAAACCAGCTCAAAATCGGTGTCGGAACACCCATTGGACATGCAAGAAATTTCCGACCCGTTGACACGTTTCCATCTCTGGTAGGAGCATCATCATTTGGATAGTGCAATGTCTCCTGTGCTGTATCGGCTTCCGAATCTAACGGGACATTGCTGTGCGACTCGACTGGGCTCGGAAACACCGCCATTGGACCAAGGTGACTGGAAACGTGTTGCGTCGTCCAACTAATCACGGCACCAACTGTTTTACGCACATAACCGACTCCGGGTGTGGCGACGACCCTGCAAGGCAATGGATCCCGCATGCGTACAAGAGACAAGGGTAGGCCAGCGGTGGCTGTGTTATAGTGTGGGGTGTTTTCAGCTGGTACAAATTAGGACCTTTCATACGTCTGCAGGCCGCTCGGACTGGTGTAGGCAAGTTAAACATTCTTGACGATCATTTGCACCCGTTCATGTCACGTAACCATTACGACGATTGAGACTTCTTTCAACACGACAGTACGAAAACGAACACTTCCACGGTTGCCCAATTAGGGCTGAAGGAACCTCCCACGGTTTTTGATATCCTGTCTTGGGCCTCTCGTTTGTCGGTTTCAATCGCCATCGAACCCATTTGGGATGTTGTTCAATAAGTGCCGGCAATGCAAGGAATCCTCCACCGGCGAATATTTTGGAATTGTGGGACACTGTTCAGCAAGCAGGAACAGCACTGTCTCCACAGTACTACAGAGAGCTTGTGGAGTCCATGCTCCGTCGCGTTTCTACCGTTATGAGTTTGCGAGGAGGACCAACGAAGTATTGGAGAGCTATCCCAGTTTTTTCTGGCACTTCAGTGTATTTTCAAGTAAAATTTTCGTTATCATATTGTAAAGGTAAGAATGACATGGAGCCAGGGAAAAAGGCTTTAGTGAAAAAGCTTGACGAGCCCCCGATCCCCAAGAAGTGTGTGACAGGCCAAGAACACAGTGCACAGAAAATCACCGTGAGACACGAATAATCGTAATAGTACAGGTAAGTAAAGGATACGTGTTGATAATCAAGTGTAATTAAACATTAGGTGGCATATAGACAGTACAGTTACAATACGTAGAAATCTTAACACATGTCAGCATGACCACTGATAAGCAAAGTATAAAAGAAATAATGAAAGATTTAGTTAGGGCATCTATATAAACTGAGTGGCCACTTTATTACGACCACCTCACAGTTTTAATCACATGAGCTATGGCTGCACGTGCCACCAGAGGGCGAGGCAAGTATAAAAAAGGAAAGCTTAGTGCTTGCGACAGTAGTAGAAGTGATTTTTGGGTGACGAGATGGGTAACAAATGCGATTTGACGGACTTTCAACGTGGGATGATTGTAGGAGCTCGGAACCATGCAGCGAGTATCACCGAAACCGCCGCATTCGTGAAATGTTCCCGAGCAGCTGTTGTTAAAGTGTTTAAAGACTGGACTGTCAGCTAAAAGACTGGGTCTCTACGTGCAACCTGTGTTCGTCATCGACTAGTGACTGCTCGGGCGGAACAGAGAGTGTTCAAACTGGTAACATACAACAGAAGGGCAACAGTGCAGCACATTACTGACCATCTTAATCAAGGATCCCGTCAAATGATCTCTGCATGCACTGTTCGCCGTACACTACATCGGATGGGATATGGTAGCCGAAGGCCTGTTCTAACACCTTTGCTGTCTGCAGTTAACAAGAGAAAACGTCTCCAGTTCGTACAGGAGCACAAAGATTGGACAGTCGATAATTGGAAACAAATTATGTGGTCCGATGTATCACGTTTTCAGTTGCACCCTCCGATGGCCGAGTGAGAATTTGGCTGAAACAACACGAAAGCATGGATCCCAAATGCATTGCTATTACGCTTCAAGCTGGTGGGGGCAACGTTATGGTTTAGGGAATGTTTTCCTGGCATGCTTTGGGCCCTTTAATTCGTGTTGATCAACGTCTGACTGGCGCATCATATTTAAACATCGTTACGGACCAAGTGCATTCTGTCATGTGGATGGTTTATCCCAATGGCGATTGCTACTTTCAACAAGATAATGCATCCTGCCATAGTGCTGGTATTGTACAGAATTGGTTTCAGGAATATGCAGGTGAGTATACTTTTTTAGGTGGCCCCCACAATCTCCAGATCACTAGCCCATTGAGAATCTGTGGGATGAAGTTGAACGAGCCATCAGAGAGCTGGACCAACAACCCTGCAATTCACATTCCTGGAAAGTGCTATTCATCAAGCATGGTCTCAGATTCCACAAACCACCTATCAACATCTCGTGTAGTTCATGCCACGAAGAATCGACGCAGTATTAAAGGCAAAAGGTAGCCCAACAAAGTACTGAGGGTATGGTCAAAATAAAATGGCCACTCGATGTATATGCACTAAACCAATGCAACCGGAAAATAGACATCCCAAGAATATATGTACAGCGCAGTAAACAATAATGCAACAATAAACGAACCAAAATCAACAAGACAAAGTAATAGAGTCAATCATAAATTACTCCACAATACAAAATACAACGTTTACATATGCAAGAAAACCAAAAAAAGTAACCCAATAGCCAATTAGTATAAAGTCACAATATATGAAAAGAAAAATTCATAAAAAAGGTGCAACACAAAACAGCAATACACATCCCCAAAATAAACGTATAATAATGAATGCAATTCACTTAAACAAAATAAAAAGACATCCTATCCCAGACCGCTGCATAACTTCAGGTCAAACACTATTAAGCAATTACAGGATCAAAGAACCAGCATAACTATATGTGTGGCGCATAGTAATGATACCCAATATGATAGTAAAGTTTAAATATGAAACAGTGAAAGTTAGCCATATAGTCCTAAACGCAAAACGGTACCCAAGAAGCACAGCAAGGAAATACAAACATCATTCGGCTTACTCACTAAGACAAAGTAAATATGAAACAAAGTAATAAAAATTTATATGTAGAAGGAATAATGTGCCACTATATTCCAGAAAGAAATCAAGACGTCAATTCAGATCATATCAGCCAGCCAATATTTCAGTAGTTAATACTCTCCTGAATGCCCTGAAGGCAACAGTTGACTTAATGTGCAAGGGTAATTAATTACACTGTCGCGGACCGGCTGCAATAACACTGTAATGTAAAAGAATTAGATGTACGCTGGGAATAACGAAGTTTGCATTACCCCTGGTTTCATGAGAATGCGAAACTTGGTGCAATTTCAGAAGACTCGTAAACTTATTAGCATAAATTCTATTGTGCATAAAAAGTAATAATCGAAATATATATGTAAGTAATATATATATATATATATATATAGTAATAATCGAAATATATAGTTTATTAAATGGGATTATTTTATATGAACAGCAAATGGCAGCCATAGCATTATTAGTATCCAATAAGCGAATGTATTTCTTTTTTAAAATATATATTCTATTGACATTACCCGACGTGGTGTGACTCCAGGCCAGTAGACAATACAAAAGAAGTGGATATATGGACGAGTAATAAAAAATTAGTTTTAATCTTATCGTCAACATACACAAAATTCTATAAAACATTCCTATACGTGATCTAAGCTGATTTGCCAAATTATTAATGTAATTCTCCTAACGTAGAGACTCTTGAATGAGTACATCCTGAAATTTAACAGTCGTCTTAAATGTAAAGGGAACTCCATTCACAAAGACACCAATTGGGTAGACGAACATAAGAACGACGTAAAAACATGACGGCGTTAGTTTTATCTTGATTTATAGTTAAATAAATGCCACTGAACCAACGAAAAACTCCTGAAGATCGCAGTTAACTAAAGGTACCAACTCCATAATAGAATTGCCGGAAAAGAGTAAACTGGTATCGTCAGCAAACACCTGAGGAACTCCGCAACTTACCATACAAACCGAAGAACGAATGCAACGAATCTGAAGATACTGTGATCTCTGTAACAAATAATACCTAAACAACAAAAGCGGAACTCCTCGAATCCTTATATGATTTAACTTTGACAATGGAATTTCATGGTGCACATAGTCAAAGGCTCGAGTTAAAAAACAAAATATACTTAGGACACTTCTTCTTGACTCAATATTTGTGTGCAAAAAATTAAGCACATCCAATATAACCGTTTCTGTTGAGAAGCCCTGACGGTAACCATGCTGACCGGGATGTAAAATTTTGTTCCTCTCCAAGTAGCCAGATAACCTCTTTAGTACTACTTTTTCCAAAAGTTTAGCAAGCACTGTAATATTAGTAATTGGACGATAATTTTCTACACTAGATCTCAAACCCTTTTTATGTATAACAGTGACTTTACCTGCCGCAAATGCTAAAGGTAATAAACCAGTTTCTAGAATACAAGTAAAAATATGTTCCAATGGTACCAACAAAAACTGAGCAACATATTTAATCACCGTTGGATGAACATCATCTGGGCCAGCATCCTTAGAGGAATCCAACTGCTGAATAGTAGGCAAAAGGTCCGCCGATACTGGGTCAAAAAAAAAGACGTACACAAAGTTTGGTGGCACAAAATGTCAGCAAAGTTACCAAACACCCACGGAATATCGTTCTGTAGTTTCACAGGCATAGAAACAAAGTATTAAAGATATCCACAATACGATTCAAATCAGTAACTCGAGTTCTTCCATGATCAAGTTCTATTAGAGGGTCGTCATCATTTGTTCTATGTAACAATTCACCAATCGATTGCCATAGCCTTTTCTCATCCGTGGTACCAGTAAAACGAATTAAATAATAATTTTTTTAGCATTTCTTAATTTAATATTAAACCCATTTCTGTATCTGCGGAACTGGGATAAATCAGAGGCACTTCTGGGCTGTATACGTAACTTGAACAGCCTATTCTTTTTGTTTAGACATCTTAAAAGGTTACAAGTAAACCAAGGTTTTCTACACTTTAATGAACGCGTAAAGTTCTTAAGTGAAAATGAACATTCATAAGAACTCCAAAATAATCTCCAGAATACATCAAAGGCATGTGCGGGATTATCATGTTGTAGTACTGGACACCAATCCGTAACAGCAAGTATCTCACAAAAAGTTCTTAAGCTATGCTGATCGTAGGAACGAATACGAATCGAAATCCTGTCTACAAAACCCGAGGTAGATGTACTACCCGACAAACAAAAAATACATCCAGAAGAGCCTATGATGTCACTGAATGGATATGAGACACTATTAGTAGATGTCTTATCAATATTAAAATCACCTAAACAACATAACGCCTTGCCACTCCGATTGACATCCTCCAAATAACTGGAAAAAAAATCAGGAAAAACGGACTGATTTCCAGACGGAGGGCGATAAGCTGCACTTATAATGGTATTTTCAGTCTCTAAAGTAATAAACTCATAATTATCAGTTATAATCGTATATTTATCAATCTGCGAAAGCGAATATGAGCGCCTAGCAAAAATAGCAACTACCCCCACCCCTACCCTCTGATCTAGAAGCAGAAAAAGTACGAAAACCAGGTACATTACACGTAAGTTGATCCACGCTATTAAACCAAGTCTCTGAAACCCAAATAAAGTCAAGAAGATAATCCAAAGACCCCCAAAACTCCAAGAATGGTTCATATTTGCCAAATAAACTACGAGCATTAATGTGCAATACTCGCAAACTGCGATTTTGTGAAACCAGCAAATCACGCAAAAATTCAAATGAACAAACACTAGGATTACAGGTCGTAAAAGCGAGTTATGTAGGTACAACCAATAGAATTACAGAAACATCTCAAACTCATCCGGGTCGACTAACATCCAAGTCCTCCCTGCTCATAATGTTTATTGCATTTCCACCCTCCTCCTTTCGGCAAGAAATACGCCCGTTTTTATACCAACAAAATCTGGTATTGTTTTCTCTAGAAAATTTCCGCGCATTCCAGAATAATTCCCTGTTATGCGCAGTCGAATTCTCATTAACATAAATTCTTGCTTCCTGCAAATAATTAGCACCGATATCAGTCAATTTCAAAATCTTCCGACTCCTTGATAAAAGAATATATCTTACCTTTCTGGTCTGAAATTGCAAGCGATGTAGTGGAAAATGTACCTTACGAATCTTCACTTATATATGAAACGATCACGATTGCACTAAGTCAGTAGAGCCGGTATCGTCATCATCATCGGAATAAGAGCTATCAAAAGTGCTGTTCGTCACGCAAATCTCGTAAGACACAGAAACACACCTATAAGCTATAACAGCAACTCATATTATTCGAAATCGATAAAGCACAACTTCACTGGCCTAAAGCAACAAAACGAGACCCGTACTAGCTTAGAATATAGCTTTATTACAATCACAAATCTCACCTCCTAATCACCCAATGTTCCTACGTGACTTGACCTCACCTACTGGAACCCACGTCACGTTGTTCCGGAGCCAGTTTTTTTTATTGCAGGTTTAACGACCACCATGAGCAACTCATTGGGCTATAAGCAGTCGCCCGTCCCTAATTTTGGGTCACTGGCTCCAGGGAAGGGAGAGAGCCAGTGCCGCCTCACTGGGATTCGAACCCGGACCCCTTTCGGACGAAAGATCAGAGGCCATCGCTTGCGCCACCGGGGCGGCCCGGAGCCAGTTGTTCCACCGACTAATCTACACCGACGGAATTTATCGCTGCAGATTTGTTATCTTGGCATATACTTCACCTCTGTGCTACGTCACAATCATCTAATGAGAAAGCGAACGTTATCCAATTAACCTCGCACCCGAGATTTCAGCGGGCTGTTGGAGGAGTTACGCGAGAGCAGGCAAAGCTACCGTACTTGTGGAATATGGATGAGCAACAGTAGTAAGAGTATACCCAAATAATTGGCACAGAAAAAACCTGTGAACCTGTCGTTGGCTGCCCCGGTGGCGCAGTGGTCTAAGGCGCTGGCCTCTGATCATTCGCCCGTAAGGGGTCCGGGTTCGAATCCCGGTCAGGCATGGATGTTGTGTTTGTCTTACGGCACTGGCTCTCTCCCTTCCCTGGAACCAGTGACCCTAAATTAGGGACGGGCGACTGCTTATAACCCATTGAGTTGCTCACTGTGGTCGTTAAACCTCCAATAAAAAAAAACAAAAAAGCCTGTCGTTGGAAGCGGTTTGTTGTCAATGGACATAAGCGGAAGATAACCAAATTCTTAAGGGGCCAACAGAGTCGCAACCTAACGCACACACACATACAATATACTGTATATAAGCCATACTAACACAGGGTTTGTATCGCCAAATGGAATCTTTGCGTATGGTGCAGTGTGCATTGCACGGTCATAGTCAATAAAAAGCCGTGCATAACAGGGGTTCATATTCATTCCTTCTTTGAATTAGTTTTATCAGTACAAGGGTATGATCTATAGTGCTGTAGCCGCTCTTATAAGTTCAGCTCGTTCTATTCTTTAAGTAGCATCCAGCGTTTTCTTCAAACGATATAACAGTACACTGTTGAAGATTTAAAAAACAGCGAATAAGAGTTGGTGGATCTGTAATGTTTTCCTTGCTGATAGTATAAATATGCATTATACTTTATTTCTCACAGGGTATCCTTTTTTCTCGATGAATGATGTATTTATTTACGCTTTCCAACCGTAGGTTGAAGAAGCGTATAACCGATATAATCACGTTCCTTTCGAGCTCTGTGTTTGTGCCCAGTTTTTGAAAGTATAGTGAGTGTTTGTTCCTATATTTGTGTTCCCCTTCAAGAAGAAGATCTGTACATTCTTTTAGCTCGGCTCCCAAGTCGGTGAGTTGCATATTTTGTTTGCATTCAGCGTTTTATTATTTTCGATCAAGCTGATCGATCCTTAAGTTAATCCTCGCCATTTACAATAGCAGGCACTGATAAGGGTGATGTCCACGCCCACATCAGTGATGCTCATTCAACTTCCTCCTCCTCCTCACTCTCAGGAGACCAATCAGCATGTATGCACGTCAGAGACGGCATACGCATACAAGATGTGACGCGAGACTCCTCTGCAAAGGCTCAAGCTGATATCCCTGCCCAAGAGAGTGACGTCACCTTGACGCACGGCCCTGGTTCATTTGCCGAAGCTATGGATGTGACCGATTGCACGGTTGCGTTGCCTTCAACTGGCTCAACTCAGTTTACCAAGCCGCTACCAGCAATGAGCACTGTATCGCATCCTTCCCCTGCCAACTCTACGTTTCTCACTTACTCCACAGTGACCTCCGGAGCGAGAGTTCCTTCCAAGTTTATTGCTCCCGTTTTTTCTGACTCTTACGTCAGTGTTGAGGGTAGTTCTGCCACCATCGATATCCCAGAGGATTCCCCAGCCGGGAAACAATTTTTCTCCACAATGGATTTCGGTGTCTGTTTTGATGCATTACCAGACACGAAACTCAAGGAATATAGTATTGCCCTAAAGAAGATGCTTCCTACAGGAGCTTATATCACTCATATGGCTCGAAAGCCACGGGCCGTATTAGTGTATTTCGCCCGTAAAGAACATGCAGACCTTGTGATGACTGCTGGCTTATCCATCAAAGATGTGCATCTTCTGGCTGAACCTGTGGCACAGCGACCTTTCCAGGTCACTTTCCACCCAGTCCCACCTGATGTCTCAGATGTCGCTCTATGCACTTTACTCAGCAAATTTGGCCGAGTGGTTGGACCAATAACGGCCCTTTCGGCGGCGCCCAGAGATCCCGATGACAAATCTATTGCAGGGTTTCGTCGAAGTGCCCGTGTCATATTTCCGTCGGACGATCATCTGCTTGCGTGCCCGAAGATCCTAACCGTACGGTGTGGACAGCAACGTCGGAGAATCGACGTCATTACCTCCTTTGCACTGCACGCTTTGCCATGGCGGAAAACCATCTTCGCGTGCACTGCCTACATCAAGTTCCACCGACTCCGACTGGCGCTCCTACAGGTACTGTTCCTACCTCGAAGCGTACTACACCATCTACTTCAGCACAGCAGGCCTCGGAGCCAAGATATGATGAAAAAAGTCCGCTTACAGACGTTGGTCAACGCAACGCTCCCACAGCCGCTTCCTCTTTTTCACTAGAGGACTTTCCTACAATTGCCTCCTCCCTCCCGCAACGTCGTCGCTCCACCACTGAGTCCCTTTCAGAGGGTTTACAACCAGCTATTACCACTGGAACCTCCGAAACAGCTGATGTGGAGTCCGTTGGTCCAGAGACGCAGTGTGAGGATGAGACGACCGAGCCTCTACTGAAGCGCCGCGGCTCTGGCCGCAGCAGGCAAGTAGCAAAGAAGCAAAACTCTACTTCAACTCGTTCAACCTCCCTCTCCAGCAGTTCTCCTCGACACACCTCGCCAGCCGAAGTCTCCTTTCCCACGGTCAAAGAGTTCGCTGCATTTCTCCAGACAGCCAATATATCTCCCGTACCACTCTCATACATTGATCTCCATACATACTTAACGAATCCGACAAGCTACGCAATAACGCGTGCCTTAGCAGTCAAGAATCCATCGCTTCGCCAACTTGTGCCGGAGCAGATCTTCAATGTGTCGCATTTCTGCCGCCAGAATGTTCCCACCTATCCGTGGGAACAAATTTTCTATAATCGTCTCAAGTCTTTTCCTCCAGCTCTGAAAGATCTTCAGCTAGAGGCAAGGAACCCCAGAATTCAAAATCGTGTCACTTAATTGCAGGGGATTCGCTTCCCCCTCAGCAACTCTCTAGCATATGAAGACCTCAACCCGTTGGGGGCTGATATTTTCCTCCTTCAAGAGACAAATTGCAAACCATCTACCGTCTATTCTCGATGGCGCCAGTGGAACTTTGTGTTTCATCACGCCTATGGACTAACATCTCATAGCGGTCTTGCCATCGGCATTAGTCATACTCTCAATTCTATTATCACATCCCTCTCTGTGCGAAATATTTGTCGAGATCTCTTACAGCATGCATCCTTTAACATCGCGTTTTCCAGATATCATTTATTCAATATCTATATTCCAAGCACTACAACACATTTATCAGTTCTCTTCACGCATCTTCGCAGAGCACTCGACCGTATCCCACCGTCAGACCATGTTCTCGTTGGTCGGGATTTTAACTGTACCCTGGATCCTCTTCTGGATAGGTCTTCTACAAATAGAGAGCGCCGCCATGCCCTGGCGAACCTGCTCCAGACAGTTGTCACGAACAACGCTCTTCATGATGTACATCGGCATATTCATCCATGGTCGACTAATTACACTTGGCGCTAATCTCATGCGCAAAATCCTTTCTTAGCCCGCCTTGACAGGTTTTATGCCTCCAGTACTCTACTTCCTGCCGTGACAGAATCGAGTGTGCATCCCACGGCCTCATCTGACCACTGCGCCATTGCCATCATAGTCCATACTGCACCATTCAAATTCAGGATAATTCGCCCGTGGACATTTGATGATGCACTTCTCTCCGACCCGGCATTCTGCTCTTCGATCAGGTCATTCCTGATTGACAGACGACCGCAGCTTCAATTTGCACTCTGCGGATTAAATTCTTGGTTGGAGATCAAGCAACAGCTCGTTCTGCATGTCCGAAACTACTCTTTCCAACTAAAGACACCCCAGAACATGCGCCTAGACTATGTTCGTTCAATGCTATCCATGCTCAGTCTCAGTGATCCTCTCTTCTCCTCCTTTCAAGAAGAGCTTCGATCTCTTCTCACTCCTCTGGCGCAACAAGCTCTCCGCCGACTTCGTTTGCAACACCTGACGCCGGATGCTCACAACTATGAGTTCCTGACGTCGGTGGAAAACACCCGACGAGCTTCGTCCATACTTCATCATCTACGCCTTTCTTCTGGAGAGGTATCAGATGAGCCGATTGCGCTTTGTTCCCATGTCCTTCAGTACTTCTCCATGAAGTTCAGTGAACCTCCTCAACCATCCTCTGCAGCAATGGATTCTCTCCTTTCTAATCTACCTCAGGTTCCCCCCCCCCCCATCTCGCTTCTTCTCTACTCCTTTTCCCCACGCCCTCTGAACTAAACACTACATTCTTTTCTCTGAATTCTAGTGCCTCTCCGGGTTCGGACGGCCTAACCTTTAGCTTTTATAAAACTTTTCTGCCTCTTCTTCTTCCGTTTCTCCTATCCGCTTTCTCTGCTGCCTTTACTTACTCTCCTCTCCCGAGGGGATTCACAAATCTATACGTTGTCCTTTTCCCCAAAAAAGGTGATCTCCTTGACTTGGTGAACTGGCGCCCAATTTCCCTACTGAATCTCGACTACAAACTTTATGCCAAGCTTCTTTCACAACGACTAAATCCCATCCTCACTTACATCCTCTCCCCTAACCAGACTTACACAGTTCCCGGCCGTTCCCTATCTCACAGCATCCCTCTCCTGACTGATCTAATTCACCTTGCGCGCTCCCGCTCTGAACCCCTCGCCCTCCTCTCTTTAGACCAACAGTCCGCCTTTGATAATATCTCCCACACTTATCTCTCCGCCACACTTCTCCGATTTGCATTTCCATCTCCGTTTATTTCTCTCCTCACCTCCCTCTACCAGGACGCCAGTTTCCAGGTCAAGTTGGCCACCTTTCTTACAGCACCAATCCTCTTCCGCCGTTGAGTGAGGCAAGGCTGCCCACTCTCCGGTCAACTTTTCGCTATAGCCTTAGAACCTTTTCTCCGCTCCGTTCAACGCTCCTTTCAAGCCACCCTACCGCCACTCATCGCCCGCACGAGACACCATGTCACCACTTCCGTGGCGTATGCAGGCGACGTTACCTTCTGTATACGCCTGGATTCACAGTTATCTTTGCTCCAAAGTCGTTTCGCCGATTACGCCTCCTGCTCCGGAGCTGCGATTAATACAATCAAAAGCACAGGCCTGTGGTGCGGCTCATGGGTTGACCGTTTGGGTTCCCCATGGGGAGCGCACTGGTCTTCAGCCTCTCAACGTTTCCTTGGCGTACATCTTGGCGTCCCAGGTGAAGCCTAGAGCACAACGTGGAATACCATCCAGCCACGTCTTCATCGGTCAACTGCGTTTTGGCGAAAAGGGCAGTTCTGCACCTCATATTTTCAACGTGCACGTCTTGCGCAAACCTATCTTCTCTCCATGTGCACACATTCCTGGCTTGCTACTAAATCCCCACTTCTTCGTCTCAATGATATCACTCGCTGCTTCACCTCAGTTATCTGGACCGGACACCACTGGATCAGTGCTCCCAAGCTCAGCCTTCCTCCTGACCAAGGTGGCATTGGCCTAATTGATACACGACTGTACTATCAAGCTCTCCGGATTACTTCGTTCCTCCGTCTTCATACCTCACCTGTTGCCGACGCCGTTACCGCAAGGAATGTCATCACCTCTTCGAGCAACACTAATTTCACTTTCACTTCTTTCATTCTAATGGACCTCCGTACTACCACTCACTCTCGCCTTCCTCCTGCCTTACGGGAGACTCTTACCTTTCTCCGCTCTCTCCCGCTCACTCGATCCACACCCGATTCCACGGCTGAACTCCTTGCCGAACCCCTGTTATTCTCCTCTCTTCTTCACCCCCCACGTCTTTCATGCTTCGCCTATCCTTCTTGGCTCCGTGTCGGAGTTGTAACCGTCAAAGACCTTATAATCTCAGATCTGTCATGGCGACCCTACGCCAGCCTCCAACCCACCGTTCTACTTTCACCCTCCTCTCGCTCTGTCTATGACTCCCTACTCTCTACCATCATTGCTAAGTTTCCTCATCTCGCAACCACCACTGGCCTGACCTTTGTTCCTTCTGCCTCCCTCCCACTTCCTTTCTTTCTTTCAGTCGGCAGATCTACACTTCCACTATCCTCTCTTTCAACCTCAGTTCTCTATCGGTTACTTTTAAAATCCCACTCTCCTTCTCCCCTTCACATCCCTGATGACTCCCAATCCTCTCTCACCGCTGTCTGGTCTGCCACCCTTTCTTTTCTTTCAGCTCCTCTTGAAATAAACACTCACTGGCTTTTTCTTCACCGCCGTCTTCCCGTTCCATCCATCCTCCACCGCATGACCATTCTTGACTCACCTCTTTGCCCCTTCTGTGCTCAAGAAGCTTATGTCTCTCACGTTTATCTACATTGTGTCATCCTCCTTCCACTACTCCATCTTGCATTTTCCATTGCTCAACGTTCAGCCACAACTGATCTTCCTTTCGATGCCTATAAGACACTCCTCCTGCAGGTCTCTCCGCCAGTCAAGCTTCCACCCATCTGCTCATATATTTTCATCCTGGTGAAACACGTCATTTACGTATTTCATCAGCGCTGCCGAGATATCTCATCTCCTTATATCATCCACCAAGCTTCTGTGGAACTACTGTGCCACTTTCGGGAGCGTCTCCTCTCAAGACGAAGTCTTGAGAACCTTGTGGCCGTTGCCCAACAGAGAAAACAACATTTCCGTTCCGCCTGGTCTCCGGCCGCTTCCTGGTTCGCCGGCATGCCAGCGACGTTGCAACTGACTGTCGGTAGTTTATAACCTCGTTGCTTCTAGCTCTGTTGAACTTCAGTTCACCGTGCATGCTCACCATTGGTTTTCGGAATCAAACTTCAACATAAAGCTTATATCTTCTAACAAATGTGAATATAATATGCACCATACTGTACAAATGTATATAGTCTTACTTGTTTTCTCTTTGATTATCATTTTTTCTACCAGTACTAAGACATCGTAATTCCGTTAGCCTTATGTTTCACATTGTCTACTTTGTCATTAACAGTTCTCCTTTTGTACAGTGCTTCATTATAATATTCTCGTTCTGTTATTTGTCAGCACTATAATATACTTATGCTTCGAGACGAAATGTTTCGACAATCTCTCTTATTGTTCTTGTGCAAAATGCTTGCACCTCTTACCACGAGGCTCCTTTGTGAATCAATACATCGTGCTGTATATAATGTACATAGAATTTCAGAGTTTGTATATTTTACCGTACAATATATGTATCAGGACGCCCATGTTCGCCTCCTGAACCCAACCTTGTTAATAAAATTGTGTTGAACTAAAGAAGCGTATATGCTGCAGCTTTGTCCGTCCGTCCGCACGATAACTGGCGTAAAAATTGGTCGATTTCGATGACATTTTAGTATGTGGTAGGTGACCACCCGGGGACGAACCCTGTTGAAAATGGGACACATGGGGTCAAAGGTCACGACGTAGGAGCGGGATCATTCCATTGCCCTTATGCGCCATAACTTGCGTAAATATGGTTCGATTTCAATGAAAGTTTACTATGTGGTAGGAGCCCACCTAGGGACGAACCCTATTGAAAATGGGCGGAATGGGGTCCAAGGTCAGGACATAGGAGCGGGATCCATTCCATTGTCTTTATGCATCATAACTTGCGTAAAAATGGTTCGATTTCAAAGAAATTTTAATATGTTGTAGGGGACCACATGGGGACAAACCCTATTGAAAATTGGCGAAATGGGATCAAAGGTCAGGCAGGGCATAAGAGCGGGATTTATTCCATTGCCCTTATGCGTCATAACTTGCGTACAAATGGTTCGATTTCGTAGAAATTTTAGTATCTGCTAAGGAACCACCTGGGAATGAACCCCATTGAAAATGGGCGAAATGGGGTCAAAAGTAAGGGCATAAAAGTGGAATCCATTCCATTGCCTTGATGCGTCATAACATGCTCAAATATGGTTCGATTTCGATGAAATTTTAGTATGCAGTAGGGAAAGACCTGGGAATGAACCCTATTGAAAATTGGCGACATGGAGTCAAAGGTCAGGGCATAAAAGCGGGATTTGTTCCATTGCCCTTATGCGCCATAACTTGCGTAACAATGGTTCGATTTCGATTAAATTTTAGTATGTGGTAGGGAGCCACTGGGGACGAACCCTATTGAAAATGGGCGAAATGGTGTCAAATGTCAAGACACTACAGTGGGATTTATTCCATTGCCCTTGTGCATCATAACTTACCTAAAAGTGTTTCGATTGCGACAAAACGTTATCATGTTGTTCCGGAGGTATAGTGAACCGGTTCTGTTGAATATCAACCAAATGGGGTCAAAGGTCATTGCACAAAATCAAGATTTATTCCACAGCCATTATTGTCATAACTTCCGTAAAACTGCTTTTATTGCGACAAAACTTTAGTATGTTATTCTTGAGGTATACTGCACCGGTTCTGCTAAATATCATGGAAATGGGGTCAAAGGTCAGGACACAGGAGCGAGATTTATTCCACAGCCATTATCCTCATAACTTGAGTAATAATTTATGGTAAGTTGGAAAGCGTATCATAATCAGTGCATTGCATGATTTTACTAACTTGTTAGAACAGCATGAGGTCTTTCGTATGTTTCTTTTAGCGAAGTATTCGTACTGTATGATCGATGATCTGTCTCAAGCGCCGCAGTTTATTTAACCTTTCTCAATATGAGATAGTTCACCATAAGAATAAAAGTTTAATAAAATCTGTGTTGTGAAGTTGAGGAGAGTGTTTGCTTGGTTTGAGTAATCATTTTATTTCTTTGAGAACAGCCAAGACATACCGAAGACTGACTTTCTATAGCAACGCAATTTCTTTTCCCTTCTTTTGAAAGTACCATCTGCAACTAGAGCAGAAAAATATTAATACTAAGCAAAGTGGGCGCCGTTCAGTTCTGCACGTCCCTTTTCTCTTCGGTCTTCTATTTGTTTTTGAAGTTTCCACGTTCCTTTATTACTCGACTGTTTCCCTGGTGTATTGTGTGCCGACCTGAGAGTGACGGCGTCACGCAACTTTCCCTGATGTGTGGCATATATCTTCTTGCGCAACATGTATGAACAGTAAAGTCGTGCTGTCTGCAAAGCCCTCTGTTTTCATTCTTTCAACACAAAATCCATTTACCGTATGTAACAACTTTACGTGTGATTGTCTTGGACGAATTCCAGAAGACGTTATCTCAACACTAATGAAACGGACCATTAGAGTTATAACAATGTTAATGTTAGAGCAATTAATAAACTATACATTCGTTTTAGGTGTTTAGAAACCAGTACGTTTTAAGGGTATCATTGTGCCCATCCTCCTGGAAACGCAACATCGTTTCTACATGAAGTGGGAAAATCATTTTTCGTGCTCTATAGCTAACACATGGAGCAATACGCCTCCCAGGTGGAGTAGTGGCCTGAGCAATGGCTTCTGATCATTCGCCCAACCGAGGGGTCTGGGTTCGTATCCCGGGTAAGTCATGGTTGGCCGTCCCGGTGGCGTAGTGGCCTAAGCGATGGCTTATGACAATTCATCCGTGAAGGGTCAAAGTTCGAATCCCGTAAGGCATGGATGCTTTGTTTGTCTTACGGTACTGGCTATCTCCTTTCCCTGGAACCAGTGGCCCTAAATTAGGGACGGGCAACTGCTTATAGCCCATTGAGTTGCTCGTTAAACTTTCAATAAAAAAAAATGTCACGATTGTTTGTGTTTGCCATTCGGAGATTTATTTGCTATATCCCGGCATTCAGTATTCAATGTACGCTACATACGTTCAAACACAAAACATCTATAATGTATATGTCTGCCTGTATATGTCAATGTGCCTATCAACCAAGTCCAATAAATATTTAAATTAAACCTCCAATCAGAAAAAAAAGTCCAAGAGCAATACTTCATGTGTATTTTTTGCACGTTGCTAAGTTTTGATGATAGGCGGAGCAATGTAAATTTCTGATGGAAGATGATGTGAATATACAGGGCTTGGACATAATAATGTAAACACCTGGGGAATAAGCAATATGTCGTTATCAATACCATTTGCTTTTTTACAGCTTCCAACGCTCTTGGAACAGATTAATAGAGCTTTTGAATATGCTCCTGTGGAACCAATTATCTACCAGAACATCAACCAATTGCTTCAGGAATGTTAGAGGAAGAAACCTGCTTCCCACTTTGCTCCCCCAAAACGCCCACAGTGGTTCGATTATGTTCAAGTCAGGTGATTGTGCTTGCCGGGGAAGATGTTAGAGTGATTTAGTCTTGGCTTGAACATCTTATTTATCTTCACACCAAGAATGAACTGTTCTAGCTATTTATATGGGCGCATTATGATCTTGAAACATAGCATCATTGTTGGAAAACAACATTTGGATCATGGAATGCATCTGATCACCTAGAATGTCCAAGTACTCGATCATGTGGAGTAAGTAACTCGATCATGTGGAGTAAGTAACTCGATCATGTGGAGTAAGTAACTCGATCATGTAGAGTAAGTAACTCGATCATGTGGAGTAAGGAACTCGATCATGGCGAGTAAGTAACTCGATCATGTGGAGTAAGTAACTCGATCATGTGGAGTAAGTAACTCGATCATGTGGAGTAAGTAACTCCATCATGTGGAGTAAGTAACTCGATCATATGGAGTAAATAACTCGATCATGTGGAGTAAGTACCTCGATCATGTGGAGTAAGTAACTCGATCATATGGAGTAAGTAACTCGATCATGTGGAGTAAGTAACTCGATCATGTAGAGTAAGTAACTCGATCATGTGGAGTAAGTAACTCGATCATGTGGAGTAAGTAACTCGATCATGTGGAGTAAGTAACTCGATCATGTGCAGTAAGTAACTCGATCATGTGGAGTAAGTAACTCAATCTTGTGGAGTAAGTAACTCGATCATGTGGAGTAAGGACTGGGCCAAATGAAGACCAAGATATTTTTTTTTTTTTTGATTGGAGGTTTAACGACCACCGTGAGCAACTCAATGGGCTATAAGCAGTCGCCCGTCCCTAATTTAGGGTCACTGGTTCCAGGGAAGGGAGGGAGCCAGTGCCGTAAGACAAACACAACATCCATGCCTGACCGGGATTCGAACCCGGACCCCTTACGGACGAATGATCAGAGGCCAACGCCTTAGACCACTGCGCCACCGGGGCGGCGAAGACCAAGATATGGCTGCCCAACTTATAACAGATTCAACCCCATATTTGACAGTTGGAACCAGACAATTCAAGTTGCACGCTTGCTTGTGGTTCTCCTTACGTAAATCTGATGTACTGTTTGGAATAATATAAGTGAGGACTCATCGGGCCATAATATACCTTTCCAGTCTTCAGCTGTCCCGATTTTACGCTCACAACACCATCATTTTCGCATTGTAGCGTTGGTTTCTGGGATTAAATGTTTAGCGATTGCCACTCTTCAACGGACGTTGACTTTGTAAAGTTCTCTCTGGACTGTTTCCGTGAAATTAGGGTATTCCAGGTGGACACTGAGATCTGCTGTGATATTTGCTGCTTTCATTCAGTGTTGTTTGGACCCAATCCTTGTTAATCTTCGACGGTCCCTCTCATTTAATTTCGGTTTTCGCCAACTATTCTTCTTCGTCAATGAATTATTTCCATGATTTATGTACGCAGTCATAATCGTGGACACTTCTGCTCTTCAAACACCAAACAAGTTGATGTTATGCTTCCAGACTAACCTTCTGAACGTGTTCCTAAGATTTATACTTTTTAGAAGTCTGACAGGTCACAATTTCACTGACCGCTCATCGGAAGCGCAGCTGAATACATCAGTACTACTCGGGCATACAACCAAGAGAATATAGATACAAAGAAAACTTTCATAAAAAATAATGGCAACATTGTTTTTTTTTACAGTGTAGTCTACACGAATAGGATTAACACCTATAATCATGGTGTTCACATTAGTTTGTCCAGCCCCTGCATATCTGCTTTAGCACTACACTCAAAGCACAGTTTATAATTCACTCGCACCCATTCACAAAACTATCCTACATCACCATAAAAATGCTACCAGCCGAAACTTCCTGCTGGATATAAATATGTCATATACTTTATAACGAAGTAAATTTCTCCGTCATTTTTGTTCACGCCGGGGCTCAAATTCCGGAATAAGTCACTACCAATTGAGCTACGCGGACGTTCGTTCTGACTGCTATCTGCCTTTATGTCGTGTGCGTCCTGCTGGCAGGCACGTCACATCTCCCCCCCGAAAGAAGGCCGGGGGCATGGCCCACTGGTCAGCCATGACCATGAATCGTCGTCGGCAGCCATCCGCTGTAGAACATGCACTTGAGAACTCTCAGTCAATCTGGTGTGTGGAATGCATCGTCACACACATTTATTTTTCGAAGCGCTGGAGAAGGGATTATCGGACTTTTCCTAACTCGCGGTGTGGAAAGAACATCACACCATTGCGAGATATTGAACGGTCGGGTCATCCGGAAACTTCGGGCGCCAATATAACGAAGTAAATTTCTCCTTCATTTTTGTCCATGCCAGGGCTCGAACCCGGGTCCCCTCATTCCGGAATAAGTCACTCTACCAATTGAGCTACGCGGACGTTCGTTCTGACTGCTATCTGCCTTTATGTCGTGTGCGTCCTGCTGACAAGCACGTCACAACTTACCTACTGTCATACACTTACCTACTTTATTGCGTACCCACGACTGTGATGATCTGTAAGCACGGCAGAATGAACGAGCTTGATCTTGGGCAACTAATCAGTTTAAGACAGATAGGGTGCTGTGTTTCGGTGACTACAAGCCGTCTAGGATATCCGTATGCAGCAGTATCAAGTGTTTTTCAGGCTTTAATTGTGTGACGTATACTCTAATTCAACCTCCCTTTAGAAATTCTGCGTTCTTATGTAAGATACTTCTAAGACTTAACACCACGAATTTGAGTTTGGCAACACATGACAATAGATCAAAGAGTGAACTACGAGGGTATGCTGAAAATTCTCCGCCTAACCCACTTCACATAATTGTTGTATTAGTTTCTCACCGCAGCTCGAAAAGTGCCAATTTTCAGCTCATTTTCGGAAGATGTTTGACGTCCTGAACTGAATCATGTCAAGTGTTGAATTTTCGAATGTCGAACTCCGGGCTGTCATGAAATTTCTGTTTTTGCAGAAAAGAAAATGCAAAGGAGTGTACGACGAAAACAGTAAGTGACTCGTGCCTTTCATATTCCACTGTGAATAAATGGTCTGCGAACTTTCAGCGTGGAAACTTTGAGACTGAAGACGAAGCAAGATCTGGGAGGCTTTCAACATTGACAACATGACTTGATTTTGTCAAATCGGCGAATCTCGGCTAAAACAATAGCTGAGACACTTGAGATGTCCAAGGAACGTGTTGGGTTCATAATTCATGAGCACTTGGATATGCAGAAAATGTCAGCTAAGTGGGATATCAAATATTTGAACGCCGATGAGGAACAAAAACGAGCGGACACCTCCAAATCGGTTTTGCAGAACTGGATTTAATTTTTGCAGGGAATTGTCACTGTGGATGAAACGTGGTTACATCACTACGATCCAGAATAAAAACAACAGTTCCTGCAGTGACGGCACTCGGGTTCTCCTCGGCCAAAGAAATTTAAGACTGAAAGGTCTGCAGGAAAGCTCAGGGCAACGGTTTCTTAGGATTCGGACGGCCGTTTACTGACTGACTATCTGCCGAATGGCTAAACAACAAATGCTGAATACTATTCCAATTTGCTTGCCGATTACAGGAGGCGTTGAAATGAAAAAAGGCGAAGAAAGCTGCGGAAAGGTGTTCTCTTTTTGCAGGGTAATGCGTCGGCTCACTGCGCTGGCAAGACAATGGAGGTTTTAAGGAATCTGTGCTATAAGTGCGTAGACCATCCTCCGTACTCAACAGATCGTGCTCCATCTACTATTTCCAGTTCCCAAGCCTTAAAACAACTTTGAAAGGAAAGCATTTTTGGGGTGATTCGTTGGTGATATCAGCAGCAGAACAGTATTTGAGAGATCAGACTTCAGATTTTTTTTGGAATAGTTAAAAAATTCCAGAAACGCTATGCCAAATGTGCTGAACTTCTGGGTGAATATGTGGAGCAGTCTGTAAGTATTGTGGGTCTAGCTCATTTCCTTTTTGGTGAGGCCGAGAACTTATCAGCGTACCGTCGTACAGAACGTAAGAGCTGTTGCGTTCAAAGATCTTGAGGCAAATAATATTGTTACGAAGTCGAATTGGTTAGGGTATTAGCGCTGAGTTTTAAAAGATCTGTTTAGCGTTTATTGGAAAGCTTAGAGCTGACACTCCCCAAAATGTGCCTCTGTAAGTCACGCTACTCCTCGTTAAAAGGACATTGAACTGTTTTGTTTACAGCAGGCGACGAGGAGGAATGCGTGCGACTGAGAGATATCCCTACCACCCTCGAAAAAGCGTCGGAGGTCAAGAGGTCACTGGAGAAGCGAAGCTTAGAGCAGTGTGCAACTGGGAGCTGGCAAAGAAAGGCTGTTCTATGAAAGGTACGGAATGCCGGAGATGAATTTCCTCGACCCCGCTAAACGCTGATGCTCAGCGATCTTTCTGGCCAAAGAGGGAAAGATAAAATTAAGCTCTTTTTAGATCTTTCAGCTGCTCTGTCTCCTCTGTCCGACGGCTGGACCAGTGTCTAGTCGCGGGAACCTGCAGCTTACCGCCTCGTCGGCAAGCTAGTGCGTACACTACGAAAGCAGTGTGTGTGTGTGTGTGTGCGTGCGCCATCTCATGGCTAATTATTTCTGGCCAGTTCTAACACGGATTAGTGAAACGTACGAAGGATACCTATCTGTAAGTACTGTAAATCTTATTACTTTCGCATGCATCTAGCAGTACTGTGCCTAAGCAGAGCGGACCGCTATTTAAGGAGCGCAGATCTGAACTTGTGATTTACTATTGCATTTATTGGGGCGCGTTCTCGCCCTCTTCGCTCCCAAAACTAGATGAGAGGTGTAAATAATTTGTAGATAATTTGTAAATAGTTGTAAATAATTAAATGTGCCTGTATTGTCCTACGTCCTGAACTTGTCAGTGCTAGTCTCTTGATCTCTCTCAGGGAACCCAAGGCGCGGAGCAATCCCTCCGACCTCTACTTGATTTTTTTAAAGAGGGATGCGTATCCCAGGGGCCACAAAATAAAGCGCCCACGTAACAATATTATCGAAGGCTTTGTTATGAGGTTGGAAATGTTAGAAGGCAATATTATGAAGCATTATTGTGAAAGCCATTGTTAGGAAATCTTTTGAGGAAGCACTGAGAAACCGATTTTATATGTGAAAGTAAGGCATTTTCGATTTATACTTGTTTCTAAATTTATTGCTACTTATCTTCAAAAAGTAGGAACTGTACTCCAAATTATACTCAAAATAGTATAACTATACTAAAAATCAGAAGTTTTTGGCGTAGAATAGAAATAAAAGTTTCCAAGCTTTCGCACATCAACCAGATGGCTTTCTCAAGGAAGGTCGACAGCTTTCTCAAGGAAGGTAGACATCTTTCTCAAGGAAGGTAGACATCTTTCTCAAGGAAGGTAGTAGCTGTCTACCTTCCTTGAGAAAGCCATATGGTTTATATGCGAAAGCTTGGAAACTTGTATTCCTATTCTACGCCAAGAATTTTCGGATTTTTAGTATAGTTATACGATTTTGAGTGCTACTTATCTTATTTGTGCTACGACCACTTGATGACAATTCACGGGCAAGTGGATATAACAAAGACTTGGATTTTGTGTGTTAGTGCAGCTTTGTTACGCAGCACTTCTCATTTTTTTACTAAAGCTCATAATTAAAAAAAATTATGCCCAGTTAAGATTTTAATTGACACCCAACATTTAGTCCATCCAGGTTCAACAAAAGTAAATTCAATAACCTTCAGTATTACGCTAAGCTTTGAGATTGTTATAATGATGCTAAACCTAATAAACTGTAACCCTTTAGTTTTGCAATGAAGCTAGCTTAACATTTAAGATACATCCAAATACAAATTCCAGTTAAATGCTAAAACAAAAGAGCTAAACTCGGCAAAACAGGGAACGAAACCTTTGAACTCTGTAACAAAACCATTGCTGTTCAGTGTAATAAATGGACCGCTCTTTTCCGAGGCGACGGTGCCTCTACGATACACTATATTGACGCACGTCACCGGACAACCTTCAAAAGCAAATGAACGGACCCTCTGCGTTGTTAAGATACGTGGTACAGCTGAAAACGGTATAAAAACAAGTCAGCAGCTGACGGCGATCATATCGCACTGTGAGATTGAGCGAAAACGTCGTGGCGGGAGAGAACTGACTTTGAGAAAGGAAAGATTGTTGGGTGTTACATTAGGGGGTTGTCCATAAGAGAAACCTAGAGGAGTTTAAGCATACCCAAGTCAACTGTTTGGATGTACTCAATAAGGGAAAAACACATGACATGTGCCTGAAGGACAAAACGTACCGGCAGACCAAAGAAAATCACTGATAGAGGACGCCGAAGCCTCAGAAGAGTCGTTGCAGCTAATGGAAGGAGTACTGCAGAAGACCGCGGTGTACAGGTGAGTAACAATGCTGGAACCTTGATATGTACGCGTACCGTCCGCAGAGAACTTCATTTAATGGATTACCGTGGTCGTGCGGCTTCTCATAAGCATTTCATCTCCACTCGCAATGCTACTAGTCGTTTAGAATGGCGTAAAGAACATTTATCGTGGACCGTAGATCAATTGAAACAGGTCCTACAGACTGATGAAACCAGATACATGATCCATCAGCCTGATGGCCGTGTGTGGATATGGCGACAACCAGGGAAACCCTATTTACCATAGTATACTGTTCCTAAGGTCAAGTTTGGAGCTGGAAGTTTACTCTTGTTTTTCGTGGTAAGGTGCTGGCCCATTGGTTATCATAGACAAACCTGTTAACAAGCACGTCTACCTCGATATTCTGGACAATTAAGCCCCACCAACTCTGTGGCAATACCTTGAAACCGAACCTTGTGTGTACCAGCAGGATAATGCACCGAGCCATAAAGCAAGGAATGTTGCGGTGTGGTTTGACGATATTTCCGTATTGTGTGGGGACTGGCCGGAACAGAGCGGTGATCTTAATATCATAGAGCACCTATGGGATGAATTAGAGCGCCGCATGAGAAGTTTGAAACCAAGGCCTACTACAAAGCAACAGTTAGGAGCAGGATTATGTGCTGAATGGAAGCGCATACCTATCGCTGTGTTCCAAAATCTTTTCGAAAGCATGTCTTGAAGGGTCAGTGCATGCTTTAATTCGAAAGGTGGATCGACACCGTACTAATGTATGTCAATAAATGCTATGTTGTGTTTTTCATCAAGGTGTCCAGTGACTTTTGTCAATATATTGCATGTTAGCACGGCAATGGCACTTCAAATTTCAAGAACGGGCAACTACAAATGTTTGTAATGGGTTATGTTAATCGACGACTACATCGACTACCGGTGTTAACAGCACGTCACCTGACTATGAGGTTACAGTGGTCTAAGAGATTTGTAATGGGTTATGTTAATCGACGCCACATCAACTACAAATGTTAACAATACGTCTCCGGATTATGAGGTTACGGTGCGCTAAAAGTTTTGTAAAGTTTTGTACGCTCACACTGACAACCAGTGTTAACAACACGTCACCGGTCTGAGATTCCAATGAGCTAAACAAACATCGCTACAGATGTTGTTTTACCAATTCACTAGCCACAAAATTCAATTTCAAGAAGTTCCATCCATAGTTTTCGATTGATTTGAAATACTTAATTTATCGGAGTTTTCGCGGCTAAGTCTGTTTTGGAATTTAAAACTCTGAATAATGCTGCGGCTGAGAGCAACCTATACACTGGTCGACAATCATTTTCTTAAAAGATGATTTTGGTTGATTCTCATGTACACTCATTGTCATAAAAATCCGCGCACCAAGAAGGAGGCGTTCGGATTGAAATGAGATTTTAGTAATGAGATGGTACATACCAAGGACAGAAGAGATTACAATATCGCAGCAGCAGGACGATTTCCCGCGGACATACGGTACACATTCCGGTCAGTGTTAGTACCGCGTCGGACCGCCTCGTTCTTAGATACATGCAGTGATACGGTCCAACATAAAGTCAAAGAGGTGGCGCACGTCATCGTGGGACAGATTAGCGCACACTTCCTGCTACTGACGCTCTAAAGCACGAACACTGGGACATGGAGGAAGCTGGTGTACCATCTGATCACACACATGCTCGATGGACGAGAAATCAGGCTATCGGCAGGCTACAGAAGCATCTAAGCATGACGTAGACTACTGGAAAACCAGAGCCGTGTGCGGACGGGCGTTATCTTGTTCGGAAATGGCTCCGTGCAGCCTCGTCAGGAAAGGCAGCACATAGGGTCCCAGAATCTCCTGTACGTAGCGCTGGGCTGTCATACGCAATATCTACCTAGACCATTACGCCTGCAGTTCGAGACGTATGCCACTGTACAGTGATGTTGAGATTGTAGCTCTCACATGTGGTTCTCCACACTCTGACACGGTGGTCGTGCGTTCCCATACAGAAGCGGGATTTGTCGCCAAACACTATACGTCGCTAGTCCTTAGCGCTCCAAGTTGCTTGCTGCTGACCCCACAGCAATCGACCCCAACGATGGTCAGGTGTTAATAGCAAAAAAAGTAGAGGCCGTCAAGAGTGCAGATTTTGCTCTTCCAGATGTCTGGAATCAGTTCTGGCGGACACAGGAGGCCTTTGTACAGTCGCCACATGTCTCTGGATATGGGCCAAGTACGTCGTTGAATCTGTGCGTGGCGCTCTCACGATCCCACGGTCCTCTCTGCTGTTGGTGCATCTGGGTCATGCAGAGCCAGTACGGCGTGTCTGGGGGCCTTCCCGTGTCTATTATTTCCCAAACGATTGCCTTGTACTGTCCAACAGTCTCAGATGGTGAGCCAATTCGGCGTGCCGCCCACCCTGCCTTTATCATTCTGAGACACGTTCATATTCCGCCACGTTCAAATTCCGCCACGTTCAAATTCCGTCAGTTGCCCGTACGTACATCTACGACGGCTTCTGGGCATGTCTATCGCTCAAGGATCTCACCTGACTTTTACCGTGCACTTCAACACGAACGTGGAATCGCCTGCGCCGCGCCTTATTAGCCCCAAGGATTAAGATTGCGGCGCCGGTCTTAGGCGCGTGGACGTTAGGAATCGCACGAAACTATAATCATTCGCATGTCTGCCCTTCCCATTGCTATTCGCCGAGTTTCCAGGTTTTTTCTTGGTGCCCGGTTTTTTATGACAATGAGTGTATTTTCGCGTACCGATTCCGAAAACGAAGTCAGAATTTTTTGCATAGCCTGCACTTTTTTGTAACCGACATACTTGTTTTTAAAAACCTTATACATTTTGCTCAAAACAGCCCGTTGTATGGTGGTTCTTTTTATTAATGTTTTATAATGATTTTTTAAGCCTTTTGTAGTGAGCAAAACATCATGTAAAATGAAGTAGGTATTCCATATGAATCATTTGCTTATGTCTAAACAGAAAATCAAGTAGAAGAATTTGCTGTGTATGATTGATTAAAAGGGTGGCGCAAATGTGGCAAATCAATGAGTCATCATTCATTACGCACGATAAGACATTCTTACGGTGTCGCTTACACCTGCTATGTTTGAGTTTGTCTAGTATTTTAATTTTATTCCTTGTGGTATAAAAGCGCAAATGCTATAGTGATTTTTGTGCGTTCTTACCTGTGAGATCGTGTAAATTAGTGACACATATTCTCCATAAAAAGCCTCAGAATTGTGTAAATCACCCAACCAATTTTTGTTATGTATGTGGCGAATTAACTTTCAGGCTATGAACTGTATTGGTCAAGGTTTTCTTTTCCTGAAGAGTTTCCGGAATAAGTGATGCACAAGTAAAAGCTGGAATATTTGTTGGGCCACGAACAAGGGAGCTCATGACGGATCGATTGTTTGAGCGACGCTTAAGTGAGTCTGAGACAGCTACATGGGGATCATTTGAAAAAGTCGTGAGAAACATCCTGGGAAACAAACAGGCCGAGAACTACAAAGAACTGATCAATGAACTTCTTGAAAACTACAGGAGTCCAGGGATGCATGTCTTTAAAATTGCAATTTTTGTAATCACATTTGGACTCTTTTTCCCCACAAAGTCCTTGGCATGTAAGTGACGAACATGGTGAACGCTTCCATCAGGATATATGAACAATGTAAACTCGCTACCACAGAAAATGGAGCGCAAAAATGCTTGCAGATTACTTTTGGACACTAAAAAGGGACTATATATAATTTATGACTACAAAACTTGTGGTTTTGTAGTCATAAATTTTGTAGTCATTTTGTAGTCATAGGTATTTTTATTTTATTTAACTAAAAAGGGACGTTCCTCTAGCTACATACAGCGAGAAAATTAAATAAAAGTGCATTTTAGGTGAGTTAACTGTACGTGTATTATATTGAGCATACACAGTCGTATCAGAACAAGAGCGAGGCGACCCGTGGTGGAGTGGGATAATGCATCTGCCTAGAAACCCGCTGAACGGAGGTTCGAGGCTAGGGTGATCTTCGAGGATATGTATTTCCTTGGAAAAAAAAATTGCCCAACATTGTGACGACACACCACGAAATTTTCTGATGGGAGAAAACAAAATGGCGTGCAAAAGGTATCGGCGAGACCATGTAGGGAGGTAAAAAAAACGGCGAACAAAACAAGTTCGGTAAGATCACGTCATGATTGACCACTAAATGCAAAACCACGTGGCCCACAAAATGTTATGGTTGAACACAAAGAGAAAATGGCGGACAAAATATGGTCGGAAAGAGCACGTCATGATTGACCAGGAATCGACCACCCCCGTCCTTGAGGCATCACGCGGACTGCTGGCGACCGTTGTGGACAGCTTTGTTTGTTCTTGAAATGCCCTATTAACACGTAACAGTAATATGATGACGTAACAGTGGCGTATCTTGGGTCCGAGACCTGTGCTATCTCAACCCCCCTACAGTACTGTTTGTTTTAAAAATTGCTAAGTTTGTATTTTAATTGTTAAGTAATGGAAGTAAACATTTTTTTCTAAATTTTAGGTACATGCTATTGCTTACATGATACCAAATAATTATGAGGATTTCGGACTTGACCACTTTTTTGTACACGAACTCCATTCTTCTTTCCTTTTGTGTGAACTTGAGTGTTACGTTTACACAAAAATTTTCTTCCGAGTACTTTTTCATATTTAAAAAGAATGTTTTTCTCTATTAATAAACCAGCCAAGTTGCTCGAATGCGCATATCCTTGTGTATCTCTAAGATATGTCTAGATTCTTTCTAATACGGAAAAACGTCTTTCGGCAGTTGCAGTTGTTGATGAACAGTTTAATATTGATCTGCCAATTTGTGAACCTCAATAAATACTATGTCCAATTATTCAACTTTATGTAACATGTAATGTGTTTAACTGATTTGTTTTGTATTCATCAAGCGAATTAAACACCTTCAGTTCATTTTTTAATCGAGCTGTATCAAAATTTGAAGCACAGAGTTCTTTCAGCTCTGATAGTAGATGTTCATGGAAGCTTTCACAAAATTTATCAAAAACTTTCAAATCCAACAAAGCCACGAATTTAAGATATAAATAATATCACTGAGTTTAATTCATTGACACTTCACACAAACTGAAACAACTGTCGCGAAACACGCGCTGGAAGCATGGAGGGACTGAGGTAGTCCGAAGTCTTCGTTTTTCGGAGCGAACCCTTGGCAAAAGCAATGGCCAATCACGAGCTCCGTAGCTCATTCATGTTGTCATGGAAACGCTAGCAGGGATAGTATTGAAGCTCTTCGCATCAAAACAGCGAAGTCTTTCGAAGACCTATTTGCGTTACGTTGATGCCGTTGATCATCGCTCGCCAGACTGATTCTCATAATCGAAAGAAGCGAATCCGCTCGTGTTTTTTTCGCATCGAAAGCGTTGGCATATCTCAATACCGTTGATAATTGACTTTTATTTGTGTATATTTAATTAACTTTTATTTTTGCATTTTCTGGGCTTCGCAGCTAGCCTCGAATATACGCCACTGGTAACGAAGTTACAAATGTCTTTCAAATACGTAACAGTAACATGAAGTTTTTATGTTGAAATCACAAAGACCTTTCACTGCAACGTATCGGTTATGTTTCAAAGTTATGTAACGTTTGAGGACATTTTGACGTAGCCTGAAACATTATTGTTTCATTACGCAACGTATCTGAAAAGTCTCAATGTTTCAGTGCTACGCACTTGTACCATATACGAAGTATACTGGGCTGCCTCACGGTGGCTGCTTTCGGAAGATCCAATAGAATCTACGACTTGTGCATTCGATTTTGAAATTAATGATTAAATAAGATATACGAAATACAGAAAAGCGTTTGAATGAGCGTCTACGAGAAGTCGCCTTAAGCAAACTTTGTCGCTGAAGATGTGCAAGTTAAAGTAAATCTCAAAGAGAACCAATAGCGGCATCTTTTTTTCCTATTGTTGAATGTGTTATAAAAAGTCACTTTCTGGGTGTTTTCGTATGTGATTGTGGTTTTATCGCTGTCACGATGCTCATCAAGCTTAACTGATGAGAGGTGGGTCAGCGGATCGTGGTCTTTGATCTTTACCGAATTCATTACGGAGTGGTAATTAACAGACGTGATTGCGTAATTCGGTCTGTTTTTTGCAATTATCCAAATAAGATATATTCAGAAAAAAGTTTGCTTTCTTTTCATTTTTTTCTTGGTTTGCTCATTGCAGCTTTACGGCCATTTTCGTCTTCTTATCGTCGCGTGATGTGCCCCCGGAAACTTGAGGGTTTATAGTGTTAATTCTTACGCTTAAATAGCTAATTAATTCTGTGGTTAGCTTGGAAAAGCCAAGCTTCAGTTTGGGCAAATATATATGTCACATTAGTGATTGTAGTTTTAGGAAGAAATTATGAAATGCGTAAATAATCACTCCTCATCTAATTCGTTTTTTACACACATTTAAAAAACTGAAATTGCGTTAAACTAGTTTCTTTGGGAATTGAATATAAAAACTATATAATGTTCAAAGTAACTGCAACCAAGTAAAAGTTTATGTTTTCTTAATATATTTTTTTTTAATTTAAGGTTTTTATGTTGCTGGGATGAAAATATTGCGAGTAAGTTCATTGCTGTCTTTGTTATTTTGCTTTTCAACACGAAATGAAAGTTCAGCAGCTGTATTATACTGCGGTGGACTTAATTTGCCACTGAAGCCTAAGTCTCCTTACACCTGGTGTCAAACACTCCCTTCGTAAAATCCTCTACATACGTATCAAAGCCGCCCTGGTGGCGCAGTGGTCTAAGGCGTTGGCCTCTGATCATTCGTCCGTAAGGGTCCGGGTTCGAATCCCGGTCAGGCATGGATGTTGTGTTTGTCTTACGGCACTGGCTCTCTCCCTTTCCTGGAACCAGTGACCCTAAATTAGGGACGGGCGACTGCTTATAGCCCATTGAGTTGCTCATGGTGGTCGTTAAACCTACAATAAAAAAAAATACGTATCAAATGTACGGGACACTTCTATTAAAATTCACCATCTATACATAGCATAAAATAAAGTCCCCGGTAGGCGTCGGGCTGTTTGTTCGGGCTAATCTCGAGAATCGCTGGATGGATTTTGATGCGGTTTTCATCATTCCATAGATCATTTCTCGAGGAAGGTTTAGGTGTATGAAACATTATTCTATGACAAAAGGGAGCCAAGCAGTAATGATTTTAGTGCCAAGTCAAAGAAAAAATTCGCCGTTCGCATTCTTTCGTGGCTTCCACTGCCTAAACAACGATGCGCGGCGACCAGTTTACAAAACATTTTTGCTCATTGGGAAAAAGAAGCAAGGCGCATGCGCGGAAGCCGGTCTGACAGCATTAAAGGCCACAGACTAAATACGTAGTTACATCGGACGCTGAAATATATGGTTTATTGGCGCTCGTACAGACTAAATGCGTAGTTGTTTTTGTCCAGACGTATGTATCTCTTTGAGTAGCTCCTTAATTAATATTTAAATATTGTATCAACATTATTCCGAGGCGAAAATCGAATATAAGTCGTAGTACAACGGACGCTAAAAGAATTTGTTTATCTCGTCATAATAAAAATTTCCAAGAAACAGAATCTCGATTGGCAAATGACAGACAAAGAATGGATATACAAAGAGAAAGACAGTTACCTGTTGAACGTAATAATCGTCTCTCTTTAGATCGAAGTAGACATAATTCTCAGAGAGAAAGAGAATCGTATGTTCAGCGCGACAATTGTCTATCTGCTGGCAGGACTAACCATGTTAATCTACGAGAGAGGAGACTAGTAAGTCGAACTGAAAGAGCAAATGTCCGTGGTCTGTGGTCCAATAAAAAGTATTGCGCTATGAATTATGATTAATCCATAAATGATAAAAATTATAGTTATGTTTACTTATAGCATCTCGGTGAAAAAAACATTTCGCCATAAATTCTAAATTGCTACTGTGTGAAGCCAGGGATCGCTAGTGTATGAAAAAGTAGTAGACTACTAAATCGAACAAAATGCACAGCATTAATTTACTAAACTCACTACATAGTCAGCCCACGTATGTTTTATTTTAATTCACCTATCCTTCTAGGTATACTTTCTACGAGATTCAGGTAGGCCTGCACTGGATTTCTTTCTCCAACGCATCTGCTGGAGATGCCATATAAGAAAGTCTTATCAGTCGAGACTTCGGGACGGGTAATTCCACATTTGGACGTCCTCCTCCTCAATCCAGGTCTGAACACACCTTGCAGTGTGGCAAGGTGCTCAATCTTTCTAAAACAGGCGTGAATCTTGGCAGAGGTACTTCCACAGCGTAGCTAATGCAGAATTGTTAACAATATCTTTGTAACTGGCGGCAATCAGGATGAAAGACCCCCAAAAACAAATAGCAGATTCCTTTCCAGAAGAAACAGCCTCACACTCTCCCAGATCTTTCTATAAACTTGACTGTAGGGACAACGCAGTCCGCCCTACAGCTTTCCTTGGGCAAGTGACTCACCAAATACGTCCAACCGAATGAAAGAGTGAGCTACGTGATTCGTCACTCCACATGACACTTTCCGCTCTTCTGTAGTCTACGAACGAGTAGCGACGCAATTTTTTACTTGTCGCCTCGCATTTTCTGGAATAATGAAAGGCTTCTGCGCAAACGATCTGGTTATGTGTAGCAGTGTGCAGGTAATACTTGACCTGTCACTCCGGTGGCCTAATTGTCTGAATGTTGGGTTCTAAGTTTTCGTCGGTATGCGCCCGGGTTCGAGTCCTGGAAGACCCATAGTTGGTTATACGTCTTTCGGCAATCGCTCTACCTCCTCCCAGGAAACATTAACGACAAATTATGGACGGACGACTGTTTATATGATACCGAGTAGCTCACGGTGGTCGTTAACCCCTTCCTCCTAAAAGAAAATGTTTCCGACGAACTGTTCTTGTACAAATAGCTACTCCAGTGGCTTTTGCCATGTCGTCGGTACGTCTGCGGCAGAGGATGTGTCTGCCTTTTTCATATTCGGCAGTCAGCCTCGTTTGCTACAATTACTAAGTTCGTTCGACCTCGCAGAGCATGGCTTCGCCATGATGCCACCATCTGCTCTGCATTGATGAATATATATATATATATACATATGTATATATACACTATCTACCAACAAGTAATTGGACACCTGTGATAACAAAGGAAAACGAAGTTTATTCACCTTCAATAGTTGGTGGAGCCTCTACGAGCGGCGATTACAGCTGCGACCATCCGGGGCATACACTCAACCAGGCGTTGTACGACGGCTAGCGGTATTTTCTTCCACTCGGCTTGGAGAAAACAGGTCAGTTCCTTCACCGATTTTGGACGGTGGGGGCACCCCTTATATCGACGCTCCATCTCGTCCCAGAGGTGCTCGATATGGTTAAGGTACGGGCTCTGCGCAGGCCAGTCCATTCGATTAACTCCATTGTCACGATACCAAGCCATGGTGGACCTCGCAACATGACAGGTAGCATTGTCATCCTGAAAGTAACATGGGTCCAACCCGTAAAACTGCCACAACCTAGGAAGGGCATGGTCATCCAAAATGGTGCAGTAGGTCTCGGCGTTTAGTCTACCAGGAATTGCGACCATGGGTCCCGTGCCATACCAGGAGAAACACCCACATAGAATAATTCCACCGCCGCCGAACTTCACAGTTGGTACAATACATTCCGGCAGTAGGCATTCTCCAGGCAGACGCCAAACCCAGACCCTGCCATCTGAACGTTGGAGGGTGAACCTTAGTCGTCGCTCCATAGAACCTGTTTCCACTGTTCAACGGTCTACTGTCGACGTTCTTTGCACCACGTTAGCCGAGCAGCGCTATTGGACTTGTAGATCAAAGGCTTGTGGGCGGCAGCACGTCCATGATAACTGAGCAGATGGGCTTCCTTACGGATGGTATTCATCGAAAGAACACTCCCGGATGCCTGTTGAAACACCTCGCGGATGTGGCCCATCGATTTGGTGCGGTTCTTCCGAATTTCTCTAGCCAGGACCCGTCGGTCTCTATCTCCCAGTTTTGTGGGTCTGTTGGGTCGCGGCACATTCCGACAGTCACCTCTCATCTTCCACTTGCCAATCACGTAGGCCACTATTGATTTTGGGTACTTCAACTCGCTGGATATGTCACGTATGAATCGGCCATTAATGTGATACCCGACGATTACACCTTTCTCGAAATCAGAGAGCTCCGAACTGCGTGGCATCTTGCATGCGACTGGTTGTGTTGTTGTTTCCCACACGATATTTAACGGCGGCGGCCGTGATGTGTATCAGGACCGCAAATATCTTCGATTGCAGGGGTGTCCATTTCATTGTTGGTAGATAGTGTATATATATATATATAAGAAGTAAAAAGCAAAAAGCAAAAGAACGAACAATCAACCCAAGAATATATATATGGGTTTCCAAATACTGACTGTGTTCTGAATGTACGAATTACCGTAATGTAATAATAAAGTAACTTTCTGAATGCAATTTCAATAGAAGTGACCCACCACGTGGAACCACTCTGCGTCTGTTGACCTTCACGTTTCCCCATACCGAGGCGCGCGCATCTCTCATTTCAAGCGAAAGTCATTTCCAAGCGCTTGGTCGACGAAGTCAGACGGTCGATTGATCACTCGTCTCGGCACAAGGACCATGGTGTTGACGATTGAACAGAGAATGTTTTTGATGAAACATGTTTTTCGCCGTGACGACAAGTACACGGAAAAAGTGCCAAAACAGTTCGCTAGTAAATTTCGTAATGCAGACGTCCCCTATCGTAATGCGGTACGTCAGATTATAGCAAAGTTTCGGGGAACTAACAGTGTGTTCTGGATGCCTTCCGCCCAGGTAGGCCATTCACTGCAGAAGAGACCGTGCAGGATATCCAGTACAGAATACAGAGAAGTCCGCACAAATTCGTTAGGCGGTAACAAACAAATGTGCCAAGTGTACAGCCCACGATATTCTTAAAGTAAAGTTGCTTTTCCACCCGCACAAAGCATCCATCGTGCATCATCTGAAAGGAACAGGCCACGAAAACCGTGATCGGTGCTGCAGGTGGTTCCAAGAGTTCCTGTCTGAAGAAGGTGAGGACATTCTGTGCGTGACTTTCTTTACAGGTGAGGCATGGTACACCTGTCCGTGTACATCAACAGGCAATACACTCGTCTGTGGGGTACTACAGCGTATAGTTTAAGAGCTACAGGCTTCAATAACAACCCACATCAAACAAATCACGCAACATACCCTGAGAAAGACCTTCACCTACATGCAGAAGCGTGTGCAGACATGTATGGCCGTCGGTGAGGCCCATTGCCAACACCTCCTTTAGGAACCAGTTCGAAATGGTAAGTGTTACTTTCAGTGCACCGTTATTGATCAAATGATCATATGTCAAATGATCATATGTAGAGGATTTTAGGAAGGGAGTGTCTGACCACAGGTCTTAAACAGTCCTTAGAAATAGGAAGCTAGGAGATTTGGGCTAAAGTGCCCGATGGGAAAGTGACACGGAAGCGAGGTAGAAGACGCCCTTATTTACTACCGGGGACCAGTACCCGGGTCCGACGGCTTAGCGTGCCCATACGACGCACGGTGGATATTTAGTGGATCGAGCGTTCATACCTGCCTGGGATCGAACCTGAGGCCGTTTACGTAGCAGTCACGAACGTTGCCCACTAAACCTCCCGTGGCCCGCGCACAGTGATTTTTCGGGCACCAGGTACATATAGGAAAAGAGACTTGAACTGAAAACGTTTTTCTTCAGCTTAAATTCTGTTTTCTGTAAAACTCATTTTCATCGGAAATTTTGGATCCAGACATATTTCAAAAGGTTCCGCCGCTTGCTTCTTGTCACTCTATTGTGTTATTTGCTACTCGGATATTCCGCTCTTAAAGCGCATGTACACATTCGAGGCACGTTATTGTGACCACCTCCTGCTTTTGAAGTCAACCGAGCGTAGCCAATGAAAGATGGCACGTGTCGTGAACTGGCTTGGAGGGTATATAAGGTGTGTTGCAGGCAATCAGAAGACATATCAATCGCTGCTCTCGTGGAAAAAAGGAGAGATTTATCAGATTTGCGAAAAGGGATGATCTTCGGCTTTCAAGCTAAGGATGGCAGTATTTCTGAAACAGCGCAGTTTGTGAACTGTTAGCGTGCTGCTATTGTTTAAGTGTATCGTGATTGGGTTAATGTCACCGTTGGGAATACGCGACGTGGAAACAGCGGTGCACCAGGTACCATTGATGTGAGAAGTAAACAAAGGCTTCGAAGATGCATCAGGGCCGATCAGCACACTGCAGTGGAGCAAACCACTGGCCGAAAAACCCAGGGGGATACCGAAAGTGTGTCTAAAACGACATTTCAGCGAACCCTGCAGCATATGGGGCCCCGATGCAGATGGATGGTCACTGCACTTCTTCTAACGAAGATGCATAGGCAGAAACGGCTTACACTTGCACGGCAGTATTGCTGACTGGAAAAGGATTGCTTTCTCCGATGAGTCACGTTTTCTGCTTCATCGAAACATGAACTTTGGCGTATAGGACAAGAAATATCGGAGAACGAATACTCTTCAATCATTGCTGGAAGAACACAAATTGGTGGAGGTAGCGTTATTGTCTGGGGAATGTTTTTGTGGCATTTTCTGGGTCCACTCACACCTGTGGAAGGCACTATGGACTGAATTCGTTATATATCCACCCTTGCATACCACGTGCACCCATACATGCTGATTGTCTGCCCTGGGGCGGAAGGGATTTTTCAGCACGACAATGCGACGTGTCACACAGATACAAATGTCCGAGAGTGGTTGGAAGAGCACAATGAGCACTTCCAAGTACTTCCCTGGCCCCCTAATTCCCCAGACGTAAACCCAATTGAGAATCTGTGGGTCAACCTCGATCGTGTTGTTTGGTCTATGGATCTTCCACCACGCACCCTCCAGCAGCTGACAGGTGCACTGCAGTCAGCAAGGCTCCTCATGCCAGTGAACACCTTCTAGCACCTTAATGAGTCACTCCCATCCCGTCTCGCTGCTGTACTCGCTGCACATGGCGGCTCGTTTTGATATTAGCTGGTGGTCACAATAATGTGACTCGACCGTGTATAAAGCCTTTCGCATGTTCTGAATGAAAGTGTAATTTCACCCAAACTGATAAATTTAATTAGAATATGCATTAATGGATTTAAGGGGAGTGTTGACTCAAGGACGTTGATCAATACCATTTTACACTGAATAGACAGAAATCATGGTATACTTACCTATTAAGGAATAGGCCAACACCTCACCAAAATAGTAGCAGCTACAAGCGAGGCATTGAGTGCATTAGGTTACGAATGTGTTCCACAGGTATTTCCATTCGTGTCGCCTGTTCCACAGGTGCGCATAACTCCGACACATTCCAAAGCTAGAACGGACCATACCATTGCATCTCAAAAACATTTACACATGGTTTTTCTTCGGTGAAGGGGTAGACATTCCATGGTTGCAAATTTTGCGGAATGCTCTTCTAACCACGTTCCAGTCACCATCTTTCTGTGGGTAGGCGCATTATAATGCTGGAACAGTTATCATGAACGGATGCAGATGGTCTGCAAAAACTGGCACGTGGTATGGGTTGTTTAAATATGCACCTAGACATACCAGAGGTCCCAACGTGCCAGCTGAACACCCGCCGGACAACAATCGAGCTACCATCAGCTTTAACATTTCCTTTTCGACATTCTGAGTCTATCGCTTCCCGCGGTTTCCGCCAAACCTGCACCTTCCATTTGCGCGAAATACCTAGAAAAGGAACTCATCGTGCCTCCTGTCATTCAAGTTCTAGTGCCGAAGTGTTTTTGTCCAGTTGAGGCGTACAGTACAGTGATGTGGCATTAGTAATGAGATCTTGGTGGGTCGGAGGCACCCATGACCTTTTGCGGTGATTTGTGACACTGTCAATTTCGGATGGCTGCAGCTACCTGAAACAAACCTCGATTTTCACGTTCATCTAAGACCTTCTAAGCCCACAGACCTTCTAAGCACACGACGCGATGTTATTCAGAAAATCGGAACATTCTTGACACTGTCGAACGGAGTTCTTGCAATTCCTGTACTTCCTCCCCAATAGATTGACCCATGCGTCGGGATCCTGCTACCTTCTCTCTTTCGAAATCGGTTAACTTACGCTGTTTATCCATACTGACATCGAATCACCGTTTACGTAAATGCAGTAGTGTCTTCTTTCGTATATACTTTGCAAGCGTTCGGTTCTTCCACTTGCGAGAGAGGTGACAGCATCATGTTGCCCAGAAACCAGGAGTCCCATAATTTCTCACCTCTCAATGTATATCAACACCCTAGTAGTACAGCTTTGCAATTTAACGTATGCCCAACACTGAGCCACCGTCTCCTAATTCTAAAAGAGGGTGGCTCAATGTTGGTCCTACCTTAAATTGCATCGCGGTGCTACCTATGATAGATCTAGGACAAAGTGATGCATTTTCTCCACTTTCTTTTTAACTTGCATTATAATTAAACATAAGAGAAGAAACAAACGAGAAACGATCTTGAGAATTACAGGTGATATTGCCATTGTTCAATTATTATTATTAATAATAATATTATTATAACAATAATAATTATTTTATTACCATTATTATTATTATTATTATTATTATTATTATTATTATTATTATTATTATTTTGGGTCGTGGTTGAAAAATTAGTGTATGTATCTTTTTTGTTTGACACTTTAACCACCACTGTGAACAGCTCGATGAACTATAAGCAGTTGCCTGTCCCTAATGTATGGCCACTGGTTCCAGGGAAAGTACAGAACCAGCGCTATAAAGCAAAAACACCACCCATGTCTCATCCAGGATTGGAGATATGGATCAGTTCGAACGATTATCCTGAAATTCCCGCCACTGACCACTTCGCCACCTAGATGGTGAATCTGAATCTGAAAATTTGAGTCATGACGTCATTCAGGTTATAACGAAACACGCAAAAGTCACAAGGCCTATTAATAATCATGGTATACGAAATTTCCCAACAGCCAACCACATTTTAAAATTATTCATCCTTTATATACACTATATTGACAAAAGTCACAAGACACTCTTCAAAAGCAAATGAACGGACCCGCTGCGTTGCTAAGATGCACGGTACAGCTGCAAACGGAATAAAAACAAGCCTGCAGCTGACCTCGATCATATCGCACTGTGAGGTTGTGGGGAAATGTCGCGGCGGGAGAGAACTGAATTCGAGAAAGAAAAGATTGTTGGGTGTTGTATTAGTGGTTTGTCCATAAGACAAAACGGGAGGCGTTTAAACGTACCCAAGCCAAATGTTTTGGATAGACTAAATACGTGGAAGACACATGGCGTGCCTGAAGCAGCAAAACGTACCAGCAATCCAAAGACCATCAGTGATAGAAGACGTCAAAGCCTCAGGAGAGTCGTTACAGCTAATCGACAAAGTATTACTGCACACGACCTCAGTGTATAGGTGAGTAAAAATGCTGGAACCTCGATATGTACATGTACCATTCGCATAGAACTTCATTCCATGGGTTACCGTGGTCGTGAGGCTGCTCATAAGCTTTTCATCTCCACTCGGAATGCTACTCGTCGTTTAGAATGGTGTAAATAACCTATTTCGTGGAAACCGTAGAGCAATGGAAATGGGTCGTGTGGACTGATAAATCCAGATACACGATCCATCTGTCTGATGGCCGTGTTTTGGAATGGCGGTAGCCGGAGGAACGCTATTTTACCACAGTGTACTGTTCCTACGGTCATGTTTGGAGCTGGCAGTGTACTTCGTGTGGGAATGTTTTTCGTGGTATAGGTCCGGCCCATTGGTTATCATGGACAAACCTGTTAACCAGCACTTCTTCCTCGATATTCTGGACAATTGTAGCCTACCAACTTGGAATATTATGTAACAGAGCCTTGTTGGTACCAACAGGATAATGCACCGAGCCATAAAGCAGGGACTGCTAAGGCGTGGTTTGACGATAATTCCATATCGTGTGTGGACTGGCCAGCACAGAGCCCTGATCTTAATCCCATAGAGTACCTATGAGATAAGTTAGAGCGCCACATAATAAGTTTGGAAACAAGGCATACTATTGAGCAACAGCATTATGTACTGAATGGAAGCGCATACCTATCGCTGTGTTCCAAAACCTTGTCGATAGCATGTCTTGAAAGGTCAGTGCATGCATTAAGGCCAAATATGGACCGACACCGTACTAATGTACGTCAACAAAGACTGTGTTGTGTTTCTCTTCTAGGTGCCTGGTCACTTTTGGCAATATAGTGTATATTGGAAGAATGATCTCAAGTTATAAAATAAATGCTGAAATTTAATGGAGCAATTGAGTTTTTTAGTCCTTAAAGCATCTGCTTGATTTCGTACTTTTAACCCAAAGATCATTTCACCGAAGGGTCACTGGATGTAAACGTTCATTTCCAAAGAAGGGCCACTTGATCGAAAGATACATTTCGACAAAAGGTCAATTTTCACTTAAAAGTTGTTTTTCCATCGGAAGATCATTTCACTGAAGGGTGTAGGTGAAAACGTGATTTATTGGACCACAAAACCATTTTTCATTCATTTACTGTCCTATTCTTGCGCAATGCACTTCATTAGTCTCTGCATTCCTTCAAGAGTCATTTACAAGAGTCATTTCTTGCGCAATGCACTTCATTGGTCTCTGTATTCCTTCAAGAGTCATTTACAAGAGTCATATCAGGCTCAATGTACTTCATTAGTCTCTGCATTCCTTCAAGATTCATTTCTTGCGCAATTCACTTCATTATTGTCTGCATTCCTTCAAGAGTCATTTACAAGAGTCATTTCTTGCGCAATACACTTCATTCGTCTCTGCATTCCTTCAAGAGTCATTCAGAAGAGTCATTTCTTACACAATGCACTTCCTTAGTCTCTGTATTCCTTCAAGGGTCATTTAGAAGAGTCATTTCTTAGGCAATGCACTTCATTAGTCTCTGCATTCCTTCAAGAGTCATTTACAAAAGCAATTTCTTGCGCAATGTACTTCAATAGTCTATGCATTTCCTTCAAGAGTCATTTACAAGAGCCATTTCTTGCGCAATGCACTTCACTAGACTGTGCATTCTTTCAAGAGTCATTTACAAGAGTCATTTCTTGCGCAATTCACTTCATTATTCTCTGCATTCCTTCAAGAGTCATTTACAAGGGTCATTTCTTGCGCAATACGCTTCATTAGTCTCTGCATTCCTTCAAGGGTCATTTACAAGAGTCATTTCTAAGGCAATGTGCTTCATTAGTCTCTGCAATCTTTCAATGGTCATTTCTTGCGCAATGCACTTCATTGGTCTTTGCATTCCTTCAAGAGTCATTTACAAGAGTAATTTCTTACGCAATGCACTTCATTGGTTTCTGTATTCCTTCAAGAGTCATTTACAAGAGTCATTTCAGGCACAATGCGCTTCATTATTCTCTGCATTTCTTCAAAAGTCATTTCTTGCGCAATTTACTTCATTATCTTCTGCATTCCTTCAAGAGTCATTTACAAGAGTCATTTACAAGAGTCATTTCTTGCGCAATACGCTTCATTCGTCTCTGCATTCCTTCAAGAGTCATTTAGAAGAGCCATTTCTTGCACAATGCATTTTCTTAGTCTCTGCATTCCTTCAAGGGTAATTTCTTGCGCAATGCACTTCATTGGTCTTTGCATTCCTTCAAAAGTCATTTACAAGAGTAATTTCTTACGCAATGTCCTTCACTAGTCTCTGTATTCTTTCAAGAGTCATTTAAAAGAGTCATTTCTTGCGCAATATACTTCATTCGTCTCTGCATTTCCTTTAAGAGTCATTTACAATGGTCATTCCTTGAGCAATACACTTCCTTTGTCTCTGCATTCCTTCAAGGGTCATATAGAAGAGTCATTTCTTACACAATGCACTTAATTAATATCTGCAATCTTTCAAGAGTCATTTCTTGCGCAATGCACTTCATTAGTCTCTTCATTCCTTCAGCGCTCCATTTCTATACCGATTCAGTCATCTTGCGTCAGCAACATCAGCGGGATAGCTACTTTGTACAAAATGGTCTGGTGGACATAATAATTTCGCCACTCAGTGTATATATTCATTTATACTGAACAAATGTGTGGCACTCAAAGTGCATGTCATCCTTGAGTCATTTGCACGCTTCAACATATCCTATAACAAAATACAAAGTTATCGATAGACTGAACCTCCGGTGTAACGATCTTTCTACTAAATGAACATTTAAGTGAAGCCATCCTACGGTGAAATATATACCTTTCGATCAAATGACCCTTTGAGGAAATGTACATTTCAGTCAAGTGAATAATCATGAAATGCATGAAGCGTATTAAATCCGTTTATTTTTGTGGTGTAATCAGCACAAAGATTCGCCAAGCTTTCGCACTTCACTGGGAGCCTTTTTCAAGGCAATGGTAGACATGAAAATGCTTGGTGAATCTTTGTGCTAACAACACCACAAAAATAAACGGATTTAATATGCTATATGCGTTTCATGATTATTCAAGTCCGGTGTATTTAAAATAAAGTTCAGTCAAGTGATTCTTCGGTGAAGGAATTTTCTGTCAAGTAACGATTTGGTGGAAGTCGGGCAAATAAGCTAGATCCAGCATTTGTTTTCTCTCTAATTTGAAGACAGACAAATGTTTGAAATCATCCGCAATAAATGTTAACAGACGGAAATAAAGTGAAATTATATAGTCCTCATTCTATGAGCTCAAGAAAAAAATAATTTTATTAATTAGCATAGAAATGCGGCTATATTGCAAATCCGATCTGTGTTCAACCATTATTGTCGATAAGAATACTGCTGTCAGCTTTTGAAATTCAACCAGCATATCTTCAGGAGATTCTGGAGTTTTCTTTTCCTTTTTTCCTTTCATTAAACATCTATCGGAATTCTTTGGTTCTGCTTCTTGATCGTTTTAACGGTACGGAGTTCACCCACTTTCGATTCGAAAATTGTAACCCTCTAACTTAGCCATCTTTCTTATGATAAAACTTGGGGCCAAGAACCTCGAACAGCTCATCAAGTGAGGGAATCCTTTGGACTCGATGCCATCCTGGGGGAAAGAAGCAATGCCAAAGTAAATAATCGACCGCCGTTTCTGATCACCGCGCCATGTCCCAGAAATCCTTTTCCCACACGCGCACAGAGAATAATCATAGCGTGACGAAAGGGATTATGGGTAGACGCGTGGGATATACGTCATCCACAGCGTAAGCTACCATCTCCAGGGAAGAAATTCATGCCTCGTAACCGCAACTGTGAAAAAATAGAAAATGGGGTCTCTCACGAGGAGGAATGCCTTGAAACATTCCTTTCTCGAGTAGTTTCAATGTATATGTTAATAGATCTAATCTCTTTTCATGCCGGACGGACACCAAAAGAAAAGGAGAAGATCAAGCTTACAATGCACTACAGATTCCCAATAGCAGAAATTGCATTTTTGGTCGAAACTTAAACTTTCGCATGCGAAGAGTTCTTCGGGTAATATTTTCACCCTCAAAAAATATCATGCATAGTTATTTAGTAAAACTGAATTGCGACAGATGTTTGGAAGAGAATAATAGAAACAAACTGTTCTTTAAGTCATTTTATTTATTTCATTTTAGTTGTCGCATACAAATTACATAAATTAATTGAAGGTTATTTTTTTTTTTTTTTTTTTTTTTTTGATTGGAGGTTTAACGACCACCGTGAGCAACTCAATGGGCTATAAGCAGTCGCCCGTCCCTAATTTAGGGTCACTGGTTCCAGGGAAGGGAGAGAGCCAGTGCCGTAAGACAAACACAACATCCATGCCTCACCGGGATTCGAACCCGGACCCCTTCGGGCGAATGATCAGAGGCCAACGCCTTAGACCACTGCGCCACCGGGGCGGCGAAGGTTATTATAGAGCAGATAAGCAACATCAGGAATGAAAAGAGGAAAAAGGCCAGGTTGGCCTAACTAGTTCCCTTCTCCTTTTTTGTGACTGAAGGTTTAACGACCACCGTGATCAACTCAAAGAGCTATAAGCAGTCGCCCGCCCCTAATTCACTGGTTTCAGGGAAGAGGCAGAGCCAGGGCCGTAAGACAAACACAACATCCATGCCTCACCGGAATTAGAACTCGGTAGACGAAACCAGTCGGAATCGGCGAGTACTTTTTTTCCTGGTATATTAATTATATAAGGTTTTTTACTGTAAGACCACTTGTGAGAGAACGGCGGAACGTAAACATACGATTGAGGTATCAAAATAAAGGTCTTACCATGTAGATGTGCCAGTCGGAAGAGAAAAAGGAGATTGGGGCAACGGTTCGGGCGTTGTGGGGCGGCAAATTTTCCATGTAAAGTCAGTGGGAGAAGCGAGCGGTTGACTCACGCGCTGTTGAAAGCGGAAGTATGGAGGGATTCAGATAGTCCAAAGTCCGAAGTGTCTCTTCTCAGCGAACCGTTGTGCGCAACAACGGGAATTTGTTCGGAAGTTCTTATCAAAACAGCTAACACTCGAAGACCTGATTTCGTTGTGCCATTGGACTGTGTGATGTATATATACAATTTAACATTCATTCGATCCAGTTTATTCACGTAGGTAAGACGTTTCCTATTATGTAAAGATGTAAATAAACGTTTCATATGAGTTTATTTTTTCCAAAAAAAAAAAAAAAAAAAAAGTACTCGCCGATTCCGACTGGTTTCGTCTACCGAGTTCTAATCCCGGTGAGGCATGGATGTTGTGTTTGTCTTACGGCACTGGCTCTGCCTCTTCCCTGAAACCAGTGAATTACGGACGGGCGACTGCTTATAGCTCTTTGAGAGTTGATCACGGTGGTCGTTAAACCTTCAGTCACAAAAAAAAAAAAAAAAACACCAACCTGGACTATTGCCTTTACTAAAGTGGTTGAATGAATTTGCCAATCAAATTAAAGTTTACATTTGTAGCTTCACATGAGTTTATTAGTTTCAAAAAAACAAAACAAAAAAACGTCGTTTTCGACGGGTTTCGTCTAGTTTCATTTATTTAATTTTAGTTGTCGCATACAAATTACATAAATTAACTGAAGGTGATTATACAGCAGATAAGCAACAACAGGGATGAAAAGAGGGTAAAGGCCAGATGGGCCTAACCTAAAACAATAATCATTGAAACAATTATCAAGTCAAGCAGTCATACTAGTGATTGGCAGCCCCGAGCGACAGCCATTATTATAATTTCAAGTTAACTGCCGAAGCATCTCCATCCTATATTCTTTTACCTATCTGAAAAATGTAAACTAAAACAATACCACTTAAGATTTTACCAGATTAGTAAAAATTCCGATTAGTTATGTTCAACATCAAGATTGCCAGTACTATCAAACACTAGTTTGTTTGATGATTCCAGGGTTACAATCACTATTATTAATATATAATAGTAAATTTGAAAATTTGTAAGCACAGTGACTGTTCCAATTTACTTATGAAGTAGCTGCTACCTATGTAAAAAAAGAATACAAAATTACAATGAGGCTGATTGTAATAAATATTGTTTAAGGATTTTTTTCTAAATAAACAAATGTTATTGAGGCTTGTTAAATCATCAGACAAAGTATTCCAGAAGGTTGGTCCAGCATAATTAATATGTGCTCTGGAACGTTCTGTTTGTACAAACATAGGCTCTAGTTTAGTTTTATTTCTAGTAGAATGTTGATGGGTGTGAAAATTTCGTGAAATTAAATCCCGATAAAGAATATTTTTATTCTCTTAAATATTAATATTCCTAAATTATAATTATATAACTGTTCAATAATTAGGAGATTAAAATCCTTAGGATGTAGGCCTAATCGGGTTGTCAAACTTCGGGAATAACTGTTTTGAATTTTCAACTCCAGAAGTGTAATGATTTTTTTTTGTAATCGTTGTAAATTATTAATATCATGTTTAGAAGTCTTTCGTGCCGCCCCGGTGGCGCAGTGGTCTAAGGCGCTGGCCTCTGATAATTCGTCCGTAAGGGGTCCGGGTTCGAATCCCGGTCAGGCATGGATGTTGTGTTTGTCTTACGGCACTGGCTCTCTCCCTTCCCTGGACCCAGTGACCCTAAATTAGGGACGGGCGACTGCTTATAGCCCATTGAGTTGCTCACGGTGGTCGTTAAACCTCCCCCCCCAAAAAAAAAGTCTTTCGCCAAATCAGAATACGGTAATTCAGGTGCGTTTTAATTAAAAAGGAACACAACTGTAGCATAAGTTGTGATTAAACTACTCTCATTTCTATATCTTAACTGTTACCAAAACTGCAGAAATGAAACGCGAAAGACGTAATTAAAAATTATGCTGATTTTGTCTTGATATTGAAACAGATACAATACACTACATTTTTCATGTGTTGTGTTTAAACAGAGTGATAACAAAAATGCATATTTATTTTGTTTCAGGTGTTATTTCAATGACTCATTCATTTTTTTTTATCTGGACGTCAATTAACCCTATCTATCTTCCTTTTCTTTTAATTTTTTGTTTGCTTGGAGGATAAACAACCACCGTAAGTAACTCGGTGGGCTATAAGCACTCTCCCGTCCCACTTGTTCCAGGGAAGGGAGAGGTTGGGCCACTTGTTCCAGGAAAGGGAGAGAGCCAGTGTCCTAAAGCACGCACAACATTCATGCCTCACCGGGATTCAAATCCGGATCCATCTCGGACGGATATACCAGTGTGCTACCGGGATGGCGAACACTACCTTTTCTCTTTTTTTTTTTTTGGAGATTTATCGCCCACCGTAAGCAACTCAATGCGCTAAAAGCAGTGGCCCGTCCCTAATTTAGGATCACTGGTTCTAGGGAAGGGAAAGAGCCAGTGGCGTAAAACAGGCACAACATCCATGCCTTGCCGGGCGGGATTCGAACCAGGACCTCTTTCGGACGAGTGATCAGAGGCCATCGCTTAGACCACTGTTCCACCGGGGCGGCAGCACTATCTTCACTCATAATACTTCATTGTAATGAAACATTTGTATCGAGTCGATATAACCGTTCTAATTTTTTTAAATTATCTTAAAGACAGTTCATGGCATGTACTAAAGTTCATATATTTAACAACTCTCTTCATTGTAGAAGGAAAAATGAAAATTTATGAGATACAATTGATCAGAATTGGGTACAACGGAGATCGGAGCGTTCCTGTTTCGGGGCCCGAGCAGGATACTTGTGATAACGTTCGAGACGGTCTCCCGATGTCATTTTCAACAAATCTTTGTATTCAGCAATTATTTCCATGTTGAAAAACTTCTAAATACATGGAGACAATGTAAATAGACAAAGTCACCGCCGCTTTTTTCACGTTTTTCTTTAATTAACACACAGGAACCAAACAACTGTATTTCGATACCACTGGGATCGAACCCTAGATAACTATCCGAGTGTGTTCGGCTTACGCTACGGTGCATACAATCCACGGCAATATGTGTGTTTATCTGTCAGCATCTGACTTCACAAATCCGTTGGAATGGGTTCAGCAACTGAGACGTCTTCATCTGGTGGATCTTATCGGCATAAGCTATTTAATTCTAACTAATACATGTAAAGGGCGAGAGAAATGGTGAAAATCTTCCAAATACGTGGAGACAATGTAAATAGATAAAGTCATCGCTCTTTCCATGTTTTTATTTAATTAACACAAAACAACCAAAAATTGTATTTCGACACACTGGGACCAAATTCTAGATCTCTTGATAACTAGCCAAATGCGTTTCGCCTTTCCAGCGGTGTCGAAATACAATTTTTTGGATGATGTGTGTTAATTAAAGAAAAACATGAACAGCGGGATGATTTTGTCTGTTTATCTCCGTGTTATTCCAGAACGTTTTCCATTTATATTCACACATATTCCACATAATTTTTATTGGAGCTTTCTTGTACTTTGGAATCTAGTCTATCATTTCATTTGTTTAAACGCAGTCGTTCTTTCAGTATCATCTACAGTTCATTATCACCTGAGGGTGTTTATTTTGTTATGTCATGTAAGAAAACAAATTCTCTTTCATTAAAGAAAAGTTAGTGATAAAATTATCTTGGCAAGTTTTTAGAAAGTTAATTACGAAAAAAGGAGAAGCAAATTATTGGCACAAATAAACCATGTACACTGAGTTAGCAAACACCTCAGTTTTACATATTCATGGGAAGTACCACGTGATATCAACGTCACGTGTGGTTACTTTAAATTGTGCACACCTATCTTCTGTACATAATCAGTAAACGTTTGCCATTACTGGAAAAACGGGGTGACTAAAGCGCATTTGTCCACGGCCGGGTACTTGGGTCCGGATGTATGGTGCCAGTATTTCCGAAAAAGCCGCACTTGTTGGCTGCAACAGTACTACTGTATCAAGGGTGTATCATAACTGGATTAACCATCTAGAGGCATATAGCAGAAGGGCTCACATTGCCCAACCACACTTGTTGGCTGCTACAGTACTACTGTATCAAGGGTGTATCAGAACTGGATTAACCATCCACAGGCATATCCAGCAGAAGGTCTCACATTGGTCAGCCACACTTGTTGGCTGCTACAGTACTACTGTATCAAAGCGTGTATCAGGACTGGATTAACCATCCACAGGCATCCAGCAGAAGGGCTCACATTGGACAGCCACACTTGTTGGCTGCTTCAGTACTACTGTATCAAGGGTGTATCAGGACTGGATTAACCATCCACAGGCATCCAGCAGAAGGGCTCACATTGGTCAGCCACACTTGTTGGCTACTACAGCACTACTGTATCAAGCGTGTATCAGGACTGGATTAACCATCCACAGGCATCCAGCAGAAGGTCTTACATTGGACAGCCACACTTGTTGGATGCTTCAGTACTACTGTATCAAGGGTGTATCAGGAATGGATTAACCATCTACAGGCATCCAGCAGAAGAGCTCACATTGGTCAGCCACGCGCGGTTCATCTAAGAGGTTTAGTGTCCGGTGTCAGCACTGGTATCTCAGCAACAACGTGTCAACCAGATCACCCACCAGCACAAGAGCGGTGCAGTTCTAGCTACTTCGACATGGGGCATGCGCCGTACTTTGATTCCGCTAGGGTTCCAAACCGGGGAACAGCAAGTGTACTTATTTTAACGCCACGTCACAGCAAACAACGCCTTGCGTGCGCCAAGAAACGTCGGTAATGGACCCTCGACAGATGGAAGAAGGTCATCTGGAGTGATGTGTCCCATTTCCTGCTGCTGCTGATCTCCGGGTTTGAATATGGCGTAAGCAGGTTGAAGCCATATCTTCTTTTTGCACAGTTGGTGTTCAACAGGCCGGTGGATGTTGCGTTCTGGCTTGGTGAACTTTTTCTTAGCAAGCCCTTAATCCGTTTTGCTATCATCCGACAAATGCTGACCTGTTAACGCCACAGAGACCTGTTATCCTATCATCTCAATCCACATCTGCAAGAGATTTACCCAGACCAGGGTGCAATCTTTCAACAGGACAACGCACCATGTCATTGGCCTCGCATAATTACTGAGTGTTTCGTGAAGACGACAAGGAATTCGCCACATTGCTTTCGTCCCCAAACTCTCCAGAGTGTGACATTTGTGCGATATGCTAGAAGGGGAGTGCACAACACCTGCTCTATTCTGCTTCTCTAACTCATATGTTTCATAACCCGCCGCGTGTTACGTGACGTACGTCATGATCCCGCGCCGCCATCGATCTGCTGGAGCAACAGATGGACTTCCGTCATTCCGCAAGTCATACGGAGTAGTTTGCATGACGAATTGCTTTGATTTGATTTTTTGATTGGAGGTTTAACGACCACCGTGAGCAATTCAATGGGGTATAAGCAGTCGCCCGTCCCTAATTTAGGGTCACTCGTTCCAGGGAAGGGAGAGAGCTAGTGCCGTAAGACAAACACAACATCCATGCCTCACTGGGATTCTAACCCGGACCCCGTTCGGACGAACGATCTTAATTTTTGAGCATGAATGTTTATATGGATATGAAAGCATGTAAACTTTTGTCTTCCATAATGAGAATTGAAACTTCAATATTCAAGTTTCTAAACTGTCACCACCTTCAGTAGTGACAGTTTAGAAACTTGAATCTCTTGAAGCAGAATTTGAATGTTTGCCAAATGATTGTTAATCAGCAATATGCTGAAGCGATGTTCTCAATCGTTGAATCGGTCAAGTAATTTCTTTATAGAAAGACAGTTCTTTCCGTCGACTGCAATATATTAAACGATTAACAGATAAAACATAACTCACTGAGGTTTCAGCTCAACTGCAGAAATTTCGGAAATATTTTCCATAACAACCTTATGCGAAAACCAAAAGTGCTGTGTTCAGATATTGAATTCAATTTACTGTAAAACATTCTCCTGAGTTTCTGTTCTCAAAGTATACAAGTATTAAATCAAAGTACCAGTCTGGCTTGGCCGATGGGCATCTTATTGAACTTATACGAATAGCTTTACCTGCAATTTTTGTTTTCGACGTATAATGCCCAGCACTATGTAATCGACATACCTCGAAATTCAGGGGAAGGGGTGGGGGGAGATCTCCGTATAATCGGTATCTGCGATGTTGATTCCTAACCATTTTATCGCTAAGAAAAGTCGTTTGTCACGAAGAGATCCAGGTACGAAGAAGATAAAGCTCCTTACGGGATTAGAATTCGTACACGCAGGAGAACACTTATACAGTATTTAAGGATTTTCAAGGCGGATATTTGGATGCGTTGAAAAAGTAATACCAGAACTACGGAAAAGTTCTGAGATAGAGTGCTAATTATTATGCTAATTAGCTTAATTAGCGTGTTTATTTACATTACATGCTAATTCGTTTTAAGTGCTTTTCAACATTAGCTTTCTCGGTTTTATGCGACCAACTGCTCTAAAATTAGGAAGGGTTGCTCGAATGTTATTATTTTTTGTGGGCATCAAGTTTTATTAAGGAACAAATTTCATACTCGATCTGCAATTCTCGATTGATTTTCAAAGGCAAAATCTTTTTACAGTGTGGTTATCCGCAGTGCGGCAATGAAGTAATAAGACTGACTGAATTTTTTAAAAAAATAGAAAAACAGGAAAACTTACGTCAATTTATTTTAGCCGAAATACAAAGGCCGTTCCATAAAAACCGAGTAAAATCACACAAAATTAAAAATATATAAATTAACAGTATGGACGAACAGCATGCTGGTAGACTACATGTTTATGATCAAAGAAAATTAGCATCATAACCCTCCCAGCTGATTTGGTTTGGCGGGTTTTTTTTTCGGAAGATGCGAGCCTGTGTGTTTCCAGACACTCGTTGCGTGCTTCGTGATGGGGTGTAAATAGTGGACCCATGTTTCATCGGCAGCTATTACTGTGTTTAGAAAGTTTGGATCCTTTTCAATCATTTGTTTCCATTCATGACACATCTGAACTCTGGCTAACAATTGTTCTCTCGTCATGTGATGAGATACATATCTGGAACGCACACGGTGCAGCAGTAATTTGTTGCGTAGAATGCGGAATGCCGACGTTTTTGAAATATTAGCTGACGCCGCCATGTCTTACCACGTCATTTTTCGATCTTCTTACAGGATTGCCTAAGTGCCAACAATGCGCTCCGTAACAACACTTTCAGGTCGTCCAGACCTAGGAGCGAGTTCTGCCGACAAACGCCCTTTATTGAAACCATGGTGCCTTCTAAGAATCGTTGACTCAATCAAACATTTATCTTTGTAAACGATTTTCATTAAATCAACTGTTTGTGGAACCGTTTTATTGCACAACGCATTTCACTTCTTATTCCTGAATCACTCACCTCAATAACTGTATAGCGAAATGCAGGCGTATCTTAAACAACTGTGCAAAAACAAAACCAGAATCATCTACGACGGCTAATAACTGTTGCCATAGATAATTCCTTAATTCAGTTAGTCGTCTGCGTGGTGATTTTTAACCTTCGTACTGTTGCCAAGGCAAAAAAAATACTCTGAGTTTTCATGGAGCGGCCTTTGTATATTCCTCCTGCTTTGATGCAAGAAGTAGCACGATCAGCCAACGAAAGTAAGGACTTGCAGAGGTCATCTTTAGGTATAGAGTGAAGAGCTGATGTCACAGTTCCTTTTATGTATTAATATTTATTCGCAGTACATTCCTCCTGCATTAATACAAAAAGTAGCACGATTAGCCAACGAAAGGAAGGACTTGCAGAGGTCATCTTTTGGTATGGAGTAAATAGTTGATGCCACAGTTCTTTGTATGTCTTTATATTTATTCGAAGTACATTCCTCCTGCGTTAATACAAGAGGTGGCACGATCAGCCAACGAAAGGAAGGACTTGCAGAGGTCATTTTTTTGTTAGGGAATGAAGAGCTGTTGCCACAATTCTTTGTATGTCTTCATATTTATTCGAAGTACATTCCTCCTGCATTAATACAAGAAGTGGCACCATCAGCCAACGAAAGGAACTACTTGCAGAGGTTATATTTTGGTATGGAGTGAAGAGTTGATATCTCAGTTCTTTGTATGTCTTCATATTTATTCGAAGTACATTCCTCCTGCATTAATACAAGAAGTGGTACCATTAGCCAACGAAAGGAAGCACTTGCAGAGTCCTCTTTTGGTATGGAGTGAATAGCTGATATTAGAGTTCTTTGTAGGTCTTCATATTTATTCGAAGTACATTCCTTCTGCGGTAATACAAGAAGTAGCACTATCAGCCAAAGAAAGGAAGGACTTGCAGAGGTCATCTTCTGGTATGGAGTGAAGTGCAAATGTCACAGTTCTTTGTATGTCTTCAACGTCTTGAAAAACGTTGCCTGTTAAAGGCAGCTATAAATTAAGGAATAGAAAGCAGTCACAGAGAAAAAAATGTGAAAGACAAGGGGAATAGGTTTGGTACACTCACTTACTTTCGTGCCAGAAATTGCTGTACACGCTCTGTACGGGTGTGTTATGTCAATAAGCAACCACTGCCCATTTTTGTACTCAACACTGACACGAACAATCCCCTCCCACAACCGTTCCACAATGTATGTGTAAGCACTGTGAGTAGTAGTTTTATCTTCAGGAATGAACTTGTGTTGCAGAATTTCCTCGCTATCGCAAAAGCACGCAAGAATTGTCTTCATTTTGGACTTCTGTAACCTGACCTTTTCTTTAGGTGACTGTGGCGACTTCCACTGAGCACTCTGACGCTTCGCTTTATGATCCTACGGAAACCATGATGTCTCATCACCAGTTGCGTAACTACTACCACCGCAGCTGCGGGGTAGGGGTGCAGGTAATGAAGGGACGTACTGCAGCTGCCAGTTACAGTTTTAGGGAAAAATTCGAACACGCACAATAATTAACCCAAATATTTATATTTTGCTTTAAGATATATTTTACTTTGCCTAAACAAATGCCTAGTTTCCCTTTTAAAATGTGCGGCAGATTGAAAGTGTTCGGCTTTTTGACTTCGGGTTGTAATACGATTGCTCTTCAAAGGGTTGCAAATAATACAATTGCTCTCCAATTGCCGTTTTTCTGCGCTGCTGAGGAAAATCGCGAGGTCTTAGTGGGATTCCCCGTGGAGAATGTGAGAAAACCGTCCGTTACTTAGGATTACGTGCATGACAGGTGTCAACATTTATTCACCTCAGCCGCAGATCTGCCATGTGTAAGAGGGTGATTTCTTCAAGGAATTTATTTTAGTTTTGAACAAAGCAATTACACGTATTGTCAACCCCATTACTTAAAAAGATAAGTTTATAGGGTTCTAGGTACCACCATTACTTTTGCAGACACTCTGCCCTAACCACTCCAGCAAAAACAGTCTTGCTGGGCCAGCACTGCCAGCAATGGCCTAGCCCTATGTTGCAGCTGCTGAACCGTCAATAAAATGTCCGGGCGGCCAGCAGAAGGCCCAGCATTTCAGGTCAGCAGCTGGCCAATAGTTGGCACCCCCATCAGTTTTCATATGCCACAACAGGGCCATCAGTTCTCCATCATAGGCAGCAGCTGCCACAAATGGTCCTTCAGCGGCCCTGCAAGCAGGTGCCATAAATGAAATGATGGCTAGCCTAATGTGGTCCGTCAGTTTCCCGGCAGTGGCAGCCGGCAATCACGTGACGTAACCAATAACGTGCCGAATTTTGTCCACCAATTTCCCAGCAGTAGCCATAAAAAAATATTAAATTAGAGGGTAACCGCAGTTTCCCGAAGCTACACATACTTTTTTTCGTCCTACGAAACTTCTGCTTTACAGCACTGCGTTGGGGAAATTTTCTCAACAGGTCCTGGAAAACGCCCGTTTGGTGGGTGGAAACGAACCTGGGCTGTCTCTACCAACGGAACTGATTTGCCACGCGCAAGCGTGCGCTTGAAGCTGAGTCTCTTTTCTGCGGAATGTTTAACGATGATTCACTTTTTCATTTTGCAATATTGCCAGGTATTTTTCATAAATGTCAGTTTCATATAATTCATAAATTTATTTTTTCAACTTAACGATTTTTTTACCTGTAAGGAACTGTACTTATTTTCAACGAGTGTACCAACTTAAAGTCGCTTTCTAAAGTTTTTTGCTGTCCTTGGCGTCTTAAAAGCCAATTGTTGAATTAATATATTTACTCCTTCATGTCACATTCTGTAACGTTTTTGATGTTGTATCTTTCCTTTCAGCTGTCAGAAACTACATATGTTTTAAAGAGGAAAGATATTTTATTTCACTTCTCGTTATTTTTAAAAGGGAATTCCACCAGTCTTGTGTACTCAACCCATGAATGACTACATTATATCCACATAGCGTTGCTTTTTTTTTTAATAATTTATAAATTTCGTAAGCAAATATTTTTTTCCCCAACAAAACGTTTTTTTAATGTTTTTCCCAGGACTTTTGTTTCAAGCAGTTTTGTGTACGTTAAAACGAAAGAGTACACTTACATTATTTTTTGTTATTCATGGGAATGGAGTGGGAGTATTTCATGGCTGTACTCTAATATTTCATGGCTTAATCTGATGTCTTCGTTGACTTGGAATTTCATTATAGGAAATAAATTCGCCTCTGCACGTATGCTTTCTTTTTTTAACATCTACTAAAATAAGACGGTCACGATGGCGATAGCGTCGTCTTCAACTAACTGGTACCACGAGAGACAGCACGTGTTTCTTCTGTGCAGGCGCAGTCCCGTTGCTTCCACCTGGCGTTGGGGTTGCATCGGTTGCCAGCTACGGGCAACTAGTGGCACTTGCTTGGAGGCCCGCAATTCACGGCGATGCTGGAGGGCCAGCAATGACACTTGCTTGGAGGCCCGCAATTCACGGCGATGCTGCAGGGCCAGCAATGGTAGCCAACTGACGGCGCTGCCACCAACGGACCGCTACCGGGCCGTGAGCGGCAGACTTCAGCCAGCAGTTTCCCAACACTTGTGTTTCTGCTGGGACCATACACACACACACACACCGCGAAGAAGGAATCCTCTCCCGTGTTCGAAATCCTGGGGAAAATCACTGTGCTTAGGGGTGCTGAAATAAATCTTGTGGGGGGGGGTCCACACGTTGTGCTAGTTACGCCATTGCTCATCACCTGCCACAATGCTTTGGAGAAGATTTTGAATTGTTTCTGCAGTGTCCAGGGCACCTTTTGCGTACTCCTCTCGTGCATGTTTTGACGGAAAATGTCTTACACCGTGGGTCCGGCACGGGGGAAACTATGCGAAAGTCGATGTTACAATTTTGTGTATAACAGACAAATCTTAATAACTTTAAAACTATAACGCAAATGGAAATAAGCAATAGACGGTTTAAAAGAGCAAGGATGAAAGAATGTCACGCAACATTAGCCTTGAGCGCGTGACGTCACACGCCGCCACAAGATGGTTGCCGAATTAGAGTGGAAAACTGCCGGTTTGCCGCGCGGCAAAAGCAGTATAGCTCGGGAACGCCTAAACGTAGGACGTTCTGTGAGGTGTCATTTAACAGAGCTCGACGAGTACTATAAAATAAAACACTCATAGTGACAATAGTGAAAGAACTTGAAAACATATGCAGTGACAAATTGTTGAACTTGGACAAATTTTCCTTAAATGTTGAAATATCTTCAAAACAAAAAGGTAAATGCCTATCGTAAACGCTTACAAAATGCAAGAAGATAAATGAGGAATCTAAAAAGGCCCCTATGACAACAGCAGAACGAATGTAGAGGATTAGGCAGCGTCGAGGGGAGTACCAGTCACGCAGACGCCGCAACGCCTAACTCTAGTTCACAGGCAATGGATGTCGACAGTGAGATAGAACCGATGGACTGCGACGGAATACAAGCAGATGAGACATTTGAAAATCGAGATTTAGCGTTTATAACTCGTTGGCGTCCGGCGACGAAGAACTTTAAAAAGTTTTGTTATGGTAACAAGTTGTGTTTCGTTTGTGGAGTTTGGGAACACATAGGGTTCCAAAATTATTTGAAACCGCCCAATAGAGCTATGTTGCAATTCTTACCACAGGAATTCACAGATGAAGACGTTCAACAGTTTATGTTCTGCTCAAACTGCTGGACATCAGTAAAGTGAGGAAGTGTGCCAACGTTGAGTTAAAGTAGCGTCTTCTGGTATCACGCTCCGATTATTTGGCACTCACGCAGAATTGGATGGATAAAGACAAAACCGTCAACATACCCGGCTTCAAATACATTGAGTCCAAAGAGTGCGATAGACACGGCAATGACGACGGCCAACAGCCCAGTACGAGTCGTGGCACTGGCAAGAAGAGGCGTAGTGGATTCTACGGTGGCACGGCAGTCTAAAAGAATCAGAAAACATGCAGCGCTCATATGTCGCTAGGCCGTTCCACGACGGTCAATACCCACGTATTCTGGATTCAATTGTCAACAGAATATTAATGTTAGCGAAGGCGTACTAGTTGAAGTTGAGATACCCAGCCAATTCAAATTCGTTCTAGTGTCAGTCTATATCCATCCACAGACACCACTCAACTACATCGAGATGTTTCTCTTTCAACTAATGCTTTACAACACAGAGCATGTCAGAACAATAATTAGCGACTGGCCCTGCAATCCCAACATACCGCTTCTGCTCACCGGGGACGTTAACATTGAAACGTCGAACGATCGTCTGAAACAGTTTCTGAACGACAAGTTTAGATTCGTGTTGGCCACGGATCCAACTGAGTGCACTTCTTTTAAGAATACCACGATAGAATAACGTGGTATTGTTAAATGAATAACATTCTCTAAAGATATATGTGTAGCATGTAAGTTTTATATATCGTACTACTCGTACCATCGTCCTGTCTTCAACGAAATGTTTTTATTTTTGATTGGAGGTTTAACGACCACCGTGAGCAACTCAATGGGCTATAAGCAGTCGCCTGTCCCTAATTTAGGGTCACTAGTTCCAGGGAAGGGAGCGAACCAGTGCCGTAAGACAAACACAACATCCATGCCTCACCGGGATTCGAACCCGGTCGCCTTTCGAACGAATGATCAGAGGAGATCGCTTAGACCACTGCGCCATCGGGGCGGCCGAGTAAATTAGTCGGCATTGTGAGAACTAAATAATATTAAAAATATGTAATTTCGCTGCGTTCATTTCTTTCCTACGAATCCCACAGACACCCCGCCCCAACGACATCGCCTGGGTAAGACGTTTTCCGCTAAAAACCTCAACGGTAGTGACCGCGGCCCCACCTACCCCGAATTTTTTTTTTGGTCGTCTGGCAAAGCATGCGGAAAAAAACGAGCACCCCCCCCAACAAATCGTTGACTAAAATTTGACAAATCATCTTATTTGCACTGAGCTCACATCGCAGCATCCTCAAGATCACGTGATCATCACTTTTTATACAGTTCAGGCATGCGCACAGAAATCGGGCGTCCGGGCATTTCGCATTTTCCAAATCTTTCCGCCCATCACTGAAGCATGCGTACCTTTGGGATTTTGTGCACAACACAAGCAACTAGCGCTGCATGCATGTCCCTTGGTCAGTTTTCTACCAGGATGTGGAAAAATGTAACCGACTCCAGTGTATCCATACGAATTTTGTCCCGTACATTTCCCAACCCTGATACTGCGGGTGATGGGTATTGGCATCCATAACATAATTTAAAAATCTTCAGACCTACGTATTTGTTTCTGAAAGTATCCAGATAATCTCATTGCACCGCATAAGATTCAGCAGTGATTTGTGAAATTAGTGAGGAGGTAAGAAAAGGGATATTGAGAAACTATTGGATATCTGGAATGAGCACAAAAATGTCCAGGCTGGTTGTAATTCTTGAAGAATCACTTACTAAATTAAACAAGTTAATAAAATCATGCAATGCATTGATTATAATACGCTTTGCAACATACCAGAAATCATTACTGAAGTTATCACTCAAGATATGAGGATAATGGCTTGGAATAAATCTGGGTCCTGTGCCCTGACCTTTGATCACATTTCGATGATATTCTACTGAACCGGTTCAATATACCTCCGAAAAAACATGATAAAGTTTTTTCGAAATCGCAGCTTTTTTACGTAAGTCATGATGCATAAGGGCTATGGAATAAATTCCGCTCCTGTGTCCTAAGCTTTGACCCCATTTCGCCCATTTTCAATAGGATTTGTTGACCCCATTTCGCCCATTTTATAGGCAGGCACCTGCAACATACTAACATTTCATCCAAATCGAAGAATGTTTACGTAAGTTATGACGACGCATAATGGCGATGGACGTGATTCCGCTCCTATGCCCTGCTCTTTGACCCCATTTCGCCCATTTTCAATAGGGATTGTCCCCAGGTGATCCCCTACCACATATTAAAATTTAATCGAAATCGAACTTTTTTTACGTTATTTATGACGCATAAGATCAGTGAAATGGGACCCGCTCTTATGTCCTAACCTTTGACCCCATTTCGTTCACTTTCAATAGCTTTCCTTACCAGGTGATCCCCTTCCACATACTAAATGTTCATTGAAATCGAACGATTGTTACGCGAGTTATCGTGCGGCCGGACATACGCACACAATGTGTGACGTAATGAGGCTGATGGAAATCGCGACCATCTGCTCGAAAGAATGTGACGTCATAACACTTTAATAGGATCCACACACAACGCGTGACGTAATGAGACAGATGGTGTGACCTCACGCCAACCTCTCAAGCGCGAGATTGTGACATCATAATATTTCTAAGCATGGGCAACATTAATGGGACGACGCCATGACAGTAAAAACTTGGTATATCGGGGTGGTTATTTAACCCACTAAACGAATTTTCCTAAAGTCGAGATCAAGCTAAATCGATTTCTAGTACCAGAAAACGGTAGGTTCACGACTTTCATCAAAATCCTTAGTGCCGTTTTTGAAATAAAATTTACATACATACAAGAATTGCTCCTTTAATAGTATGGGATAAGTGCGATGGAATGTATCCCGATACTATGTCCTGACCTTTGACCCTATTTCGTCTATTTTCCATAGGGTTCGTCCCCAGGTGGGCCCCTACCACATACTAAACTTTCATCGAAATCGAATCATTTTTACGCGGGTTATCGTGCGAACAGGCAGACAGACGGACAAACCTGTGGCATATACGCTTCTTCAACCTACTGTCCGGTTGGAAAATGTAAAAAGGACGCACACTCAAATGATTTATGGCGAGTGTTTAAGAAAATGTTCGCATGCTAAATAATTTTGGTACAGTACATATGAATCGGATAATTTAAATTTTAAAAGAACTGATGATTTTGTTTTTTAACGACATATATTAAAAATAAAAAGCAGATTTTATTTAAATTACAGAAAAAACATTGGTATAAGAATCGTGAAGATTTAGGTTGTTTGATCAATGTCAGGTTTACAACGACTATTAACTTCACTTTTTGCAGTAGTTTTCACTCAAAGGTTTCAAACTTAACTGTACTGTTGTAAATGTCACTGACTAAATACTCATAAGTATAACACATTAACGGCGAAAGTTATTAAATGAATTAACACGGTCTTACGATTAATCCACTAATTTTATTAGATGATATGGCGCATCATCGTAGGTTAAGCACGCTAACCATTAAAACACTTGTTGGATTCAAATCAACAAATAGTCATCTCGCTCTGCTATTAACAAATTATGATCTCAAAAGACACTGATCATCACAAATAGTTTGTTCGAAAGAAACTGTTCGCAGCGTTAATAAGAAATCTATATCTCTCGTTAACATACTAACTGTATACCTGCAACGAACTTTTTGACTTCATACTCACTGCCAGTAAAGCCAACTTAGAAAACTCGTTCGGAAAAAATAATGTATCATTTAATCCGTTTACATAAGAATACGCAGCCAAAAACGGAAAGTTAAGTTGAAGGTATACATCACATAAGTTAGGATTAATCAGAAAGCTGTCTGTCTTCGACAGGCAACGCCAAAATACTTTAACACAGTTCATACAAAATTCAAAAGTCACGAAAAGTAAACTGTTTTAAAGCCCTTATATTGAAAACAGAACGTTGCAATGCTAAAAGGGAAGATTCCACTAATAAAACGGATAATGATTATTGTGAATATATAAATTTGCTCGTGACGAAAATTGAAGCCGAGCCTCATTGCCCCGCAGTGAGTTTCTCTCCCAACTAAGCTTTGCGGACGGACTGTATCGCTTCAGATTTGTCGTCTTAATACGTGTTTTACCTCTATAGTACGTCACATTAATGTGAAACCACAAATTCGTTCGTGACGGGGCTCGAAGCAGCGCCCCTTTCGCTCCGGAGTGAGTTGCTCTACCAACTAAGCTACATGGACGGAATTTATCGCTGTACATTTGTCGTCTTAAAACGTGCTTTACGCCTGTAGTACGTCACATTATTTAAATGAAATTTTAACTTGGTTAAACTGTAACGAGTTTTGATTTCCATGATAACATTCCCTAATGTCAGTCTCATACAAACAACGAAGAAGTAACCAAAATAGTAAGTTGCTTGCGACCGAATAATTCCAGCTTACAGTATTTTGTTTATTCTTTAATTGAAAGTATCCTCTAATGTCAGTTACGAAATTGAAAACGAAAACTGAAATGTACAAGTTCTCTTATATTTTTGGGATTTAGAAATACAGTATTTTTCTGAATGCAGGAAAGTGCAACATCATCATTCGCTCATTTTGTTTAGCAGCGTGTTTTTTTCTTCCTTCCTTCCAGGAATACATAGAGTGAGGATAGAAAGCTTCTCAGGTGAAAGAACTGTTCCACTAAGAAAATGCAACTCAGAAAAAACTAAAAACCAAAAAAGAAATATCGAACCTTCTTTAAGGAAATGCAGCCTGTCACCAAGAGCCTTTCGTTCTTAAACTTGCCATGCCTCTCGATTTCGCCAAATAAATGGAACACAAGAGTAAATGTTGACACTAGCAGATTGCTTTATCAAGGTAACGCGACTCCTCTTCCAGCAAACACCACGTGATCAAGATGTAATAGAACGGTTCTCTACAAGGCTCTTCTGAGATTTTAAATTACATGTGGCTAGAGTATACATTGGTAAACACGGGAATTTATTTAAGATGGGATATGACATGGACATTTTCAGTTAGATAAATTTCATTGATTTTTAGCAGAAAATGGAAGCACGATATATTTATCTATGACTACGATGATTAATGGGAATATTATTTCTTTAAACTTATTTGTGCTACCTGCTAGCGTAATGTTACTTTTGAGATAATCATATTATACAGCTGAATCCTAATCTTTTTTTACAAACATCTGGATGACGATTTTAAGTTCATTACAATTTTACACATGGAAATACTATTTCTTTAAGATGATTTGTTTTGCTTGCTAGCGTAATGTTGCTGTTGAGTTAATCTTATTATACAGCTGAATCGTTATCTTTTTTCAAACATCTAGATGACGTTTTTAGATTCATTACGGTGTTACCCATGGGAATATTATTTTTTAAAGATAATTTGTTTTACCTGCCAGCGTAATGTTGCTGTTGAGTTAATCTCATTATACAGATGAATCCTAATCGTTTTTTCAAACATCTAGATGACGTTTTTAGGTTCATTACAATTTTTCACATGGAAATATTATTTCTTTAAGATGATTTGTTTTGCTAGCTAGCGTAATGTTGCTGTTGATTTAATCTTATTATACAGCTGAATCCTAATCGTTTTTTCAAGCATGTAGATGGCGTTTTTAAGTTCATTACAGTTTTACCGAAACAAGAGCGTTAACAGAAGCAGAAGCAATTGTTGACACCAGTGGCGTGCAGTAAAAGTTATGTGCAGGCTTGAAAAAATCAAAAACACATACCTCATTTGTAAGGGAATTGCTTCCTGCGATTTTTTTAGCCTTTAGTTACTTTCCCTTAAAATACAGGATTTGTCTTCAAACTCATCAGTAGACCGTTTTAAATAAAGAAAATGTTTAGGTAATCTGTTCTGCCTTTGTGTACACAGCTTTAACAGGTATGTTTCGCTTAATTTAAAGGCACAACGTGTTATTTTCCTAAAACACTTATCCAAACTTAGTTTGTGTGAAACTTTGAACACTTTGCAGAATGTTTCAGTGCTTAATCCAGGGCGAAGAGTAAAAAAATAATTATTTTTTAACTTAGCAAAGTGAAAGCGAGTGACATGTTTCTTTAAGTTAATACAGTCTCTCTTCAGGAAACCCGATTCCTTTTGTAACGATATTTTTTAGACCATAGAGGATATTTATATAGTATGATTATGAATTAGGAACTACCGTGAGGGAAAGCTTAACCATTTTCGAGAGGGGGAGGGGGCGGGACTACAGAATACGGAATGTTGAAGTACACTTCAAGATAAGTGCAGGGAAATCAACAGTACATGAATTTTGATTATTTTGTGAATTTTACATTTTTTTCATTAGAAAATGGTAAATTCCCGAAGCCATGATACCCTCAGTGTTCGTGGCTTCCTGGCTGAGACATCAATTACCAAATTGGATCATAGCCCATTGTGATTTCTAGTTGAACTGTGGCCAGACAATGCCCCAAGCCATGATGCCCTCAGTGTTCGTAACTTCCTACCAAATACATCAATTACCAAATTGGATCATCCACTCCGTTTACCTGACTTAGCCCCTTGTGGTTTATGGCAGAACAATGGCCCGACAATGCTCCAAGTCATGATACCCTCAGGGTTCGTGAATTCCCGCTGAGAAATTTATTACCGAATTAGACCATCCTCCTTATTCACCTGACTTCCCCCCTTGCGATTTATACCTCAACTGTGGCCTGACAATGCCCGAAGCCATGATGCCGATTTCTGATGGAACTGTGTCCTGACAATGTTCCAAGCCATAACGCTCTCGGTGTTCGTGACTTCCTGCCAATAACATCAATTACGAAATTGGATCATCTACCTTGTTCACCTGACTTAGCCCCTTGTGGTTTCTGGCAGAACAGTGGCCTGACGATGCTCAAAGCCACGATGCCCTTAGGGTTCGTGACTTCTTCGCCAAGAAATGTATTACCAAATTGGATCATCCACCGTATTCACCTGACTTAGCCCATTGCGATTTCTACCTGAACTGTGGCCTGACAATGTCCCAAGCCATGATGCTCTCAGTGTCTGTGACTTCCTGCCTAAGTCATCAATTACCAAATTAGATCGTCCACCCTACTTACCTGACTTAGCCCCTTGTGGTTTCTCGCTGAACTGCGGCCTGACAATGCTCCGAACCATGCTGCCCTCAGGGTTCGTGACTTCCTCTCTAAGAAATCTATTACCCAATTGGATAATCCACCCTACTCACCTTACATAACACCTTGTGATTTCTAGCTGAACTGTGGCCTGACAATGCTCTAAGCCATGATACCCTCAGAGTTCGTGACTTTCTCTCTAAGAAATCTATTACCAAATTCGATCATCCACCCTACTCACCTGACTTAGAGCCTTGTGGTTTCTCGCTGAACTGTGGTCTGACAATGCTCCGAACCATGCTGCCCTCAGGGTTCGTGACTTCCTCTCTAAGAAATCTATTACCCAATTGGATAATCCACCCTACTCACCTTACATAACACCTTGTGATTTCTAGCTGAACTGTGGCCTGACAATGCTCTAAGCCATGATACCCACAGTGTTCGTGACTTCCTGCCTATGACATCAATTACAAAATTGGATCATCCACCCTATTCACCTGACTTAGCCCCTTGCGATTTATGGCTCTTCCCCAAAATAAAAACTGCCATGAAGGGACGAAGATTTTCAGACATTTCTGACATCTACAGTAACTTGACAGAAGAACTCATGAGTAATCCAGAAACAGAGTTTCAAGCATGTTTCCAACAATGGCAACAGCATTTACTTAAATGCATAGTTCCGGCAGGAGATTATTTCGAAGAAGACAGTAGCCACTACTGCACAGATACACACACATTTTTTTACAGGTGCATTACGGGAATTAAATTGTCACTATCTGTATTTGCTGTGCATAATCAGTAAGTTTTGAGCAAGAGAATCTTTGTTTACGGGAATAAGAACAAAAAGCTTTGTTCAGGTTTTCCTTTTTTTTTTTAGCTTAAGGAATAGCTCTCAGAAAAAAGTAGAGGATTCTCATTTACACTGCGCCGATGATTAAAAATGGAAGACATAAATTACTACGTCAAACTGCATAATTAAACCATTGCCTTGGATTCAGAAACGTGTTTAATACGTGCGTAATAAATTACCGTGACATCGGAGCCAAATATTGATTAATGCAAAAGTGATAACGAGGGAAAATGTTAAACGAGAGATCTCACAAATCCCTTAGAAAATTATTTTTACCTCACTCATATAAAATGATTAACGAAATTATAACTATCGGCTGCTGAGTGCGCCAGGAAAAGGGTTTGGAAAAGTCATTATTGATAAGGTTCTAAGTCTTACAACAGAGAAGTTGTGAGGTGTACAGAGTGGTACTGTGCACGGCAAGTAAAAAACTAAAGAAATTGCTGCATTACGTAAATTTATTGAAAGATGTTTCTCTGTTGTTAAGAAACGATTTTCCCGCCTTTGTAAATTTGGAGAAATCTTATGACCGAGAAAAGAGGAAGCTTCTTTTTCCTCGTGTTGAAGTTTAACGAACTGTCCATTAGTAACTCACAAGGAATACCCCCGGTGTCGAACAAACAAAACCGAACCAAATTTCCGTTATAAATCGTTTACGTACCTCTGAATTCAATGTTGCTATTCGTTTTTCTGTAAAACTCCGCAGTCGACCAGTCGAGGTCTCTGAAGTCGAAGAGTAAAGAGCGGATCTGCACGAAAATAATTTTCACGTACATAGGACTGTTGAGATCTGTAACTTCATAACAAAGGGTCAGGGTGCGCAAGTGTCCAAAGATTAATGCATGCGAGGACTGTCAATAAAATGATCAAAGCAATAACCATTGCTGCAAAATGCACAGCAATTAATAAATGCGACATCGGTATACCCACAAAATGCACACGTTTGAAGAACATTAGTGTTGAAAGCCACATCGATCACACTTTTGAAATTATTGCACAGGTTCACCACATTGGTAGGAAGCTTTCTGCGATGCCTAACGAAGCATCGGTCTACAGATCTCCGCAGACAGTTGATTGTAGATCTCAGAATGCACCTTCAAAGGGAATATTCTGTCATGTAATTTCGGCTACGGCATGTTGGATCGTAGTGTTATGTAGTCTGTAGTCCTCTTTGCGTAGATTTTATATTGTCTGAAAAAATGAACTTCGAGAGTTTAAACATATTTCGCAGTTTTTGGTGGAATGATTTTTAAATGAACTTGTTTTCCCCTGGAGGCCTATTGAAGTATTTTTTCATCCTTGTGTCCAGAACAGGAGTCACAAAGTACGAGTGACTTGTCAGAGAGATGTATATTCAAAACTGACGCATAAATGGTCGAATCATTTCGTCGTCTCACTACGTATACAGACAAACAAGGCATGTGAAACAAACACCTGCACACTCTCGACTGGCGTAGCAGCCGGCGAGCGACGGATGACCCAACGGAGCCCTCTAGTGAGCAACTGCGGAGTTCTACAGAAAAACGAATGTCACCATTGAATTCGGAGGTACGTAAATGACTTATAACGGAAGTTTGGTGCAGTTTTGTTTGATCGAACCCGGGGGTGTTCCTTGTCAGTGTACTATGAGCAGTCGCCAGTCCCAAGTTTGAGGCCACTGGTTATAGGAAGAAAATAGAGCCATTGTCATAAGACAAACGCACCAGCCATGCCTCATCCCGGATTCGGACCAATATCGTATGAACGATCAACGAGAGTAGTTTGATCATTGCCCCGCAGAGGGCGCATCTTAAGAGGATTCTTCTATGTAAAGTCTTGAAGAATCATGTTATTACAAGGGTATAAAATAAATTGTTTCGATTATAGATTTGCTAATACAAATCTTACCTTTCTGAAGGGGCACTGCGACAAAATAAGAGGCGACAGGGATGAGATTGCTAGGTAGCATTTATTACATTTATGCATAAGTACGCTGATATAGGAAGACACTCACTACCACATAATGCTGGAGTACAAAAATACATATATTTCTTATTTAATTACTACTAAACATCTATTCTTCATCACACTTCGTCTCCTTCCAGCTCCTCGAGGCAAACCAGAAACAAAACCACCATCGCACCTTGGCTACGGTTCTTGCTTTACCCTCTAACAAAAACCAATCGCCAGCGGGAGGGCTGCCCCTACAAAGTCCAGGTTCTAACAAATGAAATGTCAAAACTACAATGATTTATTAAAGTAATGGAAACACTTCCCACTTCGCAACTACGCATCTTTCTTCTTCGCACTTCGTCTCCTAGTTCCTCGAGGCAAACCAGAAACAGAGTCACCAGTGCGTCGCGGCTGCGGTTCTTGCTTTACCCACTAACAAAACCCAATCGCCAGCGGCTGACCTGAACCTACAAAGTCCAGGTTCTACCATAAAAGAAAGTGTGAAAATTACAGTGATTTATTAAAATAATGAAAACACTTCCCACTTCGCAACTACGCATCTTTTCTTCTTCGCACTTCGTCTCCTTCTAGTTCCTCGAAGCAAACCAGAAACAAAACCACCAGTGCATCGCGGCTGCGGTCCTTGTTTTACTCACTAACAAAACCAATCGCCAGCGGCTGGGCTGCCTCTACAAAAGCCAGGTTCCAACATAAATGAAATTTGAAAACTACAGTGATTTATTAAAATAATGGAAACACTTCTCAATTTGCAACTACGCATCTTTTCTTCTTCGCACTTTGTTTCCTTCTAGTTCCTCGAGGCATACCCGAAACAAAACTCCAGAACACTGTGGCTGCGGTTCGTGCTTTACCCACTAACAAAACCATTCGCCTGCGGCTGGGCTGCTTCTACAAATTCCGGGTTCTACCATAAATGAAGTGTGAAAAGTACAGTGATTTATTAAATCAATGGAAATACTTCTCAATTTGCAACTACGCGTCTTTTCTTCTTCGCACTTCGTCTCCTTTTAGTTCCTCGAGGCTTACCCGAAACAAAACTCCAGAACACTGTGGCTGCGGTTCGTGCTTTACCCACTAACAAAAACCAATCGCCAGCGGCTGGGCTTTCTCTACAAAGTCCAGGTTCTACCATAAATGAAATATGAAAACGACAGTAATTTATTAAATTAATGGAAACACTTCCCACTTCGCAACTACGCATCTTTTCTTCTTCGCACTTCGCCTCCTTCTAGTTCCCCGAGGCAAACCAGAAACAAAACCACCAGTGCGTCGCGGCTGCGGTTCTTGTTTTACCCACTAACAAAAGCCAATCACCAGTGGCTGGGCTGCCCCTAGAAAGTCCAGGTTCTAAAATAAAAGAAGTGTGAAAACTACAGTGATTTATTAAATTAATGGAAACACTCTCCACTTCGCAACTACGCATCTTTTCTTCTTCGCACTTCGTCTCCTTCTAGTTCCTCGAAGCAAACGAGAAACAAAACCATTAGTGCATCGCGGCTGCGGTCCTTGTTTTACTCACTAACTAAACCAATCGCCAGCGGCTAGGCTGCCTCTACAAAAGCCAGGTTCCAACATAAATGAAATTTGAAAACTACAGTGATTTATTAAAATAATGGAAACACTTCTCAATTTGCAACTACGCATCTTTTCTTCTTCGCACTTCGTCTCCTTCTAGTTCCTCGAGGCATACCCGAAACAAAACTCCAGAACACTGTGGCTGCGGTTCGTGCTTTACCCACTAACAAAACCAATCGCCTGCGGCTGGGCTGCCTCTACAAATTCCGGGTTCTACCATAAATGAAGTGTGAAAACTACAGTGATTTATTAAATCAATGGAAACACTTCTCAATTTGCAACTACGCATCTTTTCTTCTTCGCACTTCGTCTCCTTTTAGTTCCTCGAGGCTTACCCGAAACAAAACTCCAGAACACTGTGGCTGCGGTTCGTGCTTTACCCACTAACAAAAACCAATCGCCAGCGGCTGGGCTTTCTCTACAAAGTCCAGGTTATACCATAAATGAAATATGAAAACGACAGTAATTTATTAAATTAATGGAAACACTTCCCACTTCGCAACTACGCATCTTTTCTTCTTCGCACTTCGTCTCATTCTAGTTCCCCGAGGCAAACCAGAAACAAAACCACCAGTGCGTCGCGGCTGCGGTTCTTGTTTTACCCACTAACAAAAGCCAATCACCAGTGGCTGGGCTGCCCCTACAAAGTCCAGGTTCTAAAATAAAAGAAGTGTGAAAACTACAGTGATTTATAAAATTAATGGAAACACTCTCCACTTCGCAACTACGCATCTTTTCTTCTTCGCACTTCGTCTCCTTCTAGTTCCTCGAAGCAAACGAGAAACAAAACCATTAGTGCATCGCGGCTGCGGTCCTTGTTTTACTCACTAACTAAACCAATCGCCAGCGGCTAGGCTGCCTCTACAAAAGCCAGGTTCCAACATAAATGAAATTTGAAAACTACAGTGATTTATTAAAATAATGGAAACACTTCTCAATTTGCAACTACGCATCTTTTCTTCTTCGCACTTCGTCTCCTTTTAGTTCCTCGAGGCTTACCCGAAACAAAACTCCAGAACACTGTGGCTGCGGTTCGTGTTTTACCCACTAACAAAAACCAATCGCCTGCGGCCGGGCTGCCTCTGCAAAGTCCGGGTTCTACCATAAATGAAGTGTGAAAACTACAGTGATTTATTAAATTAATGGAAACACTTCTCAATTTGCAACTACGCATCTTTTCTTCTTCGCACTTCGTCTCCTTTTAGTTCCTCGAGGCTTACCCGAAACAAAACTCCAGAACACTGTGGCTGCGGTTCTTGCTTTACCCACTAACAAAAACCAATCGCCAGCGGCTGGGCTTTAGCTACAAAGTCCAGGTTCTACCATAAATGAAATTTGAAATCTACAGTGATTTATTAAATTAATGGAAACACTTCCCACTTCGCAACTACGCATCTTTTCTTCTTCGCACTTTGTCTCCTTCTAGTTCCTCGAAGCAAACCAGAAACAAAACCAGCAGTGCATCGCGGCTGCGGTTCTTGCTTTACCCACTAACAAAAACCATTCGCCTGCGGCTGGGCTGCCTCTACAAAGTCCAGGTTCTACCATAAATGAAGTGTGAAAACTACAGTGATTTATTAATTTAATGGAAACACTTCCCACTTCACAACTACGCATCTTTTCTTCTTCGCACTTCGTCTCCTTGTAGTTTCTTGAGGAAAACCAGAAACAAAACCACCAGTGCGTCGCGGCTGCGGTTCGTGTTTTACCCACCAACAAAAACCAATCGCCAGCGGCTGGGCTTTCTCTACAAAGTCCAGGTTCCACCATAAATGAAGTGTGAAAACTACAGTGATTCACTAAAGTAATGGAAACACTTCCCATTTCACAACTACGCATCTTTTCGTCTTCGCACTTCGTCTCCTTTTAGCTCCTCGAGGCAAACCAGAAGCAAAACCACCAGTGCATCGCGACTGCGGTTCTTGCTTTACCCACTAACAACAACCAATGGCCAGCGTCTGGGCTGCCTCTACAAAGTCCCGTTTCCAACATAAATGAAGTGTGAAAACTACAGTGATTTGTTAAAGTAATGGAAACACTTCCCATTTCGCAACTATGCATCTTTTCTTCTTCACAACTACGCATCTTTTCTTCTTCGCAACTACGTATCCTTTCTTCTTTGCACTTCGTCTCTTTCTAGTTCCTCCAGGCAAACCAGAAACAAAACCACCAGTACACCGCGGCTGCGGTTCTTGCTTTACCCTGTAGCAAAAACCAATCTCCAGCGGCTAGGCTGCCTTTACAAAGTCCAGGTTCCAACATAAATGAAGTATGAAAACAATAGTGATTTATTAAAGTAATGGAAACACTTCCCATTTCGCAACTACGCAGCTTTTCTTGTTCGCAACTACGCATCTTTTCTTCTTCGCACTTCGTCTCTTTCTAGTTCCTCTAGGCAAACCAGAAACAAAACCACCAATGCACCGTGGCTGCGGTTCTTGCTTTACCCACTAACAAAAACCAATCGCCAGCGGCTGGGCTGCCTCTACAAAATCCAGGTTCCAACATTAACGAAGTGTGAAAACTACAGTGATTTATTGAAATAATAGAAACACTTACTGTTTGTAGATAATATTTTAACAAATTAGAGTTCCTAAGTACGGCTTTCAGAACATAAGCAATTTCGACGTGGGACACACTTATATAAACATATACGATAATGCAATTGGGACCATTCTTCCTGCAAAATGTGTCCTAACTGTGCCAGTGACGGTGGAGGTGGAAAAGATGGTACGACCTCTCCACGTATTCCCTGAAATGTTCAACAATACTGAGATTGCTAGGGAATCTTCCCTACTTAATACTAATGCTACGCAAACCAGAGCTTGACATGTTTAGCACAATGCATATGTGTATTATCTGCTTAAAATCGGAGACGGACCTTAAGAACAACGTCTCAACATTGGGTGCAAGTAGTCCACATGAATGGATTCGTACGTTGGAGATGTAATACGACTTTTCAGAGTAACCAATGGTCCCAAGGAATGTCACGATATGGTACCTTACAGCATAAGAGATTCACCTGCATACTTCACAGTCGGAGCACAATAGTAGAGTGATACGGTTCTGCAGATTTTCGTCACAACTACACTACCAGTGATGGAAAACAATGTGAAGCAGGATTCACGTCTAGATAACCCGTTGCCAGTCTTTAGCGTCCTAGTTTTTATGTGCTTTGCACCACCTTACACGTTTGTTGAATTGATGTTCGTAATCAGAGGTTCCTGGATTTCAGCATGGCGATAAATACCGACACGGTGGAGCATCAGTTGGAAAGATCTCGGAAGCGAGATCTTTCCGATTAATGTTCAACTCTGTTGCTATTTGCTGTGCCGTGGTCTTATGCTTTTGATGCGTTATCCGTACAAGCGTTCGCCTTTCCTTATCTGACATTTTCGTATGGCGTCCAGAATTTGGACTTTTGGATGCAACGCTGAGGCCTTTTTTATAGGTGGTCATCATATTTGATAAGTTTCCTGATGTTACACTTATTTTCGCCGTTAGTTACTGAAGTTCCTGCAAGACGCTCACCAAAGGCCATGCCATTTCTGAGGACACTAAGATATTCCATTCTTGACAATTACTGGAAAATAGCTGTTTCACCTGCGACTGTGGCACTGCTACGTATTAGCCGACCACGCGTTTTACGCTTTCCTATCGTAGGTTGAAGAAGCGTATATTCCACAGCCATTATCCTCATAACTTGACTAAAAATGCTTCTATTGCGACAGAACTTTAGTATGTTGTTCCGGAGGTATACTGAACCGGTTATGTTGAATGTCATCGAAATAGGGTCAAAGGCCAGGACACAGGAGCGAGATTTATTTCACAGCCATTATCCTCATAACTTGGGTAATAATTTGAGTACTGATTTCCGGTATGTTGGAAAGAGTAGCATAATCAACGCATCGCATGATTTTACTAATTTGTTATATGTTTTAAACCGCGGGTGACGTCGTCCCTGTGATCTGCATATGGTGCAAAGCATGAATAAGAGAGAAATCGACACTGACCAAAAGTCGGGTGTTTACTCCATCCAGCTAGAATGCCCTCAAGGAACGTTTATAGGAATGTCTAAGAGATCGATTCGGACTAGGGCAGCTGAGGGTAAAAGAAATGGGGGAAAATGAAACCCTTTACACAACCCTTACAAGAGAAGTTCGTTTCAAAAATGCGACATTTTAATCAGCTGAATACAAACGTCTGGCACTAAACACTACCCAAAGAAGACTACCATCACAGAGACGAATTAAATACTCATAACACAATACACATACACTGAAGAGAAATTGAATGAGAGATACCTGTCTAGTAACGTGTAGCACCACCTTTCGCTCTGATGACGGCGGCGATTCGTCTCGGCATGGACTCGACAAGACACTGGTAGCGTTGGAAAGCCACACAAATCCACGCCCCCTGAACAAGCTCCATCAGTTCACGAAGATTTGATGAAGAGGGGTCAGAGCCTCGAACATCACTCTCGGTTACATCCCAGATGTGCTCGATGCGATTGAGGTCAGGTGACCTAGCTGGCCAAGGAAGCGAGGTCACATCGGTGGAGTGTTCATCCAACCATTCGGAAATAATTCGGGAGCTGCATTGTCGTGTTGCAGGATGAGGTCCCCAGTGGGATGTTGAAGCCGCATAAACGAGAGCAAATGGTCGTCCAGGATATCCCGGTAACGTTGACCTCTGAGGGACGATGTCACACGTACCAGGGGTCCCATTTCAGTCCACGTAAACAGTTCCCAGGCGAGAATGCCACCCCCACTAACTTGAAGAGTACCCTGCTGGCAAGAAGGATCTATCGCTTCATGTGGTTTGCGCCGTACTCGTATCCTGCCATCCGCATGTACCAACGTGATTCTCGACTCATCAGTCCAGGCAACATTTTTCCACATGTCTAGGGTCCAGTGGCGATGTTCCCGCGCCCATGCTATTCTTTGCACCCTGTGATGTGCGGTCAGTAGCGGTACCCTCATGGGACGATGGCTTCTGTACCCCATAGCGAGGAGATGGTTCTGGATGGTGTGACTGCTTACAAGTTTTTGTGCACCAGCGTTAAATTGCCGAGTGATTTCTCTCACTGTGGCCTGTCTATCCGCTGTTACAATGCGAGCTAGCCGACGATGATACCGCTCATCCACACGCTGTAGTCCAGGGCAGTTGTCCCTTGCAGGGATGGTTTACCGGATTTGAGGTACTCACGGTGAACCCGTGACACAGTGGCTCGTGAAAATCCCAGTGCGTGCAGGACTTCCGAGATGGACTGACCCATTCGTCTGGCCCCGACAATTTGTCCACGATCAAATGCGATTAGATCCTTCGTCTTCCCCATACTGCGTCCGACTCCTACTTATTCCCATCGCATCACTCCTTACATTGTCGGATCCCTGCATACGTCATGGCGTTTCCGTTTATTTGCGTAACGCCAGCTGTCTCTAATTCAATTGCTCTTCAGTGTACAATGATGCCATCTCGCGTGATTTCCTAAAATATTTTGTTTTTGCTTTGTTTTTTGATATTATGTTCACATGCACATTTCCCGATTTCAACGATTTGAAGTTAACTCAAAGTAAGTATTTATTTTCAAGTGTTAACGTTTTACTCTTAGTTTTCTCCGCGTAGGTTGGTATCAGTTTCCCTTGAAAAAACCACCCGTTGGCGAGCGAAAACTCGGCAATCTCAGTTTGTTTTACTCCAATAAAAATCAACGGATGCTATACCAAAGTTTATTAATTTGGTGTATTCGTGCTCTATGATTATTATTTATCTAAACCACATCAATTTTAAGCACGCGAAATAAATATCAACCATTTCCTCTCTATTTATTATTAATAATCAGAAATCTTCAGGGATTTCTAAGCCAAACAATAATATTGATTATGATTTATATCCAGCAGACGTAATTCATGAATTTTGTTACCTGCTATAACAAACTTATCTTAGAGCATTTCATCACGAGATGCAGCCATTATGTCCTCTTTTTTTAAATTTATTAAAACGTTCCGCTTAGCTATCTGGGAGTATTTTATGTGTCTTCACGGTTGTTATCGAATACCGTAACAATTCAACACCTAAAGAGAGCAGTACGGCAGTTCTAGGTATTATAGAATGTTAAAGGATTTTTCAGCTCGATTTCATGCTAAATGCAAGTAGGGTCGATAACATTCAAACTTATTACTAGAAAACAAAAACCACGTAATGGTATAAGAAATTTAAGAAGAAATAAAGCAGGTTACTTCATGTGATCACTTTTATCTATTAACAATTTATCTTTCTGCTCTCAGGAAATTTTTCTCACACTCTCCTGTGAAAAATATGGAAAATTTGATTATATACACTGCGCTGCAATTAATATTATGACACCTCTCTGTTGATGGTCAGTTTGTTCCTATTCAAGTAGGACATCAAAGAATAATCTTAAAAATATATCTCCAGACAACAGGGGGATTGGGAATGCAAGATACGTCGATCGACAATATTCTCCCTCCGTAGACGGTTGATATTTTGATTATATACACTTCCATACAATTTATATTCTGAAATCCCACACTTGGTGGTCAGTTTGGTCTTGCACAAGCACCATTTCACAGATCAAACTGTAAATATGCTCAAGGGTTAGTGAGGCACAAGGAGTATTGGAAATTCAAGGTTTCTCGATCTACAATTTCTCCCTGCGTAGACGGTTGGTAATTTGATAACATACACTCCCTTACTATTTATATATTCAGAAACCCGTCTGTTGAAAGTCAGTTCAGTCCTACTCAAGCACTGCTTCATAGATCAAACTGTAAATATGCTCAAGGGTTAGTGTGAGACAAAAGGAGGATTGGGAATGCAAGACTCCTTGATCGACAAAGCTCTTATTACGTAGACAGTTGGTATTTTGATTATAAATTCGGAAACCTCTCTGTTTTTTGTAGTCAGTTCGGTTCCACTCAAGTCCCACGTCACAGATCAATCTATAAATATATCTCCAGACAGCAGGAGGATTGGTAATGCAAGACTACTCTATCGACAATGTTCTCCCTGCGTAGGGAATCTATAATATATCTCCAGGCAGCAGGAGGATTGTAATGCAAGAATCCTCTATCGACATTGAGAATCCATAAACATATCTCCAGACAGCAGGAGGATTGGTAATGCAAGACTCCTCTATCGACATTGAGAATCTATAAACATATCTCCAGACAGCAGGAGGATTGGTAATGCAAGACTCCTCTATCGACAATATTGTCCCTGCGTAGACGGTTTGTATTTTGATAATATATAAGCTTCCGTAACATTTATATTCGGAAACCCGTCTGTTGATGGTCAATTCAGTCCTACTCAAGCACCACTTCGCAGATCAAACTGTTAATATGCTCAAGGGTTAGTATGAGACAAAAGGAGGATTGGGAATGCAAGATTCCTTGATCGACAAAGTTCTCACTACGTAGACAGTTGGTATTTTGATTATAAATTCGGAAACCTCTCTGTTGGTAGTCAGTTCGGTTCCACTCAAGTCCCACGTCACAGATCAATCTATAAATATATCTCCAGATAGCAGGAGGATTGGTAATCCAAGACTACTCTATTGACAATGTTCAACCTGCGTAGAGAATCTATAATATATCTCCAGGCAACAGGAGGATTGGTAATGTAAGACTCCTCTATCGACAATATTGTCCCTGCGTAGACGGTTTGTATTTTGATAATATATAAGCTTCCGCAACATTTATATTCGGAAACCCGTCTGTTGATGGTCAATTCAGTCCTACTCAAGCACCACTTCTCAGATCGAACTGTAAATATGCTCAAGTGTTAGTATGAGACAAAAGGAGGATTGGAAATGCAAGACTCCTCGATCGACAAAGTTCTCCCTACGTAGACAATTGGTAATTTGATTATATATTCGGAAACCTCCCTGTTGGTGGTCAGTTTGGTCCCACTCAAGTCCCACCTCACAGATCAATCTATAAAAATATCTGCAGACAGCAGGAAAATTGGGAATGCAAGACTCCTCGATGTACAATGCACTCCCACCGTTGAAGCTCGGTATTTTGTTTATACACTGACTGGCCATTTTATTACGACCACCCTCTCAGTACTTCGTTGCGCCACCTTTTTCCTTTAATACTGCGTCGATTCTTCGTGGCATGGACTCCACGAAATGTTGATAGGTGGTTTGGGGAATCTGAGACCATGCTTGATGAATATTACTTTCCTGGAGTGTGAGATTGCAGGGTTGTGGATCCAGCTGTCTGATGGCTCGTTCAACTTCATCCCACAAATTCTGAATGGGTTTGAGATCTGGAGATTGTGGTGACCACCCAAGCAAAGATAAACTCACCGGCATGTTCCTGAAACCAATCCTGTACAATACGAGCACTACTGCAGGGCGCATTATCTTGTTGAAAGTAGCCATCGCCATTGGGATAAACCATCCACATGACAGGATGCACTTAATCTGCAACGATGTTTAGATATAATATGCCAGTCACACGTTGATCAACACGAATTAAAGGGACTACAGTATGCCAGAAAAACATTCCCCAAACCATAACGTTGCCTCCACCAGCTTGAAGGGTTGTAGCAATGCATTTGGGGTCCATGCTTTCCTGCTGTTTCCGCCAAATTCTCACTCGGCCATCGGCATGGTCCAACTGAAAACGTGATTTATCGGACCACTTAATTTGTTTCCAAGTATCGACTGTCCAATCCTTGTGCTCGTGCGAACTGACTGGAAATATTTTCTCTTGTTAACTGCAGACGCAAAGGTGTTCGAACAGGCTTTCGGCTGCCATATACCATCAGATGCAGCGTACGGCGCGCAGTGCGTGCAGAGATCATTTGGGGGGATCTTTGATTAAGATGGTCTGTAATTTGCTGCACTGTTGCCCTTCTGTTGTCTGTTACCAGTCTGGACATTCTCCGTTCCGCCAGAGCACTCACCAGTCGATGACGACGACACGTTGCACGTAGAGAACCAGTTTTTTGGCTGGCAGTCCAGTCTTTAAACACTTTAACAACAGCTTCGCTGGAAACATTTCACAAATGCGGCGGTTTCGGTGATGCTCGCTCCATGGCTCCGAGCTCCTACACTCATCTCACGTTGAATGTCCGTCAAATCGCATTTTTTACCCATCTCGTCACCCAAAAATTACTTCTACTACTGTAGCAAGCACTAAGCTTTCCCTTTTTATACTAGCCTCGCACTTTGGCGGCAACAGCGTGCAGCCATAGCTCATTTGTTGAAAACTGTCAGGTGGTCATAATAAAGTTGCCACTCAGTGTATACACTTCCATACAATTTATATTCTAAAACCCCTCTGTTGGTGGTCAGTTCGGTCCTGCACAAGCACTACTTTAGAGATCAAACTGTAAATATGTTCAAGGGTTAGTATGAGACTAAAGGAGGATTTGGAATGCAAGGCTCCTCGATCTACAACTTCTCCTTGCATAGATGGTTGTTATTTTTATTATGTACACTTACTTACCAATTTTATTCGAAAACGTCTCTGTTGGTGGTCAGTTCGATCCTACTCAAGGCCACGTCGCAGATGAAACATTAAATATTCTCGCGGGTTAGTATGAGACAATAGCAGTATTAAAAATGCTAGATGCTTTAACCGACAAAGGGGATAAATCTTCGAAGATAACTAAAGGTAACAAGGTAGCTCTGCAAAGCGCTGCCCACTCAGAGAGCAAATCAGCTTTGTATCAAACTAGCCACCCCGCCATCCCCAGCCCGAATTCATGGAGAAAGGTGGCCTCAGGAGTGTCCCCGCACGGGGATAACTGGTTTTCCAGTTATTTGGGGAGCGGCGCCCCCACGGCCCGAGCTGACCTTGTGACTGGTCAACATCTGATGTCATGCCACAGCTTGTTTTTTTCTTATTTTGGTGCTGTTGGTGTTTGCAGGGACGGCTGTTCATCCAGCTGTTGGGGAGTCGCGGCCCCACGTTCCCGAGCTGGTCTTGTGTCTCGCTTTTTCGTTTTTATTTATTTTCTCCACTGGCTAGTTGCCCGTGTTGTATTCTCTACCTAATCGCTACCACGTTATGTACTAACACCCCGGTCTTGTGGTTTTGTTACCCTCCACCACTAACTGATTTATATTAACCGCTCAGTTCGTAGGTTGCTGAGATTCCGTTTAGGTTCCCTGCCAGGATTTGTCTTCTTTGGATTTCTTTTTTCCTTTTAGCTGGTTTGGGTGCTAGACCTACCTGCATGTTTGCCGCGTGCGGAGACCCGTGAGGCGGAAATGGGATGTCTGGCGGCTGAGGTCGCAGGAGACCGGTTAAGTGCCTCCTGTGTACCAACACTCCTCTTCGACCCCGGCTTCGCTGTAAACGGGAGGCTAGAGCCTAACCCACCTCTGGTCAGAAGTCTTGTACCAAGTTGTGTGCAGGGCTTTAGCGGCTTTTTGTCGTATTGCACGGCAGGGTGAGCCCGGGGGCTGTGGGATCATGCCAAAGGCGTTGGCATGACGGTACCCGGAGGCCGAAGTGTCCGCCGAGTGCGTGTGATCACAGCCAACGGACTATATTTGCAACTAAGCTCTAGAACTGTGTCTTGCGTCATGTGTTTGGCTTGCGGACCTCCAGTTCTCCCCTGTTGGGCTCGATTGTGGGCGGAGTACGTTGCTGATGAATTTTTTCTTACTCCCATGGGGAAACATAAACCCTCCTCAAAATTTAAAAAACAACAGGATATGGTGATTGATCAGGGGCCAAATTTGCCTCAACCACCTCCCACACATAACACACTGAAGAGAACTTTCGTTGAAAAACGACATCACCGTGACGTATCTTTAGATCCAGGTGTTGAGCCGTCAGCTCAGAAACGTCGCATTACACTTGCAGATTCGATACCTCAAGCTACTTTTCTCGTCATTTCTTCTACTGACCAGATGTTGAAACTTTCCTCAAAGTCTCCTTTTTTCATCTCGAAGGCACTTGCGGGTGTTGCTGGCTCTTTGAAGTCAGTGAAGAAGCTACGCTCTGGTGACCTGCTTGTGGAAACTTGCACTCTCTCTCAGAGCAAATCTCTTCTGCAGTTGACCAGACTTCAGGATATTCCAGTTCAAGTGACGGCACATCCGTATCTCAACATCTCCAAGGGAGTCATTTCTGAGCCCGACTTGTTGGTCTGCGATGAAGATGAACTTGTGTGTGAACTTGCTGATCAGGGTGTCATAGCTGCCCGACGCATGACTTTCAGGCGCGATGGCGCGCTGATCAAATCACGAAATGTTATTTTGACTTTTAACAGCCCGAAGGTACCTACTGAAATAAAGGCTGGTTACTTGTTATGTGCAGTTCGTCCTTATATACCAAATCCTCTACGCTGTTTTAAGTGCCAGAGGTATGGACATTCCCAGCGGTCCTGTAACAGTGTTGCGAGGTGCGCCAATTGTGGTTCCCGCGACCACGAAGGGACTGGATGCACTTCAGAGCCCTGCTGTGTAAACTGTGGTGACTCCCACGCTGCTTATGCCAGGTCCTGTTCGAAGTGGAACGACGAGAAGGCGATCCAGCGCCTCAAGACCCTGGAGGGCCTCTCGTACCCTGCTGCCAAGGCCAAGTTGGGTATTCCCAACAACCGACAGCGTACTTTTGCCGCAGTTGTTCAGTCTCAGCCACAACCCGTGCAGCCTTTTGTTCCGCGCCCTGTAGCTCTCGCCGCACTTGCCAAGCGATCTACAGCTGAACAAGCGACACAGGTGGATTTCACCGAGCTCCAGCTTATTCGACCAGCTGCGTCTTCGCCTTCTCTTTTGAAGACGCCCGCCTCTTCCGGTTCCCAGCAGACAGCCTGCACGTGCGGAAGACCCGGCCCTCAATCCGCAAAGGTGTGCGGTGTCCATCAAACTGTCTCGGCCTCAGCGAGGTCCCCACCCTCACCCAACATTATAGAAGAACACGGGGGGAGGAGAGTGACAGTTCGTCCCCAGCCTCTACCAGCATTGCAGAGGAACATGGGGGGAGGAGAGTGACAGTTCGTCCCCGCCCTCTGCCAGCATTGCAGAGGAGTGTGGGGGGAGGAGAGTGACGGTTCGTCCTTTTCCATTAGTAAATATGTTACTTTTAATAAACTTCATTAACTACCTTTTCTTCACTGCTTTCTTCATACTCTTTTTCAACTTTTACCAAGCCTGTCTGATCTTAATCATTTTCCACGTTTTTAAAAATCTGTGGCTGATCGTTCTTTGTCTGGCGCTCTTTGGCCAAACCTGGCCCTTGAGCCAATAAAATCCAACAACCAACCAACCAACCTCAGGAGTGTATCGACTCGACAATGAAGGTTAGTGGAATCAGCGTAATGGTATGAAACTGTTTTTCCTAGTTCCACATGGGGCCAATAATTTGTTTAAGACAAAACAATGAATGCTGACCTCTACCTAGATGTCGTGGAAAATTATGCATTATATCTGTTATCGACAGCTAGTGAGCAGTGGGTTGGCAGTCACTAGCTAAACTCTAAGGCAAATAATTTTAGATTAGGAGATGAAACTTGGAGAGGCAACGGCATATCATAATTTAATTGCTAAATATAAGCTAACAATGCGTCAGTACTTTGAGGAAGGGCTGTAGCTATATCAGGGAATAAAGTAGCATGTCGTACTGCTCGGGATGTTGCAGTTATGTTAGCGAACATGGCCGACAAAGCGTTGGATTGGTCAGCCAAGTGTCCTGACTTGAACACTATAGAGAATGTCTGGGACGAATTCGATCATTGGGAGCGTGGAAGCAGAGATAGCCTAGCAGACAAAGCTGGATTGTTCACTCCTTTGACATTTATTTTTAGATAAATTTATGTAGATGATATTAGGAAGGGAGTGTCTGACCACAGGTATTAAACAACCTTTAGAAGTAGGAAGCTCCGAGAAGTGGTAGAACGCCCTAACAGAAAAGTAACATTTGAAGCGACATAGAAGGGAAAGGAAGACATCCTTATTTATAATCGGGTAGCCAATACCCGGTTCCGACACCCGAATGCGCCCATTCGACGTACAATTGATATGAAGTGGATCGATCGTTCCTGCCTGCCTGGGATCGATACTGAGGCTTCTCCGTGGCAGTCACGAAAGTTGACCCCTAGACCATCTGCTGCCCTTCACTACTTTGAAGGTCGAAGAGTGCAACATAACGGTAGACATTTGGAAGAAACTTCTGGTACGTATTCCATCAACACCAAAAGACCAAATGTTTCAGCATATAATATCAACTTTTCTGAAAGAAAAGATTATTTGTACACATGCACGTGTTAGAATAGTAGTGATATGGCAGTACACTTTAATATGGTGCTGAATGTAATTATTTTTAATTTAGCCTTGAATGCAGTGTAATTTTTTTTAATTTACTGCCCGCCGAAAGCATTTAATGATGGAAAAAGTTGTACGTCTCATATTTACCTCTCCTAGATCCACAGAATGGAGAGAATAAGTACCGTATTTTTTTGGTATAATGCGCAAACCGTGAAATGAGCGGTATCCATTGTAATCCGCAGGCCGTCAAATTCAGGAAAAGTTTGCTATATAATCCGTACCCGCAATGTATATCCCGAAACTTAAGTTCGTACACAAAAGTCGCGATTCACGGGTTAATCCAGCAGTCTAGAAAATAGGGGGTGGGGGAGAGAATGAGTATCTTCTTATTAAAAAAAAATAACTGTCATTTTAAATGGTTTTCTGTTACTATTAATTGAATAAAGAGCAAAAATTATTATGTATTTTCCAACTCCACCTTTACATCACGTAGTACGCAATTTCGTAGTTAGACCTACGGCACCCACGAATGCATGAGAAGCTGAGCTTCTCACAGCACGTTATCGTCCGCGATAGCAAATAGCATAGCTTTCCGTTGCAACACATTCTCTGTCAAAATGCTCCGAAGTAACAAAAAAAAAAAAAAAAAAAAGAGAGAGAGAGAGAGAAACGACTTTCCAACTATATGCGGACGTCGATTTTCGTATTATGTTACGTTCTCCAGTTTACCTGAGTATAAACCATATTGAAAATGGGTGAAATGGGGTCAAAGGTCAGGTCATAGGAGCGAGATCCATTCCTTTGCCCTTATACGTCATAGCTTGCGGAAAAATGGTTCGATTTCAGTGAAATTTTAGTACATGGTAAGGGACTACCTGGGGACGAACCCTATTGAAAATGTGCGAAATGGGGTCAAAGATCAGGACATAGGAGCGGGATCCATTCTATTGCCCTAATGCGTCTTAACTTGCGTACAAATTCTTCGATTGAGTTAAAAACTTTATCATGTTGTTTCGGAAGTATACTTAACCGGTTCTGTTGAATATAATCGAAATAGGGTCAAAGGTCAGGGCACAGGAACGAGATTTATTCTACAGTGATTAATAATTTCTCGTATGTTGGAAAGCGTATCATAATCAATGCATTGCATGGATTTACTGATTTGTTCACGAGATTCTGGAAATTTTCCAAATATATGATCTCCTGTGAATTACGGCGCGGATAGTTAAAAGGAAAATGGAGTACCGTAAAGATGTTTTTCTTTTTTTCTGAAGTGGCCTATATTCCACAGAAGCTAAATATCTACCTTTTTAAAAGATAATCCACCAGGTATAGGACGAAAAATACTGTATTATAGAAATGTACACAGCATTTCTATCTTGCTCTGGATTCGAACCAACAGCTAGAAGTACAATATCTTGTGATCAGAGAATTTTAGAACGCTTGTTTTAGCCCAGAAATAAAACACTTGGTCATTGTATAAAACGTGCGCGTTAAAAAATTTAATACAGTACGGTTGGATAAATACGCTTAGAACACAAATCTATATGGAGAACCCATTTACCTAAAGGATCTAAAGACAGAATGTCGTAACGGAGCGACGAAGGTGAGTGCAATTAGGAAGAACTTTAAAGACACGTTTGCTGAATTAAACGCAATGAAAAAAACACATGAAATGAGAGCCTTTCAAAGGAAGTAATCATATTTATTTAATGAATCCCACGAAAAGAAGTTCTTCACCTTCAAAGTAATTTTATGTTTCTCTGTGTTGCTGCTCCAGTGAGAAACTAAAGTCCTAACTCAGTTTGAGTGAATTCCTTTGAAAGTTTTCCGAGCTGCTTGTGTAACGCATGTTGTCGCAATGAAAATACTTTCCACGAAATCAATTGATTTTCTGTAATGAGACTTCCAAGAACACGATTCCAACTTAGTGTGCTTTCACTAGCCACGTGTGTCTTTAGGAAAATTAGTTTGTGCATTCATTATCAATGATGAAAAGCACCATCATTGAAAGAAATATCGGGAGACGACTTTCTGCTCTTTATTTGTGTCAAATACACATCTCAGAAAAGTTTTGCAACACCTCGGTATCTGATGAACCATGTGATGGCCAGGTGTCGAAAGAGAACTATGGCATGAAAGAAGTGAAACTTAGATATTGGGTTGTCAGGTAAGTTCGTTCGGTTTTTTCCAATGTTATTTGATGGAACGCGAACAATATTTTGATCATAGCGTTATATGTTCTTTTTGTAGCTCTATTCTTAGTGTACAACTTTTGTTCATCGGTTTCGATATTATTTTCGGTTTAACTCTTTTTAGCCTTATGATAATGGAGTGCTCAGTAGGCAGAAATGAGCATTTTCGACACCTGCTTCTCTTCGCTTTCAATCAAAGTTCCAAAGCTGCTCCAGACGTTTGTGCTGTGTACCGAGAAGGCCCTATTGCAGACAGAACTGCGCAGAAATGGTATTCACGCTTCAAGAAGGGAAAATTCGACCTCACAGACACTCCGCGTTGCGGCAGACCTGTTCAGTTCAATAAGGATGGATTGCATGAGCTGATCCACGAGGATCTGAGTTACTCCACTAGGGAATTGGACAAGCAGATGGTACGCTCTCATGATACCGTCACCCGTAATCTTCACTCAATGGGTGAAATCTAAAAACTCGGATAATGGTGCCACATTCTCTGAACGCAAGAGAGAAACTACAGCGCTCCGCTGTTGCCGTCAGTTTGGTCGCTCGACACCAGACTACTCGTGGGCACAAACAGAGATGTATTTACCGCATCATCACCGGCGATGAAAAATGGTGTCTCTATGTCAATATGAAGCAGAGGAAACAATGGCTGAGTCTACACAAGCAAGCAACACCTCGAGCCAAGGCCGAGTTGCATCCACGCAAGACCATGTTCTGCGTTTGGTGGGATTATGAAGGCCTAATCCACTACGAATTGCTTGAAAAGAACACCACGATAAATGCATAGATTTACGTTCAGCAAATGCACCGGCTGAACGAGGCAATTCAGCTGAAACGACCCAACCGGCGGCACGGTGTGTTTCTTCAACACGACAACACTCGCCCCACTTCGCTAATCTGACCAAAACTGCCATGAAAGATCTCGGTTGGGAAGTTCTACCGCACCTGCCGTATTCTCCCAATCTAGCGCCCTCAGATTACTACCTTTTCCGGTCGGTCTCCAGCAGTCTGCGAGGCGTGTTGTGACGTGCTTGCCCCGCAGGACGCACACGACATAAAGGCTGGTAGCAGCGAGATCAAACGTCTGCGTAGCTCAGTTGGTAGAGCGACTTGTTCCGGAATAAGTGGACTCGGATTCGATCCCCGGCGTGGACCAAAAATGGCACAGAAATTTACTTCGTTTTAATGGCGCCAGAACTTCGCGGATTACCTGGCCGTTTAAGATTTCGCAATGGTGTAATGTTCTTTGCACCCCGCGAGATAAGAAAAATAAGAAAATCCCTTCTCCAGCGCTTCGAAAAATAAATGTGTTTGACGTTGCATTCCCCACACCAGATTGACTGGGAGTTCTCATCTGCACGTTCTACAGCGGATGGCTGCCTGCAACGATTCATGGTCACGGCTGGGCAATGCCCACGGCCCTCTTTCGGGGAGGGGGATTGTGACGTGCCTGTCCCGCAGGAAGCACACGACATAAAGGCAGATAGCACCGAGATCAAACGTCTGCGTAGCTCAGTTGGTAGAGCGACTTGTTCTGGAATAAGTGGACTCGGGTTCGATCCCCAGCGTAGACCAAAAATGACGGATAAATTTACTTCGTTATAGCATCGTTTAGCAACCAGGTCGAGCTAAAGCGGTGGCTTTACTACTTCTTCGAGTCAAAATCCAGGGATTTCTACCGTCGAGGCATTGACAACCTAATGGAACGTTGGCAAAAGGTCGTGAGACAATGAAGGAAAATATATTATTATCTGATTTGTGTAGCCTTTTTCATGAAAAATAAAGATTTCATTAATTCGAAAAAAAAAAAAAAATGAATGAACTTATCTGGCAACCCAATATATACTAAACAGAAAAAAAATCATATACTGAAAAGAAAAATGTACACACTGAGGAACAACAGATACGACGGTTCTAGGACAGATGAAGGAGAGAGAGAGTATCTCAGCTGTTGAGAGTAAAATGCGCAAGAGAGATTTTCAGCATTGGTAATTTTGGGGGGGGGGATTTTAACGACCAACGTGAGCAATTTAGCGGGTTACAAGCAGTCACCCGGTCCTAATTTAGGCCCACTGATTCCAGGGAAGGGAGAGAGCCAGTGCCGTAACGACATCCATGACTCACCGAGATCCGAACCCGGATCCATATCGGACGAATGATCAGAACTCATCGCTTATACCACTGCGCCACCTGCTTCTCTTCGCCATCAATCGAGGTTCTACCTGTACTGGTTAACCCCGACGCTGGGAGTAATGTAGAAATAAATCCGACGCGGCAGGCTGATCAATAGATCGTTGAATGGTATTTTGTTTAGAGTCAGCTCTTCAACTTTGACCCTCCGGAGGTAATCCAAGTACAGCCGTTGAGAACTGCAGTGCCTCATGACATATATGAGTAGATTCCAAGTGTGTTCCGTGAAGGCTAACTCTTTTGTGAGATTCATGATTTGTGTAGATGCACATCAGCAGTCTCGCACGGCTGACGTGATTAATTTTGTCCTCCTGTAGGAAGAAAACATGGGAGTTGTTCAATGCCTAGGGCTGTACAATATTTAGAACATTGCTCCAAAACTGTGTGATGGTCAAATCGCTCTAGACGAAGTGAGTAATCAGCAGCCTACATAGTCTTATGGAGTTTTAGTGTAAAACGGACTGTAGTTGTTGTTATTTGCTTATGCAACTACTAAAACCCTAACAGAACTTCACTGTAAGGTACTCTGCTACTTAAGCATAACTCTATTACAAAACTTTGCTTCACTATAAAGCATAACTTCATGCTTAAAGGGGGATTCTAATTTATTTTTTCGCAAAATAGGCCAAGTTATAATCTGTTATTGTCCAGTGAAGTCACCAAATTGGTGTAACTGGCGCAAAGCGGAAGCTGAGAAAACTCTGGACGAATTCAATCACGAAACGCCATTTCATAAAAATGTCCAAAAGGCTATAAATCCGATTTACAACTGTTTGCCATCAAGAGAGTTGCTAGAAAGGTGTTTGGGTGGTGACACTCAAAACAACAATGAAAGTTTCAATTTTACTGTTTGGCGGTTCACGCACAAATAACTTCACTGTGGCTCAACAACCATCAAAATGGCGGCTTATGTAGCTGCAGGCATTTTTAATGAAGTCTTTTCTGCCGTCCTGGAAATGATAGCAACGACAGGAATTGTTATGGGCGAGCAAACGAATATATTTGTACACGCGCGGGACCAACAGCGTCTGAAGAGATCGTCGAGACGCATCCTCGAGGCCGCAAAAGAGGCTCGTACAAGTCGTAGAAGCGAGCAAATGTCTCTAAACGAGTTCTACGTAGCAGAGGAAAAAGTAACGTATGACCCTGGTATAGCAGATTAGCAGAAAAATACTTTAAGTACTCGATATGCCTCCGTAAACTGTACTTGAAACAGTTACGGAGGCATATCGAGTACTTACAGAAAGCGTTTTTCTCGAAACAGCTTTTTCGCGAATGGTTGGCATATATTTCAAAAACTATTGGACCGATCGACTTGAAATGTAAAACTGCATGTTCAGCAAAGATCCTTGTATCGCTTGATGAACCAGAAACGCGATACCTTATGTATATGTTTTTAATAGCGAAAAACAGTGTCAATTTTTTGCTCTAAAATGATGATTTGAGTTTGACAAGTCACAATTTCCTCAAATATATATATTTTTTTCTGGTTTATCAAACGATAACTACTTGTGTATAGAGTAAAACGCAGTTCGAGTTGTTTGTTTTACATCATCTGGAGTGGTGAAATCATGCCAATCATGGACCGCCGATCTTCGCGCAGTGTCATGTTCGAGGGGGATTTGCGGGCGTGATTCCTCATGAAACTTATTAAAAATTGTTTTGTCGGTACTTGAAACGATAATAAATAGATTTTCCTACTTTGGAATCAATTGATTGCATAGTTTCGTCAATAAACTCTAAAACGGAGCAATAATTTTTGCGTAAAGAATTAGAATCCCCCTTAATTTAACAACCCAAGGCTAGTTAGACAATGAACGGCATTAAAGGCCAGTTTAAACAAGAAGTCTTGTACTTATAGTATCTAATATGACTATAAGCTCATATGTAGGCACATGAATGTCGGTACTCCAGTTACGTTGAATCAAAACGTCGGCATTCCAATGATGTTAAATCAAAGGTTTCTTCAAAATCTGGAAACAACATATTCTCGTAAAACAGAATGCTCTTCAAGTTTCAAAAAGATGAACTACGGTTTCTGCATACGGTCTCCTGCGTCTTTATGTACTATACTTTAGAAAAATACTCACAAATCCCTGTTTCCGGCGAGGTGGGCATTTATGCGGTCCCCCTACAATATCTGGACTTCTCCGGACAATACTACATTGGAATGACTAGGCTTTTGTTTATAATCAGAATCAACGAGCATAAAAGGGACACAAAAAACGGTAAATTACCTTCTGCCCTATCCATAGAATTCGAATTCAAGTTCACTAACCTTATGTGGGATGATATAAAGAAATTATCTGCCTACTCCATCCCTAAACCTACAGCCATTTGCGAAACCTTGGAGATCATTATGAACAGTGTCGCTTGCAATGATAACGTCTTTCTAGAATTGCCATAAGTTGGGAACCAGTTCTTCAAAAAAGCGCCGCCCAGGTGGCACAGTGGTCTAAGCGTTGGCTTATGATCATTCGTCAGTGAAGCCGTCTGGGTTCGAATCCCGGTGAGGCATGGATGTTGTGTTTGCCTTACGGCACTGACTCTCTCCTTTCCCTGGTACCAGTGATTCTAACTTAGCGACGGGCGACTGCTTATAGCCCACTGAGTTGCTTACGGTGGTCGTTAAGCCGCCAATCAAAAAAAAAAAAAAGAAATAACCCCCTTATCGTAACAGGAAACCGCAGCATCACATTTCCTACAGCGGCTTGTTTTCGTCCCACGGTGCATTCTGGTGCAAACACTTCCCCATGTAAACGACGCAGACGTACCCGGCCAACCAAATGGTGCAGAAAGAAACGAGATTCATCGGACCAGAAGACCTTCTTTTATTCACTGAATGCCCAGTTTTGCTGTTCGAGTGCTTGAAACTCATTGCCCCCGTCACCAGCATTCAGTTTACCGGCGAGTGTGCTAAAGCATTCGTTCTGTTGACCTGTACCATACTACATAGCCTTCGCTCATCTGTAGTATCGATTAGCCACGGTCGACACACAACTTGCAGGTGGTCCATCGTTTTTCAGTCATCGGTCCATTTTTGGAAGCTACTGACTACGCCTAATCATGAGCATCCCACAAACCTTGGTGCCTCGGAAATGCTCTGACCCAATTGTCTGGCCATTGCGATTTGGTCTTTGCCCAACTCTATTAAGTTTGCGGTATTTCCCATATGAAGAGCAAGAATAACATTGAATAACAGATCTCAGTAGCAGGTGTTACGAGGGTTGTACCGAAAGTAATGCAAAAGTGGGTTTTTTTTATTAACTGACACAAGTCGTTCAGATTGCACATGTTGGTAGAGTAACTCTTCCTCTATAGCAACCGTTCTTCTTTATTGCAGATTTGAAGAACGGAAGGGTGGAACTCTGCTGTGATCTACTGGATGCATTTGAAGCCAATGAAGAAACGTTTTCTTTTCGATCTGTTGACAGGGGATGAAACGTGGACGTATCTTTACGATCCGGAAACGATGAATCAATTCATGGAATGGCGTTACACATCTTTACCAAAGCTTGAGAAGCTCAAGAGCCAGCGATCAGCACAGAAGGTCATAGTGACTGTTTGTTTCGGATGACAGGGTTGTCACTCTCCTTTTTATTTTCTGGAGCGTGGCCGTACCGTGACCAGCGAGCGATACATTGAGACATTCAAGAAGCTTACAGAAGCCATAATGAGAAAGAGACTGAACAAGCATCTGCAGAGGATCCAGATTCACCATGACAATGTGGGACCACATACATCTTTGGCAACAAATCAGACGATCAACAAATTATGGTGGTCGGTGGTCTTTCATCCACCGTTCTGACACCCACCGACTTCCTGCTGTTCGGTCCAATGAAGTACAGTCACTGGGGATAACAATTTGATGACACAGACGAGGTGAAAGTGGCTATGAAAAAGTGGGTGCAACAGTCCACCCCTGAATTTTTTCAGAGGATTCGAGAGTTGGGTTCAATGGTGGCGCAAATGCATCGCTGACGATGTAGATTATGTTGAGTAGTACCATTATATAGAGAAAAAAGTACTCTACCAAAATATGCAAATTGAACGACCTCTGTCATTTAATAAAAAAGTTATGCCCACGTTTGAATTACTTCTGTACAGAATTCGTATTTATACCGTTACACGACATTCAAGTGCCTCGTCGTTTACCTGCAGTTGCCCTGAGTTCTATGAAGACGATCCTGTCACAATATTTTGGTTCTTTGGTGTATTTATATACTTTTGGATAACGCTCCAGTGATACAATTTTATAACACCACTTCAAAGTCCTTGATAAAACCAGATTTTCTTATTATTTGCAATAGCAAACTAAAGTTCTACTGAAAAGTCTTTGGAATTCGATAAATTTTCTGACGTTTTGGCAGCTGACCCTTTTGAAACGTCACAGCATTTCGAAACACTTGTGCCGCCATTTTATTTAACGCTGTGAGCTGCGTTGAAAATGTAACTAAACAATTTCAGCTGTACGTTACGATAAAATTCACTTCAGATACATACCAGTAAGAAAGAAGAATCGTAGTACTTTTAATTTTAACAAAGAGAGATCCCTTCTCTATGGTATGCTGATGAAGAATTTCTGCTCCAGCGATTATTCAAGCATCAGCAAAAATATTAGACTGACGTTCGTCTTAAAATAAGAAACAGATAAATGCTACATTATATAGGAAGGCATTTCTTCGATCGTGAAGGAAATCGCTTTTATAGTTTAAGAAATGTTTCTGACAGAAAAATTCCAACCGGAAAAAGAAATTCTATTCCTGGTACATGCTTTAGCTTCAAGCTTAATCCTAACGTTGCTTACATAGATTCCGCTCCTATTCAACAAACTCCTGATTCCAGAAATTCTTTCATTTTTCACGAATAAAGGCACGGAAATTTTTAAATATAAAAGAAGTCCTTACCAGCATATACACCTAAATTTCGCTTTGTTATTCAGTATAATATCACGCAAATGTCTGCTTTTTCTAAATCCATAATATATTATCTTTTGTGACACGCACTTAGAAAATTCAAAGGAGTTATTTATACGAGGAATATATTTTTGAAAAGTGGAACACAAAAGGAGAGGCAAGTGTCGTATTTTCACGAGCTATAAAATTTAACAAGAGGACAAGGGGTTAAAATGAGAACGGTTTGACACAAAAGAATGCTCAGACATGTATTTGCACATGAAATTTAGAGATAGCGGTTTATTATGGCGAACAGAATGAAATACTCAACACATCTGTTAAGTAATATAAAAGATTGAAAATTCATGGGCAAATAAATCTTTAAACATTCATCAAAATAGTATAACAATACTATTTTGATGAATGGAGTATTTTTAACTAGTATAACAATACTAGTGATCCGAATTTCTAGGCGTAGAATATCTGTCTCTGATATATTCGCAGATATATCAAAAGCTCTGCTACTTAACTATTTTGCCACTAGACGGCGGAGTGTGTATTTCTTTTTCTGATGTATTTGGAGATATACCGGGTGCGGCATGGTTCATAGGGTAATTTGCCGCGGGTCGTACAATGACGTCATGTATCAGTGCGCGCCCGATGACGCGGCGTTCTTATGTCAATGAGCTGCCATTTTGTTTTTTGTTTGACATGGCCAGCTGGACTGCTGAGCATCGCGTTTTCGCTGTTGAAACGTATTTTCAGAATAACGATTCTATAGTTGCTACGCAACATCTATTCAGGCGACATTTCAACGTGTAACGTCATGGGAATGTGCCAGATGGTCGCACCATTTGTAACGTACCAGGAGATGTGACGTACCTGCCCGAAGGACGCACACGACATAAAGGCAGATAGGAATCAGAATAAAATGTCCGCGTAGCTCAACTGGTAGAGTGACTTATTCCGGAATGAGGGGATCCGGGTTCGAATCCTGGCGTGGACAGAAGTGACGGAAAAATTTACTTCGTTATAATGGCGCCCGAACTATCCGGATGACCCGACCGTTCAAAATCTCGCAATGGTGTGATGTTATTTCCACACCGCGAGATAGGAAAAATAAGAGCAGCACTTCGAAAAAAATAAAATAAAATGAAAATAAGGGGGAGATGATGTAACGTACCAGGAGATGTGACGTACCTGCCCGAAGGACGCACACGACATAAAGGCAGATAGGAATCAGAACAAAATGTCCGCGTAGCTCAACTGGTAGAGTGACTTATTCCGGAATGAGGGGATCCGGGTTCGAATCCTGGCCTGGACAGAAATGACGGAGAAATTCACTTCGTTATACATTACAAGGTGGATCAGTTCCTTTAGATTACAGCATCGGCTTGTAAACGTAAACCAGCGAAAGGACTGTGAGGACAACGGAAATTATTGAAAATGTTCGTGCTGCAATCTTGCGTAGTCCTAAAAGATCTGCTCGGCGACACTCTACAGTTTTGCACATTTCCGATCATTCATTCAGGAGAATTTTGCATGAAGATCTCCATTTTCACTCTTATAAGCTCCAAAATGGACAATAAATTAAACCTCAAGATTTGGTTGCACGCGAACAGTTATGCACAACCATGTATGATCTCCTTCGTGAAAATCTACAGTGTTACACACCTTGATTATGTCAGACGAAGCCCACTTCGAGTTATGTCGTTGGGTTAATAAACAGAATGGGCGTTATTGGAGTGATGTAAACCCGGATAAACTGCACATATCAAGCCTTTGCACAGCGCCCGTGTCACTGTCTGGTGTGGAGTTGCTTCCTTTGGAATTAGCGGGCCTTATATTTTCGAGGACGATGAGGGTGTCGCTGTAATTGTCGCCAGTGAACGTTATCTACGGATGCTGCAAGACATCTTGCTGCCTCAATTACAGATGCTGAACGTGGATGTGGACAATTTATGGTTCCAACACAACGGGGTGATCGCGCAAACGGCCTGCATATGCATAAATTTTTTACACAGACCTTTCCAGGGAGATTAATTTCTTGTTATGGCGACATCCCTTGGCCACCCCGATCCCGCGATCTAACATGTGCTGATTTTATCTGATGTGGGGTACCTCAAGCAGGAAGTCTTCCAAACACGTTGTGCCACCATATTGAAATTGAAGGCGGTATCAGAGCTGCCGTCACCGACATCCCTGGCGATATGTTACGACGAGTAATGGACTCCTTCCAACGCCGCTTAGAAATGTGTAGTGCAGAGGGGGGGGTGCCATTTGACAGGGGTCATATTCAAATATTGACTGATCAATAGCATTCTTGTAACTACTCTTTTACATAGAGAGTAATAAGTAAAAAACCTTTGTTCGATTATGGGCGTATTTATTAAGACGCTATCAACGCTGACGCATCATTTTTCTGTGAATATATCAGAAACAGATGCGAAACAGACAACAATATATAGAACATTTGCTGTGAAATGGACTACAGATTTGGATTTACCTTTTGGCTTACTTAAACTTCAATGTAAAGCTTTACTTTCCTTGGAGGCTTTAACTAAATTGCCAAAATACCTGGGGGCCCTACAATTTCTATTACATATCATTACACCCATGTGGTAATGGCTTTGGTCGCAAGCGACGTATATATAGAGGCAGATATCTCCTCAAACTGGAGTAATATCTTTCACAATTCGGATCAAAGCTTATCAGGATTTACGTGATTTCGAATATTGTGTGATAGTAGTCGGCGCGCGGAAGATGGGTGGTTCCATCTCGGAAATTGCAATGGAATTTCTATTTTACGCTAATAAATTTGGATCACTTGTATAGTTATACCATTTTGAGTATACACGGTCGTATCAGAAATATATGGAATGATCGTCGGCTACCGCGCCAAGGGTGGAAGCATCTCAAAAACAGCATATGTCGTGGGCTGTTCGCGAGGTTCTGTAGTAAGGGTGTACCCATATTGGACCGCTGGCACACCGAGTACCTCATGACGTCATAACTACAGAGCCCCGAAGGCCTTCGACCAAAGAGGGGAACGTCACTTTCTTTGACTGGTAAAAGGCAATAGACTCGCAAAAGTACAGCAATTGACCGCGCAAATGAACGCTGGGTTACCCAAGTACGTGTCACCGATGACAGTATTGCCAACTCTGTTACGCATGGGTCTCCGGAGTCGACGCTGCGTCAAGGCGGGCATGTTAGCCCAGGTCCATTGGCAACGACGCCTGCTGCTCGCATGGAACTGTATCATCGGACGAATCGAGCATGGGATGGATTGGGGCGGTGGATAAACAGGAAACTAGGAAAATTAAAAAGGGGAAAAATAAAAAAGAAGATCATCATCATCATCATCATCATCATAATTGTCAACCGTTATCAATCCACTGCTGGACGAAGGTCTCCCCAAGTTTCCTCCACAACGGTCTGTCTTGTGCCAGTCTCCTTTATGTCACTCCTGCTTACTTTCGAATTTTATCCACCCATCTCCCATGTGGTCTTCTTCTGGGTCATTTCCTGTCCCTTGGAATCCAATCTAAAATTTCGGCTGTCTATCGATGGCCTGTCTTTCTGGCAGTATGCCCAGCCCATTGTCATTTCAGGGATTTAACTCTGATCATGATGTCTTCCACTCTTGTCATTTTTCGGATCCACGAGTTCCTCTTCTTATCTCTCCTGGTTACACCAAGCATGCACCTTTCCATGCTTCTTTGCGTTGTTTGCAGCCTTCGTATGTCTCTTTTAGTTAAGGTCCACGTCTCTGCACCATACGTAAGCACTGGAAGGATGCATTGATCAAACACTTTTCTTTTAAGACATAATGGCATATTGCTCTTGAAAATTATGCTGTTTCTTCCAAAACCTCTCCAGGCAAGTTTTGTACGCCGATTAATTTTTTCATCAATGTGACCCTCACTTGATATCTGCTGTCCAAGATAAACGTACGTGTCTGTTATCTCCAGCTTTTCTCCATCAATCGATAAATCTTCATTTCGTGTAAAAGCATTGAACATCACTTTTGTCTTCTGAAAGTTCATTTTTAATCCCACTTCTTTATTCTTGTCAGCAAGTTCTTGGATCATACTCTGCATCTCTGATGGAGTAGTTGCAAAAATGACTATGTCATCAGCAAAACGAAGGTGGGTTAGATAATCTCCATTAATCTTTATCCCTTTGTTTTCCCAGTTCAGTGATTGAAAGACATTTTCCAATGTGGCGTTAAAGAGCTTCGGAGATATGGTGTCACCCTGTCTCACTCAATTTCCAATTTTTATGTGTGTTGTATTATCAAACAGCCGAATCTTTGCACCCGCATTTTCATAGATGTTATTAATAATATTAAGCTATGCATCTTTAATACCGAAGGATTTCAGAGCCATTGTAACTGCTGATGGTTTTACCGAATCAAAGACATTTTCATAATCGATAAAAGCCATGCACAATGGAAGTTCATATTCCCTCGCTCTTTCAATTAGTTCTCTCACTACGTGGATATGATCTATTGGGCTGTAGCCACTCCTGAATCCAGCTTGTTCTCTCGTTTGAGCCATGTCCAGTGTTACCTTCAAACGGTGTGAAAGAACTTTAGTGAAGATTTTATAAACCACTGATAGGAGGCTGATAGGTCTGCAGTTCCTCAAATCCTCAATGTCAACGTTTTTATGTAGCAGGATCATTATAGCGTTGTTCCAATCCTCAGGAATCTTCCCTTCATTAAGGCATCGAGTGAAAATTTGGGCGAGTACTGTTTCGATTTCTCCACTTGCTTCTTGTATGATGTCTACAGTAATTCCATCTTCTCCTGGAGCTTCTTCACGCTTTATGTTCTTGATTGCATGTGCAACGCCTGCTGGGAGGACTGAAAGAACTCTGGTACTGGTACCTTCCATGATGTCTGGAGTACATGCATCATCCCTTTCATATAACTTGGAGTAGAAATCTTTCACTCTTGTCAAAATTTCGCCTTTATTTCTTGTTACAGAACCATCTTCTTTTCTCAGTGCCATAATCATTTTTCTTCCCTTACTGACATGTCCTTTTGCTGTCTTTAGGCTTTATTTGTTTTCAATTGCTTTTCCCACTAGTTCACAGTTGAATTTCCTTACGTCTTCAGTGATACTTTTTCGTACTGTCTTGCATAGCTCTATATATTCCACTTTGGAAGTCACATCTTTTTTAGTTGTCCTCATCTCTCTTCTTTTTTTGCATCAATATTTTGGGTTTCCTTGATAATTTGATCACATGCAACTTGTTCTTAGACTCAGCTAATGTTGTTGCTGTTTCCATAAGAGCTTTGGTTACTTTTCTGTTAACTTCCGAAATATCCACTTCTTCCGATGTTACGCCTTCTGAAGCAGAGAATCTGTTCTTCAGTTCCAACTTGAAGGTATTATGGTGTTCTTTAAGGTTGGTTATGTCAATACATTTTGTTTGTCTTATGAGCTTGCTACGTTCGAGTTTAGTGTTGAGGTGCATCTTACATCTCACCAATCTATGGTCACTACCTGTGTTGAACTTGTTTCGCACACTGCAGTCTTCTATGACGAATTTCTTGTTACACATAATAAAATCAATTTCACTTGTCGTCCCATTTGGATGTTTCCATGTCCATTTCCCGTGCGGCGTTTTCTTGAAAAAGGAGTTCAAGATGAAAAACCCTTCTGCCTCTGCAAACTCTACGAGAATATTTCCACGCTGGTTTCTGTTGCCATGACCGAATTTACATACTGAAGTTTTATTCTGTGGCCGTTGCCCTATTTTTGCATTGAAATCTCCCATAATTATCTTCAAGTGCTGCTTACCTTTAATATTTAGATGACGAATTTCCTCATAAAATTCTTCAATTTCTTCTTCAGGATGACTTGTGGTGGGTGCAAAAGTTTGAATAATCTGAGTCTGGTATCTTCTCGAGAGTTGGTAAACGAGTCGTGCAGCTCTGTCAGAGAAACTTTCAACTTCTACAACTTTATCTTTCAGTTTCTTGTTTATTATAAATCCAACACCACTAGTTCTGCTAGTATCTGTCCCACGATAGTAGAAGAGATGTCCACTTTTCAGTTCAATGAGATCTTCTCCTTTTCTCCTTACCTCACTTAGCCCGACGATGTCCCACTTGATCCTTTGTAGTTCCTCTTCCAATTCAAGAAGCCTTGAATCAGAAGATAGGGAGCGTCCATTATACGTAGCCAAGGTCAGCATCAGATGGCAGCCTAGTCCGGTCCTCCGGGGATTATTAGCACCCTCTGCCTTCATGTCGCACTGGCCGCTGCCTTGGCCAAGTACATTTCAGCTGCCGGAGACTGAGTGCCAATATTTAAGTTGTGTAGTCATTTTGGAAAGTTTTGGCCATAACTCACCACGCTGGCCAAGCGGGCTGGTGAGTGTGGGATAGCATTTCCTCTAATCCCGATGGTATAGTTATACCGCTATTGGCGGTCGTCAGAGCCCCTTTAGTGGGAACAGGATGCACCACGAGAAGGCGGCGTTGACATTTGTCAAGGAGAGGCTGTGATGGTACGCATCACCTGACCTTACATCCCAGAAAAGAAGATAAATACCACTATATGCCAATCGCTGCCACCTCTGAGTTTCCTTCCAACGGAGGGATTAAGTTAGCATCAAGCAAGTTTCGTGGATCTCAGGCCAGAGACGATTACATCTGTGCAACGTTTCTATCAAGATTTATCTTGCCTGAATTCTCACATAAGGCTGCCTTCAAAGGCTGCCTTTGATTCCTTAAAAAAGGGAACAAACGAAGTCAAATTGTGACTTGCCTAAATTTCAAACGTGGAGGAAATTGACCTCTCATACGTGGAAAATACGTCATAATAATTAACACAGCAATCAGAAATCTCTGAATTGACTGTACTGTTCCAAACGTAATATCAAGCACATCAGAAAAATTGAAAATTCTGATCGTCTGTAGCGGCAATCGAACGCGCATCTCCCTATTACCGTTCAAGTATGCTGTCCGTTACACCACCCAGGACGAGAAAGTCACAAAAATCTGAGAGGTAAGAGCATCGAAAAGTAGTCCGACCGCATTTTTAATCAAGCAGCTGGACGACTGGGGATATGCTTAACAAATCTGGATGGCAGCACAGTTTGCTTGATTAAGAATTCGGTCAGACTACTTTCTGATGCTCTTAACACTCAGATACTTGTGACGTTCTCGTCTTCGGTGGTGTAACGGATAGTATACTCGAACGGTAATCGGGAGATGCGAGTTCGATTCCAGAACGGTGAAAAATTTTAAGTTTTCTGATGTGACTTATATTACGTGTTGAACAGTAAATACAGTCAACTCAGAGATTTCTGATTGCTGTATTTATTATCATTGCCTACATGTTTGGAAATTCCATAATTTCGTTCGTCATACGCGGCCGGAAAATATTGAAATTTAATTTTTTTACATTATCTTTATCAATGCCAGGGGCACCTTTTCGGCACTACAGCGATTCGATCAAAAACATTTCGGTATTTTCCATCCACCCTATTGCATACCTCGGCACGTCTTCGAGCTTGAGCTGGAGTTAGGGCATGGGGCACCTCACGGCATCGTCTGCAAACCTTTCCGAGCTTGTCCTTTAGCTCCGCGATTTTAAATTTAGGAACTCCTAGTTCTTCTAGCAGTTTGCGAGTGCTTATTCTTGGATTTTTTCACAGCCGTTTGCAGAGTGTCAGAATCAAAAACAGAGGACCAAACCTTTCTTTCTTTCCAAGTTCAAGTCACCAGCCGCAAATTTCTTCAACCATGTTTGCGCTGTGCGAGTAACCTCTACCCAATGCTGCCATTCTACTGATTTATCAGTAGACCTCAAGTAAAATGAGCTGTCACTGCACGATTCAAGAAATATGAGGTAAAAGTTGAATCATCTATTAAATTATTTAATACATTAAAATACACGGTTGAGTCACATTATTGTGACCACCAGGAAATATCCATAGTAGCCGCAGTATGCCCCGCGGACAGCAGCTAGAGAGGCTGGAAGTTACTCAATAAAGTGCTGTAAGATGTTCACAGGTACATACAGCCATGCTGAATAAAGTGCATCTGACAGCTGCTGGAGGGTGCGTGGTGGACGATCCATAGTGCGAACAAAATGATCGAGCTGGTCCCACAGATGCTCAATTTGGTTTAAGTCTGGGGAATCAGGGGGCCAGGGAAGTACCTTGAAGCCTGCATCGTGCTCTTCCAACCACTCTCGGACATTTCTGGCTTTGTGACACGTGGCATTGTCCTGCTGAAAGATCCCATCCGCACCAGGGAAGACAATCAGCATGTATGGATGTACTAAATACGCAAGGATGGATCCATAGCGAATTCGGTCCATAGTGCCTTCCACAGGTATACGTAGACCGAGAGAATGCCATGAAAACATTCCCTAGCTACCTCCACCAGCTTGAGTTCTTCCAGCAGTGTTTGAAGAGTGTTTGTTCACCGTTGTTTCTAGCCTTATGCGCTAACGTACATCCCTTCTATGAAGCAAAAAACGTGACTCATCGGAGAAGGCAATCATTTGCCAATCAACGGAGGTCCAATTCCGATACTACCGTGCAAGTATAAGCCTTTTCTGCTGATGCGCATTCGTTGGCATAGGTGCAGTGACCATTCATCTGCATCGGAGCCTCATAAGCAGCATGGTTTGTTGAACTGTCGTTTCATATTCACTTCCGATAAACCTCTGGTTCATTCGGCCACAGAGTATCTCCACTGTAGCGTGTCGATCGGTCCTCACGCACCTCCGAATCAAACGTTCACCTCTCAACTCAATGGCACATGGTGCCACGCAGTTTCCACGTCGCTTATTAGCAATCGTGCCATTTCTCCAATCGCGATATACTTTAACCACAGCAGCACGCTAACAGTTCACAAACTGCTCTACTTCAGAAATATTGGCACCCTTGGCCCGAAAGCCGATAATCATCCCTTTTGTGCAAATCTGCTATATCGCTGTCTTCATCCATGACAGCAACGAGTGATATGTTTTCAGGTTGCATACAGCACACTTTATATACTCCCCAAGCCAGCTTACAACACGTGCCTTCTTTTATTGGCTACGCGCTGTTGACGTCAAAAGTAGGAGGTGGTCACAATAATGTGACTCGACTGTGCACATACATACATTAAAACATACAAGGTCTTTCTAGCGGCAGCCCGCTCATCTTCAGGTGAAATATAAACAAGCAAAGAACATGGAGGCAAAGCATGTACCACTCCCAGTCTAGAGAAATGAGCGCTCGTGGAGACCGTAAGGGATTTCGTATCACACCTAGGCTCAAAACTTACCATGAAGGGTCACCCGTTTGTCCCGTTTGGAGTTACACGTAATGTTGGGCCACCATTATTGAGCGAAAAGCACGTCAGCGTAGGCAGGGTATACTGATGACATGAAAAACACGAGGTACATGACTTGCATTTCACGCGGAGCTACATTGTCGTCAATTGAGCAGAGGATGGAGGTTGATAAACTTGCTGTTCGAGTGCTTATATGCTATTACTGGATAAAGTGTTTAACCTTTTCCTGACCACGATAATATGGTGTAGTGACACTTGCGTACATGTCAAATTTGGTGGCACTTGCGTACATATCTAGGCGTTCCCGAATCTAACAGGTGCAGCATAGGAAAAGAGGTGGCACTTGCGTACAACCTTAGATTTCCCCTGTAATGTTCGGGGATAATTATATGCTTTTGTAACTATCCCCGAGAACCACTGTTACTGTAACTCATATTTTGAATGATTTTAATTTGCTTTCACACTTTATCCAGGCTTAGGACTGGCAGCATCTATGTTGGCGTGTTTGAAAGTTTTTTGTTTGTTTGTTTGTTTTTTTATATGCGCAAACAAACATTTGTAAATTTTTTTCTTCATAGATATCTCAATTCACTTTTTCAAAATGTACTCTAGTTTACTCTAGTTTAGAAATATAAGCTAAAGGCCTCAAACACTTCTTTACATCTTGCGTAATTTCGTAATGTCGCAGAGTTCTAGAAATTCGCTGATCCAATTTGATGTATTTTTAAGATCGTTTCTTTCCTTCAAGATTAAGGTCTGTTCGATTTATAAGAAAGTCGCTGTACTTAGATTCTTCCTTTAAACTTTGAATGAGAGTCTTGATTTTAGGATCTACTCATTAAGGTGTTAAACTTATTATTCCAGCCTTCTACCGCATTATTGGTTCTGTGCTGTAGATTATGACAGTTCCACATGCTAGTTCTAAAGACAGAATTTTCTAGCCATTCATTCACAAAATAATAATAAAATTCCTTCAGCTTTGGTTGCTGCGGTGAACTTTCTTGAATTGATAACCATCCGTTATCTATGTCTGCATCTGAAAGATGTGCTAATGCTGCACACATGCGCACATGAAGTATGATTTCTTCATTTTCTATATAATCACTGGCTAATCCAACTAACTGAACATGCCGCCACAGACATTGGTTAAAATTAAAGTTGCATCCTAAAATCTTCACTAACGGGCATATACTTTCCAAGGCTTTAACAGATGCAACCTCAAAGTCTAAAGTCACTGAATTGGATTCCATCCTGCTTCTTTTAAAATTGTAAAACGTTTCACATATGTATCTTCATTTTTTTTTAAAGTAGGGCGAAAATTATTGGAACAATAGTGACTTCATCTTCATTACTACTTAAATCAGCGTGAACTGTATATAGCTGGTAGAACTGCTAACTGCAACATTGAAAAGTTCCATCAGCAAAATTTTTTTAGTTTTTCAGGGTGCTCCGTCCTTTTTTACTAGCAAATACTAAAGTTCTGACTTCGTGGCCATCATCAGCCAGCAAGAAACTTGTTCCATCTTCCATTGCCAATAAATCATCAGGAATCTGGATTTCTTGCGACGTCTTTGGTTCTTTCGTCAATCCTTGTTCTTTGCGTCTAATACGATATAGATATGACTTTACTGAGGGAAAAATAGAAATATTTGTCACAATATCGTATCCGCGATTAAACAGCGGACTCAGTTCTTGGTGGTAAATGTTTGATAGAGGCATATCTTCTTCTCGAGCCCGTTTTCTTGTGTTAGATAAATGCTTTGCAACGTCAGTTGCTGCTATATCAGGTTTGCAAATGTGGTTAGAAACTTCAAGTACTTTCCCATCTTTTGATTTTAAGGAGCCACGACACTTTGCAGTTTTCTCGTTAATGCATAACTAACTAATGACATTTTCTTTGTCAGTTCGGTTTTGACGATATTTGTGCCCATCATATATGTCAGAAGGTTTCTTCTTTGTGGTCCCTATGATTTCTATCATATCTATCTAACTGCTCACTGTGATAGAAATTTTCAAAGGGTTTACAAAAATACTCAAATGACCTTCTCATTAAGAAGCAAAAGAAGCAATGACAAAACAGTCTAAGATTTTTGGCGTACAATAGTCAGGCAATAGACGTTCTGGAACGCTATTGGTTGTCGGTCAACCTTTTCCCTTCAGGACAGAGCCGTACAAGAGAAGGACTGGGTTATTCCTTTGTTTGAGGACTATTTTTAAGTTCCGACGAGGGAGCGATTTATGGCCGGTGTGACGTCATGGCGGAGACAGGCGCGTTTCCGTACTAGTCTGTCTCGAGTGGAAGAGAAAGAGAGTTGTACGCAAGTGCCACCAAATTTGACATGTACGCAAGTGCCACCAAATTTGATATGTACGCAAGTGCCACCAATTCGATACTATAATGTTTTGTCACTGAGAATACCCCAGCGCCCTAAAGTGCCTATTGCTCGTTTTCGAATTTCATTCCCTCTATATTTGTCAAGTTAACAAAGAGGGACTAGTGCTGGGTCACCACTCGAAACTTCAGATCTCTAGTCTTGCTATGCGTTGACCTTTGGACTTTCCATGCGGCAAACTGTGCAATCTTCTCCTGAGACCCTAAGAGAGATGGGAGTGGTAACAGCTCGAAAATCTTTATCCCTCCCCCTTTTCTCTAGTTCTTTCTTGTAAAAAATATAATCTCAATCTGTTTATTTTGATTGAGCAAATATGAAAGAATTTTTACGGCAAATGTTCTCTCATAAACTCTGCTTTTAGGAAAAAGAAAGATACCGCAGTTTATTTGAAATTAAATATTAGTATTTTATGCTGCCTTTGAGGCTGAAAATCACTATTTTTCTGCTAAATGAGCTTTTTTTCTCGTAGTACAAAAACATTTTATGACTTCCAATTTTTTTTTTTTTTTTGCTGTAATGTCTACAGAACATATGTGCGCATATTTTGTGTGTAGTCGATTAGAAACAGGCACTCTGGGCAATTTAACCAAGGCCTAACACAGTGCCAACGGCTTCTATTATTAAAATACGGTGGCTCAGTTTTGGGCCTACGTTAGATTGCAAGGCAGTGTGCTACCAGGGCCGTATTTCCGTCTAAAAACTAAGGTGTCCAGAAAAATGTAATTTGTAAATTTATTTGTTACACAAATTCTTAGAGTCCAGAAAAATATTCCAAATCATTTTTCCAGTGCATACAGTCCTAGAATGTTTTCACATAAATTAATTTTACTAAGCACGTGACAACATATGCAAATTATGTTTACTAAGAACGTGACAATATATATAAATTATTTTTACGAAGCACGTGTCAACAGAATAAGTATTCTACTGAGCGATGTCAGAAGGCTGAATGATATCGCCCCGGGACAAACAACTCTTGGTTCACTTCTTTGTTTAACGACAAAAAAGACGACTGAGGGTGACTTCTATTAATCCGCCAGACGCCGTGCAAATTCAAAGAACACGGGGGGGGTGCACGGAATCCTAGTCGAGTTATCGGGTGACCTGGGCGCTTGTGGTCGTCTGAATGGTCGGGCGTCCCGGGCGTTATGGTAGTGAAATGGTTAAACGTTGACGCAACAGCAAGAGAAATTTGTGGATTTCAAGGCCGCGAAACAGTGTTCAGCAGCACTGCACGAAAATGGTTAGGACGTTTCAATGTTAAGAAAACCAGCTTCGAAGACAACCCGAGGACAGGACGTGCAAAAACCACAAACACTGATATCCTGGTCATAGATGTGACAGCGAAACCCTCTGCTAGAGCACAAAAGGTAGCTAAGGTACAGTCTTCCCAAACCAATATCGTTAATCACCGTCACCTGCAACAGCTTGCACCGTCACCTGCAACAGCTTGCACCGTCACCTGCAACAGCTTGGTTCCCGTCGAGGAACCATCGAATGGTTCCCATGAATTAACACGCGAGGAATTAATGTATCTCTTTCTCTCTTTCTTTCTCCCTCTCTCTCTCTCTCTCTCTCTCTCTCTCTCTCTGGTAGATTGCTGTCAAATCAAAAGAGCGATTAATTTTGGCGTCATACCGTGATAGGTGAGGAAAGTAAATATTCCTACGTGATTCTATCTCTGGGAACATGTGTCTGAGGTTAGACTAGGAATCTCATTCAGTGTTGCAATGACGGTGGTTTTAGAAAAAAGCCACGCTCTGGTGAAATTATGAGGGATCCTGTGCTGGGAAAAATCGTGTCATATGAGTAGGCTGTGCACGGGAACCTCTGCGCCAAACAACTGCAGCGGATGTACGATGCTCGGCGCCAACGCTACCTAGCGCTCATCAATGAGAGCCGGGCGTTGCTGCTAGTGGACAATGCCCCAAGACACACCTCCAGAGTAGTACACCGAAAACTAAAGGAATTGGAAGGTGGTATTGAGATCCGATCTCATCCCCATAGAGTTAGAACTTTGTCCCGTCCAACAACCACTTGCCTCGCTCCATGGCACATTTGCTACAAGAGCGGAACTTCGCTCCCAAGACGCACCTCCAGAGTGGTAACGCTGAAAACTTCAGGTATTGGAAAGGGTTGATATCCGATCTCATCTCCATACAGTTCGAGCTTTGTCCAGTCCTACTATTACGCGCTTCTCTTCATAGCTCTTTTCCTACAAAGGCGGAACTTCTGTATGTAGAGTCTAACAAATGAGAGATTACGTCCTCGAGACCTACCGAGTGGTACCCGCGTGTAATCGTTGCTCAGGTGTAATGTTGGCAAAGGACAATGTAAAACAACATACTGTACTTCACAGAACGAGATGAGCGTGTGTATTTCTGGCAGCCTTAACTTCAATAACTGCAAACGGTTCGAACATTTAACTCACGCTGGTATATTCTTTGTTGCGGCGTTTGTTACCAACAGCTGTAAAATAGTTGAGCTCTGTGTAGTCGGCAGTCTCAACGTTGGAGTTACGGTTCCAGGGAAGTGACAGAACGAGCGCCATCAGGCAATCATAGGACGTATACTTTACCGACTTCTCCCCCCAGGAGGACAGCGAGATTTTTGACCTTTCATTGTGAGCTTTCAAAGAGTAACACCGAAGATAATCGTAGGCTGACACTACTTCCGCAAGACTGCGCGAAGGCCAACCGGCGATCCGGAGCATATAAAAGTGAGGTGCGAGCGCATCAACATTGTACTTTAGTTAAAAAAACTAGCATTGCGTGTCCTCGGGCTCCGGTTACCTTGGCGCGGTCTGGAGATTTCTAAGGTAAATATAAGTTCCAACATCGGAGCCACAAAAGAGCAAATCTTGCTCGGATTGCTGCGCGTCCACCAAGGAAAGATAGACGGTAGTCATTTGGAAGAGCCAGCTACCCAACAAGAAGCAGCCCGCTTTGAGAAGATATCACACCCATGTCCTAGAGCCGATAATTACTTACTTCGCGGCAGAAGAACTGTGACAAATAAAAATAGAACTTGATAAAGATGAGAGAAAACGGAGAATCAGAAATTAATGTAGAAGCAGACACAACCAATGGACTGATCTCTCAGTTGAACAAAATACTGGACAGTCCAACATATAGAATTACCAACATAGCAAAGGGAAATCATACGGTCTGTTCTGGGCCGTATTCATGAGACTCATACCAAACAGCTTTTGGATATCAGCTACTTAAAGGGTAGATTGGCGGAATGAGAATCAAGGCCGTCAGCAGAACAACCAGCTCAGAGAACGTACGCTGAAGGTGCTGAAAAGAGATCTCAGTCGGGAGCACAGAAAAAACCGCCTTAGAAGCGATGCTCCCGTGTTCTATCCAAAAGATAAAAAAACCAGACCTTGGAAGAGGTAAAGAAGATAGCCCAGTAGAAATCGACCTAGGAGTGCTGGGAATCGGGATTAAATACGTGTAAAATGTTAATAACGGTGGTGTAGTAATTTAACGTGTTACAGCAGAGGAAGAGTAATGGGCATACGAAGAAAACGAGTATCTGAAAGAAGAAATGAATATCAGAACACTAAAAAAGAAACACCCAAGACTGATATTATATGTAGTTGATAAAAATATATAAGCACACCACGTAGAGAAAGACCTGATAAGCCAAAACAACCTAAAAATGCCAGACAAATGCGTAGTGCATTTCCCGGTCGAGGGAAAAGATAACAAAGTCCTCTGGATGTGATTGAGCTTTTCCCAAAGAATTTCGAAACTCTTCAGAAAAGACGAAAGATGAACCTTTAGTGGAAGATGCACATCCTTCGTGAGTTCATAAGAGAGACAAGGTGCTTCAAATGCAAAGAATTTGGCCACTACCAGTCAAAATGTCCGGGAATCTTTGAAAGTTGCGCCCGTTGCGGTGAAGCACGGTACAAAAATTGGAAATGTGGGAATGAAGAAAAGTGCCGGAACTACAGTAAAGCAAACTCGAACTTTATGTTCAAGCTAAAAACCATACATTCTAGTCTATCTGGGGATTGCCCCTCTCGCAAAAGGGAACTAGAGATTCAGAAAAACGGAGTCGACTATGGATCAGGATCCACTGTTGGATTTACTGCGCCCTGAAATAGAGAATGTGTCGCGCCCCAGTGCTAACCCACAGAGTGTTATGTACAGTAAATTTGTCTTTATGTCTCTAAACGTATGTGTGTGTGATGTCACCCGAACGTCTGTACTGGTATTCTACGGGAGAGCATTCTCGTTGTTTTGTTCGAACGCAAAATGCGCGTTTCTGTACTTCTGTAAAAATTCCGATTTTTGTGTAATTAATTCTATTGAAATATGTATGCAAAAATTGTTAGTTTAACTCAACTGAAGGTCTTGAGCCCATGGAAAAAAATTTCTTTTCGCGAAACAGCCTCCCAGTCGGAACTTGATCACAGTGTCCGTTCCCCGGTCAAAACCCCTGTCCATAGGTCCATACCTATGGCTCCTCGATTAGGAATATAAGCGCAACGTTTATCTTAAATGCCTAGTGAATTTCATGAAGCCCTACTGAGCCTGCAGTTGGCGGTACAGGTTTATGGCTTTCAGCCATTACCAGCATCTCCAACGCTGGCCCATCTGAGACGAACGATCACAAATCAGTGCCTCAGACCACACGGAAAACTGGCTATATGACATCCTGGATACTCTCCATTGCCTGAGACTAAATAGATAACCATTATTTTTCTATTGTTGTTTATTCTTTTTGGGTTTAACAACCGCCATCAGTACCTCGGAGAGTTATAAGCAATCGTCCGTCCCTAATTTTGGGTCGCTGCTTCCGGGTTGTGAGAAAATTGGCACCATCGGACTCGAAACTCGGTCCACATCTGGTGTACCGATGTCTCACCAGGGCCTCAACTCAATACCATCTCTGACAAATGATCAGCGTGCACACTACTCAGCAACTAGAATGGCCTATCGACTTTAAAATGTGAAGTTATATAAAAGAAATCGAAACAACGCCTGACACAGTTGCACCATTATCATATCACAAAGTTTATTTTCACATGAAAACAAAACTACATTTTTTTTTGCAAATATACTTAATTTTATGTCCATTGCAAAATGCAAATTATTGCTTGTACATGTATTATTGTAGCAATTACAGTCGGACCTCCATATATCGAAGTTGATAGTTCCATAAAGAAACTTCGTTATATAGGAACTTCGATATACAGAGACTATTTTCGACGATTTTCTTTTTACACACGAACATGCATTGCTTAGTACATTGTATTTAGAAATATATTTCCTAATCAATTGACTTAATCAATTGACTTTTCTTATGAATAACAGAAGTATAAATTACATTATGTACAAATTGTGTCCATATGGATAACAAGGATTAATAAAAAAAGTGTTGAACATAACTTGAGAAAGCATCATATGTATTTATGCAGTATTCATATGCATTAAAACAAACTTTCTAATGTCTTGCTGCAGAACACATTTTGATCATAATTCATCATAAATGTGTTCCCACTCATTAATTCCGTGAAATACCTTGTCATAGGAACTTTTTAGGCTAATTGAAGACCACGTCGTATTGTATCAAACTCGGCCAACATTTCTATTTTAGAAGGCTCATTCTCTTCAACTTCTTCGTTGTTAGTCTTTTGTGTCTGAAGTGAGCTTAAAATATCGTCGTCCGTCAGATATTTTGAAAACGTTACGTCTTCAATATCACATTTCTTCGTTCAGGATAAATCCGTCAGTATTCAAGACAGCAACATTCGGTGCACGATAATAAAATCCTGTATATTTAAAAATCCCAAACTCAAACGGGCCTTAAAAAGATTTATTTGAACACAGATTAAAAGTAAAACATTAAATCATACGACCTTTTGGGTTTCCAAAGACCCATCATCAGATGAATGAACCGAACCCTAGCCGGTGTATAGGCATATACATATACAGTATACATGTGAACACCACGTCATTCAAGGAAGTGACCTAATTAATCAACAACCGCCTACAGCATGGAAAATATCGCAGAACACATACAATAACATATTCAGTCCTCAAAACAATAATAAATTCATATCATCATCAATATTGTCAACCATTATCAATCCACTGATGATCGAAGGTCTCTCCAAGCCTCTTCCATAACGGTCTGTCTTGTGCCAGACTCCTCCATGTTTCTCCCGCATACTTTCGAATTTGATCTACCCATCTTCCATGTGGTCTTCTTCTGGGTCTTTTCCTGTTCCTTGGAATACAATCTAAAATTTCGACTGTCCATCGATGGTCTGTTTTTCTGGCAATATGTCCAGTCCATTGCCATTTCAGGGATTTTACTATGATTATGATGTATTCCACTCTTGTCATTTTTCTGATCCACGAGTTCCTCTTCTTATCTCTCCTGGTTACACCAAGCATGCAGCTCTCCATGCTACTTTGAGTTGTCTGCAGTCTTTGTATGTCTCTTTTAGTTAAGGTCCACGTCTCTGCACCAAACGTAAGCACTGGAAGGATGCATTGATCAAACACTTTTCTTTTAAGACATAATGGCATATTGCTCTTGAAAATTATGCTGTTTCTTCCAAAAGCTATCCAGGCAAGTTTTATATGCCGATTAATTTCTTCATCAACGTGACCCTCACTTTTTATCTGGTGTCCAAGGTAAACGTACGCATCTGTTATCTCCAGCTTTTCTCCATCAATCGATAAATCTTCATTTCTCGTAAAAGCATTGTACATCACTTTTGACTTCTGAAAGTTCACTTTTAATCCTACTTCTTTACTATTGTCAGCAAGTTCCTGGATCATACTCTGCAGCTCTGATGGAGTAGTTGCAAAAATGACTACGTCATCAGCAAAACGAAGGTGAGTTAGATAACCTCCATTAATCTTTATCACTTTGTTTTCCCAGTTCAGTGGTTGAAAGACATTTTCCAGTGGCGTTAAAGAGCTTGGGAGATATGTTGTCACCTTGTCTCACTCTCTTTCGAATTTTTATGTGTGCTGTATTTTCAAAAAGCAGAATTTTCGGACTTGCATTTTCATAGATGTTATTAACAATATTAATGTATGCATCTTCAACACCGTAGGATTTCAAAGCCATTGTAACCGATAATGGTTTCACTCATTCATATTCATTCATATATATATGGCACATTTTAGAATATGTATATATATATATATATATATATATATATATATATATGGCACAATTTAAAACGTTTCTCCTCCGGTTTGACATCTTCAAAGGTTTTCATAATTAACTCCCGGTTTTTTTTTTAAATTGTCGACACTGTACTTGATGGAACAATAAATTTAACCGCAATATATTTTTTTCCGCAGTCCACTGTCCATGTTCTTCTAGTACTCCACCTTTTTCATTAAACCCAGGAATTTCTTTTTGATATCGCCAACACATTCTCTCGGGTAGAGAAAAGTGAAACAAACTGAACCTGTTTTACAGAGGAGGAAAGGATGAGTAGAGTGTATAGACAACTCCCCATCCACCCCCTCTAAAGGAACCGTCGGCGTCAGAATGACCTTGACCACACTTTCATTCTTCCTTTCGCGGCATCTCCGTTCCATTTTTCTCATTTGTTTTCCTTATGACACGGCCATTTACGGGTGGGGGGTGGGGGGGTTGAAACTATTCGATATATAGAAATTTTTTCGATACATAAAAACACCTTTTCTATGTAATGATCACGAGGATTCACAAAACTTCGATATCCTTTCGATATATGGAGGTCAGACTGTAGTTTCATTTCGTTTTAGAATAGGCTTTACATTATTATTGAGCATTCGTATTTCCAGTGTGGATGATTAAGTAAGTCACGCTTCATGAGAAGAAGATGACGCTTTTTCTAAATGTGCTGCACTCTTAAAATTCACCTCAGAGAAAGTACTTTTTAATTGCACCAAATATGACACGTCGTCGACACAAAATGCTTCAGCAGCAACCCGTGAAAGAAAAGGAATATATAGGCATTGAAATCGTTTAAGTTGTATTTTCTCGTTTTACATAGCATGACAAACCAAATTAGGCAATAACAGAATGTCTGACAGATCATCCAAAATCTTGATACTTGAATCGTGACTTGATGCTTTTTCATGAATTATTTAACACGTGTCGAAATAAAGTACTAACGCCAACTATTTGTTATTGATGATTAGTTTGGAAGCTTTAAATTCTGTATAATGCGACTGGGCACCAGCTTGTTGAAAGTTTTTAAATGAAGAATTCAATTTTTTGGACTTGTGGTGCGTTCTGTCAACGTATGCTCGAAAATGCGGCAATGTGCATGTTTTATGTAGTGTTACACTACTTTAAATCACAATGATGGGATTTTCCTCTTTATCGTTTAAATGGGCCCATATATCTCAAACATACAGCGGAATTTTAAATTTTGCATGAGTTTGCACGACATTTTAAAGCGATATTTCAGCGTGAATTCAGAGTGCGTATAATGTGAAGAGCTTCTAGCAATTTCTGTCTCCGAAATTTAAAATGCAGTGGCTTTTCAGATGATAGAAGAATCTGCATATTAGTCAGCGTTATATTTTCCCAGACTTGTAAAAATGTCAATGAATATGTATGACAAACAAAAGTGCTAAATCATTTAAAATACCTTATTTGTATTTCTATAGTTATAATATTTTTATTTTCGAGTTTTGTGTCAGTTATTTACCTAACGTATCTCTCAGATAATTTTTGTCTGGGCATTTCTTGTGCTTTAAATTATTATTCATTGAAGAAATATATAATGAAAATTTTCTGGCAGACAGTAAAATGATTTCAATTTAGATACATCACTAGTATCATAAATCGCAAAAATGGAAGAAAAAGGCGCCATATGCTCAAGTAAATAATAAAAACTCGATATAAATTTAATAGCGCTGTATTCTTCGTATTATAAAAAGAAGGAAATAGGTTACATTCAATGAAATTAAATAAGAACTGAAAACAAAGCATAATTTCATGTAAATGCAGATCATTATCAAGTGCTTGACAATGAGCGATGAAAATAAGGAATTCTCATGAACGCCTGCGAGAATTAGGGAACATGCCTGTTCCATCTTCATTAGCCTTTCCGTTTCCTTCGTAGTCTGCCTAGATCGTTCTTTTTTTCTTTGATTGTAGGTTGAACGACCACCGTGAACAACTCAAATGGGCTATAAGCAGTCGCCCGTCCCTAATTTAGGGTCACTGGTTCCAGGGAAGGGAGAGAGCCAGTGCCGTAAGACAAACACAACATCCATGCCTCACCGGGATTCCAACCCGAACCTCTTTCGGATGAATGATCAGAGGCCATCGCTTAGACCACTGCGCCACCCGGGCGGCCTAGATCGTTCTTTCTTGTGCCTTCTTATAAAGGATCTTGGGAGTTTTCTCTTTGTTATTCTTTTTTTCCTTTTGATTGTAGGTTTAACGACCACCGTGGGCAACTCAATGGGCTATAGGCAGTCGCCCATCCTTAATTTAGGGTCACTGGTTCCAGTGAAGGAACAGAACGAGTGCCGTAAGGCAAACAAAACATTCATGCCTCGCCGTGATTCGAACCCGGACCCATCTCGGACGAATGGTCTTATGGCAGCGCTAAAGACCACTGCGCCACCTGGGTGGCTGCCCTTGCTTTCAAATGTTTTTCTGTTTCTTTCAAACAGAAAAGGAAACTAGGTATGCGCTTGAAGGAGCAATTCTTGTGCATTTGTTACTACACATATTGCTCGCAATGTAATTATCGAAACGCTATTCATTATCATTAATGCATCAACCTTTCTTTTACGGAGGGGGGTTGCACTTAAGGAACACCTGGTAGAACTTCATACTAGCAGATTTTCATTTCTATCGCCAAAGCGTGATTCGTTGTAGACGTCTTCTGACTTGTACGAAGTAAGCTGACTTAAATACACATAACACCGTGGATTGTTGGCCACCGTGGCGTAAATGTAACGCACTCGGCGCGATATCGAGAGCTCTGTTGGTTCAATTCCACAGCGGTTGGCCGAAAAACAATTTTTCGGTTGCTGTGTGTTTCTGGAACGTGGAAAGAGCGATGTATTTATTTATTTATCAGAATTTTCACGAAGTAAACTGCTCCCTCTCCGCAAAATTGTTAAAGAGAATTGACCGATAAACAATACGTGTTCTTTTCCTTTTTTCCCACTTATTTTTTATTAATTACTCTTCTCAGCAGTTAGGTTTTCATTAGTTTTATATACTACAAACTGGAAGTAAAGATCAGTCATTCAAATCAAATATTTCACAGGACCGAATTTTTATTGAGTCTCGTTCTTGAGATTTTTAACAAGATTGATGGTTTATTCATCCACAATTAATAAATAGCGCCGGTTATTAATGAACGAAAGCATCGGCCTTAGGAAAATATAGAAGCAAATGTACCTGACAAGCATTTTTCAACTGTTGATATTTCTTTATGTCAATAACAAATTGAACTGTAGATGCTCTGTTTTTGAATCTGTTTTTGAATGAATCTGTTTTTGAAACCATTGAAAATCCCAGCGGAAGAGTATTTGTTTCCGAGGTTGTTGAGTGAAACATTCCCGTGACGCAATTAACCATTTCTTGTACTGCGTCTTCCTAGGTGACTTAATTTTACGCGTGTACCTATCGAAATTAATTCATTCTTGAATAATTTTGGAGGAACAGTACAATATTGCTTCGACTACGGCTAAGTTGTATATCATTTTATTCTTTCTCATCATGCCGTAAAAATGTACAATATGTGGAAAAAGGTCTCCGAGCACTAGTACTTTTTATAAAACTAGGGGCTGCGCCTCTAGGCTCGCTACCCTCGTTCCCAGAGTAGCGCTCGGGCCCTGCAAATATATCACAACGAAATGAAAATGTTCTCCCAGTTGTTCAATACTTTTTGTGCTGTATCGATTCCAAAACGGCGGCTTGTTTACGATTTTTGTTTCGCTCCTGGATAACTTCCTGTTGGATTTTTGCGGAACTTTTTTCAATTTCCTTTTAGTTTTATTGAAGGTCTTTGCTCTGCCTCCATTCCGAAGTTTCCGAGTTTTTTATTTTCGTTATTTTTTTGGAAGGGCGGACTTTTGTCGTTTGAACTTATAGCACTTACTAAATTTACCACTAAGGAAAACAAAAGCGGTCCAAAAGCATTTCCGTAAATCGTAAAGCGTTATGCTAAATAAACCGTTAAGGTGGACGTCAAGTAATTTTGCTTCCCATACTTCCGATGGAAAATCTTTTGAACACATTTCCTTCACAATTACTGTGTTCCCAAAAATGAAAATTTGAACATCGATTAAAATAACTTTATATTATAACTTGGAATACTTAATATTTTCTAAAACGTAATCATAATTATTTTAAAAATCAATAACTTTCCCTTTGGTGGTATTGAAACCAGAAAGAAGATGGCGCGACCTGTACTTTGATGACGTCAGTAGACAAACGAATGTTGGATTGCATAATTATGGCTATGTTTTAGAAAATATAAGGTATTCCAAGCTATAAAATGAAGCTATTTTAATCGATGTTCAAATTTTCATTCTTGGGAACGCATTAATTGTGAAGAAAATGTGTTCAGAAATTTTTCCATTGGAAGTATAGGAAGCAAAATTACTTGGCGTCCACCTTAACCAACTGAGACAGCTTTATTAACAAAACGTATGCATAACAAATTCTCTGCGTTACCATGACAGCAGGTCACGGGACCAGAACGTTCCTCTGTAGTTATCTTGAAGACAGACAAGCCGTTCGTTTCTTTCCTTTGCGTCTTTAAAGAATGCTTAAAAATCAGAAAATTACTTTTTCTTAATTATTTTCTTTTAGAAAAGGATGATAGTCGTAACTTCATGCTGCAAAAATTGCAATGCATTATGATTTATAGTTTACCATATATCCGTTTCTTAAAATGGATCTCATGGCGAAATAAAGAATTTTGTGAAATTTAAAAATTTAATTTCTCGTAAACTAAATCGAAATTCTAAAAGAGGGCGACGAGGTGCAACAATTTGGTCATGGCACTACATGCCTACAAAATTTCGTGGTTCTGTTGCTGTTAGTGTGTCCGGAACGCGACCTGATAGCACTTTTTTGCTTACCTTAACTTTGAAATACAATAGCTCTTGAAGTATCGCCAGAATTGGAAAACGGTTTATTTCAGCGTGTTCTCCAAACGATGTAAATTTCGTATTTTTGTGTTCAATACGTTTTGGTTTTGCGCTGCGAGCTAGGAAAGCAAGATTGTCGCGAAATTTCTAAAACAGCGGCGGCAGTTCTTTTTTTTAAATACAGAGATACCGCATTTATGACAAAATCAATAAAGAGTTGTCCCACCTTTGGCCAGAAGTATTAAGTGTACATATAAATTTTAAGAATTGCTTTATCAAATCGGTGACAAATACTAGGTGACTAAACTTTACACGTGTAGCACGAGACTATTCAAACTCATTCATTCTTCCGTACGTAAGAACAATAAGGATATATTGATTAAACACTTTTCTTTTAAGACAATGATATATTGCTGCTGAAAATTGTACACTTTCTCCCGAAAGCTCTCCAGTCAAGTTTTAATGCGCCGATTAGTTTCTTCACGAATGTGACCCTTGTTTGATACCTGTTGTCCAACGCAAATGGAAGTATCGGTTACTCAGAGATTTTCTCCATCAATTGGAAAATCTTCATTCCTTGTAAAAGCAATGTACATTGGTTTTGTCTTTTGAAAGTTCATTTTTAATCACACTTCTTAGTAATTTCCTTTATCATACTTGTAGGGGTGAGACATAGACTTTCGTGCTAAGTCCCGCCTTCTTTCCGATAGGCGTCCGTGAGTTAATTTAACAACTTCCCCCTACAGCAAATAATCTGAGGTTCTCACTCTCGTAATTTTCCGCGTTTTTGTGTAATTATCCGCGAATCAAAGAAGGGAGAGAATGGCTACTGTAAGACACTTCATCAACTTCAATAAATACTTCGTGAATAAGAAAGATAATAAATTTAATGAATCAAAGTACTAGTGAGGGTCTGGTTCTGGTGCCAATGTCCGCGTCGACGAATTTGTGGCATGCGTCGTCCGTCACGAATTGTTCAATCTCCAATCCGTTGCCCTAACGCCACTCTAATATCCGACTCCACTCTGTAATTCGAAACACTCTGTCTCACGCTAAAAACCAGGAACTGCGTTCCTCGGAGCATAAAATCTCCACCGTCTATCCGTCTTCCAGACACTCGTTTCAAATCCTTTTCACTTTCTCCCGAAGCCTCCAGCTTCACGCAAATAACAGGAACTGTGTTCCTTGGTGCATAGACGCCGCACGTCTATCCGTCTTCCAGACGCTCGTTGCAATCTTTTACGCTTTCTCTCGAAGCCTCTAGCTTTGCGCAAATAACAGGAACTGCGTTCCTCGGAGCATAGACGCCGCACGTCTACCCGCCGTCCAAGCGCACCTTTGCAATCTCTCCTCTCTCTCCTGAAGCACACGGCTTCACGCAAAAACCAGGAACCGCATTCCTCGGAGTCAAACTTCCCACGTCTACTCGCCTTCCAAGCGGCTTCGCAATCTTCCTTCTCTCTCCGAAGTTATCTCTTATCCCCCTCGCTCCAGAAGACCCCTCTATTCTTTTTTCGGCCCCTCTCTACCACGAGGCGCAGACCTACTACAAGGCGCTGACCTTGTCAGGTCCTGGAGCGAACCTGACCTTTGTCCGCAGGCACCCTTTCTTCGAATCCGCACCCCAGCCGCTTCTGCTTCTGGAGAAATCGCTCTCCCTCGCTTATTGTCTCCGTCCCCGATGACATACCACACATTCCACCTAACGGACTTCTGTACGTGGAAACCAGACTCTATACAAACAGAACAAAACATACAACAATACTGACATTATTTTACACAAAGGACGTATTCAGTCTTCCCAGACAGGCTGGCGCCCTTCTAACCTTGGGCATTGTATATGCACACAGTTAATGAAATAAAGTTATTTCCTTGTTTTTATGTACATAAATTAGCACTAGATCATATCTTAATTGATATGCATCTCATTATTACTTTTAGCCCTTACAGGCCTTGGCCCCTGAGACGAAACATGCGGGATCCTTAATTCGCATGGTGAGTCCTGTTCACTTGAGTTTCTTTATATATATTGTTTTTCAGTTTATCACTTCACATACAGACACAAACAGGCGAAAATAATAATATCACTTCCCCCGTTCCTTTCTCCTTTTTTTTTTTTGTCGTACAACAGTACCACCTTCGAGCCTCACTGAGTCTCTACCTGTGTAGTGATACGCTTGTGTTCATCAGGACGCTGATCACCTGCCTCAAATGATAACCGAGATAAAGCATCAGCGTGGGGGATTAGCTTGCCTGCTATGTGCGTTATTTTAAGGTTGAATTGTGAGATGGCCAAACTCCATCTCTGTAGTTTAGAGCTCTGGGATGCTGCGCTAGTCAAATAAACTAGCGGATTGTGATCGGACATTACTTCCACTGGATGCCCGAAAATCCATCCTTCGAACTTCTGGAGTGCCCATACTATTGCGTAGGCCTCCTTGTGACTGGCGGCCCATCTAGCTAGAGTGCCGTTTAACTTCCGGCTGGCGTAAGCTACCGGTCGGATTTCTCCCCCGTTACTTCTCTGCGCTAAACAGCAGGCTACGACAAATGAACTCGCATCCGTGTACAATAAGAACTGACGGTCAAAGCTTGGCGTCGCCAGTACTGGTGCGGAACATAAACATTCCTTTAGCCTTTTGAATGCGATGTCCATCTCTGTCGTCCAACTCACTTTCTCCGCGGCTTTCTTTCCCGTTAAATCGGTTAGAGGTTTCGCGATCTCGGCGAACCCCGGTACGTTATCCCGATAATAACTGCAGAGTCCCAAGAAACTACGTACTTCCTTCTTCGTCTTCGGCGGTAACAGGTCCCTGACCGCCTGTAACTTCTCCGGGTCCGGCTGGTGACTCCCAGAACCGACCACGTGCCCTAAGTAATGCACTTTTTCCTTAGCGAAGCAGCACTTCTCTAGGTTCCCCGTAAACCCCGCTTCCACCAAGCTACCGATTACCTTCTATAAATGTTGCAAGTGCTCCTCCCAATTCTTGGAGAACACTGCAACGTCATCGAGGTAAGCTACTGCAGAATCCAAATGAGGGTTTAACACTTTGTTCATTATCCTCTGGAATGTTGCAGCGGCCCCAGACAATCCAAAAGGCATTACGTTCCACTGGAACAATCCTCGGTGGGTAGCAAACGTAGTGTATTACTTGCTTCCGGGGTCCATCGGTATTTGATAATACCCCTTCAGCATATCCAAAGTTGTGATGTATTTTGCTGCCCCCACCTTGGCTAAAAGATCCGGGATGTGTGACATGGGAAATGCGTCTGCGACGTTGTGCGCGTTGAGCATTCTAAAGTCACAACACAATCTGACTTCCCCTGTACGTTTAGCAATACAAACAATTGGATGACTATACTCTTCCCCCGACTCTTCTATCATCCCTCTGTCACATAACTCCTGAATCTGATCATCCACCGCCCGCTGCATAGATTGGGGCACTTTGTATCTGTGCTGAGTAGGTAACACACTCCCCGTTTTAACCGTTATCTCGTGGTTACCTAACGTGGTTCTTCCTACTTCCCCCGAAAAAAATACTTTCGAGCGGTCTACCAACTCCTGTAGCTCCCAAAGTTGTTGCTGCGTGATCTCTGGACTTTCTACGTTCAGCTGCTTGGGATCCTTCCTCTCTCCATCTTTCGGCTCCATGGGCACCTCCCGAATCTCCCCGAACTCTACATCTGATTCAAAAATTACCCCCAACACATTCATCTGGGGTTTAAACTCCCTCAATTTGCTTACGGGAACGTGGCGCCTCTGCCCGTTTCCTACCTCAATCACATAGCTGCTTGCCCCCATCTTTTCTACAATATGCACGGGGCCTGTCCATCTGGCATAAAGCTTGTTCCGGGAATCTGGAGTGAGAGCTATAGCCTGATCCCCAACCTCGAAGGACTTCTGCCGCAGTCGTCGGTTGTAGAAGGAAGTGTACCGACGCTGCTGCTCCTCCGCCACCTCCTCTACTTGGAGCGCCACCTTTTCCATCCTTTCTTTCATTTCTTGGAGGTACTGCCCTGCCGACACTGAAATACCAATGGGTAGCTTGCACTCTCCGGCCCTGTTCTTTTTCAAGATTGCTAGCGGTCCCGTTGGTTCCAGACCGTACAATAATTGGAACGGCGCTATGCCCGTGGTCACGTTGGGCACCTCCCGATACGCCCATAAAAGATAAGGTAGTGCCTTATGCCACTACCTTGGCTCCTTCCTTATTATGTGGTGTAACATCCCCTTGAGGGTCCTGTTGAAACGCTCGATCAACCCATTGGAGGAGGGATTTCCTGGCACCGAGAATCTGGGAGTCGAACCCAACCTCTTCAAGATCTCTTGCGTCAGTCCCGACACAAAATTAGTGCCCCTGTCAATCGCCACCACCTCCGGAATGACCGTGCGCTGGAAGATCTCCAAAAGCGCATCACAAGTGTTCTTCGCATTTAAGGAGGTCAGACATACGGCCTCCGGCCAACGTGTATGTTGGTCCATCATCACCAAAATCCGTCTGTGCCCCTTGCTAGAAGGCGGTTCTATTGGGCCGATCAGATCCACGTTGACGACCTGAAAAGGTAGAGCGGGCCTTCTAACTGCAGTTATAGGTACTCTTTCTCCTCTTGTGACAGGACGTCGTAATTGACCTCCCTCGCATACGTCACAGTACTGACGCACGTCTCTCTTCACGGTTGGCCAATAGAACGAATATCGAATCAATTCTAGCGTCTTTTTGTGTCCCAAGTGCGCCGAAAGTACCGAATCGTGGGCCAGGCTTAGCACTTGTTTTCTCCTAATCTCCGGGACTACAAGTTGATTTGTCAATTGCCCTAACACCCTTTCTCTATGGTAGAGCATCCCTTCTATGTAAACGTAACCTCCTTTTTCCTCTTTAGCACATCTACGATCTTCCGATAAGGTCCTATCTTCCTCCTGTTGGTCTGCGAATACCGCGTGATCGGATCTGCTTACTTGCCGAGAATCTCCAATATCCTCGCCAGAGCCCGAGCGAGCTATCTCCGTCTGCTTGCTTTCTCCCCGTGCGCCTGCCTCTTCGTCTCCTGATTGGCTGTCCGATTCCGCCTCCTCTTCGACCACGCCCTCCTCTATCGGCGGCGGCTCGCTCTTTGCCTTAGGCGCTTCCGGTTCCTCCTCGACCCCTACCTGATTAACCGCGATATTAGCTCGGTGGGTACGGCCTTCCGTACTCTCATTCTCCGCTATCGAATCACCTCTTTCTTCGTACTTTCGCTCTTCCCTCTCCTGTTTAGGTTCTAGCGCTTTCTGTAAATTAATCGCCCACTCGGGACTACAGTCTCTAACCATTGACATTTTTACGTAATCTTCTGGAGTAATAATAAACTCATTACTCAAACTAGGTACTACGGCACAAACAATTTCACTGATTCCTATCGTTTTACTCCCCGCCTTTTCTAGACCTGCTTCCATAATCCTAATTCCAACCATTTTTATGGGGAAAACGGCTGTTCTTCCATCAAACCCTGTCAGTTTTACCTTCCCAATTTCCTCCAATTTTTCTTCTTCCAATAATCCTCTCTTTAAACAATTGAATTCTGCCCCACTATCTACCAGTATATTGATTTGGAGCCCTGCCTCTGTAGTTACCATCATTTGTTCTCCTACAGGTATTTCTATCTTTTTAATCTCTGCTTGGTTAGATCCGAAAACTCTTCCCACCGTTGCGCTCATCTTTCTAACCTCCTGTTCTACTTTTACTCCGGTCTCCTCTCTAGGTTTCTCTACTTCCTGATTATTCTCTACAGCTACCCTTCCTACTTTTTTCACCCCGTCGTTCCGCCAATAATAGGAATTACTCCGGCCCTCCGGTATTACGCTACATTTCCGGGGACATAAGGATTGCCGATGACCCGGCTTCCTACAATAAAAACAGATTATGCCTCGATCTAAACTAGGGTGATCCTGACTTCTCATAGGTCGTTCTCCTTCTGCCTTACTCCCGAACTTCCTATCAGCCGCTTGCAACTTTTCCTTCTGAAACTGCCCACTACTATTCCCGCTCTCCCTCTTCACGAATCCGCTTCCCGTAGAAATATACTGACTCCCTTTGGCATTGTTATTCGACGAAAAATTATCCTTCACCTTTCCTATCTCTAGTGCTTCCACATGACTCTCATATGAATCACATAACTCCCCCAATTATTTAGCCAAGAGTAGCTTACCCACCGTACCTCTCTGCAGTAAATAGGTTTTTAAGGATGGGGATAGCAATCCTTTAAACTTATCACACCCTAGCAGATTTACTAATTGGTCGAACTCGGTTATTCCGCAGTTGGCAACATAATACCTGAGTGACCTGTCAATCCGTCTCGCTAGCTGTTGGAAGCTCTTCCCCTTGCTCCGGCGTATCGCCTCGAACTGCTTCAGATATACATCTGGAGTCAAATGACATTCACTGAGAATAGCTTCCTTGACAGTATCATAATTATCATATTGCTCTACGGTCAGACGTCGGAACAAATGGTTTACGCAATCCGCATTGAATAATGCAATCACTAACCGCCCTTGCATGCTCTCTGGTATGTCATGCAGAATAAACGCTCTCTCCAAGGTGTCAAAAGAATCCAATATCTCTTCGGGTTTTGTAGGGCTTTTGGGTAAATTCCTCTCTAGAATTCTGATGTAGTCGGCCAACTTCGTTGACTGCCTCCCTGACGCTGATGCCACGCCCCGTTCTTGTTCTATCTGTAATTTTTTTATCTCATAAGCCCTAGCCTCTTTCCTATCGGCTAGCTCCATCTCAATTCGCTGTTGCTCTAAACGTAATTCTAGCTTTTTCCGTTCCATCTCCAATACCCTAAATTTATATTCCCATTCTAGACTTATCGAATTTCCTTCTATTCCTTTGTCATTAATTATTACTTCATTGCTAGAATTCAATTCATTATCTGTTACTCCCTCATTTTCTCTTTTGCTTCCTCGGAATTCCGGTCTTCGAGTTCTTCATTAATTTTCCCTTCCAAAAACTGTTCAGCCATTATTATGAAACAATAATACACACTTAATGCAAAAATATATATACACTGAAACAAAATAATACAATTCCCAGATGGTTAGCCTTTGCTCTCACACTACTAATTTCTATCTACTTCGCTGAGATACCTAGTTAAATATCATTTTGATCTCTACCTTTTACTTTTTCTTTTTATCTAGGCTAGTACCTATCCTTCTCTGTCCGCTATTTTCTTTCTTCACATAAAAAAAATATACTTTCACAATTTATTATCTCAAATTCTTCTTACTATATCCTCGCTAATCTTAAGTTAAATTTATCTTAGAAAGGTTACCTCTAGTACTCCTAGTGTCCTGATGAAACTTATTCAGCTATTTCTAACTTATACACAGGTATCGACACAGGTAATCAAATTGCGGCTTCAAAAGTAGTACTTACCGGGCTCCTCGGGCCCCCTCAGCTTTTCTGTTGCAGCTAAACTGCAGCCCGCGATGGGACACCCTAAACAGGGAAAGTCCGGTCTCACTGGTGACGTGAGACGTGGTCTCCCGGAATTCTGTCTTGCACACTGGGTCCGAGCCTCGTCGGCTCTCTCCGTTGTGTAGTGTTAACTCGCCTTGCCGGCTCTTCTCGTCCTGAATCCGGTTGCGATCTTCGTAGCTGTCGTCTGTCGGTCTCGTCCTTGGATCCTGGTTACGGATCTCCCTGTCACTGCGTCTGTCGGTTTCGTCCGTTGATTCTGATTACGGATCTCCCTGTCACTGCGCCTGTCGGTTTCATCCGTTGATCCTAGTTACGGATCTCCCTGTCACTGCCGTCGATGAAATCACCACTTTTCTTTGTGCACAGTTCTAGTAGCACAGGTTGACTTCCGTTGCTCCTCACAACCAGAACTACTTATTAACTTATTTTTAGCCTCGCCTTCTCCTCCTCGGGTTTACCTGGTATCAAACATTTATCCTGTCGACTGCGCCATTTATTACTTTGCTGTAGGGGTGAGACATAGACTTTCGTGCTAAGTCCCGCCTTCTTTCCGATAGGCGTCCGTGAGTTAATTTAACAACTTCCCCCTACAGCAAATAATCTGAGGTTCTCACTCTCGTAATTTATTAATAATAAATTTATCATCCAGGCCCCTCTTCCTCCGCCTTTTTGTGTAATTATCCGCGAATCAAGGAAGGGAGAGAATGGCTACTGTAAGGCACTTCATCAACTTCAATAAATACTTCGTGAATAAGAAAGATAATAAATTTAATGAATCAAAGTACTAGTGAGAGTCTGGTTCCAGTGCCAATGTCCGCGTCGACGAATTAGTGGCATGCGTCGTCCGTCACGAATTGTTCAATCTCCAATCCGTTGCCCTAACGCCACTCTAATATCCGTCTCCACTCTGTAATTCGAAACACTCTGTCTCACGCTAAAAACCAGGAATTGCGTTCCTCGGAGCATAAAATCTCCACCGTCTATCCGTCTTCCAGACACTCGTTTCAAATCCTTTTCACTTTCTCCCGAAGCCTCCAGCTTCACGCAAATAACAGGAACTGCGTTCCTTGGTGCATAGACGCCGCACGTCTATCCGTCTTCCAGACGCTCGTTGCAATCTTTTACGCTTTCTCCCGAAGCCTCTAGCTTCGCGCAAATAACAGGAACTGCGTTCCTTGGTGCATAGACGCCGCACGTCTATCCGTCTTCCAGACGCTCGTTGCAATCTTTTACGCTTTCTCCCGAAGCCTCTAGCTTCACGCAAATAACAGGAACTGCGTTCCTCGGAGCATAGACGCCGCACGTCTACTTGCCGTCCAAGCGCACCTCGCAATCTCTTCTCTCTCTCCCGAAGCACACGGCTTCACGCAAAAACCAGGAACCGCATTCCTCGGAGTCAAGCTCCCCACGTCTACTCGCCTTCCAAGAAGCTTCGCAATCTTCCTTCTCTATCCGAAGCGATCTCTTATCCCCCTCGCTCCAGAAGACCCCTCCATTCTTTTTTCGGCCCCCTCTACCACGAGGCGCTGACCTACTACAAGGCGCTGACCTTGTCAGGTCTTGGAGCGAACCTGACCTTTGTCCGCAGGCACCCTTTCTTCGAATCCGCACCCCAGCCGCTCCTGCTTCTGGAGAAATCGCTCTCCCTCGCTTATTGTCTCCGTCCCCGATGACATACCACACATTCCACCTAACGGACTTCTGTACGTGGAAACCAGACTCTATACAAACAAAACAAAACATACAACAATACTGACATTCTTTTAAACAAAGGACGTATTTAGTCTACCCAGACAGGCTGGCCCCTTCTAACCTTGGGCACTGTATATGCACACAGTAAATGAAATAAATTTATTTCCTTGTTTTTATGTACATAAATTAGCACTAGATCATATCTTAATTGATATGCATCTCATTATTACTTTTAGCCCTTACAATACTCTTCAGCTCTGAAGGTGTACTTGCAAAAATGATAACATCACCTGCAAAACGAAGGTGAGTTAAATAATCTACATTAATCTTTATCCTCTTGCTTTCTAAGATCAATGATTGAAAGACACTTCTCAATTCGGCATTGAAGAGTTCGGGAGATATGGTGCCAATTTGTCTCACTCCCTTTCCAATTTTTATTGGTGTTGTATCCTCAAATTGCTCAACATATATTATATATGTATATACTGTATATATATGTATATATATAGTATTTACTCGAATCTAACGCGCACTATTTTCATCCAAAATCGAACCTGTTTATCCGGGTGCGCATTAGAATCGGTGACAAGGGCAGCGGGTGGTCTAGTGGTCAACAGTCGCGACTGCCACGGAGAAGACGTCAGGTTCGATCCCAGGCAGGCACGAACCATTAAATATCCTGCCGGGCTTCGGATGGGCACGTTAAGTCGTCGGGCCCCGGGTGCTGGACCCCGGTAATAAATAAGTGCGTCTTCCTCCCCCTTTCTACCTCGCTTCCGTGTTACTTTCCTATCAGGCACTCTCGCGCAAATTTCGTAGCTTCCTATTTCTAAAAGTTGTTTAAGACTTGGCGTCAGACACCCCCTTCCTAAAATCCTCTATATATGATCTGATCTGATCTGAATCGGTGACAAATACCTACATCGGGAGTCTCGCAAATGCCTGACTGTCTAGCATGTCGTCGTTGTGGCGCGCCAGCGGATTGAAATTGCTCTGAGCGTCTGACTGTTGTTATGGCCGCCAACAATCTCCAACTTGATGTCTACATAAAAAGGCCTTTTAAAGTAGCAATTCGATCACGCTATAATGCGTGTCTTACGTCGGGAGACACAGAACTGACAAAAACTGGATGTGTTAAAAAACCTTCACACTCTGTAGAGCACAGTGGATTGTAGATGACTGGGAGTTCATTGCTAATGGCTTAGATAGGCGATCTTTTCTGAAGTGCGGCATTTCCAATGTGATGAATGGCACTGAAGGCGACGCTACATTCGAACAATCCAGCAGTGAAACCACAGCCGTCAGCAGCAATGAAGATTCGTGGAGTGAACTATCTGAAGATGTACATGGAGAGATGTCTGTGAGCAATGCATAATTTGGAATAATGTGGAATTTAACTAAATTCAAGAATGGCCATATTTCGTACGTTTCATAAGTTTGTATTTCTTTCAAGTTTTCTTGCGTCTTAGTATACGAGTATTAAGAAAAAGTACGCGTTTTCGTAGCTGAGAAGTAAGGTACGCGTTAGATTCGAGTAAATACGGTATATGAAGAGAGAGAGAGAGAGGTCTTCTGCACCTAGGGCTGACAAGGAAGAACACTCAAAAAACATAGTACATAGAGTAGAAGTAAGAAAACAAAAAAATATATATATTGTAATTTGTCAAACCTTAAGAACCATACAAATTTTGAAGATGACAATCTGATTTTTGGCGTAAATGTGAGAAGGATGGTAAGTCAGATAATATCCGAAAACTCGAAACTTTTCATCGTCCTGGAGCGGGACTCGAACCCGCGTCTCCCAGAAAACGCCTGGGTATGCTAACCACAACACCACCCAGAACGACCAAGTTTCAAGTTTCCGATCAATTTGAATTTAACCATCACAGGATTCGCTAGTCGAAGCAACCGGCATTCTTTCATAACTTAAGAACCATTTTTGAGTAGAAAAGTGGTGAATAAAAAATGAATATAAAAAGGAGAGATTTCAGAATAAAATGGCAGCTATGGCTTCATCGGAGGCGGACACTGATCACAGTTATCGTTGCTCTACACAGGCCAAAGTGTGGGTTTCTGCACTATTCAGTTTGCAAAGCAGATCCCAAAGACAGGCAAAGTTAAAATAAAGATGAAATACACTCAGTGATAACTAGCTAGTCAAGAAACAAGGTCCCCACTCAAACCCACGAGAAAAATAAAGCAAAAAAAAAAAAAAGATGTGAATAAAATAAAAATAATAAAATACAAATATTAATGAAAAAGTCTTTTTTATCTTTATTTTAATTTTGTCGACTTTTTGGGGCTGCTTTGCAAACTGAATAGCGCAGAAACACACACTTTAATCTATGTAGAGCAGCGGTGTCCGCCACTAATGAAGCCGTAAGTGACAGCTGCCATTTTGTGCTGCAATTATTCGTTTTCATATCCATCTTGATTCACAATTTTTCTACTCTAAAATGGTTCTTAAGGTTTGATAATTTATATATCTTTTATTTTTTTACTTCTACTCTATGTATATACTACATATACAGCAAAACCAAATGAAATTCTAAAAAGGTAAATTTACTTATTTTAGGCAGAACAGACTTATGTGAACAAATGTAAGGTGCTCCCAAACTGGGGCAGCTTCTAAAACCTTCAACAGGACTGGCAGCTGCTTTCAAATCCCAAAGCAAAGAAATTCAACACGAAGAACACCAAGGTAAATTTCTAGTCACGCAGAAAATTCTCACCCACACATTCTCTTAGGACGTCAACTGCCAATGTTTCCTTGATGTGAATGTATTATTCTAGTTATGCTTCTATTTTACCACCTGGTGCTTCAGCTAAAAGAGGGATATTTGACAAATGGAAGTAAGTTTCCGTGACTGGATTTGAAGCGCACTTCTATAGATCGTTCAAGTAAGAACCACGGAGACCGAAGAGGAAGTTATGCCATAAATTTCGCGTTAGATTTTCTTTTAAAAGATGATTCTTTCCTTTAAAATATATGGAATTCTACTTCGATATGTGTGCTCAGTTAAATGCCTCATTCTTGCTGTTACGTTTCTTGACACGCGCTCAAAACAGACAGGAATGGAATCTGCATTCGAAATGGATGTTGATGCGATTATAACCAAAGCTTCTCTCTAGTATTTAGCCCATCTCGTTTGTAGAAAAAGACGTGCTTGTAATATCAATACGGCGGTCCTTCCGGCTGTTAACACCATATCTTTGCACCGACTTGGAAAAATCCTTTTACACTGAAAAATATCAATTGTCAGAAAGATGATTATATTATTTGATTTTTTGCCGATGCATGACGTTTCAGGTAAATGAATATGACACTTAATTCAAGATATTATTTATTCAACATTGTTCCTCCTAAGTACCCATGTATAAACGATTCTATTATTTTTCTCTTCAGGACGTTTTACGTCGAAAGTCAAATTTCAAGTAATGCACAGGTATTGTGCAAGAGATGGGAGGGAGGGAGGGAGGGAGGGAGGGGGCTTAAATTTAAGTGCCATTTTCTTCGATGCAGCTACTTCTAAATCTCTCGTTTCAAAATATTCTTAAGCTTTCAGCTAGTCCATATACACACTTGCTGAAAACTTACGAATCTCTATAATAAAATAATCGCAAACAATAAGTTGCATTTCATGCAAATCTAACAGTGACATGCGCAAATGGGCAGATGACCTTTAGCCAAATAACTTATAAATAAAGTACAGATTGGTCGTCGGAAGTAACTCGTGGAAACATGGGAAAAACCATGTGCAGTGGAATATCGGTTATATATTTTTTAGTTATGCTTTAATCACATTTACACGGAACATTTAGTCAAGATATTTTACTAAATGCAGTGGAACCTAGATCATACGTTTTTCAGTTATACGTTTTTCACTTTTATACGTAATTCTACGTTAGTCCCGATGCTTCAGTAAATATATGCTTTTCTCTTTTATACGTAATTCTGCCTAAGTTCCGATAATGAAACCTTGGTTATGTGTTACTCAGTTATAAGTTTTTCACTTGTATACGTATTTCTGCGTTAGTCCCAATATTTTACTAAATAATAGAACCTCAGTTATGTTTTTCTCGGTTATACGTTTTTCAATTTTATATGCGATTCTGCGTTAGTCCCGATATTTTACTAAATGCAGTGGAAACTCGGATTTACGTTTTTCACCTTTATTCTCAATTCTGCATTTGTCCCGATATTTTACTGTAGTTTCTATCGCTTTTTAAGTTCGGTTATCCCCAACAAGTTTACTGGAGATGCTCTGAGTATCTTAACCGTGAAGTCACAATGTGTGGGAATTTGGCTTTGTGTACATGACACCTATGTAATTTCAACTGTGTGTATTTTGGAATTGCGTGCTTTTGGGTGGCAGAAACCGTGTCAATATCAAACCGGAATGAACTATACTTCTTACACGAGTGAAGTTTTCAATTTTAGCGTTATGTTTGGTTTAGAATTCGCACTAACGTTCGTGTATTTCAATTTAAAATAAAAATGGATAGCAGCCTGAAAATAATTAATAATTTTATAAATTCATCATTTTCTCACACATGAGCAGCAAGTTACGATGCAAACTTGGAAATATTTGCAACGAAAGAAGGCGATTCGGCCAACACAAAATGCATTGCAATAGCATTGAAAACGATCATTTTCCTCACACTTTGAAGACCGTCGATCGCGGTTATAGGCTTCACGCAAAGACGTACTGCTCTATTAACAAGGGCATCTCCAGATATCTTATTCTAACTTCCTTGGTTATACCTAATTCATTTATACGCATTTTGTGATCACAAGGTAGATTTTGAACTTCAGATTATCAAAAATATACGGTTCTTTGATTCTTTCATACGTAACGCGGTGTCTTGCAAATTTTGGAGAACTCAGACAACGTAGATGTGCTCCTTTTTCGCGAAGCCAAAGTTCAGCCTTGATCCCATCAGAGAAGGTTATGTTGCTGAGTATCGGTTCGAACGAACAATTGATTTCGTATTTTGCAACTCTCACACAAAAATTGATAAATCTCTGGTACGTCACTTTTTAGATGCACGATTTTGTGGTGTAGTAGAGTATTATACTAGATAAATCAATGAAGGAAGAAATATTCTTCACAATACATGGAAAATTCATAGAATATTCAAGCAAAGCAAACTGAATTTGCTTGTACCACACACTGGTCATCCATGTAACACTTCTCAGAAAACTTGAAAATTTCAAGTTTTCAGTTGCTTGGAACTTCACTGTCCTGGGTGGTGTATTGGTTAGTATACTCGACCGGTAATTGGGAGATGCGGGGTTCGATTCTCGCTCCAGGACGATGAAATTTTCAAGTTTTCTGAGAAGTGTTACATGGATGACCACAGGTCATCCATCAATATTATCCTAGAAGTTGTATAATCAATACCCAATATTCTGGTTTCAAATGGATACAACACGGATCCGCATAAAAAAAACTACTGATTTATGTGTTGCATATTGACAAGCTGCTGGTCTCAGATTCTTAATTGTGAGAATTTCACTTAATATAGATTAGGATTTTTATAGACAGAGAGAGATGTAAAAAGTGTTGTTTGATTTTAGGCTTTATGATTCATTGAATGCGATAAAGTAAATAACAAACACTTAGTCATTTTATTTTACTTCCGTCGCTAATTCGATTTTAAATACACTGCTATTAAGGAATGTCTTGTACCCCTTCAAAATACGAATTGAGCATTTAAGATTATGAAATTTTTTTACATGCGTTTTACATTTATACGTAAGCTATCCCCTAAAACAATCGTATAACCAAGATTATATTGTACTTCCCGGGATTCGAAGGAGACGTAAATGTAGACGAACGAATAAACTTTAAACAAATGACATTCTAAAAACATGAAAATAAGAGTTGCTGGTTCTTTAAAAGGAACCGTTTTAAAGTTCTTTAGCAAATGCATGTCTAGTGGATCGTTCATATTCAGAAGACATAAGTGTATCTGCAAAATTAGACTCTTAACGAAGATGACCGTCGTTCTCTGAGGAGGATTGTACGAAAGAACAAGTAAGCAACTGACTTTTGAATTTAACCATAAACTGGAGGAGCTCATTTTGCCCCGAAATATGCCGAGAGAATTAAGAAATTACGTCTTTACCCATAAACAAGCCGCCTTCCTTCGCAGAAAGCGAAAAACAAAATCTGCTCAAAGTGCTGCTGTGTACGTCGTGAACAAACAGCAGAACAGAGGAAAAAAGTAATGAATCACGCCATACATAGTTTTGCATTAATGTTCGACAGAAAGTGTAGCGAGAGCCTGATGAAGCGACGAACACTGCATGGCTTTTGAATACAATCCAAGCATCTTGAGGTGGCATCTTCCTATGGTAGATTTTCTTCCGGTGTGCGGACTGGGTATGATTATACGGTTGAAGGAGAGATGACTTCCAGGGAATACACGAGTGCTGTAGCGGACCAAGTACATCTTGCCATGTTATATACGACGAAGTAAATTTAATTCTTTATGCCAGGGGTGGTATTCGAACCCACAACTCTCGACTCCGGATTTCCGAGTGCTCTCCACTATACTGCACTGGCATGTGCTCTTTCTGCTATCTGCCTTTGTCTCATGTGCGTCCTGCGGGGCAGAAACGCCACATATACTTTTCTCCTTCATGTTACGTCACCTTTACGAATCACAACTCAACAACATCGTGCCCAAATCCCACAAGAATGGTTTGGTGGACACGAGGAGGGCTTCCAGTATCTGTTCTGACCTCCATAGTCCCCCAATCTCCATCCGACTAAAAATGTATGGTAGCCACGGGAAGGAGCTGTTCAGCAACGATGTCTTCTTTTGTCAGAACTGCCCGTTATTTTTTCCGCAGGAATGGCCATGTGTGCCATTCCTGCGGGAATTCTAGCAGCATATAAAATCCATGCCGCGTAGCCACCGTGTTGGAATTAGCTTTAACCCTTTCACTACCACAACGCCCGAAGCGCCCAGACATGCAGACAACCACAAGCGCCCGAGTCGCCCGGATAGCATGAGTAGGATTTCCTACCCCCATGTTCTTTGAATTAGCATGGCATCCGAGAGATTAGCAGAAGTCACCCTCAGTCGCCATTGTTGTCTCTAAACAAAGAAGTGCACCAGGAGTTTGTTTGTCCCGGAGCTATAGTATTCAGCCTTCTGATATCGCCCAGTAGAGCTCTTGTTTGTTAACACGTGTTTACGAGAGAAACTTTGTTGAAAAAATTATTTCATTTTGCTCAATTCAAATAAGCAGATTGAGAAAATATTTTTTACAAGAAAGTACAACAGAAGGGGAAAGTAATCAATATTTTCTAGCTGTTATCACTGCCATCTGTCTAAGGCTGTCAGTAGAAGAATGCACTGTTTGTCCCCGGGAAACGTCTAAAGAGCAGTGCATAGCGAGCCTATAGATCGGAAGTTTCGAGTGGGACCCAGCAGTAATCCTTCTTTTGGTAACTTGGCAAAGGGAGGGGTAATGAAATTCGAAAAGGAGCAGTAGTCATTTTCGGGCGCTGTGGTATTCTGAGTGACAAAACATTTTAGTATCGTGGTGGCGAAAGGGTTAAAGGTGGCCCTATTCGATAGTGAAGATATAGTCATACATTATTTTTTTTTTTTTTTTTTTTTTTGATTGGAGGTTTAACGACTACCGTGAGCAACTCAATGGGCTATAAGCAGTCGCCCGTCCCTAATTTAGGGTCACTGGTTCCAGGGAAGGGAGAGAGCCAGTGCCGTAAGACAAACACAACATCCATGCCTGACCGGGATTCGAACCCGGACCCCTTACGGACGAATGATCAGAGGCCAACGCCTTAGACCACTGCGCCACCGGGGCGGCCATACATTATTGACCAGTGTATTTCGTTTCCAATTTTTGCCAAATCACACATTTCTCTTATCAGATTGTAAGTGTATTTTCCTGTTAACGAAAAGTGTGCAGCCGTACCTTTTAAAACCTTAACTGAAAAAAGTTTTTTTATTAAATGAAATACCTATTAGTACAGAAACACCGTGTAATATGCTATATATCTGTTTGCTCAATAACACTGGTTTTAAAAGTCCGACATATAATATGTCCCATTTTCTGTACCGCTTATAGTGAAAAATATTTTGCCTGCTATTTCTCAATTTTTCAACGCATAATTTTGGCGTTAGAGCGCACCAGTACAAATTACGGTTTGTATTATGATTGTTGCTGTATCATCTCGTCTAAATGTCTGATTAAAAATATTATTTTTGTTTGTTTTTATGAGATACCACTCACTACGGAAAGAATATTATGCGTATCTATTCGCGAAAATAATTCATAATTTTCTCGACATATGTAAATTTATTTTCCATTTTTCTCGATACTTCTGCTTCTGAAAATCGGATTTGTTTCACTATCAACTACGTGACTAGGCAAAAGGCGGTGAACATTACGGTTTTTTTTTCTTTCAGATTGAAATCTTTGTTTATTACCTTGTTTGCAGTTGATGCAGAAATTTTAATAGTTTAGTGATTGTTCTTTGTGTCGGTGGATTTTCCTCTAAAACCAGAGACCTCTTAAAATAGTGGTAAAAGTGCGTATCTTCTTTGAATATTCGTTTGGTGTTCTTTTTCCTGTTGAAAGCAATGCGTGACTATTTTCCTCTCTGTTATTAATAATATTGCTTATTTTATATTTAGAACTGCTAATTCCATGATTTTCACAGCGTTTTTTTAATAACAGAGTACGAATATATTCGTAAAAAGCAAACACATAACCTTCTATCCACAGCTTGTTTACGTGCGCCATTTTCTTAGCAGACGATATTGATATTGCAGCAGACATTTCTTTCGTGCTTATCAAACACGCTGTTCCCTGTTTCAATTACTCGAAATTTTTTTTTTTTTTTGATTGAAGGTTTAACGACGACCGTGAGCAACTCAATGGGCTATAAGCAGTCGCCCGTCCCTAATTTAGGGTCACTGGTTCCAGGGAAGGGAAAGAACCAGTGCCGTAAGGCAAACACAACATCCATGCCTCACCGGGATTCGAACCCGGACCCCGTTCGGACAAATGATCAGAGGCCATCGCTGAGACCACTGCGCCACCGGGGCGGCTGAAATTCTTTTCTCCTTTCTGTAGTTTTTTATCAAAACAGTTTTGAAAATATGTGAACATCTTTTCTAGGTACACTGTTAAAAAAATCTACTTAAAAATGAGAACCTGAACCTACTCGTTTTCTTTTTAAGTACAATCGTATCGTAAACGAGTACTTGACATGCTCAAATATAATTAACCATACGTACTTGCAAATAACTGCGTCAATAAATATAAATATGATCTTCCTTTTACATATTATAGATTTCAAGAAAAATTGTTTAATAAATGAGTAAAGTGATACATAAATAATAAGTACAAGAAAGACACTGATCACAAATAATTTAATTATGCATAAAGTATCTTTGTGTATGTTTTTACATTAACCATATTTCTGTCAATTTCATAAATGGTATACTGTTGCTTCACCACTGTATTAGTCATACAACTGTGCGGTCCATTTGCACAGCATGTGACATCGAGTACATATATTATCCCAGATGTGCCATCGAATAATATACTTCCAGTTAATTCTACACTGCTGGCCTTCCAAAATGCAACACTAAGAAGGACACGAGATATCAAAGCCAGATTTACTGGACACATAATAACAGATACAAAGATGAAACGATTGAGCTTACAGGCCCGTGCGACTTGCGGAACACGCAGACATCAATAGCTCGTGTGGCCCCCATGGCTAGCAACAACGGCCGCTACACGCCGCGACATCGAACGAAAGAGGCTTCGGATGTGGGCTTGGGGTATGTCGGTCCAGGCTGCTTCCACACGTTGCCACAGTTGATTTGGGGTAGCCGCGGGTGGTGCTTGCCGGGCCACTCGGTTGCCGTTCAGCGACCAGACGTGTTCGATGGGCGACATATCGGGAGAACAAGCGGGCCACGGCAGCGGTGACACCTGGTGGGCCGTAAAGAATGGTTGCACGACGCGTGCCACGTGCAAGCGCGCATTGTCCTGTTGAAACGTGTCCGCTGGCAGGTCCTGCAGGTAAGGGAGGACTACAGGCTCCAAAACGTCGGAGATGTAGCGGTGGCTGTTGAGTGTACCGGCGATGCGTACCAGAGGGGTGCGGGTGTCATATCCAATTGCGCCCCAAACTATAACGCCAGGTGACGGACCTGTATGGCGATGCATAATGCAGGCGTCATACAGTCTTTCGCCGCGGTGCCGCTACACGCGGATCCGACCATCGTAGAGTTGCAGGCAGAAGCGGGATTCGTCGGAGAAGACAATGTCGTGTCATTCCGTAGTCCAGGTGCGGCGTTCAACGGCCCACTGCCGCCCTACTCGCCGGTGGTGTAACGTCAATGGCAATCGGAGCAATGGGCGCCGTGCGACAAGTCCCCGCTCCTGCAGACGACGTCGAACGACACATGCAGACACAGGTTGTTGCGCAACACACCCTAACCCTCGCGCTGAACGTTCGTGATGTGGCGGTGCGAGCCGTCAATGCCCGTTGCACAACATGCCGGGGACCTCGTTCGGTGGTGTGCCGCCACTGCGGCAATCGCTCACGTCCGTCCCTCCTGCACCCACCGAATCCATACTCGCCTCACTGTGGCTGGACGTCGTCCCACATGGGCGCCGTTGTCTCGGTCCGATAAACCGCTGTCGCGATAAGCCACTATTCGTACTCTGGCGAACTCCGAAACGTGCTGGAATGACTGCCATATTTTGAGACGAGGCATCAGGAAGCTTCCCACGCACAGGTCCGGCAGCATAACACACTTCCACTACTTACACCCCGCCTTCTGTGCACCCTTCTTATAGTGCTTATCGGTGGCGTACCGTGCGCACATAATTTGCATATACCCTGCAATGCTAATCGTTTCCATGTCCTCTCGCGGGCGACGTATGCTGCGAATTTCAGGCCAATGGGATGCTTCCTTTTTGGTGTTGCATTTTGGATGGCCAGCAGTGTATATTTTTTATCTCCCTCTCTTAATTTTATTTTGAAACAATTAAGAGGGAGATGAGGTGATGCACTATAGAGGTAAAGCACGTGTCAAAGCTACAAATCAAATGCCCGTCGTATTCATAAATTAGGATATTGTAAAACCACTAATTTTATCGTCTCTTAACTTATGAATTGCTTATTGTACTTCAAACCGGATGAATAAGATTGTGGTACAGTTAGACCTGGATTTAACGAACTTCAAAGGACCAACAGTCTTGTACGTAAAATCGCGGAATTCGATAAATCGAGGAAGAATGAAACATCAAATTAAGCTAGTGTTCATTACAGAATACGTAAGCAACTATGTTCTCTTTCTTTCAGTAGCATTTAAATTCTGTCTGTATAACCACTTTTGATTACGAATTTATTATCAAAAATATTATAATACGTACACATTTACTAACCGTATTAAATACATAATTCGTAGGCATTACACTTAGATAAGTCGCATCAAAATTTAAGAGTATTTTAAAATTGCGAGAAAAATTCGACAGTTGATTTTTTTCTCAAGCATTTAGCTTCTTAAATAATGATTTCAGGATCTTAAACTGCATGAAACAGAACATCAATTAGTACTAATTAACTTGCAAAAACAGAATATGTGTTGATTATCGTTTTACATTGTAGAAAAGAAATGCTTCAGAGAAGATTGTTTATTTTTTCCTGAACGTTTAGCTTTATAAATTGCAGCTAAAGTTTTATGAAGTGCATGAAAAACATCATCGATAAAATCGAAGGGCATCAAGTACTTTTTATCACATTCTTTACTATTACCAGCATCACTAAAGCAGCTAGCTAACTCTCAGTTCTTCTTCATCATAATCTGATGCATTTAGTCTAATCTGTTCATCGAAAACATCATCAACGGATTGCATTCGGGCTAATTTTTAAAGTGAAAATGCTGCTTAACATAGTTTCATGGTTTAAAAAATAAAAAATTTTTTCGCTAAATTGAGGAAATGTGTTCGTTAAATCGGGAAACGACAATCATTAACTTCAATGTGATTCCGTTGGGACAGTAAAAAATGTACGTAAAATCGCGGAGTTCGTTAAATCGCACTCCGTTAAATAGGGGTTTGACTGTAATTGGAATATAATGCATGCTTTCAAAACTATTTACTGTTTTACCTTCATTGTGAAGAGTGCAGCTAATATTTTCATCTCGACGACAAAAATAAGGTGAATTATTAGTACAAGCTTTGTATCTCTAAAAGCTGAAATGATAATGCTTAGGTAAGTTCCGTTGAAAGTAAGTAACTATGGCGCATCTAATTTTTTTTAAGGAAGAATAATCCCTATTGATTTCACAGGTGAAAGAATATTTGTTTCCATTCGTATTTTATTCAGCCCAATTTCCCTAACCACTGAAAATTCCTTTCTAAAAATGATTAAATAAGAGCAGGCAGAAAACAAAAAGGATTTACCTCTCACTAATCAAGGATCTCTCATAGATTTCAATAAATTTAGAAACTAAGTGATGCGAAGCAATTGGCGCTACAACTCTATTTAAATGTAGCTCACGGCTTTTCTAATCAAGTGATCTGGCCTTCACGTGCATAGCTCAAGTCGGCAAACTTTTCAAAACTCCTTTCCCGCTTAAATCCATTGTTAGTTTTAGAAAGACAATTACAGTCCTTTAATTTGGTATTTGAAGCAATGGACTCAACAGAGGAGTCTTCATTGGGGTCTGAAATCAATTCAGATAACTCGACCATTGATTAAGAAAATTCTGCATCTTATAGAGGTCTCTGTGGAAATGGGTGCGCCGACCGTTAATTGTGGTTCCTAACTGGGAATGCAAATATTGATTATGGCTTTCGAATATGGGAAAGGAAACACGAATTTTCTCCTATTTGAGTTCTTTTTGAATTTCCCGAAAAAAAGTCGGCATACGTGATTAGATTTGAATATTTGAGAGCAACCCTAACGCTGATTTTTGGCTCAGTTTATCGAAAACGATCACATGCATTCTGGATGGAAGTACTGTATGTTCGTATTAGAAACAATACATTTTTCAGTAGCATACAGATATCACGTGTGCTCAGAATGCAACACGCACTTATGAATATTTTCAAAGATTTAAAAATCGATATAAATAGCACCTGATTTGATTTATCCATTTGAGAAAAACGCTGATTTTTCGCTTCATTACTCTAACACGATCACATTTATTCTGAATTAAAGTTTATTAACTAAATGTTCAAAACAGTAGCAATACGTTTTTCAGCAACTATGGTGATCAGTTGTGCTCAGAATGTAGCGTGCACAGATGAATATTATTAAGTTGTTGTAAAGGATTTCTCCTACACTACTCAAATGAGTCAGGGGAAGGGAAATCATGTGCAATTGACGTTGTCGAACGTAAAATGTTATTTGTATGTAAGATAAGTTAGAATTTAGTCATAGAAATAATAAAAGTACATCATTGTGAGTGATCAGCCCACAGTTAACAGTTTCAGTTGGTCGTTTCACCTAAGGATTCCGGAACATAACCCAGCGAGTTGGGGACTTTTCACCAATGACACACAGAAATAGCTGGTACTTCTCCATGTCTCACAAAAGTCCTTGTTGATGTTCTGTGTTGCATTGTCGCCCGTGAACGCTCCGAGAAGAAAAACCTATCTCTCACTGAGACCGCCCACACTGTGTATTTTCCACGTGGCCTTTCTTAGTTAATTTGAGACCACTGAATTTCGGAGAACAGCTTAACGATATGTATACTATATTGCCAAAAGTCACCGGACACCCCTTCAAAAGAAAATGAACGGACTCTCTGCGTTGTTAAGGTGAGCGGTAAAGCTGCAACGGTATAAAAACAAGTCTGCAGCTGACCGCGATAACATCGAACTATGAGTTGATTGAAAACATCGCGGCGGGAGAGAACTGACTTTGAGAAAGGAAAGATTGTTGGATGTTATATTAGTGGGTTGGCCACAAGAGAAACCGAAAGGCGTTTAAACATTACAAATTCAACTGTTTTGGATGTACTGAATAAGTGGAAGACACATGGCGCGTACCTCAAGCAGCAAAATGTACCGACAGACCAAAGAAAATCAATGATAGAGAACGTTGAGTCGTTACAGCTCATCGACGGAGTACTGCGCAAAACCTCAGTCTACAGGTGAGTAAAAATTCTGGAATCTCGGTATGTATAAGTACCATTCACAGAGAACTTCATTGTATGGGTTACCGTGGTCGTGCGGCTGCTCATAAGCCATTCATCTCCACTCGGAATGTTACTCGTCGTTTAGCATGGTGTAAAGAACATTTATCGTGGACCGTAGATCAATGGAAACGGGTGCTGTGGACTGATGAATCCATATACACGATCCATCAGTCTGCTGGCCGTGTGTGAGTATGGTGGCAGCCCGGGGAAATCCACTTACCACGGTGTACTGCTCTTACGGTCAAGTTTGGATCTGGGAAGTGTACTCGTGTGGGGGTGTTTTTCATGGTATGGTCACCGCCCATTAGTTATCGTGAACAATCCTGTTAACCAGCACGTCTACCTTGATATTTTGGACATATTACGCCCTACCAACTCTGTGGCAATGCAATGGAACCGAGTCTCGTTGATACCAGCGTGACAATGTACCAAGCCAGAAATCAAGGACTGTTACCACGTGGTTTGACGGTAATTCCGTGCCGTGTGTGGACTGGCCAGCACAGAGCCCTTACCTTAATCCCATAAAGTACCTATGGGATGAAATAGAGCGCCGCATTAGAAGTTTGGAAGCAAGGTCTACTACTAAGCAACAGTTAGCGGCAGCATTATGTACTGAAAGGAAGCGCATACCTATCGCTGTGTTTCAAAACCTTGTCGAAAGCATGTCTCGAAGGGTCAGTGCATGCATTAAAGCCAAAGATGGTAACCGAACTCTAGTCGGGTGTATGATTATCTTGAACGGTCGCTGAACACCTGTGTGTGATAGAATTGATTATGTCATCGAGGAGGTTTTGGGGGTTTCTTCGCCACTCCTCAATGAAGTCAGTCTCTTGTTGAAGAAGAGTGAACGGAAGTCCGGCCGCGTTGTAATGCATCTGCCAAGTGCGTCCCCGACACGTTGAGCTGGATGTAATTCAAGGGAGCATGCTGGCCACTCCATAGCTCGATTCCCTTCTCTTGAAGCACCGCTGCCCAGCAGCCGAGCTCTATGAAGTCGAGCGTTATAGTCCACGAAAAGGAAAGATAACCGACGACTTCTGCATAAGACATGACCGTAGATCTAAAGAATCTCAGCTCTATATCTCTGGGCCAAAAGGCTGCCGTTTTGGATGACGTAATTGTTCGTACCTCCACCGATACTGATGCGTGCTCATACCAACAATCCGTTTCCTCTGCAACGTGATGTTTCCCTCACAAATACTTGGTGGTTTGGTGTACCGGGTTCCCTTCAGATAAGAACTCGTTGATCGTCAGACTTCAGACTGGATCTCGACTCGTCATAGTAAAGAACTTGGCTCCACTCGTTTGTCCCCAAACACGATGTTTCTCAGCACAATTTCTACAGGTAGTACCGTGTCGTGCTGTAAAAGGTACACACATCCTCGGTCTATGTATATAAAAGCCACCTTGGTGAAGGCAATTCCGGATGGTTTGAGTTGACAACCTGTGTCCTATTGACATGAGAAACTCTCGCTGGAGATCAGTAGCATTTTCCCGCCTGGTGTCACGATAAAGTGTAACGATAAACGCGGAAGAATAAGGGATCACCCGGAAAACTTTCGATTTTAGCTCAATCTGGGATTTATGCATTCTGACGTCACAGAGTTCTGCTAATTTGCGTAAGAATCTGCATGATTCCTGTGTCTATGTCGCACTGGACTTCCTTTTTCCATGGTTCTGTAAGATATCACATGATTGGTTTAATGTCGCAAAAGTCACATGCTCCATTAATTATTTTGAGCAGTATATAGCGTGAGTCTTCCGAAAAACGTTTGCCGCTTGAACAGTAAAATGTTACCGTTCTTGGGGCTAAGCCTATTTTCTCAGCCCAAACACAACTGAAAAATATGTTTTCTTAGTTGTGTTTGGACTGAGAAAATCCTAGAATTCAATGCGAATTACGGAGTGATGACGTCAGAGATCATAGCAAAGCGAAGATCAGAATGCAGCCTGCATAATGTTACACAATTAGTAACAAACGTCACGCATACTTCTGTTCTTCACGTTATTAAGGATTTTAATTGTTGAGAAGAGCTTAATTATACAGTCTTACTAAAATATTATTTTACAAATAAAAATTGAATAATAAATGTTTCAAGAGTTCTGCATGTTCAAAATTCCTACCTTGTCGGCGTTAAGTGCAACTGCACTAAATTTTATCCACATACGAATATGTTGTCCAGCACTGCTTGAGTGTTAAGATCTTCTCAGAGTAGTTTTAAACGTAATGCAGACACAATCATGAAGGTATACTGAATTAGACTTTCAGTTATAAAGATTGCTCATTAAATAATAATAATAATATAAGAAATATCAAACTCAAAGTTAGCTATGATGAGTATATTACAATGAAGAGTCACTAAGCACAACACACCAAGATCCACAGGGTGATACTTGAGCTTGCTCAACTTTACATTCCAGTTCGCGGTCTCAAACTCTATACGCGTTTCACTCGGGGAATTAGCCCGGCATCCTCTGTAGACAAAATACAACTGAAATGACATCGACGTAATTTGAAGAGCTTGTTTCCAAAAGGCTGTATGCAATTTTTTTAAGATAAGATTTTTCAGAAAACGCGAATTTTTTATTTTTTTTATTTATGGTTTATTATTAAATTTTAAGAAAAGATAATTTGTATCAATAATCTCTGGTACTTTTTACTAATAATCTCTATGTGATTTCCGTACATGTGCTACCAACTCTCGCATCGAAAAGTCAATTTAGCTAATTTTTGACTTATGTTATATACTCATCATATCTAACTTTGAGTTTGATATTTTTTTATATTATTATTTTTTAATGAGCAATCCTTATAACTGAAAGTCTGATGCAGTATACCTTCATGATTATGTCGGCATTACGTTTAAAACTGTTCTGAGAAGATTTTAACACTCAAGCAGTGCTGGACAACAGGGAGCCGTAATATCGCTGGGTGAATAGATAACAGCAATATAAGTCTTCCGGGAGAACATATCAACAAGTTAGGAGCTTTGAACATGCAGAACTCTTGAAACATTTATTATTCAATTTTCATTTGTAAAATAATATTTCAGTAAGACTGTATAATTGAGCTCCTTTCAACAATTAAAGTCCTTAATAACGTAAAGAACAGAAGTTTTATGTTTACTAATTGTGTGAACTTTGTACCCACGTAAAACTTGCATTTAATCGAGAGATGAATTACTACTGGCAAATGTATTTATGAATAATGTTAGCTTGAATAAATCTGAGCCTAGTTCAAGGTCGAAAGTGTCCATATTTAGCGCAGTAAATACAAACGAGGGTTTGAAGCTGAATTTTTGACACAGCAGCAGCAGTTCAATTGCAGGAGTTTTTTCCGTTGTCTCCACCTACAGTTCACAAGAATTGGATGGCAAACACCTACACTTTAATAATAATTAATCACTTTTAGGAAATGCAGTGTGTGACCCTTCGTCTTAAACAGCACTTAGAAATAGCAAGCTAGGAGAGAAGGGTTAGGGTACCCTATACAAAAAAACAACAGAATCATATTAGAGAACTTAAAATGTAAACACCACTTAGAAATAGCCAGTTAGCAGAGCAGTGTACTCTGTAGGAAAGAACACCAGAGTCATGTTAGAGACCCTAAAGTGTAACTGCTCAGTTTGTTGCAGGGGTTTTAGGAAAAACAGGAATTTTGAATTAGGAAATAGAATGCAAAAGTTTAGGGGTACTGAATTCTTATAGTGCGTCGCATAAATATAGAGACAGAACAAATTCTCGAATAAAAAAGAAAAAAACAACGAGCTGTATTATAGCTCGTGATGTGTATGCGAATGGATGGCTGTCTCAAAAATATAAGGACTTACTAGTTTTGAGCACCTCCGGTACGAATAGTGGAGCCGTTGTTCCAAATAACACTGAAACCCCGATTGGGCATGCTGTCCAAAAAGTGATGTAAGTGTTCTGGACGGAGTGCGTACCAGCTTCGTTCAATCTACTCTTTCAATGCCACCACACTTGAGAACTGCCATGCATTCGCTACACATCACGAGCTAGGACACCGCTGATGTTCTCGATAGGGTTCAGATCTGGACTGAGTGCTGGCCAATCCATTACGGTCCCATGATGAGTGTTAAACCAGGTTTTCGTTGATGCAGACCGATGGATAAAGGCATTGTCTTGCTGAAACAGATAATCAACACCAGCTAGAGTTTCGGCAAACGGTAGAAGGTTGCTGCTGAGTATGTACTAATACGTTTTGGAGTTTTGTCTGCCTTGCAGAAAAGCCATATCCGTTGTCCCATTGAACGCAAAAGCTCCCCAGACCATCACAGATCTCCCTCATTTCTGTCTGCTAAACAAGGTGTATGCTTCGCGTCGTAAATCATGCCAATAGCAGTTCCAACCGTCAGGGCCGTCCAGGTTGAACTTTTCCTCATCGGTGAAATAGTTGTGATCCACTCGTCCGTCCAGTGCATGTGGCTGCTTGCCCATAACCATCTAGCTTCCTTGTGACGCTGCGTGAGGTGTGGCAGACGGTGCATTTTACGGAGCACAATGTTGCGCCTTTGCTTGATTCGTCGATGAACTGTGTCCTTTGAGACGGTGCCACCAACAGTCCGAGAAACTTGACGTAGTGATAACCTTTGGGATGAAACTAAACGCATGATGGCACGATCATCTCGTTTAGTTGTTATTCGAGGCCTTCCAGGCCGTTTTCTGGCAGTTAACGCCCCGCGTTTCGATAAAGTCTTAGAATGATGCGTGGCATTTCGGCAAATGAATGTCTGACGGGAGGTCCGCTGTCTTTTGTAGGCTAGACCGAATGACGGCCCATGCACGTCCGTACAACATGCTAATTTGTACATCTAATTTGCATGTGACTACTTTACATAGTTGTCTTTATGTTTATGAGACATCTAAAATTACACTCTTTCACTTTGTGGTGTTCTTTTCACACAATCCGGTCATCTCGACGGATCGAAACGTTTGTTGTAGGGTTATGTCTAATTAGGTACCACTTCAGCTTCCTGCGCTACAAGATTAAGATTCGCATTGCGTTCACGGCGCAAAGTCGACTGTCTCTATATTTATTGCGACGCAACTTAGGAATGTTGGCTGAAAGCAAATTTTTGGATGGCGAAAAATTTGTGAGTGTAAAATATTCAGGCTTTAAATCTAGGCTTTCAAATGTGGAAACTTCTTCAGAAATGGTGCTTTTTTTAACAGTTGATGATGTTTAAAACCAGGAATTGCTTTTCAAAGATAAAAAGTTCTCGTTTCCCCATGTCTAATGTCTAAATGATTTTTTGAACAACCTTAATGCAAAGGAGTATTAACATCAGTTGATGAAAGAGTAGATATTGGTATCTTGTAAATTTACAGCAGAATAAAATCAGAGCTACGTACACTCGTTTTGTGGGTGCAAAAACTGTCTTATAATATATACTTGAAACACAAAGAACTAAAAAATGAGAATTTTTGTTTAGTTGTGGGTTTACCGACCATCCTGAGCAACTCGATCGAAGTCATATTTATTGTACAGAGAGCAGCCACCTATGAGAGGTAATTACAGCTGCAGAACGGCTCGGCATAGGTGTAGCCACCTATGAGAGGTAATTACAGCTGCAGAACTGGTGTAGCCACCTATGAGAGGTAATTGCAGCTGCAGAACGGCCCGGCATAAAGAGGAAGAGACGTTGAATGCGTGTTTGGGGAACATCCCAACACGCAGCTTCGATACGTTGCGACATCCGGGAGTAGTCACTGGCGTGCCAGTCGTCCGGCGATCGTGGACCACACGTGTTCAACATACGACATATCCGGGAACCGCACGAGCCAAGAAAGACGTGGCACATGGTGGCGATCCAGTACGTCTGGAACGTTGCGCCTCACGTGTGGTCGAGCATTACCCTGTTGGTAAATGGAAACAGACAGTCCCTGAAGCTATGGTACAGCAACAGACTCCAACACTCCAGTGATGTAACGATGGCTCTTCAACCTAGTGGTAATGCGGACGAGGCGCGTGAGTGATTGAAATCCAACGGCACACCATACCGTAACGCCAGATGCCGGACCTCTATGGCGCAAATTAATGCAGGGCTCACTCAGCCTGTCGCATTAGTACCACCAGACACGGATTCTTTCATCATGGTGCTGCAAACTAAAACGGGATTCGGCCGAAAACACGATGACTTACCATGCGCGACACTTATGGCACCATTGCAGCCGCAGACGCCGGTATGGTGTATTTAAAGGTAGCCGAAACAATGGGTGCCGCAGACAACGACAAACCATTCAACGACAAACCGCCGAAACAATGGGTGCTGCAGACAACGACAAACCATTCGTACGGAAACTACGTGTTGTGCCAAACACCCGAACTGTTGAGTAACGGTGGTCGACGTGGCTTTGCGATGCGTCAGAGCCATGCGCACGAGATGCCGGTCCTTTCGTTCGGTTGGGTGACGAGGCCGGTAGGATCCCGCATGTCGGTGTGTTCGTTCCTCCCCTACACACTGATGCCTTATTCTCCTCACCGAGGCCGCATGCCGTCCTACACGAGAACCCATGCATCGTAGTGATAATCCGCAATATCGATATGTAACAATTCTCCCGAAATCGAAGTCTGAATTGTCTCGACGGGAATGATGCAGCTGTCCGTTACCAGGTACAGCGAGCAAACGCAGTTCGAATGCTCAACACCAGCTCCTTGTTCACCCCATGTTTACGACTCCCAGGGGACGTTACTGTCTCACATGATTTCCGTATATGCTGCTCGGATAATCATTTAGGCGTGCGCTCATGTTCTGCCCTTCTGCTAACTTTCGAACCCCTGGGATGCGATCTCCCTGGAGTTGCTCCTGTAATGCATAGCAGTGTACATAAACTACAAAAAAATACATTACATTGTGATAAAAGATACGTCAAGGCAAAGCTGAGGAATTCATTAAAAATGTGAACTAAATGGACTAATTCTTAAAAATTAAGTGGTGCAAATATATACTATATTAACAAAATTCGCTGGACACCTCGAAGAGAAACACAACATAGTATTTATTGACATAAATTAGTACGGGTCGGTCCACCTTTCGCCTTAACGCATGCACTGACCAACCGAGACATGCTTTCGACAAGGTTTTGGAACACAGCGATAGGTATGCGCTTTCATTCAGTACATAATGCTGCCGTTAACTGTTGCTTAGTAGTAAGCCTTGGTCCCAAACTTCTCATGCTGCGCTCTAATTTATCCCATAGGTGCTCTACGAGATTAAGATCACGGCTGTGTGCTGGCTAGTTCACCACACACGATACGGAACTGTCGTCAAACCACGCCGTAACAGACCTTGCTTTATGGCTCGGTGCATTATCTGCTGGTACCAACAAGGCTCGGTTCCATAGTATTGGCACAGAGTTGATAGGGCATAATTGTCCAGAATATCAAGGTAGATGTACTGGTTAACAGGTTTGTCCACGATAACCAATGGGCCAGGACCACACCACGAAAAATACCCTCACACGAGTATACTGCCAGCTACAAACTTGACCGTAGAAATAGTACACTGTGGTATCTAGCGTTCCCCCGGCTGCCGACATACCTACACACAACCATCAGACTGATGGATCCTGTATCTGGATTCATCTGTCCATAGGACATCGTCAAATAGAAGGCATTACTCTTTCCACGTTTATAAGTGAGTCACGAAAAAACGTTCATCGGCCGCTACCAAGAATCGAACCCAGGGTCTTCTAGTTACGCGCCGGATATGCTTCCACTGCACCACAGCAGCCTCGAAATTATACAGACTCAGAAACAACAAACTGCCAAACCACATGGCAGAGTTGCTTCTCTGGAACCCCGCACAATGCTGGGGATTCATCACAGATGAACAGCAGCAACTGAACAAATAACTAGAATGCGAGCGAATGATAAATACACAGTTGACGTGGACCAGAAACATCAAATAGAAGTCATCGCGCTTTTCACGTTTGTAAGTGAGTCACGGGAAAATTGTCATCGGCCACCACCGGGAATCGAACCCAAGGTCTTCCAGTTACGCGCCGGATATGTTTCCACTGCACCACAGCTGCTTGGAAATTCTCAAGTCTCACAAACGAAAAACTACCAAACCACATGGCAGGGTTGCTTCTGTGGAGCCCCGCACAATGCTGGGGAATCACCACAGATGAACACCATCAACTGAACAAATAACTAGAAGGCAAATGAATGATAAATACACAGTTGACGTGGACCAGGAACCTCAATTAGGCAGATCAGAATTAGAATTTTCCCGTGACTCACTTCTAAACGTAGAAAGAGCGATGAGAGCGGCAGATGAGAATTTTTCCGTGACTCACTTATAAACGTGGAGAGAGCGATGACTTCTATTTGATGTTCCTGGTCCACGTCAACCGTGTATTTATCTTTTATTATTATTGTCCATAGGAACCGTTTCCATTGAGCTACGGTCCACGATAATGTTCTTTACTTAATGCTATACGACGAATAGCATGCTGAGTGGAGATGAAAGGCTCATGAGCAGCCTCACGACCACGGTAACCCATGGAATGACGTTCTCTGCGAATGGTACTTGAACATACCGAGGTTCTAGCATTTTTACTCACCTGTATAGTGAGATCTTGTGCAATACTCTGGCGATTAGCTGTAACGACTCTCCTGAGGCTTCGATGACCTCTATCACTGATTTTCGTTGGTATGCCGGTACGTTTTGCTGCTTCAAGTACTCTATGTGTCTTCCACTTATTCAGTGCATCCAAAACAGTTGACTTGGGTATGTTTATACGCCTCTCTGGTTCTCGTACGGACAAACCACGAATATAACACCCAACAATCTTTCCTTTCTCAAAGTCAGTTCTCTCCCGCCGTGACATTTTCACTCAACATCACAGTGCGATATGATCGCGGTCAGCTTTTCATACCGTTTGCAGCTGTATCGGGCATCTTAACATCTTAACATCTTAACAGGTGTCCGGTTACTTTTGTTAATACAGCGTAAATTCGGTGAAACTTCGGTTATACCTTTCGCTGTTATGTGTTCTTCACTTTTATACGGAATTATGGGTTATTACCAATATTTTAGTGCAGTTTCTACCACTTCTCATATTCGGTTACTCCTATTCATTTATGGCCGGTCCTGTGGCTCAATGGTCTAAACGCTGGCTTATGGCATTAATCCGTGATGGGTCTGAATTCGAATCCTGGTGAGGGTTGAGTGTTGTGTTTATCTTTTGGCAGATAAACACAACATGCACCCCTCGGGAGACAGTGGCCTTAAATTAGGGGCGGGCCATAGGCCATCGAGTTACCAACATTGGTTGGTAAACTATCAAACAAAAGAAATATCGTTTATACTACACTGGCGGAAAGTGAAAAAAGAACACCAAGAAGGATACGTCTGATACCAACGAAATTTATACAGCATAATAACGGAATACAGAGGACAACGTGATCAAAACATTATGGCAAAATACAGTTGTATTTGCTGGTAAACTGAAAAATAACATTTCCATGTAACATGCTTAGTACGAGGTTGAACCGCCGTGAACTGCGTCACACTGTGCAATTCCGGCATGGTGTCTGTCGTACAGATGTTGGATGCAAGTTTGGGGTATTGAGTTCCAAGCATCTTCAACCTGGAAGCGTAAATCGGGGATGGTCGTGGCTGGCCGTAGAGACGGGATAAGTCGTTGTCCCATAAAATCCCACACGTGCTCAATGGGGGACAAATCATCCGGTGAACGTGCAGGGCATGGAAGTTGTCTCACACCTTGACGTGCATGTTGCGTTGCACGTGCCGTGTGTGGGCTTGCGTTATCTTGCTGGAAAATACCACGATGGACCGACCTTACAAATGGCACAACAACGGGCTGAATGATTTTGTTGATATAGGAGGTGCTGTTTAACGTACCCGGTACAAACACTAGTTCTGTACGGGAGTGATAACAGATCGCTCCCCACACCAGGGGACCAGGTGTAGGCCCTGTGTGTCGCTGGCTGATGCGAGGAGGTTGGAGACGCTCCCCTGTGCGTCTGCGAACACGCGTACGGCCATCGAAGGCTCCCAAGCAGTCCCTGTTTTCATCGCTGAACACGACAGATCGCCATTGCGTACGTTGGCGACCCCACTGCAGCCGTTCCTGACGGTGGGCTGGAGTCAGAGGTACACATGCCAGAGGTACACGTGTACGTAGTCCTGCATCCAGTAGACGGTTGCGGTTTGTTCGCACAGTCACCTCAGGTGCAACGGCAGCTCGGATTTGCGTAGCAGTGGATATTCTGCTTGACAACGCCGCTCTTCTTATGCGTCGATCGGTCCGCTCATCAGTCCGTCTGTGACTCCCGGTTCCAAGTCTTCTCGTGTGGGAATGTTCCTCGGACCATCAACGCCACCATCGTACCACCACCGATACTTCCCGTGCAATTCGCTCCGCAATACGACGATACGACCACCCGGCCTCGCGGAATCTGACTAGACGACCTCGCTCAAAGTCCGATAACTGCTGAAATCGTTCACGTCTTCGATGTCCAGGCATTGCAGCTTCAACAGGGTCTTAGCACGTGTTAGTACGCCGACGACTGATTACATTCACTTGGCCGTACTCCTTAAATACCACCGACGATAATTTGCATATTATGCCGTGCTGTGGCGTAAGCGCTCGCTTGTTGGTCCCGAATTTAACATCACACATACGTAAACTCGACCCCATTAACATATGTAAATTTCATGATCGTCCGCCAATTTCTTCTTGGTGTTCTTTTTTCCTTTTCCGCCAGTGTATTTCTGCATTATACGTTAAACTTTGAAATTCACATTATCAAAAACACACGGTTATTTCATCATTTTATACGTATCCCGGTATGCAACCACTTTGACAGAAACAAGACAGCCTGTGTTTAATTAATATTTTATATGTATCTAAGAAACGCATAGGTATTTATCACTTATGCGTGTTTTTACGTGGTGGGATCTTTCTCCCCAAACTGTATTTAGAGAACGCCCGTATTAAACGAAGATTTCTGTCGATATCCAGCTCTTCCTTATAAGCAGTTTCTACTGTATTAACTATTGGTTTGGGATAGGTTTAAATGAGATTTAACAGAGATGTTCGTCGGTCCGGTGCTCATGGTTATAAGCAGGTTCTTCTTTCAGCAGAGTCTAACTACTACATATAAGCAGGGTTCAAATGGCTTAAATGTTTGTTTGGGGTAGGTTCGCCTGAGATTTAACAAGGATTTACTTCGGTCTCCAGCTTCTCGTTTTAACCAAGTTCTACTCTATTAAATACTATCTTTACTACTCGGCTTTGCCCGGGATTTAGGCTTATTAATTTCATATTCCCTTATATGTCACTGAAAAAATTGGGAAAAAAATTGATGCTTGCAAGAAAGAAAAAAGATGGTTTCACAAATTCGGTCATTACAAATTATTTATTCATAGTGTGATTATTTCAGCAGTTGGCCGTACACATTTTTTGTTTCTCCTTCATCGGCGACAATATGTAATTTTGTTGGATCCTTTGCTCTTGACATTCCAACATACACCTGCAGAATTAAACGGACCAAAAGCGTTACGAATTATTTAACACTCGTCCAGGAGACACAGCATTAGAACACTGACTGAACAAAATCCGTTAACAATTTGTTATCGACGATTAAATGCATCACGTGATTTCTGTTTCAGACGTCTTTGAGAGGCGAATTTCTGGGATAAAAAAGTTAAAAACATATCTTTGCGAATATTATATGAAACTGGCTGAAATTTTATGAACACCATAAATCGTCAATGGGAACATGACCTCTAAATTTCGCTTGAATCAGTAAATAACTTTCTAAATTAGCCGTCAAAATTTTATTTACCGTTTCTGCGTATATATTTCTGTTACCGATGAATTAAAAATTCCATGCCTATTTTAAAAAGTTTTTCCCGGATTTCGGTGAAATTTTGAGGGACTCCTCTTATTACCAATTTATGGTGTTGACAAAAATTTTAGCCCGTTTCGTTAAGATTTCGCAAAGTTCGTTTTTGCATTTTTTTCATGCACAGTTCTCAAAGAATAGAAGCACCTGTGGATGAATGCAGTCACGTGCTTTCAGATTTGGAACAGATAACGATGACGTAGCAAATGACGCTGACTTTATTGATTAGCTTATTAATTAATTCATAACTCGCGAACGGAACAACTTAGAGATATTAAAATAGTTGCGTTGGTCTAGAAATTCCAGCGTTAATAAGCTATGCAAATTTCACGATGCCCCAGTTCGGCGTTCGAGAGTTTTTGCTGCTTCAGACAAACAGACGTTTTGTGTTTTATATATAAGATTCGTTTGGGTAGGTTCATCTGAGATTTAACGAGGATTTCCGTCGTTCCCGAGCTCTTTGTTATAAGCAGGTGCTACTGTATTAAATATTTGTTTGAGGAAGATTCATCTGAGATTTAACGAGGTTTTCCTTCGGTCTCGAGCTCCTCGTTATCAACAGGTTCTACTGTATAAAGTGTTTGTTTGGGGTAGGTTCTTTTGAGATCTAACGAATATTTCCGTCGGTTTCGAGCTCTTCTTCATAAGCGGGTTCCATCTACTTCATTAAATATTTATTCGAGGAAGATTCATCTGAGATCTATCGAGGATTTCTGTCGGTTCCGTACTCCTAGTCATTAGCAGGAGCTACAGACTTACATAATTCCTCGTTAATCTTAAATAAGCGGGCTATACTGTATTTTCCCAAGTGGATATCTTTTGAATTATTGATAATTTATTGATTTTCTCATTATTTTTCAACAACGTATACTTCAAGAATGTGATAATGATTACATTTTATTATCTTGCTCTTACAATATGATTACTGAGAATATAAAGCAACAACGTTGGGTGAAAGGTCACTGATTTCGTTTCGAGACACTGTTTAGTTGTCAGTTCCTTTGTTTTTTCATGCTACAAAACTTATTTTCTACCTAAAGAACATTCCTATCATCATTTTCAGATAAACCAATATTTGACGGGCTGGGCATAACGAGGAGTGCCAAACAAAGAGATGCGTATCCTTTGTTCTCAAAACTGGCTGGCACAACTTTGCAGCAAGAATCTGACGTGACTTTCCAAAGTATCGAGAATCTACAGGTTTACCTGAATATTCGTTGCACTGTGGCAGCACTTTTGAATTTTTACTTCCAACTCTCGCAGCAGCATGCTAATTGACACGGGAATCACATGGGAATAAACAATGCAAAGGCGTGAACACAGGACAAAGAAAAATTACTACCAACCTCTGGCAGGACGTGCGTGCCTCACGTAATGTTACCTGCGGTGAAAGATTTCCGAGGAGAGGCATATATCGTGTTCATTAATGAGCGATATCCTAATTTCAGAGAAAATGAAGCATGTTATGCAAAATATTCTGCAGAAAATCTATCCGTATTCCGAAATGGATTTATAAACGCTTGTAATTGGCACTGAAGTTCTTACATGCTACATATTAGATGTGATTTTACGTCGTACGTGAAGGCCGAAACACTTGTATACGCAACGGCAATAAAAAATCCTAACCATGCTTACATGAGAGCAACATTCTTATCCCTGGAGAATGGCGTGCAGGGTAACCATTTAAAAGCCGAAAAAATTGTTTTGGTTATGAAGATGCAAAATTAAGATTTTCCTGTATCATAATTGAAAAAATAACGTTTGATAGCTCTGGGATTCAGAGAGAGAAAGAGAAAGAGAGGCTTTGCTCGAAATAAGAAAGTTCTACATTGTTCTTAAAACCACGATACGTTTATCGAACGTTCCAGGGCAACAAAGACTTTGCCAACTATACATTATAACGTACAATTTTGTCCGCACCGGGCTTTGAACCTGGGTCGCTTCACTGCGGAGTAAGTCGTTCTCCCAACTGAGCTACACGGACACATGTCTCGCTGCTATCGGCCTTTATTGCATGTGCGTCATGCGGTGCAGACACGTCACATCCCCTCCCCCTCCCACAAAATGCCCTCGGCCATCTTTGGGACCATGTGTCGCTGTAGGAAGTCATAACATGAAGAACTTGCATTTTAGAAATCCCAGACAATTTGGTGTGTGGAACGTAATATCACACTAATTTATTTTTTCGAAGCACTGAAGAAGGGATTCTCATTTTTCCTGTCTCGCAGTGTGGAAATAACATCATATCACTGCGCGAAACTTAACAGCCGGGTCATCCTGGAAGTTCGGGCGCCAATGTGAAAACACAGGTTTGTCCACTCCGGAGTAAGTTGCTTCCAAACTCAGCTACACGGACAGAATGCTTCGCTGCTATCTGCCTTTATATCAATGTGCGTCCTGCGGTGCAGGCACGTCATAACACTGTATGACCAAAAGTGTCCGGACCCCCGTTTAGAGAAGTGAATTTGCTTATATACACAGCCCTATCAGAATAATATGGCCACCTACCTAATAATGGAACTAACCACCCTTGTCCCGGATGTCAGTGGCGAGACGCCGTGGAATCGATGCAATGAGGCCCTGAAAGGTTGCCCGAGGCACACGTGCCCATTCGACCTGCAGCAGAGCACGGTGGTCCAGGAGATGACGTGATTGTGGAACTTGTCGATTCAAATTGCCGCACAAATGCTCTATGAGATTGAGATCAGGTGATTTTGCCAGCCCAGAGAAAACGGAGACATGTCTATCGTGTTCCTGGAACCAGTCACCCCCTTACCGATGTAGCAGGATACATTGTTCTCTTGGTAGGCACCATTACCACCAGGGTTAAACGTCCAACACGAACGGATGCATGTGGTCAGTGAGGATGAACAGGTAGCCACTGGCGTTCAGGGACCCATCCAGTGGTACCCGCGGCACAGGTCATACCAGAAAAACATTCCGCAGACATTCACACTGCCACCGCCGGCCTGTACTTGATCGACAAGTGTGTCTGGGTGTTGGTTCTTGTGTGTCTTCCGTCGTATCTTCCGCCGCCCGTCACCCGTGGAGCAGAAACCTCGACTCGTCGGGGAAGACAACCTTTTTCCACTCTTCCACTGCCCAATGACGGTAGTCCCATGCGAACTGCATCCGTCGTTGCCGATGGACCTGTGTTAACATGGACGCCTTAACGCAGCGTCGACCACGGAGACATATGTGTAGCAGGGTTCGCTTTAGTCTTATCGGGGACACGTACTTGGGTGCCCCAGCGTTCATTTGCGCGTCAATTGCCCATTAAAAGTCAACGGTAGGGACGTTCTCCACTAGGGCCAATGGCCTTTAGGGCTGCACAGGTATGACGTCGGAAGATACTCCGTGTGCATGCGACCCATTCTTGGTTCTCCTTTAGTACAGCACCTTGCGAACAGCCCACGACGTCTGCTATTCCTGAGATGTTTCCACCCTTGGCGCGGTAGCCGATGATCAGTCCTTTTTCGACGTCCGTCAAATACTTACCTCTGGACATTGTGCTCACGTCACGCACTATGACTCATCTGTCCTGTCAGGACGCTTATATCTCTGTGTAATTGACCTTTTCACGTGCACTCTGGGACTCTCCTGGGTGGGTGCACTGGGAACAGGAATCGGAAAAGGAAAGCTAATTTAAGTATATTACTACGTTCAGAAAGTTCCAGAACTTTTTGAATATTTGCCAAATGTCAGTGAATTACGTCATTCCACTCTGAGCAAGCGAAGAGCATCATGTGACCGACCAGTCAGAACCGGTTTGATCCTGAACCAACACGTACAGCGTATGTGCGTCGTTCGTGATGACAGGCATTCGAGGCTCTCCGTCGCGAGGACAACGATGTCGAATTCTAAACACCGTTCAAATGTAAAATTATGTGTTCTGCTCGAAAAATCTTTCGCTGAGACTTTTCAAACGATTAAGTCAGCGTACGGTGAGAGTGCAATGATTCGAACTAGAGTTTATGAGTGGCATCGACGGTTCGAAAACGGGTGGCAGTGTATCAAGGATGGTGAGAGGTCAGGACGACCTTCAACATCCACATTGGATGAACAAATCGCTATTGTCAAAGCAATCGTGAAAAATGACCGAAGGAAAACTCTTGCAGCGATTGCAGAAGTTGCCGGCATCTCAGTAGGAAATTGCCATGCGATTCTAACAGAGAAACTAGTCATGCATTACTTGTGCCAACAAATTGTTCCCAAAAAAATGACACAAGAAAAAATGGATGAGCGCATGCAAGTTTGCGGGGCATCGATGCAATGGATTCAGATCCCGATCTCTTGAATCGATTGATCACTGGCGATGAGACTTGGTGCTTTCTGTACGACCCCCAATCCAACCGACAGTCAAAAGTGTGGAAATCACCGTCGTCACGTCGACCAAAAACGTTCAAAGCTGACCGCTCCAAAGGAAAGGTCTTGTTAACAGTTTTCTTCTATTGCAAGGGGGTCATACACAAGGAATACCTTCAACATGGTCGTACAGTCACGAAAGAAGAGTACGTCAACGTCCTGAAACGTCTCCGAGAATCAGTGAGACACAAGCGACCCGATCTTTGGAAGACCAACTCGTGGGTCTTCCATCACGATAATGCGCCGGCTCGCAGATCCCTCCTGGTGTCCGATTACCTGTCCAAACATCACTTTCCCGTTCTTCCACAACCTGTTTATTCCCCTGATCTCGCCCCGTGTGATTTTTTTCTTCTTTGCTCGGATGAGGAATTTGCTTAAGGAGCGTCGCTTTTCAAGTTCCGAAGAAGTGCAACGAGCTGCGACGGAGGCACTGGAGGATGCGGCAAAAGAAGGCTTGCAATCTGCATTTAAATCTTTTTACGAGCGCTGGCAAACATGCATATTTGCAGAGCGTAACTACGTCGTAGGAAACACCGCATAAACAGGTATTTAATGTACTCATTCTTTTTTAATATAAAAAGTTCCGGAACTTTTTGAACGCACTGGTACATCACATCATCCTATATATACGCTTTTAGTCACCGGGACACGCACTCCACCTGGTTGCTTCAGTGTCAGGTGCAACTCACTTTGCATAGGGGTGGTCGCAGTTCAGTGAACAAACACCCAGTAAGAATTCGAAATATACCAAAATTTGAAAGATGGTTTTAAACTTTTCTTTTCACATTTTCAATGGTGTGTCCATGTAATCAAGATTAGGAACAGCACTTGTGCATGAAGACTGAATTTTGAAATTACAAATCCATAGTAAAATATGCGATGGTAATAATTTTATAGCTAGGTATCGGGGATTTGAAACAATTTTTGAGTTTTAAGTCCTGTGGTTTTCCTGCAAATTTAAAGATTTTCAACCTATTACGGTATAAAGTAAACAAATACCATTTTTTGTGTTCCAGTGAGTAAATTTACGAAAACATACATTGCAAAATAAATGAGATATTTGTTATGGAGCATTTTTTTTCCTTTCAGAAGTAGTAGACGTAACGAAATGGCGTAAATATTTCATTCGATTAACGTTTTGTATAAAAACTTCAAAATTTCCAGTTTCCGTGAAAGGAGTTACCCGCCAAATGCACCACTCGATGATTATGAAAAATATTTTTATGCTCCATAAATATTCCCCATTTGCTACAGATAATTAAACATAATGAAATTACACAAAGGCATTAAGGATTTCCCTAAACATTTTTATGGCTAAGATAATTTTTAGGTTAATAACCGTTTTAAAGTATTAAATTTGATAGCATGATACAAGAATAAACAAAAGCTGCTGTTTTTCTTTTCTCTTTTTTTTTTCCTTTTTTTTTTTTTTTTGGGAATATCATATCCGAAGAGATTCCAGTAAGTTTTATTTAATGAGAACAATTAGACAGCAGCAAAAGATTTAGGAAAACTCTTTCCAGTGTTACATGTGAGTGCAAATGAAAAAGACGTTACCGATTTTGGTGCCAGAAGTTAAATATGCACAACTAGCTCATAGCCCGTGCCATGCACGGGTTAAAAAGCTGTGACTAAAATTTTTATAACACGAATCGCAAATCACATATACATAACTATAATAAACTGTTGAATTATTAATGGTTAGTCTATAAGATAGGTCACCAAAAACAAAATGTTCGTTATATTCCCATTTATTATTCTCATGACACAAGCCTATTATATAGGTTAATAGATTTTAACCCGTCATATGACAATCACAGTACGTTAAAAATCATATAATAAACAATTTTAGGTAATAAAAATTATGTTAATTCAATTTCATGTAAAACTTCTTGATATACAATGCCTTGTGTTATTGTCATTTGATTATTCACAAGATTGCTTCGCAGTTCAGTGTTTGACAAAAGCTTTCAATTACTCCACAATAAGAAGAAATAGAAACAAGGCACGACAAAACACCTTGGTAACAGAACAAACGTCGCAGACAGTTGTTCGACCACGTGCTTGTTGCCACAGATGAAGTCGTTTGTCTTACTAACTTTATTTTGATTTTCCGGTATTTCTCCTTTGTGCGAAAGCGATGAGCTTAGTTCCGATTTCGACTACCGAAAAAATCCAGATGGCGCTGCAAGTACTGAATGACGTCAGAGCGTTATGAACATACATAGCCTGTTATGTACGTTTTATTCGGGGAAAAATTTTTATTTTCATTATTTCGGTTAGATAACAAGATTGTACCCTCCGTTTTGGATTGAAAGACATTGTGTGTTTCCTATCCGTTTTTATTCCAAAGGATTGACCAAGCGTTACGCGATGTCTCAAAATGCATCAGCGCGTGATATTTATCGGCAAATAGCACTTTGTAAGTGTTTTATCCCCGCGTTATTAGTACATTATCTAGCATCAATATTACAGGTGTTTAGAAAGTAATGCCTCCATATTTATGTATAAGCTTCTTTGAAAACACAGGTTTGTCCACGCCGGGCATCCTCACTCCGGAGTACGTCGTTCTCCCAACTGAGCTACGCTAGCATGGGATCTCATTGCTGTCTGCCTACATCTCATGTGCGTCCTGCCGCGCAGTCACGTCACTTACCCCGACCACCCCCTCCCCGCCCCGAACGAGAGCCGGGATTATGTGGTCGCTGTAGACAGTCATCCGATGAAGAACGTGCATTTGAGAACTCCCACACAATTTGGTGTGTGGAACGTAACATCACACACATTTATTATTTTTTTAGCAGTTCTATTACTCACTACAATATGTGAAAACACATATTTTTCGTTGACGGAAACTGCCCCTCGTCGTTCCGGAACCAGTTGCTCCAACCGGCTGAACTGCACCAACGGAATGCGTCGCGACAGATTTATTGTCTTGACATGTGCTTGACATATGTATTGAGTCACATCATCTCCCTCGTAATTTTCCTTTTTTTTGTTTATGTTTTGAAGCGAAAAACAAATTTTCATTGATTCCAGACAATATGTCGAACAAACATCACACATTTTTCGAAAAACCCAACGACTAGTAGATCACTTTTCCACAATCGGGCGCCAGTGTGAAAGAAAGTACAAATTTATCGGTGATGAAGATCAAATCATCACCTCCTTGCTCCGGTGCCAGCTGTTCTAACCGACTAAACTGCACCGACGGATTGTATCGCTGAAGATTCGTCGTCTGGACACGTGCTTCACCTCTGTGGTACGTCCCTCAGTAACGAGGCATTTGTTCTAACCGACGGATATATTGTTGCCGATTTGTCGTCTTGACAAGTGCTTCAGCTCTGTAGTTTTACGTCACACACATGATGGCCGCATACGTGTTCGAAGACATTGTGGTTAACGGCCCCTTGGAGCCTGCAAACTGGAAAGTGTCCAAAACATAATGTGAATACATCAAGACATCCAAGTCATTTACGACACTTATTAGTGAAGGAAATTACAAAAAAATATATGATAATGCGATTTAGCTATAAGTAAAATACAATAAAAATAGTTGATTCGTTTTTACCACAATCAAAATAAAGGGCAAGAATCTATAAAAGTCAACAAATACTTGCAATAATATCAATACAGGTGCAATCATAAACACAATTTATATATAATACTGTATAAAAACGTATGATACACTATAGCAAAAGGCCAGGAAAGAAAGCTAAAATATTTAACCTGACGTGCCTCTTAAACCCAATGAATAATTTGCCAAGGCAAGATATCCTGAACTTCAGTTTAGCTGCAAACTGTGTAAAAATAAACATTTCTGTGGTAACAAAACAATATTTAACCAAACGACAAGAAACCCCTCAATACTCTTTTAAAAGCAGTGTAGTTTATTATAGATCTAATATGTAACGGCAACTCGTTCCATAGACGAGGGCAGGTTGCCCAAATATTATACAGCAAAAAATTTGCGTGCTCTAGTAATCACAAACTGAATGTATCCTGAAGTATCGTATAGATGAGAAAAATGATGCAATGTTATTAGATAAGAATACCTATTTGCATAAACTCTTTCATGCATAAATAACAAAAAATCTGAAATTATATAATTTATCAAAAGAGAGTAGATGATACCGAATCAAAAGAATTTCAACATCAATCGACAAATTTATCAAACGAATAAATTTCTTTTGAAGAGCGTAAATTCTGTTAACATTACCCCTCGTTGTTTAGCCCCAAGCAAGAATACAATAAGACAATAATGGGTGAATAAATGAATAATACACGGCTAACTTAATCCTAACCGACAAAAAACTCGAGATTCTAGCAATTACACCGATGAGAGATCTCAGACCAGCCGCCAAGTGATCAGCATGCAAGTCCAACGTAAGTTCTCATGTAAATGAACACCCAAAAATTTCACTGATGCATGAAAGACCAAGGGAACCCAATTCAAGACCAAGGTAACCCCATTCAAGACAACACCAGAAGGAGTAGATAACAGAAATATATCAAGGTTGTTTTAGAGCCATGGTGATACCCTTTCCTTCGCAGTTTTTCTGGAGCTATATTCCAGCAGGTCTATGCTCTGCCACATTTGGTCTGTAGTGTCCAAGGTCTCTTCCATGCACAAGAGATACCGCTTCTTGTCTGGTCTGAACATTTACAGGATGGCTGGTTGATTTTTAGGTAGCAAGGACCATGTCTGGCCAAAGATAGCTTTGCAGGATGTACCGGATCAAACATGTCTGGGATATGCTAGCTAAGCGACTGGCACATCAAGCGTCTCCGTCACTCACCACGAATTAACTCTGGTCACGCACAGAAAGAGTCTGTCAGATACAAGCCAATATTTTAAGGAACTGATAGCATTAAGTAATAAGAAAGGTTAGTATGTATAACGAAGTAAATTTCTCCGTCATTTTTGGTCTACGCCGGGATTCGAAGTATGCCGGAACAAGTCGCTCTACCAACTGAGCTACGCAGACGTTTATTCTGATTCCTATCTGCCTTTATGTCGTGTGCGTCCTTCTGGCAGGTACGTCACACTTGGAACAGAACTATTTACTACTTTTTGAATGATATTACCCGTACTTCATTCACTGAGTTCAAGGTACAAAACTATCACATCCGAGGTTCACGGCAAATGCGTCGACGAAACAATGGAATTATTGTTACATTATATTATTTTAATCTTAGATAGACGATTAACTCGCGAAATATCACCGTGTGCAAGTTAATCGGCTATGAACGCACTAGCACATCTCTAATTTAAGGTCACTGGTTATATAGAAGAGCGAGAGTCAGCGTATTTGAAGCATTGCAGCAATGAACTGGAGCTCCGGCCCTCGTCGAACGAATAGTCTCAAGCCAGCGTTTCAGACGTGTCGCCTATCGGGGCTGCCAGAAATCATTTGAAGAGAGGCTTTCTTCTTATTTGCATGGTAAATAACCTGCTAATAAAATCTAATTATTAAGAGACAGATATGAAACTTTATTTTAATACTACACGCGGAAATAATTAACGGGTTTGAAATATCATATGAAGTCACTAATCGTAATTTTAAAAATTGGATCACCTGATATTCGTTTCTTAGAATTAAATTAAGGTTGTCAAAGGCTGACTCAATTTCCTTGGTTTTCCTTTCTATGGAAGCATATCCCATACGTATTCTATAATACAGGAGATTGAACAAGTTAGTTTGAAAATGCATACCCATATCTTTACAAAAAGGCTTCGGTAAAGCTAAAATTGAACCAATCAGAGGAACGAAGCAAACTCGAAGATAAAAAACATCCTTCATTTGAAACATGATATTGACAGAAGAAAGGAGAAAGAACAAATTGTCTTTCTCAATGTAAAACCTCTTGTCTTTGAATTTTCTCTTGAAATATTTGTCTTTTTATATATATATGTTCGGAGGCAAGGTAAACAAAATTTCTTAACGTTTTATTTAAAAAAAAAACCTTTTGCTTCAGTTGCTCGCTCAATAAAAGGATGATGCAGGTTAGTGATGAAGAAAATGGTCGTTCAGAAGTCTCAAATTAATGTATATCTAAGAATTTTTCAAAGCCTTTGTACAGTATAATGTTACAGGCTCGTAACGACATTAGTTTAAGCCATTTCATTAACAAAGGAGAGATATCTATGCATTAAAGCTTTAAATGGAAGACTTAATGTAGAAATGTTCACGGTTTTTATTACAAAATCAGTTATAAGATGAAACCTGCTCTTGAAAATTACTGAATTAAGAATGGAGACGTGCGAACTGAAACATTAACGTGAAGAACAATACAATTTCTTTCTAAAACTTGTGATGTACTATAGAGGTGAAAAGATGAGACAAGACGACAAATCAGCAGATATTCTGTCTGCGTAGCTCAGTTGGGAGAGCGATTTACTCCGGAGTGAGAGAACACGGATTCGATGCCGTCGCGGACAAATTTGTGTTTTCACGAACTTTAACAATAATTTAGATCTAATTTATTCAGCATCAAGATGTTCAAGAAACAGATTAACATACCATTAAAAATGTTAGTTAGTTGATTTTAGTGGCGCAAGAGTCAGGTTTGGCCAAAGAGTGCCAGACACAGGACTATCAGTGTAAGATTTTTAAAAGCGGGGTGTGATGATTAAGAGCAGGCAGATTTGGTAAAGGTTAGAAAAGATAATGATAAAAGGTTTAAAGACTAGTTAGTTAATTAGTAGGGGTTTTTTTTTTTTTTTTTGCTAAATCAGTTTTAAAACATCAATTTGTTTTAAAAAAGGAAAAAAACTGCGAGGGTGTTTCAGTGGTCGCCCATAAGCTTCTGAAGCGTAGCTGCGCCTTAGTCCAGTAAATGAGATTGAAAGTAGTGAAACCGATGATTACGAAAACGAACACAACTACATAAAACATGAGAGACAGTAAGTAGGCAGTCACACGTCTTACACATCCGGGCAGTGTCGCCACACAGCAAATGGCAGTGGGTGAAGCGAAAATGTCCAATGCGGAGACGCTCAAGAACAACTTCTTACCTACGGTTCCGGCGACACGATGATTTCCAGACTCCAAGGATATGTTCAATATGGTACAGTTTGTTCTCCACCTGTTGGTCCCGCAGACTCTGCCCATCAATAATGTCGGCTTTTGCCTTTCTATTGGCTCCGACACCAAACTTATAGTGATTACATGATCATGGTATCTTACAATGGGATCGGCATGTTTTAACGTTACGAAGCTTTGCGAAATGTTGAAGCTGCCTTGATGGAGCACTGGTTTAAACGCTGGCTTCTGACCGCTCGTCCGTGTGAGTCCGCGTTCGAGTCCCGAGTGAAGGTATCGGGGATGTTTTGTTCGTTCCTCGTCATTGGATCTCTCCATTCCTTAGAACCAGTGGGCCCAATTAGCGCTTAGAGTTGTTCGTTGTGGTCTTTACACCTCGAAAAAACGTACACTATATTGGCAAAATTCACTGGACACCCGTTCACAGCCGCCCCGGTGGCGCAGTGGTCTAAGCGATGGCAGCTGATCATTCGTCCGAACGGGGTCTGGGTTCGAATCCCGGTGAGGCATGGATGTTGTGTTTGTCTTACGGCACTGGCTCTCTCCCTTCCCTGGAACCAGTGGCTCTAAATTAGGGACGGGCTACTGCTTATAGCCCATTGAGTTGCTCACAGTGGTCGTTAAACCTCCAATAAAAAAAAAACCGTTCACAGCAAATGAACGGATCCGCTGCGTAGTTAAGATGCGTGATACAGCTGCAAACGGTATGAAACCAAGCCTGCAGCTGACCATGGTCATATCGCACTGTGAGGTTGAGTGAAAATGTCGCAGCGGGAGAGAACTGACTTTGAGAAAGGAAAGATTGTTGGGTGTTATATAAATGCGTTGTGCATAAGAGAAACCGAGAGGCATTTAAACATACCAAAGTCAACTGTTTCGGATATACTAAATAAGTGGAAGGCACATGGCGAGCCTGAAGCAGCAAAACGTACCTGCCAGCCAAAGAAAATCAGTGATAGAGGACGTCGACACCTCAGAAGAGTCATTACAGCTAATCGACAGAGTACTTACTGCACAATACTCAGAGAACATGTGAAAAAAAATGCTGAAATATAGGTATGTACACGTACCATTCGCAGATAACTTCATTCCATGGGTTACCGTGGACCAAGGTTAATAGACAGTAAGGTTTGCTCATCCTGCCTCCCTCGCAGCGGAAGTGCCGGTCCCTTACGTAGTGACATCAGTGTACCACACGACGTAGCCAGCAGGACGGATAGATTGTTAATACAATTGAAGCACTCGCGGGAGAAATGTCAACAACGTTTTACTCAAATACGCTCTGAATCTGAAAGCTTGCAACCAAGATGTATTGCAAAAGCACATCTGTGATATATATATAATCAGGAAAAACGGACATCCATGTGAATATTTTATTTAGAGTAAACCGAGAATGTGAAGAAACTTATTATGCATTTCTTTCATTTTTTTTTTCAAATCTGTTTAATCTAAATATCTAAATAGGATATTGACATGACACTAAGGAAAAGTGCAGGGACAGTGATTATACCTTCTAATTTATTTATATGCAACTGTAATACTGTCTTTAAATAAATCAAAAGAACGAAAAAAAACTTATTAGATTATGCTGTCAAAACCTCATGAAGAAATCCTTTTATGCGGAACAAATAAAAACTTGAGTAGCATCCCACTAACTTGCTTAATTAAAAAGTTAGAAATTAATTTCACTAAATGCTCTGTTATTATTTGTAACTAATCGCTGAACAGAAAAGTTAAAATCATGGATCTTTGCAATTTTTGTTTGTTTGTTTTTTTAGTCATATTTTATTCGCTAAATTTTGAGAACTTTAAGAATCGGGACATTTTTTAACGTAAAAAAATTCTTTCTTCACTTACCTTTGTCATGTCCCTTAGGTAACTGTTTTAACCAGTTTTCTCTTCTTGGGTTGGCAATATATTTTTTGCTGAGCGTTAATATGGCGCATACGGATCATAATTCGGCTTTTCATGAATAGTTTGATAGCAGGGTGCACATTTGGAGGGAACTGATGGGCAGAAGTTTCCACTGCGGTGTGAACAATTCTTTTAACTTTCCTCAAATTATTTTTCCCATGTTGTTTTAAAAAATTTCTTCTAGTTGGATAACCATGCTCATCCACTCATCTGTTGGATGTTGCAAGCAGCCTCTGCTTATGACGCCAATCCAGTCGCAAAGAATTCCTTTTTCTTGCACTAGGTCCAGAGGTGCAATTTTGTCCCCCAGCCCAGGACACGTTGTTTGGCATTTAAATGCAACATATCCAGCAAAGGTATCGTAAAGCTTGGTACGATATGCTGTCACTAGAAGACGTAATTGCAGTTGTGGGTTCTTCGCGAAGTGCAGCCGTAATTTCATTTTCACTTGTGTGGGCTGTTTCATCATTGCAGGATGCATTATTGTGTAAGACACAGGAAGACGAGAGCATGGAGACAGTTAAATAATGTTGTTCTGACTCAGGCAAAACGTTAGATTTCTGACAGTTCCAGACTACTTTCCCAAGTACCAGCAGTCTGAGACCATTTTGAAATTCCAGTGGTGAAGGGTGACCATAGGTATTCCCAGCTGCACGTATCTGTGAGAAAAAAATTCTAGGACATCTTGATTAACTCTGTGAGCTAAAAAAATATTTTAGCTCATATTTTTCGCTTAGAATCTTGTGGACAGCCATTACGGATGTAATACTGACCAGAAGACCTTGCTGAAATGGTAGGGCGTTTTTTCTTCCAACAACGCGCATTTGCGAAAAAGTGTTGTAAGCCTCATTCAGAAGTTGAAATTGCTGTTGCTTGTTACCTAAAGCACATCGGAATGGTCGCTCCGAAAGCAACTGTACAGCATAACTTACAATCTGCCTATTTGCTCCTTTAACACGTATGTGTGTTTCACTCATATTATTCGCTATTTTTAATTCCTTACTGTCCTTCTCTAATAGCTTTTCAAATAGGGAGCAATTTATCACTATATTTCTTATTTTTATGCCACTGTCCAAAATTTGGTTTCTCAATAACTTTACCATATGCGGAATGTCAGCAAATACATTTATATGTCTGTTTTTGTTGAAAGGATTTTCAAAGAACGGACTCTCAGGCGATATAGCCAATTCTTTCCATAATTTCTGGTTTAAAGCTCCCAGATCTGAAGTAAGAGCAAATACAGGAAACATGATATTTTCTACGGCACAAATGACTTTCATTAATATTTCTCTGAGACTGGAACCACTAACGTCAAAATCGTAAAATACTGGTTGTTTCCAGGGATTAACAAGTCCTCTTGCCATGAATACCAGTACGTACCTACACGGTCCTATAACTTCATCTGTTTCAATATTATAGCACATTTTGCTAGAAACTTTCATTTCATCTATAGAAATTACACATGTTCTTTCGGCTTCAGTCATTTGCATTCCTTGGCTCTGCATCAGTTTTAAAGTTGTGGCTTGAATTCCAGGTGAACATTTAATTGTAGCTACCCATCGGCGCAACGTTGACAAAGCAGGAAGCGGAATAGTAACTTTATTTCTCAAGTAGTGATATGCTCTCCTGGAAACAGTTCTTAATGTTATTGCAGCTGTAATATCAGTAGAATTCCAAACAACCCGTTTTTGGCCTAACAAAACCCTTATCTGTCCTGGAGTAAACACTGTAGAAAGCAAATTTTGTATGCACATTTCTCTGTCTTTTTTCTCATCTTTCCGTAACCTTCGCAATTCTAATAATTCTTTCTGCATTTAATTCTGTTTTACTTTGAGGACTTTTACACGTAAAGTTAGACTATGGTTTGAAGAGCTCAAATATAATATTTGTTTTTTCAGCTTTTCATTTCCCTTCATCAAAATATAACTTTCCTTCAATGGAATTTCATTTTCTGTTTTCAGGTCTTTTATACATTCAATTTCAGTATTTTCATCATTGGCACTCCGCATGTCTTCCGAAATTTCCTCTGCATTGTCAGAGTTTATCAAATCGCCAACAAGATCAGTTCGTTTCCTTTTCTCCTGTCTGTTCTTTCTCTCTGAATTAGAATTTACATTAAAGTTTCCCGGGAGGTTTAAACTTGGTACAGCTGTGTCTTTTAGCATTTTGCGGATAGGCAAACCTAGAAGTTCATTCCTTAAATCGCGTTCGTAGTCTTCCTCAGGAAAATGTTCCGAACAAATAGCTGAATTCATTTCGTTGAAACTGTCAGCTCGTTTGCATCTCAATTTCCATGTTTTACGCAAAACTTCATTTTTCGGAAACCTATGGTAATGAATGCCATTCCTTCTGGTTTTCGAATAATAATTTTGACACGTTGCTATTGCGCACGACCCAGGCATGTTCAGTGTTTAACGTATAACCAAGGAAAAGAAAATTTGTTTGCTACAAATACCTAGCTTCAAATGAGACAATGCAGCTTTCAGACCCTGAACAAGAAAAACGGGAGCAAGCAGCTTTAGGCGGATGGGGTGTGGAGATCTCCGGGACTGTGACGTCACGAAGGCGACCTCTGAGACAGTGCTAAGCGGAAGTGTCGGATAAGCATAACCTTGCAGTCTACTAACCTTGACCGTGGACGTGCGGCTGCTCATAAGCCTTTCATCTCCACTCGGAATGCTACTCGTCGTTTAGCATGGTGTAAAGAGCATTTATCGTGGACGGTAGATCAATGGAAACGGGTCCTATAGACTGATGAATCCAGATTCACGATTCATCAGTCTGATGGCCGTGTGTGGGTATGGCGGAAGCTGGGGGAACGCTATTTACCAGAGTTTACTGTTCCAACGGTCAAATTTGGAGCTGGCAGTGTACTCGCGTGGGGGTGTTTTTCGTGTTATGGTCCCGGACCATCGGTTATCGTGTACAAACCCGTTAACCAGCACGTCTACCTCGATATTCTGGGCGATTATGCTCAAACCACTCTGCGGCAATACTATGGAACCAAGCGTTGTTGGTACCAGCAGCATAATGCACCGAGCCATAAAGCAAGGACTTACGGCGTGGTTTGACGATTTTTTTATTGGATTTTTAACGACCACCATGAGCAACTCAATGGGCTATGAGCAGTCGCCCGTCCCGAATTTAGGGTCACTTGTTCCAGGGAAGGGAGAGAGCCAGTGCCGTAAGACAAAAACAACATCCATGCTTCACCGGGATTCGAACCCGGACCATGTTCGGACGAATGATCAGAGGCCATCGCTTAGACCTTTGCGCAACCGGGGCGGCGGTTTGACGATAATTCCGTATCGAGTGTGTTGACTGGCTAGCACAGAGCGTTGATCGTAATCCTATAGAGCACCTATGGGATGAATTAGAGCGCTGCATAAGAAGTTTGAAACCAAGACCTACTACTAAGCAACTTTTAGCTGCAGCATTATGTACTGAATGGAAGCGCACACCTATCACTGTGTTCCAAAACCTTGTCGAAAGCATGTCTCAAAGGGTCAGTGCATGCATTAAGGCCAAAGGTAGACCGACACCGAACTAATGTATGTCAATAAATGACATTTTGTGTTTCTGTTCTAAGTGTCCGGTGACTTTTTTATATATAATGTATTTATATAATCAGGCTGGAAAAAAACGGCAATAAGAATTTGGAAAGACCAGCTGCGCCACTTCGAAGGCCGAGCTTTCTGATACACTAGCCTCCTACTATTCGTCCAAGGCCGTCTAAAAAACACAAGACCATGACATTGCAGACATGTGTTCCCTCGATTTGTGACGTCACTCTCATGTTACATGGACTTGTGTTTCCTAGACGGTTTACTCTGTGTCATGTTTAACATCACACAGGACAGCTTGTATACCAATTGGAAACCTGGATTTCCTCGTGTCGTCACTAAAAGAGGGAACTCCTCACTCTAATGTCATGGTCTTGTATTTTCTCGACTGCCTCGGGTGGTATAAGGCTCGGGTCTGATTGAGGCACAAGTGGTGCACCTGTTCAGCCCATTTCCGCATATCGGGTCCTCTCACCACCACCTCCCGCATGCGTTGCAACGAAATCTCTCGATACCTCACTCAGCTGCGAGCTCCTAATGACATTCCCTGTTTCTTGCAGAGCTATCATGGAAACGAAGAAAAAGTAGAGAGAGAGAGAGAGAGAGATGCAGAATTAAGACATGAAAGACCAGCGGGTATTAATTACCACAAGCGACCTACAGAAAGAGTCTCATCATTGTATGATGGAATACATTTGGTAAACCGAAAGTTGACACTCCCCATTTTCTTTCAATATTTTTTTGATTGGATGTTTAACTACCACCGACAGCACCTCAATGGGCTATAAGCAGTGCCCGTCCCTAATTTAGAGCCACTGGTTCCAGGGAAGGGAAAGAGCCAGTGCCGTAAGACAAATACAACGTCCATGCCTCACCGAGATTCGAAGCCGGACCCCTTCCGAACGAAAGATCAGATGATATCGCTTAGACCACTGCGCCACCGGGACGGCCTTTCAATATTTGATATGAACACAATGCCATCCTAATTTTGCGCATTTTTCTCCGGTTTTTTTCGTTTTTTTTTATTAAACGCCTGACGACCACCTTGAGCATTGTTTTATTTATTTATTTTTTTTTTTTGGTTGGAGGTTTAACGACAACCGTGAGCAACTCAATGGGCTATAAGCAGTCGCCCGTCCCTAATTTAGGGTCACTGGTTCCAGGGAAGGGAGAGAGCCAGTGCCGTAAGACAAACACAACATCCATGCCTCACCGGGATTCGAACCCGGACCCCGTTCAGACGAATGGTTTTTTTTTTTTTGGTTGGAGGTTTAACGACCACCGTGAGCAACTCAATGGGCTATAAGCAGTCGCCCGTCCCTAATTTAGGGTCACTGGTTCCAGGGAAGGGAGAGAGCCAGTGTCGTAAGACACACACAACATCCATGCCTCACCGGGATTCGAACCCGGACCCCGTTCGGACGAATGATCAGAGGCCATCGCTTAGACCACTGCGCCACCGGGGCGGCAACGAATGATCAGAGGCCATCGCTTAGACCACTGCGCCACCGGGGCGGCCCTTTGAGCATTGGGCTATAAGCAGTTGCCCGTCCCTAATTTAGGGCAACTGGTTCTAGGGGAAGTAGGGTGCCAGCGACGTCGGCCAAACACAACATCCAGGCCTCTCCCGGGATTCGAACCCTGGCCTATTTCGGTCCAATGATCAGAAGCCATCGCTTAAACCAGTGGTACGTAACCTTTTCATGGGTGCGACCCACTGAAGAATTATTTTATTATGGAGACACCATGTCACAAAGTAAATAAAACAAGGGGTAAAAAATTATAATTATATATGCATCTTTAAAAGACATTTGATTTGTATTCAACAATATTAATTACATTTATTAATTAAAAATTCCAAAACATTTCGTCTAACTAGAAACAATATGTAGGAAATATATAATGAACACAATTGCTGGGCGGTAAAAAAAGTACCTAACCTTTTTTTGTTTGACAGTCCTAATGTGAAATTTGAGCTTCAATCTAGGGAATTATCCTTTCCGTTTTTGGTTTTATAAAAAGAGGATAAAAAAAAGAGAAAGACATAGCGACCCCTTAATAAACCCTCGCGGCCCTCCAAAAAGGATCCCGACCCAAAGGCTGCGGTCCCCTAGCTTAGACCCTTGCGCCACAAGAGCAGTTGTATTTCTTTTCTTCACCTTATGCGATGGGTTTTTTTTTTTTTCGTGCGCTGCTTGTATGAACAACACTCTTTTTCATAGTTTCCTTTTTTTAAATTAGATTAGAAGTAACATTTTATTCGGAAATCCTCCGAGCGTGCACTTATTCTGAAATAAATCACGATAATTTTGAATCACGAAGATTACGACGCACCTGCCTCAGAGGTAACGCACATGCCCTGAAGGTCAAACTTGCAGCGATAAGCTTCGTCCGTGTAGTTAAATTGGTAGAATAACCGACTCCGGAGAAAACAGATGTGGTTTCGAATTCCATCACATGGGCACGTCTTTTGTAATGAAAAAGATTGTCCTTATGTTATCGGTTCGTCCGTCCGTCCGTGGACACCATTGCTCTGCAACTATTAGCCCGATTTGAAAAATTCTTTTTGCATTGGAAAGCTTGAAATATCCGAATGACGATCCTTCATTTCGTTTTCTTTTTTAACGATGTACAATTTCGCCACTAGAGGGCGTAAAAGCAGATGATATCGAATTCAAAACGCCTTATATTTCATTTATTTGCTTCTAAACTATCCGACTGAAAAAATTATTTTACCTTTTGATTTCATTCGTGTCGAAGAGTATTTTAGGTATAGTCGCTTTTTCAAGTTAGGCATAGATTTTCCTCTGGGCGCGTAAAAGTAAATTGGGTTTTCCACGATAAATCTACTTCTAATACTCCGATTTAAATAAAAATTTCTCCGCTGAAGAAACATTTTTTTGTAAGTAATGATTTGGCCACTAGAGAGCGTATGGGTTAATTTCTGCTTCCGAAGTATTTGCCACAAAATCTGAGATGCTAAAATCTCGATTGAAAAAAGTTGTTCCAGTACCAACACCACTCACGCTGATGAACCTTTTCGGAATATTTTTTCTTAAAATATTGCATGGTTTCTCCGCGAGGGGCGCTGATGTGTATCTTATTTTTGTGAATAATGGTTCGATTTTTTGTGAATAATGGTTCGATTTTTTGTGAAAAATGGTTCGATTAGAAAAATCCTTCTTGATTGGATAGTTTCCGGTGCTACACGTTGCTCATACATTTTCAAAATTTTCAAGTAATTCATAGATATTCCGCTAGGGGACGTTACGGTAAATTCCGCCTCACCGATATCTCTTCTTCTAGAACTCCGATTTCAAAAATTCTTTTTGCATCGGATAGAGCTCCTGATTGGAAATCCTTTGCATATATACTGGCGGAAAATGAAAAAAGAACACCAAGAAGGAGACGTCTGATACCAACGAAATTTATACAGCATAATAACAGAATACAGAGGATAACGCGATCAAAACATTATGGCAAAATACAGCTGTATTTGCTGGTAAACTGAAAAATAACATTTCCATGTAACATGCTTAGTACGAGGTTGAACCACCATGAACTGCGTCACACTGTGCAATTCTGGCATGGAGTCTGTCGTACAGATGTTGGATGTAAGTTTGGGGTATTGAGTTCCAAGCGTCCTCAACCTGGACGCGTAAATCGGGGATGGTCGTGGCTGGCCGTGGAGACCGGATAAGTCGTTGTCCCATAAAATCCCACACGTGCTTAATGGGGGACAAATCCGGTGGACGTGCAGGCCATGGAAGTTGTCTCACACCCTGAAGTGCATGTTGCGTTGCACGTGCCGTGTGTGGGCGTGCGTTATCTTGCTGGAACACACCACGATGGACCGACCTTACAAATGGCACAACAACGAGCTGACTGATGTTTTTGATGTAGGAGGTGCTGTTTAACGTACCCGGTATAAACACTAGTTGTGTACGGGAGTGATAACTGATCGCTCCCCACACCAGGACACCAAGTGTAGTCCCTGTGTGTGGCTGGCGTATGCAAGAAGGGTGGAGACGCTCCCTTGTGTGTCTGCGAACACGCGTACGGCCATCGAAGGCTCCCAAGCAGAATCTGCTTTCATCACTGAACACGACAGATCGCCATTGCGTTCACCAGTGCAGACGTTGGCGACACCACTGCAGCCGTTCCTGACGGTGGGCTAAAGTTAGAGGTCCACATGCTAGAGGCACACGTGCACGTAGTCCTGCATCCAGTTGATGGTTGCGGATTGTTCGCACAGTCACCTCAGGTGCAACGGCAGCTCCGATTTGCGTCGCAGTGGATGTTCTGCTTGACAACGCCGCTCTTCTTATGCGTCGATCGCTCCACTCATTAGTCCGTCTGTGACTCACGGTTCCACGTCTGCTCGTGTGGGAATATTCCTCGGGCCATCTACGCCACCATCGTACCACCACCTATACTTCCCGTCCAATTCGCTGCGCAATACGACGATACGACCACCCGGCCTCGCGGAGTCCGACTATACGACCTCGCTCAAAGTCCGATAACTGCTGAAATCGTACACGTCTTCCATGTCCAGGCATTGCTGCTTCTTCAGGATCTTTGCACGTGTCCGTACGTCGACGACTGATTACATTCATTTCGCCGTACTCCTTAAATACCACCGACGATAATTTGCATATTATGCCGTTCTGTGGCGTAAGCGCTCGTTTGTAGAATTAACATCACACCTACGTATACTGTACCCCATTAACATATGTAAATTTCATGATTTCATGATCGTCCGCCAATTCTTTCTTGGTGGTCATTTTTCCCTTTCCGCCAGTGTAGTTTCTAATTTTTAGTAAGAAATGGTTTGGCCACAAGGATCATTGATGTATATCCTATTTTTGTCAATATCTCTACTTCTATGATTGCGATTTGAAAAATTCATTATTTGCTGAATAGCGTTTCCAGTGCGAAGTGTTTTTCATATAATTTCAAAATTTTCAAGTAACTCATGGACTTGCCGCTAGGGGGCGTTTAGGTAAATGCGTTTTTCTCGATGTTTCTGCTTCTAAAAGGCTGATTTGAAAACTTTTTCCTGTTTCGCATACAGCTCCTGATGGGAATTATTTTTTATATAAGTTTTAATATTTGGTAAAGAATGTTTTGGCCACCACGGGCATATGTTTTAATTTCTGCTTCTGATACATTTCCAGCAAAATCTGAGCTTCTGAAAACTCGATTGAAAAAATTATTTCCCGGACTGATACCGATCACATCAAAAACCCTTTTGAGAATACTTTCTTTTTATAATAATGCATGTTTTTTCCGCCAGGGGACGTAGATGCGTATCTTATATTAGTCGATATCTCTGCTTCAAAGAGTCCGATTCAATAACTTCTTGCTTTTTTGGAGAGCGTTTCCTCTACGAAATGTCTCCAAAAAATTTTCATTTTTTCTTACCGCACAAATCTGAAACCACAGTACGTAAGTTAACGATTCTGTTTATAGTGGTATTTGCGGGATTAAAAACCCGATTGAAAAACTTCCTTCTTCGGGCAGATACGTTTACCATACCGGTTCCATTGACTTTGAATAGCTTTGATGAATTCAATTCGCGTCAGAACGAATACAAAAGGCATGCACACTACACCTAAAAATTCGGTATCATCTTTCTTATTTTTACATTGGCGCCCGAACGTAAAATTGAATCTGTTAGCCGTGATTTTTAAAAAACAAATGTGTGAGGATTCTACGACACACCACCTGGAATTAATCAGAATTATTTCTTCTACAGCGAGCAATTTCAAGCACAGTTTGCAGACTGACGAGGAAACCTACGATTTCGTCATTTCCTTTTCTCAAGCGGGAGGGTATACACTGAAGAGCAATTGAATTAGATACCTGTCTAGTAACGTGTAGCACCACCTTTCGTCCTGATGACGTCAGCGATTCGTCTCGGCATGGATTCGACATTACACCGGAAGCATTGGGAAGCCATACGGATCCACAACCCCTGAACAAGCTCCCACCGCTCACGAAGATTTGATGGAGGGGAATCAGAGCGTCGAACATCTCTCTCGATGGCATCCAAGATGTGCTCGATGGGATTGAGATCAGGTGACCTAGCTGGCCAAGGAAGCGACGTCACGTCGGTGGAGTGTTCATCCAACCATTCGGATAGAATTCGGGAGTTCTGGCACGGGGTATTGTCTTGTTGCAGGATGAGGTCCCCAGTGGGATGTTGAAGACGCACAAACGGGAACAAATGGTCATCCAGGATATCCCGATAATATTAACTTTGTGAGGGACGATGTCACACGTACCAGGAGTCTCATTTCAGTCCACGTAAGCAGTCCCCAGACGAGAATGCCACCCTCACCAGCTTGAAGAGTACCCTGCCGGCAAGAAGGATCCATCGCTTCATGAGGTTTGCGCTGTACTCGTATCCTGCCATCCGCATGTACCAACGTGAATCTCTACTCAGTCCAGGCAACATTTTTCCACATGTCTAGGGTCCAGTGGCGATGTTCCCTCGCCCATGCTAATCTTTGGACCCTGTGATATGCGGTTAGCAGCGGTACCCTCCTGGGACGATGGCTTCGGTAACCTATAGCGAAGAGATGGTTCTGGATGGTGTGGCTGCTTACACGTTTTTGTGCACCAGCGTTAAATTGGCGAGTGATGTCTTGCACTGTGGCCCGTCTATCCGCTATTACAATGGGAACTAGCCGACGATGACCCCGCTCATTCACACGCTGTTGTCCACGGCAGTTGGCCCTTGCAGGGATAGTTTTATCGAATTCGGTGCACTCACGGTGCACCCGTGACACCGCGGCTCGTGAAAATCCCCGTGCCTGCACGATTTCCGAAATGGAGTGACCCATTAGTCGGGCCGCGACAATTTGCCCTCGATCAAATGCGCTTAGATCTTTCGTCTTACCCATACTGCGTCCGACTCTTACTGATTCCCGTCGCTTCACTCCTTATATTGTGGGATCGCGGCATACGTCATGTCGTTTCCGTTTACAGGGGCGCCCACAGCGCCACATTTGCATAACGCCAGCTGTCTCTAATTCAATTGCTCTTCAGTGTATATCTGACGTACCTAACTCAAAGGTAACGCACATGTGAGTATGCAGGGCGTTTGAGAACACATGACTTAATTGTAATAATTGTTTTTCTGTTATTCTTTTTGAATCCTTCACCTTGTGCATTTCTAGTTATTGAATAATTTATTGGTTATAGTTTTTCTCCATATGTACGTATATGGGTGTGGCGACCATCTTGAGCATATAAGGATAGTAATCTCCCGTCTCTAATTTAGATCTACTGGTTATGGAGTAGGGAAGGTATCAGCTTTATGGGACAAACACCCCACTCATGCTTCACCCAGAACTGTTAACACATGAACTCAGACGATTAGTCATAACACTCATATCTGACCACCCAGCGACTGGCGCAGCATTCAATTGGTAACCCATTTGTATCCATTGAATCATTCGTTTGTTAAATCATCTGCAATCAATGAATAATTCATTTAATAAACGATTTGTGCTTAAGTTAAAATCCTTCATTTCTTAAACAGTTTGTAATACTTGATTTTTTTTTTTTATTCGAGGTTTAACGACCACCGTGCGCAACTCAATGGGCTATAAGCAAATGCCCGTCCCTAATTTAGGGTCACTTGTTCCAATGAACGGAAAGTGCCAGTGCCGTAAGACAAACACAACATTCGTGCCTCGCCGGGATTGGAACCCGGACCCCTTTCGGACGAATGATTTTTTTTTTTTTTTTTTTTTTTTTTTTTGACTGGAGGTTTAACGACCACCGTGAGCAACTCAATGGGCTATAAGCAGTCGCCCGTCCCTAATTTAGGGTCACTGGTTCCAGGGAAGGGAGAGAACCAGTGCCGTAAGACAAACACAACATCCATGCCTCACCGGGATTCGAACCCGGACCCCGCTCGGACGAATGATCAGAAGCCATCGCTTAGACCACTGCGCCACCGGGGCGGCAGACGAATGATTACAAGCCATCGCTTAGACCATTGCGCCACCGGGGAAGGCTTTTTTTTTGTTAAACCATTTGTAATAAATGAATCATTCGTTTGCTAAACCGTTTGTAATCATGGAACCTTTTATTTGCCGCCCCGGTGGCGCAGTGGTCTAAGGCGCTGGCCTCTGATCATTCGTACGTAAGGGGTCCGGGTTCGAATCCCGGTCAGGCATGGATGTTGTGTTTGTCTTACAGCACTGGCTCTCTCCCTTCCCTATAACCAGTTACCCTAAATTAGGGACGGGCGACTGCTTATAGCCCATTGAGTTGCTCACGGTGGTCGTTAAACCTCCAACTAAAAAAAAAAAAAAAAAAAAGAACCTTTTATTTTTCAAACCATATAGTTGACATTATTATTGTCTGCAGTGCTGCAATTAAATAATGGGACTGGTTTTTTAAATCCCTGTAAAACACACGGGTCGGAACGGCGTGTTTTTTTTATAAGTCACTTATCAGCTATGCGGTGGTAAACAGCATTTGCGTGAGAATTGCGCAGATGATTATTTACCGCGTGCATGACGTCATTTGGCGGATGACCATGTTAGAGCTCCGCAGTGAAGCAGAGAGCAAATATCCGCTTCTGTTTGAAAATCATTGCACCTGAGACTGTTGAATTGTTGCGTAATGTGTATGAGGCTGATTGCCTATCTCGTGCACACATATTCCAATGGTATTTACGTTTCAAGGATGGGCGCGAAAACTTGGAAAATGACGAAATGCCCGCACGTCCACGCTCATTGAAGAACTTTCCGAAAGGATGAAAAGTGATCCTTTCGTGACTTTGAGGATGATGAAATGTGAGCTCGGTGTTAATAAGGACACGACTCGTGAAATTTTAGTGCACCATTTGGAGAAGGGTCGAGTTTGTGTTCGTTCTTTTCCGCATGTTTTGCCAGAGGACCAGAAGCTTGCACAAGTGGTGTACGCAAAGATCACGCAGAAAAAATGAAAAATGTTCCTTCAAAACACAGTGGTGACCAGACATGGTGTTTTCGTCATGATTTTCAAACGAGACATCCGAGTATTCAGTTACACAGATGGAAACGTGTCACGAGTCAACGGGTCAACGCGCCGATAATTTCTTGAGGGTCCAAAGGGTCGGTTCAAGGTGTTCCTGACCCGATTTTGGCCCGGTTTTATTCCTGTTTTATTTTTGAAAACAGACAGATATATCCCAAAGAAAAATGCGCGTTGTGGAATTCTGTAGTATATACTGGTGCTCACGGAGTGAATAATGATTTGCCATGCAAAAATGTTGTCGTCTCTTTCTTAAAGCAACGAAGATTTCCACTGACCGACGTCAGACACACCGACACCATATCGTAAAAAGATACTTCCTTTGCGTTCTTTTACAGTGCGGCTGTCCAGGGCAAGATACAGGCAAACGTCATTCGCCGCCCACTTATCAGCTGATTGACTCTCTCCATGCGAAGTTCACTGTATGACTAAGAGTTACTTTTCACATCGCATCTTTTACATTGAGCATTCAGAGACTTTCAATTGATATGCTAACATTCCTATCCCATGACGTGCCATGTTGAAATTAACTCCTTATTTGTTAATATGGATGGATTTAATATTAAGGAAGTTGAGAAAGGCGTCGAGGCCAACAAATACGTGCTTGTTGAAAACCACAAGGGAAGAGTGAATACTGGAAATTGTTTCGTCTCATTAAGGAACCGGTGAATTGTGTGGTCTTGTTTGTTGTTCAAAATGTGGAAAGTGTATAATTACAAAGAAAGATGTCGACGGTGTAATGAAAGATGATGGAACCAAAAATCCAACGTACCATATGAAAGCTAAACGTCATAGTCAGCCATTACTTCTGGATTACCCAAAATAGTGGCACTAAAAATGGTAGTAAAATTTAGCAAATAACCAAATTTCATTATTAAAAAAGGATTTCAGTTATTAAATATCAAGCAGTTATTGGGATAAATATATATATTGCATTTATTTGTATGTATATATATAAAAATCGTGTGTCGAATTTATAGTTTAAAGCAGATTTGCCCGGGTCAGTTACGGGTCAGGGTCGAAAATGTTTGACCGGTTTCCAACTCTGCTCAGCGGAAGACGCTATAGTCACACAGAGGAAAGAAGATCAGGTTATAGAAATCCAAACTCAGGACAACGCTCATTTGCTTTTACAACAGGAAGGTAATTCTACATCACGAGTGCATTCCTGAAGGTACAACTATCACTGGTTATACTTACACATCCATTTGGGAACGATTTGGAAGAAGATTGTTCTTCTCATGCCTGAGTACAAAATCGAGCAATGTTTATTTTTTCCATGATAAAATAACCGCACAGAGAGCAGTTAGTGGACAGCAATTTTTGGCACGAAAACAAGTGTGTATACTAAGCCATTCCCTCTCCTATTCTCCAGATTTGTCCGCTTGTGTCTACTTCCGATTCCCTGAATTAAAGGTGAACTAAAAACGAAAAGTTTCTCAAGACATTGAAGGCATACAAGAACTGTGACGTCAACTCCTTACTTCATACCAAAAGACGACCTCTGCAAAGTTCTTCCTTTCGTTAGCTGATCGTATCACTTTTGGTATTGAAGTAAACGGAATGTACTTTGAATGTTAGACGAAGGTTGAACCAAAAGTAACACAGAAGTGGGCATAACTTTGTTAATTAACAGAGGTCGTTTAGATTGCACATGTAACTCTTTCTAGTAACCCTTCTTCTTCATTGCAGGTAAATAATGGATTTCAAGCAGAAGCAACGTGCCGTCATTGGGTTCTTCACGAAGGAAAGGTGCAGGCAGTCCGACAACCACAGAAGGCTACAGAATGTTTACGGAGATACTCCAAGGACAAGAGCAATGTGCACAGATAGATGAGAGAAGTTTAAAGAAGGGGAAACCAGCAGTGGGAGACCATCAACTGCGACCACTAGCACGAATTGTCAGCGAGCGGATGAACTGATTCGCGCTGAGAGACAAGTCATAATCCGTGAGATTGTTGCAGAACTGGACTGTGGTCAACAGCCGCCCTGTGGCGTAGTGGTCTAAGCGCTGGCTTCTGAGCGTTCGTCCGTGATGTGTGCGGGTTTGAATCCCGGTAAGACATGGATGTTGTGCTTGTCTTACGGCACTGGCTCTCTTTTCTTTTTTCCCTGGAACCAGTGGCCCTAAATTAGGGACGGGTGACTACTTATACAGAGGGTGAGTCGAAAGCTTTGCAATATTTGGATCGCTTTATGCTTTCATACGTTCCTTTACGACGAAAACCGACTAGCATTTAATGTATAGGCTATCGTATTGCATCGACTTTAGCCCTCTGTCTGCCAGTTCTTGGATTCCGCGGCGGTACCAATTCTTGTCCTTCGAGGCGAACAACTCCTTCACTCCAGCTGTCACCTCCTCCTGGCTGTTGAAGTGCCACCCGCAAAGGAAGTTGGCCATGGACCGAACAAGTAATAATCCGACGAGGCAAGCTCCGGACTATATGATAGGTGTGGCATCAGTTCGATGACCTCAAGTTCCTTTAGTTTTGGCCGGACGTTCGCGCGGTTTGACGCAGAGCATTGTAATGCTGTAGGAAAGCTCGTTTTCTCTTCCCCATTGCCGGGTACTTCTCCTCCAAACCGGATAAATCCGTTCCAGCTGTTCAGAGTAGGGGTTCACGTTGCTGGACCGACCGTCTGGAACAAATTCGTAATTTATTATCCCCACGAAATTCCACCAGACGCAGCATCACCTTGTGCTCGAAGCGCTTATGTTTGGCAACAGGTTCTGGAAGCTAATCCGTGCTCAACCACTGTCGTTGTGTGTTAAGACTATGGAATAAACTCCACTTTTCATCGCATATAACAATTCTCTTGATGAAATGTAAAACGCGCGGGCTTTCTAGGAGTTTCGGGAACACTTCCACACGGCGGTTTGCTTCGGTTGGCGTCAGTTCGTGAGGGACAATACGGCAGCTCCTGTAGACTTTGCCGATGTCTTGAAGGTGACGAACCACGGTGGTTTGTGAGACGCCCAGCTCGCCTGATAATCTCCGAGTGCTGGGTGTCGGATTTGCCTCTACGAACTGGAGCACGGCTTCGGAAACCACGGCTCGTGGCCTCCCTGACCTCAGCTGATCGTCCAGGTTTCTGTCACCTGAGCAAAATTTCTTGAACCATCTGGTTGCGTTGCTGTGGTCAACGGAACTTTGTCCTTTCGCATAACAAATGTTCCGTGTTGCTTGAGCAGCGTTATGGCCGAGTTCAAACTCGTAAAGCAAAAGTTAAGTAATTAGCCGGTTGTGACTATTCATGTTTTAGGCATCCCTACCACAGAGAGCACGCCGACATGCAATGCTGTTCTAAGTAACGACCACCACTTTATATCCTTTTCGATTGACTACAGTGCGTGACATGAACTAGTTTAAACACGTGACATATCCTCCGCCGCACATGCGTGTACACAAATATTGCAAAACTCTCGACTCACCCTCTGTATCCCATCGAGTTGCTCACGTTTGTCGCTTACGCCACCCCCCTCTCCCCTAGAAAAAAAATACATTTGTAATAACTGAATCATTTAATTGTTAAACCATTGGTAATGATTGAGGCTTCTGTTTGTTAAACAAATTCTAATAACCTGAAACATTCATTCATTTTTAAAACCATTTTCAATAATTGAATCATTTGTTTACCAAATGATTTTTAATCAGTTAAGGAAATCATCTATGATTACGAAGAACCTTTAGATTCGTGAAGATCGTAAATTAATTAGAGGAATGGCATAGTGATTTTACTTTGATCAGTTTTAATGAGATAATGTAAATTATAAATGAAAATTTTCTAACGTTTGAGGTTTCATTTTAGCAGAAAGGTGTCTTAGTTTAGAAAGCCGAATGAGAGTGATGATTCACATTCATTTTTGATGACCCGTAAATTTTGAAAAAGTCAGAAAACCCTTGGTGGAAGTCACTATAAACATAATACTGCACATCTAAACAAATATAGTATTTCGAAATGGAAGTTTCCCGCTTTAGGTGAGATGAAAAAATGCATTCCTCCTTAGAAAAGCTCAAAAATAAATATCAGTTATGAAAATCTATAAGATAAACTACATCGAAAAGCAACATTTAAAAAACCTTAGATCACGCCAGTTTCTATAAATACATGTTTTCTTGGAAAATACGTGAGTTCCTTTTTGAAAATTTATAATTCCATGTACCAGAAAACAAGCATAGTCCTCTTCGAAAAAGAATATATGTTTTATGCAGATGTTATTTTCATAGAAAAAGAAAAGGATTACTCACTTCCAATGATAATGCAGCGTATTTTGCTTTCGTCCAGTCCCGAGGCGCTATCGCATTGAGATTTCGAGCTGTGCGATCGAAAAGGAAAAACCTAATGTCTCGTATAAAAATGCTGTCAGAATTGTTTAATAAATATTAGGCCGAATAAATCCTCGCATGTATCTGGGCAAACAGAGCATTTTTTGGAATTAAGAACAAAACATTAACAAAATAGCTGCTGAATTTTCAAAACTTATTTAGAAATATTTTAACGACTCTTTTTGTTCTAAATGCAATTAATAATCTGATTTAAAATATTCATATTTAGCATATCATAACAAATCCAGCTTTAATAATAAGAACAAATAAAATACGAGAAATGATAATCCGTTATGCTTCCGAGTTGTGCGACGAAAGAGCTGAATACAATTAAATAAAAATTATTTTTGGTTCACCTGCATAAACGCTGCATTAGAATCTTTCGCAAATATCTTTTGAGCTCCTGAAAATTACTCGGCTCCGCTGGTAAAGCGTTCAGATGCGATACATTCTGGCTAATCGTCCGAGCTGCATACATCATATTACCAAAATTATTCGGACAGTACCAAATATTTGCATAACTGCAAAGAACGGTTGCGCAGGAAGGTGCCCTGCGATTGGGAGGAACGTACATATAAAAGCTAAAATGTTCTGTTGTGTTATCAATAACCTTGAAGCGGATATACTGCGCGAACGTGAACTTTCCGAGTTCCAGTGTGGTATGGTCATAGGTCCTCGTTTGAGTAACGTCTCCATACGGAGCATTCCAGCTAAACTAAGCAAACCAAAATCGACTGTAAGTAATGTTGTGAAAAGATGGAAGCAAGACGGTCAAACTGCAGCTGAAAAAAAAAAGACGTTCACGAAGACCACACGTATGTATAAAAGGGCGGTTCTGCTGAAATCACTCAAAAGAAGGTTCCAAGGACCACCGCAAGGGAACAGCTCGTTAACATCGACCAATCAGACTAGCACCACCTACAGGTTCGGTCCGTGGGCAGCAGCGGCATCTGGGAGGTGCAGCAAGGGGAGAAAAACGGCGCATGCTCCTTCAGGCCACGCCCCCAGCCTATTGGTAAGTCTATGGAGACTCCCGATCCTTCTGTTAGAAGGAGTTGCGGCAGTTCTGGTCCTTTTATACTACTGCCGCATAAACTTACAGAACGTGTCAGAAGAGCCATGGTGTTAAGAAATCCCGTTCTTCTTCTGCCGTTTCAATCTCTGTTGAAGTAGGAAATGCTTGTAATGCCTCGGTTAGTAGCACAACTATCAGCAGAGAGTTGCACAATGTAGGCTATGTATCTCCCGTAGTTCCTGGACAGTGGGCAACTGGAGAGCAGTTCTTTGGAGTTATGATTCACGATTTTCGCTCTTCCAGTCTGATCGGCTTGTTTGGATTTCTTGACAGTCCGGCAAAACGATTTTCTTTGGACCGTGATTATTCACGCTTCCACAACGATTGATTCGTGCTCTTTGGATTGATTCATGCAGGATTGATTTATGCTCGTGCATGATTAATTCATGATGATTCATGCTCGTGCATGATTGATTTATGCTCGTGCATGATTGATTCATGATGATTCATGATCGTGCATGATTGATTATGATTTGTTGAATGACCTTTGCGGAATGTCCCACATGATGATTCATGCTCGTGCATGATTGATTTTGATTCCTGCTCGTGCATGATTGATTCATGCTCGTGATGATTCACGCTTCAACAACGATTGATTCATGCTCAACAATTGATTCATGCTCTTTTAACGATGATTCATGCTCTTTGGAATGATGATTCACGCTTTTCGCTCTTCCAATCTGAACGGCTTGTTTTTCTCGACAGCCCAGCAAAACAGAACGTGTCAGAAGAGCCATGGTGTTAAGAAATCCCGTTCTTCTTCTGCCGTTTCAATCTCTGTTGAAGTAGGAAATGCTTGTAATGCCTCGGTTAGTACCACAACTATTAGCAGAGAATTGCACAATGTAGGCTATGTATCTCCCGTAGTTCCTGGACAGTGGGCAACTGGAGAGCAGTTCTTTGGAGTTATGATTCACGATTTTCGCTCTTCCAGTCTGATCGCCTTGTTTGGATTTCTCGACAGTCCGGCAAAACGATTTTCTTTGGACCGTGATTATTCACGCTTCCAGAACGATTGATTCATGCTCTTTGGATTGATTCATGCAGGATTGATTTATGCTCGTGCATGATTAATTCATGATGATTCATGCTCGTGCATGATTGATTTATGCTCGTGCATGATTGATTCATGATGATTCATGATCGTGCATGATTGATTATGATTTGTTGAATGACCTTTGCGGAATGTCCCACATGATGATTCATGCTCGTGCATGATTGATTTTGATTCCTGCTCGTGCATGATTGATTCATGCTCGTGATGATTCACGCTTCAACAACGATTGATTCATGCTCAACAATTGATTCATGCTCTTTTAACGATGATTCATGCTCTTTGGAATGATGATTCACGCTTTTCGCTCTTCCAATCTGAACGGCTTGTTTTTCTCGACAGCCCAGCAAAACGATTTTCTTTGGACCGTGTTCTGTTATGTTTGGCGGAGGCTCCATCATGTTATGGAGTTGTTTTTTGTTGATCGGACTCTGCGAAAAACCCCTGGAGAGAAATTCCCAGAGGGTGTAACGTCATGGTCAGAGGGCCATCGCAATCCCTCTCTCCAGAGAATTAAAAGGGCAAACGTAAGGGGAGTGGCGATATTAGCTTCGCGTTCATGCGCATTGGTCAGCGTTGAGCTTTCGGTTTTCGTGCAGCGTTTTTATACAACATGCGTGGAAAATATTGGGTGCCTCTACGTAGATCTAATTACAAAACCACGTCCAAAAGCTACTGTTTTCAGCTTTTCCAAAGATGAAAGCATTCGAAGAAGATGGATTTCTTCCATACCAATAAAGGATTTTGAACCCACCGTGAATTCAAAAGTTGGTTAAGCCTAATTGTTTTCACGATGGAATGTTCTGCTTATAATTTAAGTGAAAGTAAACTGTGATAAAGATTAAGGTTCCAATTAGAGAACTGTGAACTTGAATTGTCTACATTGAACTCTTCTATAAAGTAGCACTTTAATTCCTAGTTGAATTCATAGTTACATGTATCAGGATGGCTTCAAGAAAATTGACAGTGAAACGTTTCTCTCTGCAAGAAGCACATCATGCAAAAAAGAAAGTACTTAAGCATAATGAAGGAACACATTTGTTGATGCTTGTGTTTTCCGTTTTTTGGGGGAGTCTGTTAACGTGTTAATTGATATTTTCAATATCTTTTTCAGGTGAAAAACGAAATAAAAAAGTTTGCCTTACAATGAATATACTGCTGGAGAAAATTAATACCTTTTGTGCAATTTTGTGTAAGATATGTTTTCACAAAGTTGGAAAAAAAAATGATGTGACATTCTGATTTCCCCTCACAAAATTTGCAATGTTGGGGGCATAATAAATTCGAAGATAGCCAAATTAATACCTTCTGTATTCATCTAACAAAGAAATTTTTCTGAGTGATTTTAAATTATAATGAATTTTTTTTTGTTAGTTTCTAGAAGTAGTTACAAGATCTGAACACACGTCTCACGGTATTTTCAGGAAATATACTCACTAAATCAGAAAATTCTGCTTTCGCGTTCGTTACGTAATTAGAGAAAGGTCTTTTTTTTTTAATAAATCGAACCGGAAGGGAATTTCTTGAAGCTTTAAGTGAAATGATCATGTTCTATTTATTTATTATTTATTTATTATTGGAGGTTTAACGACCACCGTAAGAAACTCAATGGGCTATAAGCAGTCGCCCGTCCCTAATTTAGGGTCACTGGTTCCAGGGAAGGGAGAGAGCCAGTGCCGTAAGACAAACACAACATCCATGCCTCACCGGGATTCGAACCCGGACCCCGTTCGGACGAATGATCAGAGGCCATCGCTTAGACCACTGCGCCACTGGAGCGGCAATGATTATGTTCATAAAGTCCTACAAATTTGCCATTCACGCACAAAAAAAATCATAGTTGCAAAAATGCTTAACGTAAAATGTTGGGTTTTTCATTTAATGCGTGAAAAAACTATTATGTTTGTGTTCCTTTAGCCAAACTAAGACTAAAGGAAACATTTCCTGAAATATTTATTTTTAAGATCCGTACATGAAATCGTTTCCTAGCACAAGAGCAAAATTTTGGAATTCCCCGATTCACAGATATCATTGCAGGAAACTGAGAAAATAAATGAAAGCTGTGGATCTAATCTTTTGATGTTAGCTAAGGATAAAAAGTACAGAGAAAAAAACGGTCAGTTTATTGCTGCGTGCTCGATTTGTCTAGTATTGCACTCAAGAAACTATTTCTCTGCGTAAACACCGCGGTACTTCGTCGGCGTTTTCAGGAGCGGAGAGCTCGAGTCGGTCGCCCCACTACATAGCCCCCTCTTTCTAGTGGGCTATGGCCCACTAGCTCTGACCTCACAGACCAGTTCGGAGGCTTTCTTAATCTTCAGGGGGTTTTCACTCTGCCCGTTGGATATCATATCACAAACCATGAACTCTGAAGTGTACCTCAATGATCCGGATAATCCTGCCCTACCAGCAATGTGGCAGTATTATGGAAATGACCATTGTCTCTTCCAAATCGATTGAGCTCCCTGCTATAATGCACCACCTATGCAGGGCAGGTTTCTGGAAAATGCGGTGCAATTGTTAAGACTGGTCTGCTTAGAGTCATGATTTTAATCCCATAGAAAACCTCTGGGATAAACTGGAGCGACAGATACGAAAACGACCACAACGATCGTCTTCGAAAGGTTAAACGTTTTTTGGTAGCGGCGATTTGCTAAGTCTATGATCGGTAGAAAAAGTGTATCCAAGTCATGCGATACTATGAGGAGAAATCTAGATACTTTTCTTGCCACCCTGGTGGTGCAGTGGTATATGATCAGAAGCCATGGCTTCTTATCATTCGTCCGAGATGGCTCCGGGTTCGAATCCCGCTGAGGCATGGATGTTGTTCTTGTCTTGCGGCGCTAGCTGTCTTCATTTCCTGGAACCAGTGGCCCTAAATTAGGGACGGGCGACTGCTTATATCCCACTAAGTATCTCTCGGCGGTTGTTAAACCTCCAATTAGAAAAAAAAAACTTTTTTTGAAAAAAAAAATGTGTCTTTGTACGTTAGGCTTAGAATTTATTGAATACCCTACGTAAATTGTATCGCTGTACAAGGTTCGTTCATTATGTACAAAAAATGAAATTTTCCGTGCTGAACTTGGAAAAAAATCAAACGCAACGGGTTAATTCCCACCATCTCCCTCTCTCACATCTTACGGTAAATAAATGTTGCTACATGTCACCGTTATTCATCATCATCATCATTGTCAACCATTATCAATCCACTGCTGGACGAAGGTCTCCCCAAGTTTCCTCCACAACGGTCTGTCTTGTGCCAGTCTCCTCCATGTCACCCCTGCATACTTTCGAATTTCATCCACCCATCTCCCATGTGGTCTTCTTCTGGGTCTTTTCCTGTCCCTTGGAATCCAATCTAAAATTTCGGCTGTCCATCGATGATCTGTCCTTCTGGCAGTATGTCCAGCCCATTGCCATTTCAGGGATTTAACTCTGATCATGATGTCTTCCACTCTTGTCATTTTTCTGATCCACGAGTTCCTCTTCTTATCTCTCCTGGTTACACCAAGTATGCACCTCTCCATGCTACTTTGAGTTGTCTGCAGCCTTTGTATGTCTCTTTTAGTTAAGGTCCACGTCTCTGCACCATACGTAAGCACTGGAAGGATGCATTGATCAAACACTTTTCTTTTAAGACATAATGGCATATTGCTCTTGAAAATTATGCTGTTTCTTCCAAAAGCTCTCCAGGCAAGTTTTGTACGCCGATTAATTTCTTCATCAATGTGACCCTCACTTGATATCTGCTGTCCAAGATAAACGTACGTATCTGTTATCTCCAGCTTTTCTCCATCAATCGATAAATCTTCATTTCTTGTAAAAGCATTGAACATCACTTTTGTCTTCTGAAAGTTCATTTTTAATCCCACTTCTTTACTCTTGTCAGCAAGTTCCTGGATCATACTCTGCAGCTCTGATGGGGTAGTTGCAAAAATGACTACGTCATCAGCAAAACGAAGGTGGGTTAGATAATCTCCATTAATCTTTATCCCCTTGTTTTCCCAGCTCAGCGACTGAAAACACCCTCCAATGTGGCATTAAAGAGCTTCGGAGATATGGTGTCGCCTTGTCTCACTCCCTTTTCAATTTTTACGTGTGTTGTATTTTCAAACAGCCTAATCTTTGCACTTGCATTTTCATAGATGTTATTAATAATATTAATGTATGCATCTTCAATACCGCAGGTTTTCAGAGCCATTGTAACTGCTGATGGTTTCACCGAATCAAAGGCTTTTTCATAATCGATAAAAGCCATGCACAATGGAAGCTCATATTCCCTCGCTCTTTCAATTAGTTCTCTCAGCACGTGGATATGATCTATTGTGCTGTAGCCACTCCTGAATTCAGCTTGTTCTCTCGGTTGAGCCATGTCCAGTGTTACCTTCAAGCGGTGTGAAAGAACTTTAGTGAAGATTTTATAAACTACTGATAGGAGGCTGATAGGTCTGTAGTTTCCGAGATCCTCAATGTCACCTTTCTTATGTAGCAGGATCATTGTAGCGGTGTTCCAATCCTCAGGAATCTTTCCTTCATTAAGGCATCGAGTGAAAATTTGGGCGAGTACTGTTTCGATTTCTCCACTTGCTTCTTGTATGATGTCTACAGTAATTCCATCTTCTCCTGGAGCTTTTCCTCGCTTCATGTTCTTGATTGCATGTGCAACTTCTGCTGGAAGGACTGGAGGAACTCTGGTACTGGTATCTTTCATGATGTCTGGAGTGCATATATCATCCCTTTCATATAATTTGGAGTAGAAATCTTTCACTCTTGTCAACATTTCGCCTCTATTTCTTGTTACAGAACCATCTTCTTTTCTCAGTGCCATAATCTGTTTTCTTCCCTTACTGAGATGTCCCTTTGCTATCTTTAGGCTTTGGTTGTTTTCAATTGCTTTCCTCACTAGTTCACAGTTGAATTTTCTTACGTCTTCAGTGATACTTTTTCTTACTGTCTTGCATAGCTCTATATATTCCACTTTGGAAGTCACATCTTCTTTAGTTGTCCTCATCTCTCTTCTTTTTTGCATCAACATTTTGGTTTTTCCTGATAATTTGTTCACATGCAACTTGTTCTTAGACCCAGCTAATTTTGTTGCTGTTTCCATAAGAGCTTTGGTTACTTTTCTGTTAACTTCAGAGATGTCCACTTCTTCCGATGTTAGGCCTTCTAAAGCAGAGAACCTGTTCTTCAGTTCTAACTTGAAGGTATTATGGTGTTTTTTAAGGTTGGTTATGTCAATAGATTTTGTTTGTCTTATGAGCTTGCCACGTTCAAGTTTAGTGTTGAGGTGCATCTTACATCTCACCAATCTATGGTCACTACCTGTGTTGAACTTGTTCAGCACACTGCAGTCTTCTATGACGAATTTTTTGTTACACATAATAAAATCAATTTCACTTGTCGTCCCATTTGGATGTCTCCATGTCCATTTCCTGTGTGGCTTTTTCTTGAAGAAGGAGTTCAAGATGAAAAACCCTTCTGCCTCTGCAAACTCAACGAGAGTATTTCCACGCTGGTTTCTGTTGCCGTGACCGAATTTACCTACTGAAGTTTCATTCTGTTGCCGTTGCCCTATTTTTGCATTGAAATCTCCCATAATTATCTTCAAGTGCTGCTTACCTTTATTATTTAGATGACGAATTTCCTCATAAAATTCTTCAATTTCTTCTTCAGGATGACTTGTGGTGGGTGCATAAGTTTGAATAATCTGAGCCTGGTATCTTCTCGAGAGTTGGATAATGAGTCGTGCAGCTCTGTCAGAGGAACTTTCAACTTCTACCACTTTATCCTTCAGTTTCTTGTTTATTATAAATCCAACACCACTAGTTCTGCCAGTATCTGTCCCACGATAGTAGAAGAGATGTCCACTTTTCAGTTCGATGAGATCTTCTCCTTTTATCCTTACCTCACTTAGCCCCACGATGTCCCACTTGATCCTTTGTAGTTCCTCTTCCAATTCAAGAAGCCTTGAATCAGAAGATAGGGAGCGTCCATTGTAAGTAGCCAAGGTCAGCATCAGATGGCAGCCTAGTCCGGTCCTCCGGGGATTCTTAGCACCCTCTGCCTTCATGTCGCACTGGCCGCTGCCTTGGCCAGGTACATTCCAGCTGCCGGAGACTGAGGGCCAAGATTTAAGTTGTGGAATCATTTTGGAGGGGTTTGGCCATAACTCACCACGCTGGCCAAGCGGATTGGTGAGTGTGGGATAGCATTTCCTCTAATCCCGATGGTATAGTTATACCGCTATTTGCGGTCGTCAGAGCCCCTTTAGTGGGAACAGGATGCACCACGAGAAAGCGGGGTTGACATTTGTCAAGGAGAGGCTGTGATGTTACGCATCACCTGACCTTTCACCGTTATTACGGTATCTTAATTAAATAACTATTTAAAAATTAAAATCCAAATATCTTCGATTAGAAGAGATGCCGAAATCATGTTCCAGCAGGTTCAGCTTGAAAGTAAACCCCGACAAGATCATTATTATTTTGCAATACTAACTAAATTTTGCTTCACCGCGTTACTAAGCAGAAAAGGAAACTGTAACGCAGTTTTTTTTTATTGTTGTTAGTATTTTATAATGGGCTAGATTTTACTTGATTTTTCTTTTGTTTCATGTCGTAGCATTTAGAGTTAAAAACTGACACCCATCAATCTGTCAGTGTATCATCTTCTAGCTTACAATAGCTGAGCTTTATGAATGCCCTGGGGAGTCAATAAGAAGCCGAAAAAAGAATGAAATAAAAATAATGTTCTCTTGCGACAAACTCTTCCGCTTTTATGGCCCTATGATGCCTTCATGCTCTGGTGGATATCTTTGTTCGCTGAAAAATGACACGTATAGGGGAGATCGCTGAAATACTCCCGTCATCCACCATTTCGAGCCGAAGGAGGACCAGAGCCAGGAGCTCCTTTCTGCACAGAACAATTTCTACAAAATGGCGAGATGCACTGTGGTACCGTAAGGTATTGCGAAAATCGGTGACATATCATATCTACCGTCTTAAGTTATTACCAAAATCGGTGACATGTCACATCTAAGCCTTAGATAGAACCACGGAGCTAAAGCCGTGTGCTTGAAAGTATCCTTTCTTTCTTTCTATCTTCATTGCTACTTTTTCTTCTTGGTAACCCAATATTATGTTATACAAAAGAACAAAATTCCTGGTTTATGAAAGGAATATAAACTAAGAAAATAAGATCTCTGCTTTCGATGATCGTTCTTCAAAAATGTTAAAACTGGTGCGTAAAATGATACCGCCACAAAAAATAAGCATTTTCGAAGTACTGTGAATCTGGATGATTATAAAGTAGGTAAAATTTGTGCTATGTGAAGTTTGTACTTTGACGACCTCACCCTATTGGTGCTTTGCTGCTATGTATCTTGTGAAAACGCAAGATTGTCCGTAACATAATACGAATCCGCGACCCCCGGACTGCGGAGTAAGTTGCTCTCCCAACTATTTCAAAATATACTTTATTGGCAAAAACATAGGGAATACAGGCGTACCACATATGGCAAAATAAACAACAAAACAATGAGCGATACTGATGAAATATTACAGGTGAATGTGATACGGCAGTCAACTAAGGATGACAAAATGTTAAAATCGTTAATAAGGAACAGTATATGCTTGAGGAAGATGATGCACAAGCAAAAGTAATGATTAATTAATAAAGCATGTGATGACGTGCAGAGTGAAAGCAGAACACAAAACAACAGGTAAATATATTTACAAGAACATGGCTGTACAACGCAGTGAACAAAAAGAAGGGAACATGTAAAACACAACAAAAGCATATACTACGATAAAGGTACAGAGGTTCCCACAATCGAGGAAACCACACGATATGTGACAAAAACATGATAAGTATTACAGAACATATTGGAAACTTGGGCAAACTCCCCAAGTGAAACACAAGGATACACAAAATACAAACAGCAAGCCGTGCAGTATCGCATCGGTCCAAAAAACAATGACATGGGACGAGCAAAAAATACATGACGTCAAAGAATGTGAAAATGCAAGACAGAAAGAAGGTATAAATTAAAAGATACAACACAAAGCAGCAAGAAAAAACAGAAAGAACAAAGTATCGCAGGACAATACCTCTCTTATTGCTCCTAGAGAACAAATACACGGTGCGCAACTCAATGAAGGTACAGGCAGCAAAAGCAGACACATGAGTGAAGAATAAGTATTAAGGACAGGTGCAACGAAGAAACAAATACAACACGGTACATGCACACGAATTACACAAAAATTGCAGAAAACCCCTACAATACAAATCATAAGCAGTTACATGACAAACTAAGCTACACGGACGGAATGCACAGCTGCAGATTTGTCGTCTTGACACGTGCTTTATTTTTGTAGTACGTCACATCATCTCCCTCTCAATTTTTTTTTTTGTTCTTTGAAGCGAAGAATTAATTTTTTATTAATTCCAGACGATGTATGAAACAAACATCACACATTTTTCCAAGAACCCAACGGCCAGTACATCAATTTTTACGTTCGGGCGCCAGTGTGAAAACACAAATTTGTCGGTGACGAGAATCGGACCGTCCTCACTCCGGAGTAAATTGCTCTCCCAACTAAGCTACACGGACGGAATGTATCACTGCAGCCTTGTTGTCTTGACACGTTTAAGGGAAATCACTAAAATACTCAAATTGTGCTTTCACGTGCTTTACGTCTTCAGTACGTCGCATTTTCTCCCTCTTTGCTATTTTTTTTTTGTTTTTTGAAGCGAAGAATGGATGTCTCATTAATTGAAGACGATGTGTGGAACAAACAGCACACATTTTTTAAAGAACCCAACGACCAGTACTTTCGTATTGACGTTCGGGCGCTAATGTGAAAACACAAGTTTGTCCGTAACGGGGATCGAAACCACGCCCCCTCACTCCGGAGTAAGTTGGTCTCCCAACTGAGCTACACGGGCGGAATATAGCTATGCAGATTTGTCTTCTTGACACGTGCTTTACCTCTGGAGTACGTCACAATCTTTCTCGACAGTAGTAAAATTAATCCAAAGTAAAACTTTCGATGTAACAAAAACGGGTAACGGTGAGTCATTGTAAAAACCGTTGTTGAAATCAGATTTTTGCATGCTGTTCCATGAAGTGACTCAACAATGTTTAAAATCATTGTTGCTCAACAATACATTTTACTAAACTATTTACGAGCAATATATTTCATCACGTTTAACATAAAGGTAACAATATCTCATTGCAATCTGCGTAAATTACGAGAACCTCATGCTAAATATAATGAAAGTCATTGCTAAGTGCATATTGATACAGTGTAGCATGCATCTTCCCGGCAGTACTAAAGTATGCAGCTTAGCTAAACTTGGCGTTTTCTCGCCTCTCCCCCTCTTCCCACCAGGGGATGATTTCTTGCCATTGACAAGAGCCCTAAAATCATGTATAACAAGATGAGATTTATCCTGTACATATTCTAGACCAAACGTTATCAATCCCCATCTCTAATGCACTTGCGATTCAGATATACTTTTGATCTTGAGATCGAATTTTAGCTTAGGCATGCGCAAATGGACTTCCACATTTCATTGGTGTCAGGGTCGTTTCTTTTGCTAGTGCAAATCTGAATATACAAAAACAATCTTCTATACATAGTATGAAATAATGTCTCCGGTAGGCACCGGTCTGTTTGTTCGGGCTAATCTAGAGAATCGCTGGACGGATTTTGATGCGGTTTCACCATTCCATTGAGCATTTGTCGAGGAAGGTTTAGGTGTATGAAACATTAATCTATAACAAAAGGGAGCCAAGCAGTAACGAATTTAGTGACAATTAAAAAAAAAGAAAAACCCGCCGTTCGCATTCTTTCGGGGCTTCCACTGCCTAAACAACGACGCACGGCAACTGGTTTACGAAACATTTTGCTCATTGAGGAAAAGACGCGAGGCGCATGCGCGGCGGCCTGTCTAACAGCATGTAAGGCCACAGACTAAATGCGTAGTTACATCGGACGCTGAAAGAGAATTGGTTTATCGGCGCTCGCACAGACTAAATGCGTAGTTGTTTTCGTCCACACGTATGTGTCTCATTGAGTAGCTCTTTAATTAAAATTTAAATATTGTATTAACATTATGCAGTGACGAAAATCGAATATAGGTCGTAGTACATCGGACGCCAAAAGAATTTGTTTATCCCGTCATAATGAAACTTTCCAAGAAACAGAATCTCGATTGCCAAATGACAAAGAATGGCTTTTCCAAGAGAAAGATAGTCGCCTGCTGAACGTAATAATCGTCTCTCTTTAGATTCACCTTAAATTCTAAATTGCTACCGTGCGAAGCCGGGCCGGGTCGCAAGTAATGAAAATAAATATTATTTTTGAAAAGCTAAACATTCGAAATACGAGTACTGACTATTGCCACCATCATAGTTTAGTAAATATTTACTTTTATGACCCACATATCTCCTTTAATTTGTTTGACGACAATAAAAATTCATTTATCCACCTACCTATGTACAGCTCAATGTCAGGAATTAGTAAACCTTTTGTTTGTTATTATAATTTAATTCCACTTAGTATGTACCAGACTGTGGATCGGTGTGGCCGTGAGTGATGCCAAAAAATACAGTGTGTTTATACGTAAATAAATGTATACTATCTAATAACTCGTTTTATTTAACACCTATAAATCAATGAAGGAAAACATATTCTTCATAGTACATGGAAAATCGATAGAACATTCAAAGCTTACTGTCCATCCACATGGATGAGAGGTGTCACATGGATTAGAGATGTCACATTGATGAGAGATGCCACATGGATGAGAGATATCACATGGATGGAAGATGGCGCATGGATGAAAGGTGTCATATGAGTGGGAGATATCACATGGATGAAAGATGGCACATGGATGAGAGCTGTCACATGGATGAGAGATGTCACATGAATGAGAAATGTCACATGAATGAGAGATGGCACATGAATGAGAGATGGCACATGGATGAGAGATGTCACATGGATGAGAGGTGGCACATGAATGAGAGATGTCACATTATTGAGAGATGTCACATGGATGAGAGGTGTCACATGGATGAGAAATGTTACACGGATGAGAGATGGCACATGGATGATAGGTGTCACATGAATGAGAGATGGCACATGAATGAGAGATACCACATGAATGAGAAATGTCACATGAATGAGAGATTGCACATGGATGAGAAATGTCACATGGATGAGAGATGTCACATGAATGAGAGATGTCACATGAAAGAGAGATGTCACATGAATGAGATATGTCACATGGATGAGATATGTCACATGGATGAGAGATGGCACATGGATGAGAGATGTCACATGGATGAGAGATGTCGCATTATTGAGAGATGTCACATGGATGAGAGAAGTCACATGGACGAGAGGTGTCACATGGATGAGAAATGTCACATGGATGAGAAATGTCACATGGATGACAGATGGCACATGGATGATAGGTGTCACATAGATGATAGGTGTCACATGGATGAGAGATATCACATGGATGAGAGATGTCACATGGATGAGAAATGTCACATGGATGAGAGATGTCACATGGATGAGAGATGTCAAATGGATGAGAGATGTCACATGAATGAGAGATGTCACATGGATGCAAGATATCACTTGGATGAGAGATGGCACATGGATGAGAGATGTCACATGGATGAGAGGTGTCACATGGATGAGAGATGTCACATGAATGAGAGATGTCACGTGGATGAGAGATGGCACATGGATGAGAGGTGTCACATGGATGAGAGGTGTTACAGTTTTCTGAGACATGTTACATGAATGACCAGTAAGTGGTAAAAGCAAATTCGGAATTTATATTCTGTTTGCCTCGAATATTATTTCACACCCACAAAGATCTTCGCATACGAAAGGTGAATAGCATAGGTTATCTACAAGTGTAAATGATGTTTTTACTCTTTTTATTTTTTCCATCTCAGAATGTTATTTTTTAAATCACGATGAATGGAATTATACATGGATGGGAAAGTGCATGTCGAAGGCGAATGAGTAGGAAAGCAAGACAACATTCAAAGAATGTTTCGCAATTCATGAGGGAATGAAATCTTTCATAGCGCGCACGAGAGGCTGGCAGTTTAGAAAAAATAAAAATAGGAAAGTTGATACCGAAGTTTCGGGTGTAATGAGCACTTCCTTTAAATCATGTTTCTGTCTCACTGTGTACATTATATAAAAGCTATACTCTATTCGAAAGCCCGAGGAATTCATTAAAAAATATTTGTTGGTGGTTATTGCTGCTCACTTTGCGTCAACCAAATCTTTTAAAGTAGTAGGCTAAACGTTGGCTTCTGCCCATTCAGCTGAATGATTTCAATATTACAGTCAGAAGCACTACCCGTGTTAATGCCGTTATCAAAAACAGACGACAGCACTTTGTTAGAACACAACGAATATTTACCAAGGTAAACATGAAAAAGGTATACATCGTTTTAATTTTCACAACATCAAATAGCCTCTTTCATTAGGCACGACCAAAAAAGAACAGCTCCTCCTCGTACGACGACGTTCGAGCTTCTGTTTTTTAAAGTCAAAAACAAGACGCACGAGGTGTCTATGTATCTCTCTCTCGTGGATCGCAGAGCTCACGTTTCGGAACGCCATCTGGTGGCACTAAATTTCTTTGCTTGCAACACTCAGAATGATGCATGGGATATGTGCTTGACATGTGGGCCAGACTCTCTCTTCTGCCTGGAAATATTGGCCCTAAATTAGAGACAGGCGACTGCTTTTAATCCCTTTGAGTAGCCCACAGTGGTCGTTAAACCTCCAAACCAAAAACTGGATCAATAAACATATAACTATGCATAAGCCGACCATGGGATTTTCAACATAGGGGTACTGACTTCACGTGCAAAGCGAAGATACCGTTTCAAAGAAGTATTACGGATGTGCTACACAACGTCTTGCTTCCCTGTATAAATATCATTTCCGAATTACTGTAAAATCAAATACTATGCGTATGTTAAAAACCTTAGAAGGTACGTTTAGATATTTTTTTAGCATCGTCTGAATCGAAAGGATCTTAATTGATTTGGATAAAACACGACACTTTAGGCCCATCTTCGAAGTGAAATACAACAAAAATACAATTGTTTCACATCAACCCTTTAAGCGGCCGAAGTACCTTAACCATATAGTACCCAAAATTGTCTGCACTTTCGAAACAGAAATGTTCAAAAAGCGGCTGAGTTTTATGAAAATTACGGCAAAACGATTCCTTTCCTTCACTCATCTCAGCGGTAAGGACCATAATCCTGGCATCCATGAGAAGATATCCCTTCTAGTCTTTTATTCTTTGCTCCATGATCCAAGGCATGATGGGTAAGGGATAGTCCCTCTGTCACGGACATCATGTCACTGGGCAGAAACAAGAGACTGAAATATCTTCTCTCTCCTTTCGCATCTTTATCGCCATTGTTATAGCTCAGTCAGAAAGGATTAGTGCCAATCATTCACATAAATGACCATTTTCTTTGAACAAGAAAGCTATGGGGAAAGCAGCGTTTTCTGATGCGCAGATTTACTTGTTGCACTCTATTTCTAGACAGCGGATATATTCGTTGGAGCTGATTTCAGCGCATTTTTGTAACCCCGAGTAAATTCGTTCCGGCCGGCTAAAGGGTTAGTTAAAAAAGATATTGCTAGACAATTTCTGTTCCGTTTTATTTACGTTTTCAACAGTGGGTTGAAGAAGCGTATATGCTCCAGCTTTGTCTATCTGTCTGTACGTTAACTCGCGTAAAAATGGATCGATTTCGATGAAATATTAGTATGTGGTAGGGGACAACCTGGAAACGAAACCTATTGAAAATGAACGAAATGGGGTCGAAGGTCAGGACATGGAGCGGGATCCATTCTATCACCTTTATGCGTCATAACGTACATATAAATGCTTCGATTGCAACAAACCTTTACCATGTCATGAAAGAAATACGGGATTACGCCATATAATACAAATTTTGAAGGTGACAATCCGATTTTTGGCGTAAATGTGACAAGGATGGTAAGTCAGATAATATCCGAAAACTTGAAATTTTTTTTTTTTATCGTCCTGGAGCGGGACACGAACCCGCGTCTCCCAGAAAACGCCTAGGTATGCTAACCACTACACCACCCAGAACGACCAAGTTTCAAGTTTCCGATCAATTTGAATTTAACCATCACAGGATTCGCTAGTCGAAGCAACCGGCATTCATGTTTAGCGAATCTGGAGGTTAATAATCCTATCCCGTGATTGCCCGGAGAAGCAGATAAATCATGAAAAAAAAATTTTCATCGTCCCGCTCCAGGACGATGAAAATTTTCAAGTTTTCGGATATTATCTGACTTACCATCCTTGTCACATTTACGCCAAAAATCGGATTGTCACCTTTACCATGTTGTTCAGGAGATATATACTGAACCGGTTCTGTTGAATATCATAGAAATTGGGTCAAAGGTAAAGGCACAGGAGCGAGATTTATTCCACAGCCATTATCTTCATAACTTGACTAAAAATGCTTCTATTGCGACACTACTTTAGTTTGATGTTTCGGAGATATACTGAACTGGTTATGTGGAATATCATCGAAATGGGGTCAAATGTCAGGGCACAGGAGCGAGATTTATTCCACAGCCATTATTCTCATAACTTGAGTAATAACATGAGTAATGATTTCGGGTATCTTGGAAAGCGTATCATAATCAATGCATTGCATGATTTTACTAACTTGTTATGTGATAGAGATGTCAGAGATAGTGCTTTTCAACACGCAGTTATAAACAACTGGATTCCTCGCAGCTTGGCTATTGCCCAACCAACAAAGACAGTTATGAAACTTTGTGGTCACTTTGGGGTAACAATTATTTTATTGTCGAAGTTGAGTCTCCAGTGCTGAAAAAAATAAAAAAGCGTAACCTATTCTCCGTGTATGAAGTACACACAGAGCTACCCAAGCGATGAGATGGCTCTCTAGGCATGCATTTCCATTTACGGTGTGGACAAAGTGCTTCTCTCCACCTCATCTCAAAACAAGTGGTGGGAAGAGAAAAGCAATTTATTGGTAAAATACAATGCAGTAAAATCTGTACGTGCTCATTTTTCTTGAATTTCATTTTTTGAAGTTATACCTCAGTTTTATTAATATTTGAAGAACACTGTCCGTTAGCTTCTGGGTAACGGATTTGTAGCTAGCAACAGCTCATAATTTTTTACAAATTACGAGAACATTAGTGTCCCGTATTTATCAACAATTATAAAATGCATTAAGTGCTGTTTTTTACTTTTGGTACAGCTATTTTTAGCTGTGTAGTATTCTGATAAATGAGGAATCAAACTGTTTATTTTTTTTCTCGACTTCTAATCATCTTCACCCGTTTCAGAAAGCAAATATTAGTTTCATAAATGACCTATTATTCATTCAACCCAAATAGACTGCTTGACATTGAAAGCCCCACATAGAATGAATCGACGTATTGAAATTAGTAGTTGGATATGCTATCCATTCGCGTGTGTACCCAGATAAAAGAGCAAAAACGGGTCTCCCCAGTTCAGATTGTGTGGATTAAAGTAGATTCGTGGTGAAATGTTAGTATGAGTATACTTCTAATCATTCGTCCCAGATGGGTTGTAGTTCGATACAAGGTTTATGCATAGATGGTGTGGAGAAGTGATGCCATTCTTCTAATTTTCACTCCTGTCTGCTGATAGATTTTTGTTATCTACTGATTTTTCTCTGTTTAAGGCCTCCTGAATTTTCTACTATTATATCTAATTTTTTGTGTTCAGACGAAATTTTCGATTAACTGACAGGTGTTTTTTTCACGCTTTCCAACCGTAGGTTCAAGAAGCGTATATGCTCCAGCTTTGTCCATCTGTCTGTTTATCCACACGATATCTCGCGTAAAAATGGTTCGAATTCGATGAAGTTTTAGTATGTGGTAGGGGACAAACCGCGAAAGAAAACTATTGCAAATTGACGAAATGGGGTCAAAGGTCAGGACATAGGAGGAGATCCATTCCATCGCCTTTATGCGTCACAACTTACATTAAAAAGCTTCGATTGCGACAAAACTTCATCATGTTGTTCCACAGATGCACTGAACTGGATCTGTTTAATATAATAGAAATGGTTTCAAAGGTCAGGGCAAAGGAGCGAGATTTATTCCACAATCATTATCCTCATAACTTGACTAAGAATGCTTCTATTGCGACAAAATATTTAGTATGTTGTTCCGGAGGTATACTGAAACAATTCTGTTCAATGTCCTCGAAATGGTATCAAAGGTCAGGACACAGAGGCGAGATTTATTTCACAGCAATTATCCGCATAACTTGACTCAAAATGATTCTATGGCAACTAATCTTTAGCATGTTGTTCCGGAGGTATACTGAACCGATTCTCTTAATATCATCGAAATGGTGTCAAAGGTAAGAGCACAGAGGCGAGATTTATTATACAGCCATTATCCACATAACTTGAGTAATGATTCCTGGTATGTTGAAAAGCGTATCATAATCAATGCATTGCATGATTTTACTAACTTGTTCTAATAAACTGTAAAATAATTTATAGAATGCACCTCTGATAATAATGTAATTTCTCAAGAAGCCGGCTATGGTTTCTTTTATTGAATGCCTTAGAGAAGTTAAAAAGCCCTAGTTATTTCTGCGGAATTACATGTTTTGCAAAAGCTGATTAAAAAATGAATGAATGATGTCAGAGAAGAATTTAGGAAGGGAGTATCTGACACTAGATCTTAAACAGCCGCTAGAAATAGGAAGCTAGAAGATTTGGGCTAGGGTGCTAGATAGTAAAGACACATGGAAGCGAAATACAGAAACATACGTCTCAATCAATTAGTTCTGACTTCAACCCAGGTTCCACAGGGTGTAAGATACTTGGTTACTATACTCTAAATGACAAGTCAAGAAAATTGCGTAGACAATGGAGCTATCAACAGCAGTGATTCAGTGCCTGAGTGTTTTATCTAACACACTTAGGGATACGCTGCCTAAAAATGTCTATTTTTACACCCTTTCAGTACTCACCATCTACTGATCCAATCGACAAGACGCACCTCAAATTTGGTCTGAAGCTGATATTTCTCTGTTTTAAGATCATCTACACACTCAGGGACGTGCTGTCTAAGAATGTCTGCATCCTTTCAGTACTCACCATCTACTGATCCAATGGACAAGACTCATCTCAGAATTGGTATGAAGCTGATATTTCTGTATTAAGACCATCTACACATTCAAGGAAATGCTGTCTAAGAATGTGTGCATCCTTTCAGTACTCACCATCTACTGATCCAATGGACACGACACACCTCAAATTTGGTCTGAAGCTGATATTTCTCTGTTTTAAGATCATCTACACACTCAGGGAGATGCTGTCTAAGAATGTTTGCATACTTTCAGGACTCACCATCTACTGATCCAATCGACAAGACGCACCTCAAATTTGGTCTGAAGCTGATATTTCTCTGTTTTAATATCATCTACACACTCAGGGAGATGCTGTCTCAGAATGTCTGCATACTTTCAGGACTCACCTACTACTGATCCAATCGACAAGACGCACCTCAAATTTGGTCTGAAGCTGATATTTATCTGTTTTAATATCATCTACACACTCAGGGAGATGCTGTCTCAGAATGTCTGCATACTTTCAGAACTCACCATCTACTGATCCAATGGACACGACGCACCTCAAATTTGGTCTGAAGCTGATATTTATCTGTTTTAATATCATCTACACACTCAGGGCGATGCTGTCTAAGAATGTCTTCATACTTTCAGGACTCGCCATCTACTGATCCAATCGACAAGACGCACCTCAAATTTGGTCTGAAGCTGATATTTCTCTGTTTTAATATCATCTACACACTCAGGGACGTGCTGTCTCAGAATGTCTGCATACTTTCAGGACTCACCATCTAATGACCCAATCCACAAGACGCACCTCAAATTTGGTCTGAAGCTGATATTTATCTGTTTCAATGTCATCTACACACTCAGGGACGTGCTGTTTAAGAATGTATGCATTCTTTCAGTACTCACCATCTACTGATCCAATGGACAAGACTTACCTCAGAATTGGTATAAAGCTGATATTTCTCTATTTTAAGTCCACCTACATACTCAGGGACAAGATGTCTAAGAATGACTGCATCCTTTCAGTACTCATCATTTACTGATCCAATGGACAAGATTCACCTTGGAACTGGTCTAAAAAAATGCTAATAAAGACAAAAAAATTATCACTTCCTATTTTTTTCTTCAAAATCCATACTGGTTGTCATGAAATATTTTTTTTATTCCAGGTAACTGATATCTATAGTAAGATATTTGTATTAATGATACTTTTTTGATTATTGCACTTTTTTCATGTACTTTGGAAACATCTGGGTATTTTTAGTAAGGAACGGTAGTATACAATTACGAGTACTATATAAAGTAATGCAAAATTGGGAATAAATTTTTTATTAACTGACAGTGGTCGTTCAAATTGCACGTTTAGGTTGAGTATCTCTTCCGCAATAAAAACTGTCAACATAGCCCCCATCACAAGCGAAGAATTTGCGCCACCGTTGAACCCAACTCTCGAATCCCCTTTGAAAAAATTCAGGTGTGGATTGTTGTACACACTTCTTCACAGCCCCTTTCGCCTCGTCTATGTAATCTAATCGTTGTCCTCGGAAACTGTTCTTCTTTGGACCGAACAAGTGGAAGTCGAAAAGCGCTAGATCTGGACTGCACGGTGGATTGGGGGGGAGGGGGGGACACTGACCAGCCTAATTTGCTGATCACCTGATTTCTTGCCAAAGATGTGTGTGGTCTCGCATTGACATGGTTACTGTGGATCCTTTTCAGATTCTTATTCGATTTCTTCTTCCTTATGGCTTCTCTAAGCTTCTTGAGTGTCTCAATGTACCGCCCGCCGGTCACGGTACGGCCACGTTCCAGAAATTCAAGGAGAATGACACCACTGTCATTCCAAAAAACAGTCACCCCGACTTTCTGTGTTGATCACTGGCTCTTGAACTTCTCATCTCTTAGTGAAGAAGTGTGACGCCATTCCATGGATTGATTCTTCCTTTCCAGGTCGTAAAGATACGCCTACGTTTCAACACCTGTCATCAGATCAGAACAAAACATGTCTTTATTGGCTTCAAAGGCACCTAGCAGATCAGAGCAGACTTTCGTTCTTCTCTCCTTTAAATTAGGTGTAAACTGCCTGGATACCCACTTTTTACACATTTTTCGATACTATACGTCTTTCGGCTTCTTCTGTATGGCATTGCAACAACAGTCCAGTTGTGCAACAAGTTCACGGATTGCGATTCGTCTCTGCGAGCGAATCAGTTCATCCATTCGCTGACGATTAGTGTCAGTGGTCGCAGATGATGGTCTTCCACTGCTTTTTTTTTTTTTTTTTTTCAATGCTGGTTTCCCCTTCTTTAAATTTCTTCATCCATCTGTGCACATTGCTCTTGTCATAGGTGTCATCTCGGTAAACATTCTGTAGCCTTCTGTGGATGTCGGACAGTCTGCAGCCTTTCTTTGTCAAAAACCCAACGAGGGCACGTTGTTTCTGCTTAGAATCCATTATTTATGATAAAATCAAAATATAATCTTCCGGATGCCCAAAGAACAAAAACAAATGTTTAAACCAATCGGGTCCACACCCCCAGCAGGGTCAAAAAAGGAAGTACGAAGAAAAAAATGCAATAAAGAAGGATTACTATAGAGGAAGGATTATTCTACCAGCATGTACAATTTGAACGAGCTCTGTCAGTTAATAAAAAAAGTTATGCCACCATTTGCATTACTTTCGGTACAACCCTCGTATTTGTTTTTAGCTAGACGATAAGTGGGACAGATACACCTCTGACTATGTACATAAAAAGGCCAATGCCATCATTATTTACACCAACATTAGTTTTAAAGACGAGCATTATATTATAAAGCTGATTATTGCTAATAACTTGTAATAGGTGACTCAGGATTGTGTAATTTGAATTTGCAGTCCCGTGTTTAATAGTGGTTGTGAAAACACAAACTTGTCCGTGACGGGGATTCTCACCCCGGAGTAAGTTGTTCTCCCAAATAAGCTACACGGTCGGAATGTATAGTTGCAGATTTGTCGTCTTGACACGTGATTTACCTCTGTAGTACGTCATATCATCTTCTTCTTAATTATTATTTTTTTTTCTTTTTTTGAAGCGAAGAACGAATTTTCATTAATTCTAGACGATATGTGGAACAAACATCACACATTTTTCGAAGAACCAAATGGCCAGTTCATCCACTTTTATGTTCAAGGGCCAATGTGAAAACACACATGTGTCTGTGATCGAAACCGCTCGCCCCTTTCTCCGGAGTCAGTTGCTCTCCGAACTAAGCTACATGGATGGAATGTATAGCTGCAGATTTGTCGTCTTGACTCGCACTGTACCTCTGTAGTAAGTCACATAGTTTGTGAAGCACTGATATTATTTGAAATACCAGTAGATTTAAGGGTCCTTTTTGAAATGAGATTACATCCAAAGCTACATTACATTTATCAGGTGGTGCATATTTCAAGCAAAAAAATCTGATCTTCTGTTTTTCAGCTCCGGTCTACTTCCATCTATCCATCTATCACGTCCGCTTATAGCGGGTTGAGTCCCGCAAAGGCGACTATGCGCCCTTGAGGATTACTAGCAAATTATGCGCCCAAATTAAAGCAAATAATGCGCCTTTGAGGGTTACTAGCAAATTATGCGCCCAAATTAAAGCAAATAATGCGCCCTTGAGGATTACTAGCAAATTATGCGCCCAAATTAAAGCAAATAATGCGCCCTTGAGGATTACTAGCAAATTATGCGCCCAAATTAAAGCAAATAATGCGCCTTTGAGGGTTACTAGCAAATTATGCGCCCAAATTAAAGCAAATAATGCGCCATTGAGGGTTACTAGCAAATTATGCGCTCAAATTAAAGCAAATAATGCGCCATTGAGGGTTACTAGCAAATTATGCGCCCAAATTTAAGCAAATAATGCGCCTTTGAGGGTTACTAGCAAATTATGCGCCCAAATTAAAGCAAATAATGCGCCTTTGAGGGTTACTAGCAAATTATGCGCCCAAATTAAAGCAAATAATGCGCCATTGAGGGTTACTAGCAAATTATGCGCTCAAATTAAAGCAAATAATGCGCCATTGAGGGTTACTAGCAAATTATGCGCCCAAATTTAAGCAAATAATGCGCCTTTGAGGGTTACTAGCAAATTATGCGCCCAAATTAAAGCAAATAATGCGCCTTTGAGGGTTACTAGCAAATTATGCGCCCAAATTAAAGCAAATAATGCACCCTTGAGGATTACTAGCAAATTATGCGCCCAAATTAAAGCAAATAATGCGCCTTTGAGGATTACTAGCAAATTATGCGCCCAAATTAAAGCAAATAATGCGCCCTTGAGGATTACTAGCAAATTATGCGCCCAAATTAAAGCAAATAATGCGCCTTTGAGGGTTACTAGCAAATTATGCGCCCAAATTAAAGCAAATAATGCGCCATTGAGGGTTACTAGCAAATTATGCGCTCAAATTAAAGCAAATAATGCGCCATTGAGGGTTACTAGCAAATTATGCGCTCAAATTAAAGCAAATAATGCGCCTTTGAGGGTTACTAGCAAATTATGCGCCCAAATTAAAGCAAATAATGCGCCCTTGAGGATTACTAGCAAATTATGCGCCCAAATTAAAGCAAATAATGCGCCTTTGAGGGTTACTAGCAAATTATGCGCCCAAATTAAAGCAAATAATGCGCCCTTGAGGGTTACTAGCAATTAAAACCAATTTTGTAAATTAAAGCAATTTATGTTTTATTTTTTATCCAAAATTAAAGCAAATTACGTATGCGCCCTTCACGGTTACTAGCAATTGAAGCAAATTTTGTTACTAGCAATTTTATTTTCTACGCCCATAACAGGGTGAGTCCTGCAAAGACGACTATGCGCCCTTGAGGGTTACTAGCAAATTTAAGCTGCCGGCTTGCCATTCCTCCGCTGCATACAAGTAAGGGACAAAGTGCGTCCGTGGCCGACTTCACAGGGAACCATCTACGCATTTGCATCCCCACCCACATAGATCCTGTGGAAAACCCCGGAAAAACCTCAGACTACATCTCCAGCAGGACCGGGATTCGAACACCCATTAGAAACGTCCACCTCCCATACAGTGCATAGCGACTTCACCAACTGCCCTATGCCAGTGATCCGATCTAGTTATTTCAGATAAGTCTATCGCAACACTGGTATGGAGCGAGGCAGGAAGAGTCGCAGTGCGGCAAGGCACTGCCTCTCATGGTACGGTATGGTACTGCCTCTCCCCATATCATGCAGAGCCAGTGACCATAACTTAGGGATAGTATTGAATTGTTGCCAGTGGTCGTTAAGTCTACACACACACACACACACACACACACGAAAAGGGTGTTTCTGCAACGCAAATGGCGTGCCTTATTAAATTCATCAAGCTTTTATCTAACTATCATACCGTCCGCCATATATGTACGTATATTCCTAGCCAATCAGTTTTCTAATATCCTCTGTTACTCCATGGTATTTCTGGAGTTTTCATTTCACACTCTGCATTTTCTTGATCTTTTAGTTGCTCTTATCTCTTCAATGTAGGAGGGCGTCTTCTGAATTCCAAAGCAGCTAGACTTTTTTCTTCGTCGTAGAACATCTCTGGACTAAAAGTCGCATGCGATTCTGAATTTTAAAACGCTCGATTATTAACTGACCACAAGACTAAATGACTTCGAATAGTAGCACGTCTTTTGAATTTATGTTCGTACAGCTACATGAATCGTAAACTAATTAGTAATGACGAATTGTACACCAACTATAATTAAAATAGTATAACTATACTAGTAGTCCGAATTTATTAGCTTAAAATAGCGTTCCATTATTCAATTTGCAGTCTGGTTGATGTGCGAAAGATTAAAAACTTTGAATTCTATTTTACGACTAAACTCAGAAAAATAGTATAGTTTCGCTATTTTAAAATCGTAAACATTGATTTTTTGTTATAAAACATATACAGCATGTAAATATGGTAGCTGCGAGGCGTATTCAATAAGTAATGCTTCCGCGCAAGTATCTCACGCATGACTTGTTGCCTAGCAACTAGTCAGACTGCAAAAGATTATTTTTGCCGTTAGCTGCATTTTACTGCGTAACAGAACTCCAAATATCTATTTGTTTGGATTTAAGGTGGATCCACCTAAAATCTTTGCCTTGTATTTCCAATGGGCAAACTTATGTAGCCATTTTCTTCGCAATTAATGCGTTCTCAAGGATGAAAATTTGAACATCGATAAAAAATAACTTCATATTATACCCTAGTATACTTAATAGTTTTTAAAACGTAATTATAATTATATCAGAAATCAATAACTTTTCCTTTGGAGGTGTTGAGACCAGAATATAGATGGCGCGACCTGTACATTGATGACGTCAGTAGACAATTAAATGTTGGATTGCTTAGTTATGGTTACATTTTTGAAGATATTAAGTATACTAAGCTATAATATGAAGTTAGTTTTATCGATTTTTAAATTTTCATCGTTGGGAACGCATTAATTGTGAAGAAAAATGGCTATAGAAGTTTTGTCCATTGGAAATACAAGGCAAAGATTTTAGGTGGATTCACCTTAATTGCGTTTAAAATGAATGATTCTTTTTCTCTTGTGTCGACTTATGTCAAACGACGTTCACTTAAAGCATTTTTAACCCATGAAAATGTACCTTCCAAAGAAATTCACGCTAGATAAGTGGCAGTTCATAGTTCTCGAACTTTGGGCATAAGCACTGCCCGTCATTATGTGAGAAAATCGAAGGAAATTGGAGGTATGTTGGCCGTAAAGGATCAGCCGTGGAGTGGGAGGCGCGTAATCGTAACTTGCAATTTCAACAGGCAAACGTCGATGAAAATTGAAGAACAGAACCATAGTAAGTAACGTGAATATTAGTTTAGGTAGCATCAATGATAATGTTAACGTTTTAGGATGCAGCAAATTGTGTGCTCGTTGGATACCACGTCACCTAACAACTGAAATGAAGAAATCAAGACGTGAAATATGCCAAACGTTGGTTGTAAATACGTAAAATAAAAGTGATTTTCTCCAAAACATTGCGCTGGTGGTGAAAGTTGGGATCACTATTATGACCCAGAAATGAAATTCAATCGCCAGAATAGTGACACCCCTCAAGCAAAAGAAATCAAAACGCAAAATTTTGCTTTTAACGCTTTAACGACCATAGCACTCAAAACGCCCATACATACAAACGACCATGGCCGCCAGAAACGCCTGTCTAGAGTGAGTCAGATTTCCTACCCTACTTGTTCTTCAAATTTCCTCAGCCTATGAGGGATTTGCAGTCACCCTCAGTCACTATTCTTCTTATTAAACAAAGAAGTGAAACAACAGGCAAAGTCGGGCGTTAGTCTGTTACATGATTTTTGGATCATAATCAAACTTCAAATGCATGCTCAGGGTGTTCTGTGACTACATAGTCATTAAGAGTACATAGTCAAAGGTATGACAATCAAATCTAAGAGCTAGGTGCAAACCTTTAAAATTTTCAAGCAATGAATAAGCCGCGTACGCAAGGGGAAAAAACAATTGATTCTAAATCCGACAACGCCAAACCCAACGTCAGTGTTTTCACTTCAGAAGCCAAGCACAAATTCTGGTTTAAAGTTCTTGAACATCCTAATTACAGCCCAGAATTCGTACTGCTCGACTTCTGGTTGTTTTCCGTACTTAAGAGACATCTGAAAGGAATTATGTTCACCTGCTGTGAAGATGTTGAAGCCGCTATGATAACATACTCCCGAGGACAACCTGTAGATATTTACAGAGACGGGTTTGAAAAACTTGGTAAACGTTAAACAGATCGAGGAGGACTATGTAGAAACATAAAATATGTGAATTAAGATAGAAATTCCGAACTTTGTTCCTGTTTTGTTTCAATTTTATTCCTTGCCACTGGGCTGGTATATAAATATGTATCACTTTCTTAACACCCTCTGTATAAGGTTATTTCTAATCCAAATTTCCGTAAGGAACATATAAATTATGACCTTTCGCCTGTGGAGTGATTGGAACCCACATTTTTTCACTCTGGAGCTCTAAGCCGGCAGGTTTATCTAAGTTTCATTGTCGATGTGACTTATTCATTAGTTCTGTAGTACGGCATCTACGTTATGTGACGTAGTACGTTATATCACTCTCTCGTTGAAAAGTTTGGTGGAAAGAAATCTCAGGTTTTGGGTGAGCCGACAACGTGCTCGTATGGCGATCACAGGGTAGAAGAATTAACTTTATTAATTACGCGCTTTGTGTGAAAGGTTCATCAAACAAATTATTCAAACGTAAAAACCAGCAAATTCCTTTTCGTACGGGCACCAATATAACATATAACCGTTTAACCTTTTGCCGGTGGTTTTAATCTTTTTTGGGAGGAGAGAGGAAGTAAACGACTGACCGTGAACGGCGTTACCAATATCAGCTTCGGGCAAAGACTGGTTTACTCAGTGAATGTAGTGAGACTAATAATAATGCAAAGTGATCATCATTGACTTGAATGATCATTTGTGCATGAAACATGAAAAGGAATGACTCCGAAGGAGGAATGAGTGAAGATTCTTTCTTGGAGTCAAGGAATGACTTCAAGAAGAAATTGGGAAGGAGGAATGAGCGAACACTTTCCTTCTTGGAGTAATTCCTTGACTCCAAGGAGGAAATTAGTGCACATTGTCAAGGAACGACTTCAAGAACAAATGGAGAAGGAGGAATGAGCGAACACTTTCCTTCTTGGAGTAATTAATTGACTCCAAGGAGGAAATGAGTGGACATTTTCAAGGAACGACTGCAAGAAGAAATCGAGAAGGAAGAATGAGCGAACACTTTATTTCTTGGAGTAGTTAATTGACTCTAAGGAGGAAATGAGTGGACATTGTCAAGGAACGACTGCAAGAAGAAATTGAGATGGATGAATGAGCGACCACTTTCCTTTTTGGAATAATTCCTTGACCCCAAGGAGGAAATGAGTGAAAATTACCAAGGAACGACTGCAAGAAGAAATCGAGAAGGAAGAATGAGCGAACACTTTATTTTTTGGAGTAATTCATTGACTCTAAGGAGGAAATGAGGTGACATTGTCAAGGAACGACTGCCAGAAGAAATTGAGAAGGAGGAATGAGCGAACACTTTCCTTTTTGGAGTAATTCCTTGACTACAAGGAGGAAATGAGTGAACATTATCAAGGTGCGACCGCAAGAAGATTTTGAGAAGGAGAAATGAGCGAACACTTTCCTTTTTGGTGTAATTCCTTGACTACAAGGAGGAAATGAGTGAACATTACCAAGGTGCGACTGCAAGAAGATTTTGAGAAGAAGAAATGAGCAAACACTTTCCTTTTTGGTGTAATTCCTTGACTACAAGGAGGAAATGAGTGAACATTACCAAGGTGCGACTGCAAGAAGATTTTGAGAAGGAGAAATGAGCGAACACTTTCCTTCTTGGAGTAATTCCTTGACTCCAAGGAGGAAATGAGTGCACATTGTCAAGGAACGACTTCCAGAAGAAATTGAGAAGGAGGAATGTGCGAACACTTTCCTTCTTGGAGCAATTCCTTGACTCCAAAGAGAAAATGTGTGGTCATTTTCAAGGAACGACTTCAAGAAAAAATTGACAAGGAGGAATGAGCGAACACTTTCCTTCTTGGAGTAACACCTTGACTCTAAGGAGGAAATGAGTGGACATTGTCAAGGAACGACTTCAAGAAGAAATTTAGAAGAAGGAATGAGCGAACACTTTCCTTCTTGGAGTAATTCCTTGACTCTAAGGAGGAAATTAGTGGACAATGTCAAGCAACCACTTCAAGAAGAAATTGAGAAGGAGGAATGAGCATAAACTTTCCTTCTTGGAGTAATTAATTGACTCCAAGGAGGAAATGAGTGGAAATTGTCAAGGAACGACTGCTAGAAGAAATTGAGAAGGAGGAATGAGTGAACACTTTCCTTCTTGGAGTAATTAAGTGACTCCAAGGAGGAGATGAGTGGACATTTTCAAGGAACGACTTCAAGAAGAAATTTAGAAGAAGGAATGAGCAAACACTTTCCTTCTTGGAGTAACTCCTTGACTCTGAGGAGGAAATGAGTGGACATTGTCAAGAAACTACTTCAAGAAGAAATTGAGATGGAGGAATGAGCGAACACTTTCCTTCTTGGAGTAATTCCTTGACTCTAAGGAGGAAATTAGTGGACTTGTCAAGGAACGACTTCAAGAAGAAATTGAGAAGGAGAAATGAACGAACGCTTCCCTTCTTGGAGTAATTCCTTTCTCTAAGGAGGAAATGAGTGGACATTGTCAAGGAACGACTTCAAGAAGAAATTGAGAAGGAAGAATGAGCGAACACTTTCCTTCTTGGAGTAATTAATTGACTCTAAGGAGGAAATGAGGTGACATTGTCAAGGAACGACTGCAAGAAGAAATTGAGAAGGAGGAATGAGTGAACATTTTCCTACTTAGAGTAATTCTTTGACTCCAAGGAGGAAATGAGTGGTCATTGCCAATGAACGATTTCAAGAAGACATTGAAAAGGAGGAATGAGCGAACGCTTTCCTTCGTGGAATAATTCCTTGACTCCAAAGAGGAAATGAGTGGATATTATCGTTGCTCGAGTGCGATCCTGTACAGAAACTGAGCTTTAAATCTCTTTCCATCGGCTATTACTAAAGGAAAGTAATATATGACATTTTAGCGTTGGAAAGCTGATTATTCATGATCCAAGTGAAAAATAACATGGAGATTGACAATACCAAGAGGAATACTGAATAATCTACACGTAACATCCGAGTAACTAGGTAACAGAACAACTACGGTTCCAGTATTAAGCTTTTCCTCTTCAGAAATTGTCAGATTATGTCCATAACTTGCATGCATGTACAGCAGTTATACAAATGATGCTATGTGCTGTTTCACCTACAAATGAAACATCTTGGCCTAGCAACATCGCTTTCCACAGGTTCCCTTATTTACTTTCTCAAATTGCGATATAACTCGGAAGGGAGGCATTTCTGGCATGCAGTGTAAACAGGAACAAAGTTTCAACAATTTACGCAGTAGGACACCTCCCCGAAGTTTAACTGGACCTTTTGTAAACACCTTACATAGCAATGCATGTGTCGTTATTCAAGATTCTAATTCCTTTTGCCGCCAAAGTCGCTTAGTGATCTAAGCACCATTCCAACCATTCCATTCAACAATTCACACCCAGACTCATATGATCATTCGTCTGTATATGAGTCCGGGTTCGAATCCGCAAGAGGCATGGATGCTGTGTTTGTCTTACGGCACTGGATCTCTCCCTTCCCCGGAAAACATGACCCTACATTAGGGACAGGGGACTGTTAATAACCCAAAGAATTGTTCACGGTGGTCGCTAACCCCCCAAACAACATAGTAGTCTGGCCGTTTTTCATACTCTAGATTGTTTCTCCATGCCTGTTGTGCTGACACAAATTTATGTAAACCATTTTCAGTTACGGCACAGCACCAAATGAAAAAAAGACTGAATAAATATTTTGTTTTTATGTTTAGAGATAATGAGACTAAAATGAAAACCGGTTCTGAAATTGATGTCGTTTCTCCAGATGTCAAGCGGATTTCGAGTTTTGCATCATGTGTGTGTAAACACACATGATCTTGGGATACGTTATATTTACAAGTGATGTAAGTTACCTTAAATGGAAAACCGGCGTGATTTTTTCCCTACCTCTTTCATTTTGTAGAGGTAGTATAGCGCAGTTACGAACGAAAGAAAAAAATATCAATTTGGCCATTAGAAGCACTCTATCCAGCTGTTTTTATTCCCACTTTCTGCGACATGAACTCAGCTTTTCGCTTGTCTTCCCTTACTGGCTGTATAATACAAGAAAAAAAAACGGGGGAACAGAAGCGAGGAGTGAAAGAAGGGTAAAGAAAAAATGAAGGAAAAAGCGGAGTGAAAGAAGGAAACCGGAATAGGAGTCAGTGCCGGTAGAGTACGTGGCTTAAGTGCATTTCGCAGCCGCCGGGCAGTTGCTTTCATGAAATGCGCCAAAGCCGTATAAGAACAGTCGTAAGAGATTGGAAACGGCTTATCTGAACCGTGTCTTTTATACTTTTCCCCATCCTTTCAGCCCTTTCCATTGCCAAGAGTTTACCACACAGTGTAAAGGCTTCCAGTCATTCACATGACATAAAAACGCGCGATTCATTTTTTATTGCCTTTTACGGCGATAACGTGTGGGCGTGGTGGAGAAGTAGATGAAATATCGCCTCCGACATTCAAATGCGGTGCGTCGATTGCCCCCAAAAAATAATTAAACCACGCCAAAATCTCCAAGTCTTCACCACGAAAGCGCTTAATTTTTGGAGCAAAAACTCGCGGAGTAGGTAACACGTTTGGAAGAGGGCGGGGGGGTTCTTGCATGCGTAATGGAACGGGAAGTGTGCCAGAAAGGGTAGCGACATTTCGATGTGGAATACTGATGATAAATCTTGAACAAAATGGTTTGGGCATTTTGAAAAATCCTGCTACGTTACACGCAATAGAGTTAATCCTAAAGCTGATCTTTTGTGTTCACTGTATCTTCCAATGTCAAGCGGATCAGAAGGATAACTATACATTCAATGAAACCTCCCTAAGTCTCTCTGATTCCTGCTCGAAATGCTCCTGTTCCGGATGGGGCACAAGTGTCTTGATTCTTTTAATAATGTGATATACTGAATAACGAATGATAAAAGATTATAACGCCTGGAATATAACTGGTCGAAATGGAAGAGCCAATGGAAAACATCAAGCGCTAAAAAAAATATCAATTAATGAAAGGGAGAAATAAATCACATAGAAAATATTACAAAGAAAGGATGGGTAAAAAGTTCTTGGATTAACTAAAATCGTACCGAATTTTTCTCTTACGCTCTTTAAAGTTTCCTTGCGCTAAACATTTCCGTTAAACAGCGTAAAGGTATAGCTGCTATTGCCAAAACTTGTGTATTTATTTCTGGTAAAACAATTATAAGAACTGTCAGTGGATTTGAAATCTTTTTATTGGATTGAAGGTTTCAGACCACCGTGGCCAATTCAATGGACTACAAACAGTCAATTTAGGGACCCTTGTTTAAGGGACGGGATAGAGTTGATGCCGTAAAACAAACAAATCATCCATGCCTCACAGGGATTCAAACCCGCACATTTCACGGGCGAATGGTCATAAGCCAGCGCTTAGACCACTGCGACACCTGGGCAGCCTGGATTTGATACAGGGATTTTTTTTTTCGATTGAGGGTTTAACGACCACCGTGAGCAACTCAGTGGGCTATAAGCAGTCGCTCGTCCCTAATTTAGAGCCACTGATTCTAGGGAAGGGAGAGAGACAATGCCATAAAACAAATACAGCATCCAATCCGCGCCGGGATTTGAACCCGGACCCATCGCGGGCGGATGATTCGAAACAATCTATTAAACCATTGCACCACCGGGGCGGGACAGAGATAAGGCTTGATATGCTCCGTTATACAGATATGCTTTACATGTCACCATCCTGACATTATTGAACATATCTTTCCAACTGAGGCCCATACACGAACTCAGGGCCACAGATTATAAATCTCAATCTTCCGGATCCTTCAAGGCTTCGAAGGTTTGTTATTCGGAGCTCAATTAGTTATCTGACTTACTACACTGGTGTGCGGTGGGATGTAGTCATAGGTCCTATTTAGGCCTTCAGGAAAAACCTCCGACCCATGTGCGGCTTTTGAAATGATCTCACTTCGGGTACGTGTCGGGCTTGAAAAACTCAACAGCAAAATGTGTGTACCGAATAGTAGTATGATTGCTGAATTTCGGGCCCAGTTGACAGATTTGCACTGTGAATATGGTCAAAAATGAACAGAGGACTCGATTTCACAGCATCTGGAAAACGAATTCTTACTCGCCAGCATCTTAGGTAAATCTCGACGAGCCGCCCCTGTGGCGCAGTGGTCTAAGCGATGGCCTCTGATCATTCGTCCGAAACGGGTCCGGGTTCGAATCCCGGTGAGGCATGGGTGTTGCGTTTGTCTTACGGCACTGGTTCTCTCTCTTCCCTGGATCCAATGTTCCTAAATTAGGGACGGGCGACTGCTTGTGGCCCATTGAGTTGCTCACGGTGGTCGTTAAACCTCCAATAAAAAAATCTTGACGAGGGAAATTTCCTTCACAGAGCACTCGTGGTTTATCCGAAATTCGCGATCTACTTTTTTCTTACTACTAAGACTTGTTTGCACGTGATGATGCGCAGTAGTCGAGCGTCAACTCTTCGGTGTTTGATGCGATCCTGCGGCTGTTGCGCTTACATCGGTCTGTGTCCGGGTTTCTACAGTAAGTCAAGCAATTACCTGCCTGACAAAAAGCCGTAGTTCCGATAGCTGCTGTTATCCAATTGAATTTTAAAAACTCTTTGTCGATTTGTTTTCCGAAACTCTCTATTCTTCATTGAAACAAATACAGTCAACTGGGCAGTTGGCCACAACGATACATAATGGACAAATCGTCTTGATTAACAAGCAGCATAATGGTGGTGACTTTGGAGCGCAGCGGCTCATCACTGTCCTAAATTGCGATTGGGCAATTTTTGTTAAAGTCCTTGCTAATAGATTGGTTAGGTTTATTTCTAGCTCTGTTGGTTCGTGCTAAGTTCCAATGTGCAGCCGTTGTTGCTCTTCTGCGATGACTAAAATCCACTATCGGTAATGCTTTTGAGCGATGAAATGCAGGTGCGTCCACTGCTCTCAAGCTGATGTCGTGGCAGCCGCACAACTTGAGGGATCGTACCAAACACAGCTTACTGCAGAATGACAAACATGCTCAAACGTTCTTTGCCACAGATCTGGTCTGCGACGCAGCACAAGTAATTGGAACAGCTATTTGTTACAGAGCAATCCTTCCGGAATTACTTGCGCACAGCTATCAGCTGACATGCTAGGACAGCTGCGCAGAAGTTTTACATCTCTCCAGGCAATGCTAGACGATGACTGAAGTGGTGCCTCGTTCGCTAATCGTGTGCAATTGAAGAGTGGAACTGGGTCGTGTGAAGTGACGAATCACACTACTGACCCTTTCGTGCAGATGTAGCATTTACCCTTGGAACCTTGTCAGAGAGACTGCATTGTGCTTACAATTCAGTTTGGAGGGTAATCTACGATGATGTGGAGCTTTTACTGCAAAGGAGGACGCAGTCGTTTAAATGTGGTATCCTCCAGAAGAACGATGGTATTAGGAACAATTTCGCACTATCTGTGCTGTGGCAGGACTATTTCACAGATACCATCATGTTTTAGTAAGATCAAGCACCTTGCCACACTGTAAGGTCTTTTCAGGCCGGGTTTGAGGAGCAGGACGTCCGAGGGTTGTACTGACAGACCAAAAGTCCCAAATTAAGTCCAGCAGAGCTCACAGATACCCTCCTGTTTTAGCAAGATCAAGCGCCTTACCACACTCTAAGGTCTTTTCAGGCCGGGTGTGAGGAGCAGGACGTCCGATGGTTGTACTGACCGACCTAAAGTGTCGAACTAAGTCCAGCAGACTGCACAGATACGCTCCTGTTTCAGCAAGATCAAGCGCCTTGCCGAGCTGCAAGTTTTTTTCCGGCCGGGTTTGAGGAGCAGGATCTCCGAGCATTGTACTGGTAGACCAAAAGTCCCAAACTAAGCCCAGTAGAACTTCCAGATACCCTCCTGTTTCAGCACGATCAAGCGCCTTACCATATTGTAAAGTCTTTTCACGTCGGGTTTGAGGAACAGGACGTCCGAGGGTTGTACTGACCGAGCTAAAGTCCCGAACTAAGTACAGCAGAATGCACAGATACCCTCCTGTTTTAGCAAGATCAAGCGCTTTGCCACGCTGCAAGGTCTTTTCAGGCCGGGTTTTAGGCGCAGGAAGTCCGGGGGTTGTACTGGCCGACCAAAAGTCCCGACCTGAGCTCAGCATAATGCACGGATACCCTCCTGTTTCAGAAAGATCAAGCATCTTGCCACGGTGCTAGGTCTTGGCGTCAGCAGCAGTGTTGGTGAAACACCTTTTTTTGTGTGTTGGTAACAAATAACATTTATGTAAGGATTTAAAACGAAAATTATTCGTAAATCGGATACGTAATATTCTGCGTACTTAGCACAATGGTTTACCTTCTGATAGCTGTTATTTACATCAAGTTAGAGTACTTGTTATCCGATTCTTAGTACAAATTTACTAAATATGTGACAGGTGTAAATATTAGCGGCAATATCACTGCTTCAAAAAATTCTTGACGAAAACTTCATTTCCAATTTCGACAGATGTAATAATGATGAAAATTTGGCATGAACTTTAGAGCTTCTATCTGTCACAATAAAAATATTCTAGATCATGTAAGAGCATGTCCCCATGTCGAACGATAAGCACACCGGACAAAAAAATTAGTCACCCCTAGTAGAAATGGCATTAGGTTTGTCGTTTCACCCTGCCGTATGTAACGACAAGACATTAGAGGTGTGGACTCCACTCGGCCACAGACCTCATTGACTAGGAGTGGGTTAGTTCCTAGCCGCCAGTTTAGGGTGAAGCAGAGGGCAAAGAGGAATGTTGGTAACTGGCAACAGAATCACCCAAGCCCCCAGAAACCTCAGCTTCCAGCATCCCCATTTTCACCTTACGGGTCACCGCACACTGCTAACGTGCAGGTAGGTCTAGCTAACCAGTTCGAAAAAACAAAATAGGGAACATAAAATGGAGAAGACAGGAAAGAAAAAGAGAAACTAAAATTTAGAGCTGGCGCATAATCACAACCTCTGTAGCCTACAACTGAGGCGGGTGCGTGTCAAGAAAACAACGAAAAACATAAAAATGGGAAAATCATCAAAAAGTGCATGTCGGCTCGGGCCGTGGGGTCGCCACTCCCCGTCAGCTTTCTCTTCGGTAGTATCATCGTTTCAGGAAGAAATTACAAGGTCGGACCGTCAGTTATTTGGGGCGCCACTCCCCAAATAACTGGAAAACCATTTATTCCCGTGTGGGAGGGTGACATTTGTCTATATATAGTGTATTATAGAAATGTGTTGACCAAGCAGTTTACCTTAAATTACCTTTATTGTAGTAACTATCAGCACTTTCATCGAAAGACACGCTCCCTAATCTTGAGAATTCTGTGGCATCCTCTTACTTTAATTATAGTAACACCAAGAAAGTTATTTCCTTAACCGCTATGAACACGGGAAGCGGTATTCTTAATCCATTTACCTTCGGGCCTACGAAACGCAATTTCATAGTTGCCTAACTTTTCGTTAAGAACAATGTACGTCTCCAAGGTACACTACAGGTATTACACTCAAGTCTGCTCATATTAAAAATATAACTTCATAGATTGAAAATACAACAGCTACTGTGGTTTGTCGCATGCTCCAGGAAACATTTCATGGCGTTCCAAACTATTGATCCTAGAAAGAATTTCATAATGAGTTTCTCCAATGACGTCACCTTAGAAGCCTTAACACGCTTCCCGGTGTTTATTCAGCTTTAGAATGTAGTGGAAGATTTAAGAATCTGAAATTGCGTGTGCATGGCTGTATGTGTATGCGACTTCTATTTTACTAAAGTAGCAAATTATTAGGAACACCCACTAGCTAACAGACAGGGGGTCATTTTCATATGCGTGCGCAACTATGACATTGAGATGGCTTTATACACAGTGTGTCAATTAGGTAATAGGACTGATATTTTCAATAAATCCCGGTGAAACACAAGTGCCCAGAAAGCATATTTTTTTTAATAAGGTATCAGCTATGCGGTGGCAATAGCGTTTGCGTAAGAATTACGCAGATGATTATTTACGATGTCCATGACGTCATTCTGTGGAAGAACATCGTCACTTCTCTGTTATGGACACGGTGTATGATAGTCAGGTGTTACGACACTAAATGTACAAATGTCACTCGTCAAATGTACAAATGTCACTATTATGTACGCTAGATGGCGTTACCAACATGTGGGCCGATGACTGGACACAACCTATATTTTCTTATGGAAAAATGGGGCAGAAGTAGCCGTATTTTAAGAAAGACGTTTTGCTTGGAATTGAAAAAAAAACAAAAAACTTAATATACTTCATAAACATAAACTTTTGTGTCTATCAGGTGTGATGTCGTCAATTCTAGTGACATATATGCATATTTATGTTTCATAATTTTATTGATTAGTAGGAAAGCATTGTATTTCATGTTCCACACCTTTATGTAGCGAAATTATATCATATGCATAACAGCACGTTTAAAGCGGCGGTGAACACTTTTTTCCATGGTGAAATAGCTTTTGTGATTAGAAAAAAAGAAGAAAAATGACACCGAATTTTCGGGTGTAATAAGTACGTCTTTTGAATCCGTTCTGACGCAAATTAAATTTATCACAGCTATTCGAAGTCAATGGAACCGGTATGCAAAACAATAATATCTGACGGAGGAAAGAAGATTTTTCAATCGGGATTTTAATCCCGCAGATATTGATGTAAACGGAATTGTGAGCTTACGCCCTTTGGTTGCAGACTTGTGCGTTAAGAAAGACATGAATTTATATGAGAAACATTTCGCACCGGAAAAGCTCTCCAACACCGAAATAATTTTTCAAATCGGACTCTTAGAAGCACAGATATCGACGGAAATAGGATGTGACTTTACGTCCCCTGGTGGAAAAAACCATGCATTATTTTAGGAAGAAAGTATTCTCAAAAGGGTTTTCCATATGAGGGGTATCGGTCCAAGAAAAAAAATTAGTCGAGTTTTCAGGAGCCCAGATTTTGCTACAAATACATCAGAAACAGAAATTAACACTTACGCCACCTGGTTGCTAAACAATTCTTTACCAAACATTAGAAATTATCTGAAAAATATTTTCAATCAGGTCTTGTATGCGATACAGGAAGAACGCTTCAAATCAGAGTTTTAGAAGCAGAAATAACGCAGGAAACGCAATTTATCCCTTGTGCCCCCTAGCGGAAAGTCTATGATTTACCTGAAAATTTTTAATTTATAGGAAAACATTTCGCATCGGAAACACTATCAAACAAAGAAGGAATTTTTCAAATCGGACTTCTAGAAGTAGAGATATTGACAAAAACAAGATATACATATACGCCCCCTGGCAATGAAACCATGCATTATTTCAAAAAGAAAATGTTCCTAAAAGGTTTATCGACATGAGTAACCGGCCAACAAACAACTTTTTTTTGCAATGGAGATTTTAGAAGCTCATATTTTGCTGCAAACACATCAGTAGCGGAAATTAAGCCTTACGCCACCTGGTGGCCAAACCATTTTCTTACAAAAATTAGAAATTACGTGCAAATGATTTCCCATCAGGAGCTGTATCCGGTGCAGAAAGAATTTTTCAAATCGGAGATTTAGAAGAAGAGATATATGGGGGAAAGCAATTTACCTCTACGTCCCCTAGCGGAAAGCCTACGAATTACTTGAAAATTTTGAAGTTATATGAAAAACATGTCACCCTGAAAACACTATCCAACAAAGAAAGAATTTTTCAAATCGGACTCCTAGAATTAGAGATATTGAAAAAAATAAGATATACGTCTACGCCCCCTGGCGCAGAAACTGTAGAATATTTTAAGAAGAATATATTCCGAAAAGGTTTATCATTGTGAGTGGCATCAGTCCACGAAAAAATGCTTTTAATCAATATTTTAGAAGCTCATTCTTTATGGCAAATACATCAGAAGCAAAAATTAACGCTTATGCCCCCTGGTAGCCAAAGTATTTACCAAAAATTTGAAATTATATGCAAAAGATTTTCGATCAGGAGGTGTATCCGCTTAAGAAAAAATTCAAATCTGAGTTTTAGAAGAAGAGTTATCGGGAAAAATGTAATTTAATTTTACGCCCCCTAGTGGAAAATCCATGCGTAATCTGAAAACGTCAGTCTATCTAAAATACTCTTCAACATAAATGGAATCGAAAGGTGAAATAATTTTTTCAGTTGGATTTTTAGAAGCAAATATGTGGAATAAAACGTATTTTTGAATTCGACATCAGATGCGTTTACGCCCTCTAGCGGCGAAACTGTACATCGTAAAAAAAAAAAAAAGAAATGAAGGCACATCTTTCTCATATTTCAAGCTTCCCAATGCAAGAATAATTTTTCGAATGGGAATAATAGTTGTAGAGATATCGTAGGTACAGGCAGACGGACGGACTGACAAACCGGTAACATAAGCACGATCGTTTTTTATAAAAGACGTGCTAAAAACGAAATGTTTAGCTATGCGCGATTGCTATGGTCTCATGCGGGCCGCCATTTATACATATAAAAAGGGAGGCGCGTATGTATAACGTAAACAATTTACACTGCCAGAGTTTTACGCTACCTAGGATCAATCCCCTATGTACCAAATGTTTCGCATCAAATCAAGAACGCGCTGAAGAAGATGAACCTCGGTGTTGGCATCAGGTCTCCGACATCTTTATATGCAATGCTTAAGAGAAACACTGACAAGACCCCACCTTCCAATGAAGCAGGTGTTTATGACATTCCTTTACTATATCCGGACGGCTCCAAGCTATGTTACATTAGAATGACTAAACGTTCATTTAGAATTAGTGTCAACGAACGTTAAAGGGACATAACGAACGGCAAAGTAACCACAGCCCTAACCACAGAAAAGACAAGTTGAAGTCCGATGCTCTTATGTGGGATGACGTAAAGAAATCAGCTTCCTACTCTAAACCAAAATCTACTGCCATTCGCGAAACTTTGGAGATCATAACCAACAGCGAGTCGTGCGATAATAGCGTATCACTGGAGTTACCACGAATTTGAAACCATTTCTTCAAATAGTGATTACCTCTTGATTTTCCTTACATGATTCCGCGTGCTAAACGAGCATAACGCCTCGTGTCTTTGAATACCTGATTACGTACGTACCTCTTCGTTATTGTCAAGTCAAGTCACCGCGTTCAAATTGTTGAGGCGTTCTATTATTCAGTTTGCTGTCTACCTTCCTTGAAAAAGCCATCTGGTTGATGTGCGAAAGCATCGAAATTTTTATTTCTATTCTACACCAAGAAATTTTGGATATCTAGTAAAGTTATACTATTTAACTGCCAGAGTTCTGTTGATATCAAATGATAAATTAATGATTGTTTTTCATCTGTTAGATTGAACTGATCCTAGTCCGACACATAGCCGCAGTATTAATTTTAGTCTCCTTCTAAATTAACAAGTTAGTAAAATCATGCAACGCATAGATTATGATACGCTTTCCAACACATCAGAAATTATTACTCAAGTTATGAGAATAATGGCTTTGGAATAAATCTCGCTCCTGTGTCCTGACCTTTGACCCCATTTCGATGATTTTCAACAGAATCGGTTCAGTACACCTCAAGAATAACATACTAACGTTTTGTCGCAATAGAAGCAGTTTTACGCAAGGTATGAGAATAATGGCTGTGGAATAAATCTTGCTTTTGTGCAATGAACTTTGACCCCATTTCGATGATATTCAACAGAACCGGTTCACTATACCTCCGGAACAACATGATAACGTTTTGTCGCAATCGAAACATTTTTTGGTAAGTTATGATGCACAAGGGCAATGGAATGGATCCCACTCCAGTGTCCTGACCTTTAACCTCATTTCGCCCATTTAAAATAGGGTTCGTCCCAAGTGGCTCCCTACCACATACTAAAATTTCATCGAAATCGAATCATTTTTACGCAAGTTAGGACGCATAAGGGCAATAGAACAAATCCCGCTCTTATGACCTGCCTGACCTTTAACCCCATTTCGCCCATTTTCAATAGGGTTTGTGCTCAGGTTCCCTACCACATACTAAAATTTCATCGAAATCGAACCATAGTTACGCATGTTATGACGCATTAAGGCAATGGAATGGATTCCACTTTTATGCCCTGACCTTTGACCCCATTTCGCCCATTTTCAATAGGGTTTGTACCCAGGTGGTTCCTTACCATACTAAAATTTCATCGAAATCGAACCATTTTTACGCAAGTTAGGACGCATAAGGGCAATAGAACAAATCCCGCTCTTATGACCTGCCTGACCTTTAACCCCATTTCGCCCATTTTCAATAGGGTTTGTGCTCAGGTTCCCTACCACATACTAAAATTTCATCGAAATCGAACCATAGTTACGCATGTTATGACGCATTAAGGCAATGGAATGGATTCCACTTTTATGCCCTGACCTTTGACCCCATTTCGCCCATTTTCAATAGGGTTTGTACCCAGGTGGTTCCTTACCATACTAAAATTTCATCGAAATCGAACCATTTTTACGCAACTTATGACGCATAAGGGCAATGGAATAAATACCGCTTTTATGCCCTGCCTGACTTTTGACCGATTCGCCCATTTTCAATAGGGTTCGTGCCCAGTGGTTCCCTACCACATACTATAATTTCATCAAAATCGAACTATATTTACGCATGTTATGACGCATAAAGCAATGAAATGGATCCCGCTTTTATGTCCTGACCTTTGACCCCATTTCACTCATTTTCAATAGGTTTCGTTCCCAGGTGGTTCCTTACCACATATCAAAATTTCATCGAAATCGAACCATTTTTACGCAAGTTATGACGCATAAGGGCAATGGAATAAATCCCGCTCTTATGCCCTGCCTGACCTTTGACCCCAATTTGCCAATTTTCAGTAGGGTTCGTGCCCAGGTAGTTCCCTACCACATACTAAAATTTCATCGAAATCGAACTACATTTACGCAAGTTACGGTGCATAAGGGCAAATGAATGGATCCCGCTCTTATGGCGTGACCTTTGACCCCACTTCACCCATTTTCAATTGGGTTCGTCCCCTCGTGGTCCCCTACCACATACTAAAATTTCATCGAAATCGAATCATTTTAACGCGAGTTATTGTGCCGACAGACGGACGGATAGACGGACGGAAAAAGCTGGAGCATATACGCTTCTTCAACCTACGGTTGAAAAGCGTAAAAAACTGTTGACGAGTTTTGGAGTCTGTGGAGAAACTTCAATGTTTTTGGTTGAAAAGCGTAAAAAACTGTTGACGAGTTTTTAACGTCTGTGGAGAAACTTCAATGTTTCTGGAATTGTAATGCCACACAACTTCATAATGCAAATAATAAAAAATACTTGTGATAAGCACAGATTCAGCACAGATGAAATCATAAACGCTATGTGTTACTATTATGATTAGTGTAAACAATCGGCCCACAACTCCTGCACGCCCTCTGGCGAGCTACGGCATTAACGATCCAGTTTTCTAACTATTAACTATATGGGGAGTTGGATCACCTGACTATGATACACCATGGTCATGGAGAAGAGAGCAAATATCCGGTTCTTTTTTTTTTAAATTGGTAAAACCGCGCCTGCGACTGTTGAATTGTTGTGTGATGTATATGGGGCTATTTGGCTATCTCATCATCACCATCATCATCATGACTAAGCTGTTCCCTGAGATTCAGAGGTTAGCTCCACAAGGAAAATACAAACTACCAGATCATTTTTACTTTACTCACAGGGATAGACGACTGTTTACAGCTGTTCGTGTTGCTCACGGTCGGCGTTATACCTCCAGAAGAAAAACTATATGTACATGGTGTGCAAAAATTAAGGACGAAGAAGAAAAATTTGCATAATAGCGGAAACGAGCAAGCAGAACGGACGGAAAGACCACTAAGGAGATAGACTAGAGTCCGGTACGGTATGGCATGTGCATATATGCAGCATGACTTCGGGAGGGGGAGTGTCGGATGGGTATAAAGCACACGGGCGGTGAAAGCTATTGCACGGTGTACATCGGTTTGAACGACGTCGAGTTGCTGCCACCGTGTGATATGGCCAGCAGGCAATCCAGTAGACGACATCTGGATGACTTTACTAGAGGTTGCGTCATTGGGAAGTTGGAAGAAGGTCGAAGTGTGACTATTGTGGCCGTGGAGTTCGGGATCGCTCACAGTATCGTTTCACTAGCTTGGAGAGCATTTCAAACGACAGGAACAGCTGTCCGAGAGTTTAGCAGTGGTTGTCCACGAGCAACCACGGCGGCGGACGACCGTTATATTTTCCTACAGGCAAGAAGAGACAGACGGCAGACAGACGGAGAATTTGCAAGGCACATGCAACAGACAACTGGACGTCTGTTGTCGCGTTTTACCGTGGCCAGGAGGCTGCACAAAGGTGGTCTATTTGCACGACGACCAGTACGGGGTGTGTCATTAACGCCTGCTCTTCGGAGACGTCTGTTTCTGTGGGGACAGGAACACAAGAACTGGACACATCAGCAAAGGGGTCGAGTTCTCTTTACGGATGAGAGCCGATTTAGTCTGACGAGCGATTCTGGACGTATACACATCTGGAGAGAGCAGGGAACACGCAATCATACCCCAACATCATCGAAAGGGACCGGTTTCGAGGTGGCGGAGTTTTCGTTGTGGGCGGTATCATGCTTGGTAAACATACTGACCACATCTTCCAAGGAGGTTCAGTCACTGGTGTCCGCTATTGTACCGATGTTCTCCTGTCTCACGTGCGTCTGTTTAGAGGTGCTGTGGGTCCTGAGTTCGTCTTCATGAACGACAACGCTACACCTCATCGTACAGTGGCTGTTGCAGAGCTGTTGGGGAGTGAAGATATTCAACGCATAGATTGGCCTGCAAGGTACCTGGACCTAAATCCAACCGAACACGTGTGGGACCTTCTTATGAGACGCTTGCCAGCACTTCACCAGCCACCAGCAACGATTCCGCAGCTGCGATTGGCGCAACAAGAGGAATGGGCCGCGATGCCTCAACAGCTCCTTGACAACCTCGTCTTCAGCATGGACAGACGTTGTAAATCCTGCAACGCAATCAGGGGTAATCATATTCCCTACTAAGGACTGGATTTTTTTGGCAGCCGCCTGTCACATGGACGTTTCTGTCTTCTGTCCAGTTGTGCTCGAAGCTACCTTTTCAATAAATTGCCTTTGTATCCTTTGGATTCCTAGTTTGGACGGTTTTGCTCACTTGTCCCACATTCTTACATCTTGGGGATCTTATGGTATGATTTGAGTCGACGTGGAGCACTTCTGCATGACGTTACATTCGAAAAACCGTCTCGTCCTTAATTTTTGCACGCCGGTGTATTTGAACCACCATGCACATGTGCTGATCTCAATTTTCTTTTCACGTTCAGTGTTTTTTTTTGCTTGGTTTCTATAAAATAAATATGTTGGCAAATATGCAATTACTCTACTTGGTACGATATTTGTAAACTAGAAAAAGAAGCAGGGTTTTGTCACATTTTGATACATTCGACCCGGATTGCAATGGTTTCACGTAAAAATTCTTTAAGCGGCAATTTTATGCATGACAAACAAACAAATCGATAACGTTAGGGCATGACTTTCTTAAAGTGAGGTAACGTCAGCTTCTCGTTTTTATGCCAAAAGTTATCCGAAAAGCCATTTTTCCTTCGAAGTTTCTTTAGAATCAAGAGGTTTCAAAAGATACATACAACAAATCAGCTTCAGGCATTTATATTCTCAAGCCAACATTTATTTCACTATATGATGAGACATGTTTCTATTATGTTGTCTAGTGATTTCAATTAAGCAGAATGAGGTTGTAAATAAATATATCTCAATGCAAAAGGGAAAAAGGTGGTGAAGCAAAAAGAAAACCTCTGAAAGTTTATTTCCTCGCATTTTTATTTGCCTTCAAGGAACACAAGAATCTAAAGGATTCTGACAGTAGTCGTCTGCTCGTCGTATTCTCTAAAGAAAAACCCGAAAGGAAAATGCATAATTCAACAAAACAGGATACAACAGCTTGTCGTCTACAAAGTTCTTTGAAGACGAAGGTCAAAAAAGAGAATATACACTTCAAAAGTTCATACAACAACTGTGTTGAATTCGCCGACGGTCATCTAGTCAGAGAAGAAAGTGAGGTCCCCACAGATTTCTACCTCATCGAAGAATCCAGAGGAAACAAAGACGGAATCTGGCTTTTTTTTTCTGGGTTATTATACGCATATCCGTTGGGAAATTGTGCATTAGCGACGCCATGTCAACAGGCACTTTCATCCATCAAAAGATGACACCACGTAAACAGGAGCAAGAAGAGATGTTGTGGGAAGCAATAGCCGGAATGCGCATTGCCAGCGGAAATCTTCAAAAAACCGGACGGTAATGTCAAAGAAAAAACAAAGCACTGCCGCCACAAAAAAATAATGGATCTCTAAATAAGAATGTAAAAAGGAAACAGAAGGAAGCATTTACTTGCTCAAATTTCTCAGATCGCCATCCTGTTTTTTTTCCTTCTTATTGTAGTTTTCTTTTTTTTTTTTTTTTAATTTTTATTTCCTGACCACATGGAAGCTATCTTCTGGCAACTCGATTCATGTGCACGGCGATTGAAACATGACAGTCTGAATTTTCTATATCATTCAAAGATGTTTCGGTTAAGAACATCATTCGCTGTTACTGCAATGCATATTGCAATCGTACTATTCAGTACAAAACGTTTGTTTTTGATTGGAGGTTTACGGACCACCGGGCCAATGCATAATTCAACAAAAAAGGATAAAACAGCTGTGGCAAGTGGTCTAAGCGATGGCCTCTGATCATTCGTCCGAAAGGCTTTCGGGTTCGAATCCCAGTGAGGCATTTTTTTTTTTTTTTGATTGGAGGTTTAACGACCACCGTGAGCAACTCAATGGGTTACAAGCAGTCGCCCGTCCCTAATTTAGGGTCACTGGTTCCAGGGAAGGGAGAGAGCCAGTGCCGTAAGACAAACACAACATCCATGCCTCACCTGGATTCGAACCCGGTCCCCTTTCGGACGAATGATCAGAAGCCATCGCTTAGACCACTGTGCCACCGGGGCAACCAGTGAGGCATGGATGTTGTGTTTGTCTTACGGCACTGTGTGACGTACCTGCCAGTATGACGCACACGACATAAAGGCAGATAGCAGTCAGAACGAACGTCCGCCTAGCTCAATTAGTAGAGTGACTTATTCCGGAATCAGGGGACCCGGGTACGAGCCCGGCGAGAACAAAAATGACGGAATAATTTACTTCGTTATAATGGCGCCCGAACTTTCCGGATGACCCGACCATTCAAAATCTCGCAATTATGTGATGTTATATCCAAACCGCGAGATAGGAAAAATAAGAAAATCTCTTCTCCAGCGCTTCGAAAAATAGATGTGCGTGACGTTGCATTCCACACACCAGATTGACTGGGAGTTCTCAAGTGCACGTTCTACAGCGGATGGCTGCCTGCAACGATTCATGGTCACGGCTGACAGGTGGGCCATGCTCCCAGCCCTCTTTCGGGGGTGGGGGAGAGATGTGACGTACCTGCTAGTAGGACGCACACGACATACAGGCAGATGGCAGTCAGAACGAACGTCCGCGTAGCTCAATTGGTAGAGTGACTTACTCCGGAAAGAGGGGACCCGGGTTCGAGCCCCGGCGTGGACAAAATTGTCGGATAAATTTACTTCGTTATAACTGGCTCTTCCGCTTCCCTGGAACCAGTGGTCGTTAAACCTCCAATCAAAAAAAAAATTAAATAAAAAACGACCACCGGGAGCAACTTATTTGAATATAAGTAGTCGCCCGTCCCAAAATTAGGACCACTGGTTTCAACGAAGATATAGAGATAGCGCCGTAAGACAAACACAACATTCACGCCAAACACAAAAGATGTTTCGGTTAAGAACATTACTCTAATGCAAATTAAAATCGTACTACTCAGTACAAAACGTTTTGTTTTTTATTGTAGGCTTGACGAATACCGTGAGCAACCCAGTGGAATATAAGTAGCAGCTCGCCCACAGTTTAGAGCCATTGGTTTCAAGGAAGAGAGAGAGAGACAGACAGCGCCCTAAGACAGACACAACATCCATGCTTCACCGGGATTCGAACTCGAATCCATCTCAGACGATTAATCAATGATCTTAGACCACTGCGCCACCGGGACGGCTCAGTAGACAGATAATATACACTATAAATATTCAAAGCAATCAGAATTATGTACGCCGCCACGGTGGCGCAGATGTCTAAGTGATGGCTTCTGATCATTCGTCCGGAAAGGGGTTCGAGTTCGAATCCCGGCGAGGCATGGATGTTGCGTTTGTCTTACGGCACTGGATCTCTCCCTTTCCTCGAACCAGTGACCGTAAATTAGGGACAGGCGACTGCTTATAGCCCATGGAGTTGCTTGCGGTGGCCGTTAAACCTCCAATAAAAATGTTTTTGTAGTAAATGGCCTGTGGTTCTCAGGTCTTCAATGTAACAACTCCTCAGAAAAATTTTAAGTTACGTCACCCTAGAGCGGGAATCGAACCCGCATCTCCCGATTTTTGATCGAGTATGCTAACCGTTACACCCCCAAGACAATAAAGTTCTAGATTGTAGCTAAGGAATCTGAAACCTCAGATTTTTTGCTAGTCGATCTTGGCTTCATGATCCTCTCCTTCCAGGCTTGGATGTAGGTCTTAATTCCCCAGTATTTCAGAAGTAGAATTTTCTGAGTTGTTACATGGACGACCAGAGAATCAAAGGAAATTGAGCACATAATTCTGATTGCTTTGACTATTTATACTTTGATCCCATGTACACTGCTGGCCACCCAAAATGCAACACCAAGAAGGACACGAGATATCAAAGCCACATTTACTGCACACATAACAAGAGATACAAAGATGAAACGATTAAGCTTACAAGACCGTGCGACTTGCGGAACACGTAGACATCAATAGTTAGTGTGGCCCCCATGGCTGAAAATAACGGCTGCTACACGCCGCGGCATCGAACGAAAGAGGCTTTGGATGTGGGCTTGGGTATGTAGGTCCAGGCTGCTTCCACACGTTGCCACATTTCATCAAACGTAGCCGCGAATGGTGCTTGCCGGGCCACTCGGTTGTCGATCAGCAACCAGACGTGTTCGATGGGCGACATATCGGGAGAACAGGCGGGCCACGGCAGCAGTGACACCTGGTGGGCTCTGAAGAATTGCTGCACGATGCGTGCCACGTGCGGGCGCGCATTGTCGAGTTGAAACGTAGCCACTGGCAGGTCCTGCAGGTAAGGGCAATAAAACGTGGGAGATGTAGTGGTGGCTGCGGAGTGTACCGGTGATGCGTACTAGAAGGGTGTGGGTGTAATATCCAATTCCGCCCTAAACTATAACGCCAGGCGACGAACCGTTATGGCGATGCATAATGCAGGTCTCATACAGTCTCTCGCCGTAGTGCCGCCACACGCGGATCCGACAATCGTGGTGTTGCAGGCAGAAGCGGGATACGTCGGAGAAGACAATTCGGTGCCATTCCGTAGTCCAGGTGCAGCGTTCAACGGCCCACTGCCGCCGCACTCGCTGGTGGTGTACCGTCAATGGCAATCGCAGCATTGGGCGCCGTGCGACAAGTCCCCGCTCCTGCAGACGACGTCGAACGGTAAGTGCTGACGCAGGTTGTTGCGCAACATACCCCAATTAATGCGCTAACGTTCGTGATGTGGCGGTGCGAGCCGTAAATCCCCGCCACACAACATGCCTGTCCTCCCGATCGGTGGTGTGCCGCGTACGCAGAAATCACTCACGTCGGTCCGTCCGTCTCTCCTGCACCCACAGAATCCATACTCACCTCAATGTCGCTGGTTATCGTCCCACACGAGCGCCGATGTCTCAGTAGGATAAACCGCTGTCGCGATAAGCCACTATTCGTTCTCTATCGAACTCCGAAACCTGCTAGAATGACTGCCGTATTCTACGACGAGGCATCAGGAAGCTTCGCACGCACAGTACTTACACCCCGCCTTATGTGTACCTTTCTTATAATCCTTCTCGGTTGCGTGCCGGGCGCACATAATTTGCATATGCCCTTCAATGCTAATCGTTTGCATGTCCTCTTGCGGGCGACGCATGCTGCGAATTTCAGGCCAATCGGATGCTTCATTTTTAGTGTTGCATTTTGGGAGGCCAGCAGTGTATTTTTGAGGAATATGTCTTCATGTAAAGATTTGAAAATCTGTATTGGAAGATATGTCTTCCAATAAAGATTTTCATAAGATCTCTTCGAATATTTCTGCGAAGAAATCAGAAATAATCAACGCAAAGATTTTTATTTTAGGGATTTTATGCAGAAAATACAAATGTGTTTGTAAGTTTCAGTACACCTTTGTCGAAGAAAATGCGAACTAAACCCTTTTTTGAGACAAGGAATTCACGGGCTTTTGTTTTAAGTACTAATTAACTTCTGAAACTCTACTAACACTTTTCTTACTCCTTTATTCTCTTCGTGGTTCCATGGAAAATCATTTAAATATTTTTTTTTTGCTGGTATGTTTAGGAATTTGTGCTGTAAGCTATTTATAAAACTTAACGAAAAGGCTGTTTTAGCTGTATCGAGCTGTTCAAGGAAACGTCTTTGTATTTACACTTTATTGATCTTAGGGTACTTTGTCCTCAGGACTGAATTATTGTAATTCAATCACGTCTTTAACAAATTAACTGGCATATGCATTTTTCTTAACAGGAATTTTATCAGGGGACGTGCAGAGTTGTTGCCAATGAATAGCAAAATCCTGCGTTAGCTATTCAATCCAGCTTCCCTGCAGCGAGCGCGAGCAGCTGCCTCAAAAGTTTTGTGAAAACTGTTAGAAATGACCTCTATAACATTTTGTTTACGTAACAGCGATTTTAAAGGAGTGCCAAGTAACACTCCCCTCCTCCCACTGGAAATTGCATGTATAAAAACGCTGCTGATATTTCAGTAACGTGCGGCGTGCATTTTTAGCACGCCTTTTGTAAACGGGTTAGTAAAATCATGCAATGCATTGATTATGATACGCTTTCCAACATACCAGAAATCATTACTCAAGTTATGAGGATAATAGTTGTGGGATATATCTCGCTCCTGTGCCCTGACCTTTGATCCCATTTCGACCATGATATTCAACAGAACCGGTTCAGTATACCTCCGAAATAACTTTATAAAGTTTTGTCGCAATCGACGCATTTTTACGTAAGTTATAATGCATAAGGTTTATGGAATAGATCCCGCTCCTGTGTCCTAACCTTTGACCCCATTTCGCCCATTTTCCATAGGACGTGATTGGAGAAATGGCACCACTGAGAATTAGCGACGTGGAAACTACGGAGCACCACGTGCCAATGATGTGAGAGGTAATCGTCGGCTTCGAAGGTGCGGGAAGACCGATCGACACGCTACAGTGGAGCAGCTCACTGGCCAAATGAACCAGGAGGCTATAGGAAGTGTGTCTAGAACGACAGTTCAGCGAACCCTGCTGTGTATAGGGCTCCGATGCATACGGATATTCACTGCACCTATGCTAACGAAAGTGCATCAGCATAAAAGACTTACATTTGCACGGCAGTATCGGAATTGGACATCCGCTGATTGGCAGAGGATGCATTCTACGATGAGTCAGGTTTTCTGCTCCATCGAATGGATGGACGTTGTTGTATAAGGCGAGAAACATCGGAGAACAAATATTATCCAATCATTGCTGGAAGAACACAGGCTGGTGGGGGCAGTGTCATGGTCTGGGGAATGTTTTCGTGGCTTTCTCTTGGTCCACTCATGCCTGTGGAACGCACTACGAACTGAATTGTTTATGAACCCATCGTTGCAGACCACGTACATCTATACATGCTTATTGTCTTATTTGAGGCTGATGAGATCTTCCAGCACGACAATGCGGTGTGTCACACAGTTAGGAATGTCCGAGAGTGGTTGGACGTGCACGATGAGTACTGCAAAGTACTTCCGTGGCGCCTTAATGCCTATAACGAAGTAAATTTCTCCGTCATTTTTGTCCACGCCGGGGCTCGAACCCGGGTACCCTCATTCCGGAATAAGTCGCTCTACCAATTGAGCTACACGGAAGTTTGTTATCACTGCTATCTGCCTTTATGTCGTGTGCGTCCTGCTGGCAGGCACGTCACATCTCTCCCCCACCGAAAGAGGGCCGGGTGCATGGCCCACGGGTCCGCCGTGACCATGAATCGTTGCAGGCAGCCATTCGCTGTAGAACGTGCACTTAAGAACCCCCAGTCAGTCTGGTGCGTGGAATGCAACATCACACACATTTATTTTTCGAAGCGTTGAAGAAGGGATTATCTTATTTTCCCTATCTCGCGGTGTGGAAAGAACATCACACCATTGCGTGATCTTTAACGGCCAGGTCATCCGGAAATTTCGGGCACCATTATAACGAAGTAAATTTTCCGTCATTTTTGTCCACGCCGGGGCTCGAACCCGGATCCCCTCATTCCGGAATAAGTCGCTCTACCATGTGAGCTACGCGGATGTTTGTTATCGTTGCTATCTGCCTTTATGTCGTGTGCGTCCTGCTGGGCAGGCACGTCACATTCCCTAGACATGAACCCAATTTCGAATCTGTAGGACCAGCTCCATCGTTATGTTCGCTCTATGGATCCTCTACCGCACACCCTGCAGCAGCTGTCAAATGCACTGCGCCGCCTCGGTGGCGCAGTGGTCTAAGGCCCTGGCGCCTGATCATTCGTCCGTAAGGGGTCCGGGTTCGAATCCCGTTGCGTCATGGATGTTGTGTTTGTCTTACCGCACTGGCTCTCTCCCTTTCCTGGAACCAGTGACCCTAAATTAGGGACGGGCGACTGCTTATAGCCCATTGAGTTGCTCACGGTGGTCGTTAAACCTCCAATCAAAAAAAAAATTGCACTGCAGTCAGCATGGCTCCAATTACCCGTGAACACCATCCAGCACCTTACTGAGTCACTCCCAGCCCGTCTCACTGCTGTCCATTCGGCACACGGCGGCACTCTGCATAATAGCTGGTGGTCATAATTATGTGACTCTACTGTGTGTACACACACACACACATCTCCCCTATATTACTGGTAGCCTGCCACTAGATACGGCCTTGCATGTTGTACGTAATGTAACGTACCAGGAGATGTGACGTACCTGCCAGAAGGACGCACACGAGGGAGATGATGTAACACTACCAGGATATGTGACGTACCTGCCAGAAGGACGCACACGACATAAAGGCAGATAGGAATCAGAATAAAACGTTCGCGTAGCTCAATTGGTAGAGCAACTTATTCCGGAATGAGAGGACCCGGGTTCGAATCCTAGCGCGGATAAAAATGACGGAGAAATTTACTTCGTTATAATGGCGCCCGAACTATCCGGATGACCCGACCGTTCAAAATCTCGTATTGGTGTGATGTTATTTCCACACCGCGAGATAGGAAAAATAAGAGCAGCACTTCGAAAAAAAAAAAAAAAATAAGGGGGAGATGATGTAACGTACCAGGAGATGTGACGTACCTGCCAGAAGGACGCACACGACATAAAGGCAGATAGGAATCAGAATAAAACGTTCGCGTAGCTCAATTGGTAGAGCAACTTATTCCGGAATGAGAGGACCCGGGTTCGAATCCTGGCGCGGATAAAAATGACGGAGAAATTTACTTCGTTATAATGGCGCCCGAACTATCCGGATGACCCGACCGTTCAAAATCTCGTATTGGTGTGATGTTATTTCCACACCGCGAGATAGGAAAAATAAGAGATAAAAGAATCCCTTCTCCAGCACTTCAAAAAAAAAAAAAAAAAAAAAAAAAAAAAGAATAAGGGGGAGATGATGTAACGTACCAGGAGATGTGACGTACCTGCCAGAAGGACGCACACGACATAAAGGCAGATAGGAATCAGAATAAAAGGTCCGCGTAGCTCAACTGGTAGAGTGACTTATTCCGGAATGAGGGGATCCTGGTTCGAATCCTGGCGAGGACAGAAATGACGGAGAAATTCACTTCGTTATAGTAAATACACGTATACTCTCGAATCACTCGCATTATTTCACACCCACGAAGATCTTGGCCTGCGAAAGATGTTTATCATAAATTATCTACAAAGAGTGCCTTGACATTCTCTCCATTTTTTTTTACTGATTGAAGCCACTTAATATGAACAATGGATTATGTCACAGATCAATCTTTATTTTGCTGCGGAAAAGTTTTTCTTAATCCTGTAGTCAGACCCTAAATCTTCACGTGGCCGGAACTTTAGAGACCTCTATGGGGGTGGTTGCCAAATGTCCACATTAATCAGATTTATATGGACATTTAGCGGGAATTCTTAGGTTTCGTTCTTTTCACAAAACTAGCATGCAACACTGAGGTTTTAAGTTCCAGCATAGAACAATATGGTAGCGGTAATCTAAACATTCATCTGAATGACTTCTTACAAAGAATTCCATACACACAACGGACGAACATCGTTTGCATATCTTTAGCCACATTTCCGTAATAAGGACATGTCACGATACTGAGCCCCAGCAATTAAACAATGGGCATCACCCTTTAGGGTGTCTAACAATACATATCGGAAAGACAAATTTCAAACGGTGTTTAGGCTCCAACATGGACGAGGAGATAATCAGGAACGAACAGCAAGCAAAGGCGAAGAGATAACAGCACACTTCCTTGGGATGCCGTTATAAATGACATGCTGGCAATTATTGTCGTTGGAATTTGCCACAGGAAAGCTAAATTGCGTTGGTTAAAAGAATGCCAATTAGAGTCACAGACCATTATTTATGAATCTCCTTCAATAAAAGGGCTGAGGATTTAATGGAACGAAGAATTTTCAACTCCAAGGAGTAGCAAGATAAGTTACACTGCTCTGGGAGTGCTACTACGCCTGTCAGTGCCATCTGTGATCCTCGCTTTTGTAAATCTGGGAGCGTTTCCCACGTCCTTTGGATCACTTTCTCTTTCGGAGCGTAATGACATTTCATCGTAATAAGGACATGTCACAGCACGTAAACTTCGTCATCCCAAGGACTATTTTTGCCCTGCTTACCAAAAATCGTTTATTCCAAATAACTGAAGAGACTTATTTTACGAAGGTTGATTGACACGTAAAATCTCCAATCGCATAAAATAAATTTCCGATAAATTAAAATAATAAAGTGGTATCAATGAAGGAAATTTCTACTAAACTTTCAACACTATTTTTCAAAAAAGTCACCAATTAGTACTACAATTTTTTTCCAAACGCGCTATCCACTTTTTTGTTTTTGATTGAAGGTTTAACGACCACCGCGAGCAACTCAATGGGCAGTCGCCCGTCCCTAATTCAGAGCCAGCGGTTCCAGGGAAAGGAGAGAGCCAGTGCCGTTAGGACAAATGATCATAAGCCAGCTCTTAGACCACTGCGCCACCAGGACGGCATCCACTTTATCGTTCCGTCCATGAAGAAAGTGTGTGGTTTCCTTTTGCTCTATTTGCCCATATCAGCTTCGGCATCGGATGGAAAATGTGGACCTTTCAACATCTCTTTCAATTTTGAGAACAACCAGAAGTCGGACGATGCCAAATCTGGGCGCCGCCCCGGTGGCGCAGTGGTCTAAGGCGTTGGCCTTTGATCATTCGTCCGTAAGGGGTCCGGGTTCGAATCCCGGTCAGGCATGGATGTTGTGTTTGTCTTACGGCACTGGCTCTCTCCCTTCCCTCGAACCAGTGACCCTAAATTAGGGACGGGCGACTGCTTATAGCCCATTGAGTTGCTCACGGTGGTCGTTAAACCTCCAATCAAAAAAAAAAAAAAAATCTGGGCTGTAAGAAGGGTGTGGAACAAATATGGATTTCAGGCTTGTCACTGTTTCCATCGTCTGTCGACTGCAGTGTGGCCTTGCGTTGTCGTAATGCAAAAAATTGCTTTCCTACTTGCGTTCACACGTTAGTGAATTTCGATTGTCGCGCAATCTTCTGGAGTCAAAAAATGTATTAATGATAACTGCTTCATACGTAACTTGGAGGTAGCACGCATGAGTGACCAACGAACGCTATTGCTGAAGGACGTCAAACAGTGAACTGAAACTAAGCTCGTTTGCACTACACAGTATAGGCTACTGAACGCATGCGCAAACGTTCTCCTACCGCAAATACTAGTGACGCCATGCGGTAGGAGACGTTTCTCATTAATCAACATACGCAAGTTCTTCAATCACAATAAAACGGAAAAACAAGCAAATGACGCGGAATTTTCGGTTCTATTGAGCACGTCTTTTGAATCCTTTGTGACGCGAACGAAACATTTTTGAAGTTATTCATATTCCAGTGAAACCGCTCAGTAAACAAATCAAACGGATTTCTACAATCGATAAAACATCCAGAAATAGAAACAACTGCTAACAACTGAAAAGTATGTTACGAAAATTAACAAATGATGCACAAAACGTTTCTCACAGGAGAAGGATTACAGACACAAAGGGGTTTTTAATCGAACAGTGAGAAGAAGAAATATAGAAGGAAACATGATACAACGCTACGCCCTTGTAGCGGAAGAATTTTGCATAATGAAAGTTGAAAGTATGCGAAAAGAAAATATATTTCATAGCATAAACTGCGCGAAGGAAAAGAATTTTTCAAATACGACTCCTGGAAGATGAGGTAGCTGGGAAAAGGTTTTGGCATTTACTCCCTCTAGCGAGAAACTCGTGCATTATTAAAAGAGGATAATTTCCCCATCTTTATTGTACCGAATGGTATAGAGTAAAAAAAAAAATCAATAGGAATTTTAGAACCAGAGATTCAGCTGCAAGCAGAAGTACACTTACACCACCTAGCGACAGAAGTCTTAACTACTAAAAACTCGACAGGTACGGCTAAAGAGTTCCATAAGGTAAATGGTAACCGGTGTTGAATGATTTTTTTTTTTTAATTTAGAAGCAAAGATATCGAGAAAAACTGATTAAATATTTGCTCAACCTAGCGGAGAAATTAGTCATTATTTTGGGGAGGAATTACGGGCAGAATGTTTTTATGCTTAGTAGTTTGTTACCGAAAAAGTTTTTCAATCAGGGTTTTAGTTCCGCCGATATTGCTGCAATTACGCTGTAAATGGAAACGTGAACTTACACCTCCCATACAGCAGAAAACGTTTCAGATATGTATCAATAATGTTACAATATCTCATTTTCGTTACTCTTTCAGATGTATCTTACAATTACGTTTCAGCAACATGTATTTTGGGACATAACTCTTTGTACATTACGGTTACGTTAAAAATAGCATTCCCCGATACTACTTCTTTATAGTTTCCATTAAACATAATTGTTACCGTGATGTTAGATTCCTGCGATATTTAAGATTTTTGATTTGGAAACGGCGTGGATGCGCATGCGCATTTATGCCATTTCATCGAAGCACTATCGTAGTCGTTCCACGTGCTACTGGGAAATTTTTGGTGATACTGTCGTACTCGAGTTAGCTGTTGGTAGGAGAACTGACCACCGGAGAACTGGTCACAAAAATTTAAGGGGCCGTATAAAAATAGCATTTTGACCACTACGTGTCTACGACCCCCAGAGGTTGGTTATCTGAGTCATATAAAGTTTCCATAATTTCGTCTTTTCTTAATTGCGATTATTAATGTAATTCTTTATTAAAAATGTTTTGTTTACAAACTACAAGTCTGCAATTTATCTGAGGGCATGTGCTGACTCAGGTAAATTGTCAAGTTGTCAAGGGGGGGGGGGAGTAATTCCAAAAGTGTAAATAATAAAGAATTTCTGGTCCAATCGGGAGATTTTCAGCATTTACAAGCTATAACTCGACACATCATCTGAGTGCATGTGCAGCCTCTGGAAACATGTCGGGGAGGGGGGGGGAGTGTACACCAAAAGTATAAAGCACAAAGAATTTCTGGTCCGATCGGGAGATTTTCAGCATTTACAAGCTGTAACTCGACACATCATCTGAGTGCATGTGCTGCCTCTGGAAACATGTCGGGGAGGGGGGGAGTGTACACCAAAAGTATAAAGCACAAAGAATTTCTGGTCCGATCGGGAGATTTTCAGCATTTACAAGCTATAACTCGACACATCATCTGAGTGCATGTGCTGCCTCTGGAGACATGTCGGGGGGAGAGGAGCACCAAAAGTATAAAATATAAGGAATTTCTGGTCCTATCGGGAGATTTTCAGCATTTACAACCTACATCGCAACAAACTCTCTGAGGGCATATATGTACTAACTCAGGAAACCTCTCGGTGGGGGGGGGGGGGGGTGTTTAATACCTAAATTATACAACATAAAGTATTTCTGTTTGTAAATGATAAAAATCTCCCTATCGGGCGAGAAATACTTTATATTCTACAATTTTGGTGTTACCCCCCCCTCCCGACAGATTTCCTGGTTAGGCACATGCCTTCAGTTATTTTGTTTTTGTTGAGTTGTAGCTTGTAGTAAACCATGAAAAATATCCCGATCGCACCAGAAATCCTTCATATTTCATATTTTAGATTTTAAGCACCCCCCCCCACCTACGTTTCCTGGGTTTGCACATACCCGCAGAGAATTTGCCTAGATGTAGTTTATAAACCTTGAAAAATATCGTAAATAAGAAAATACGTAATTATGGAAATGTAATGGGTGTCAGGTAACCAATCTCCCGAGACGTAGCCACGGAGCAGTCCAGAACGCAATTTTTACACTAACCCTTAAATTTTGAGGGGCAGTTCTGCGGTGGTCACTTCTCCAGTGGTCAATTCTTCCTAGGCCAGTTCTCCGTTTTGTCTTTGGCCCGAAAATCATGGAAAAGTCTAAATTTCTTACTGAAAATGAAATATTAAAAAAAAAAATATTTGATACATATAGCAGCGGGGAATATAACCACACGAAATGTGTTTATGCAGAACAATTTAATGGCACTGAAATTCCAATGTGTCCAGTTCTCTGGTGGCCACTTTTCCGTACCCGGAGTTAGCTAGTTAGGGTACACTAGTGTCTGTCCTTAAGTTTTGCACTCCAGTGTATAATATCTAGTACGTCTGTTGGTTCTGAATCACAAAACAAAATCTCAATAAAAGTAGTTGTTAGTTTGTAAAGGTAGAACAAGTTAGTAAAATCATGCAATGCATTGATTATGATACGCTTTCCAACATACCAGAAATTATTACTCAAGTTATGAGGATAATGCCTGTGGAATAAATCTCGCTCCTGTGCCCTGACCTTTGACCCCATTTCGATGATATTCAACAGACCCGCTTCAGTACACCTCAAGAATAACATACTAAAGTTTTGTCGCAATAGAAGCAGTTTTACGCAAGTTATGAGAACAATGGCTGTGGAATAAATCTTGCTTTTGTGCAATGACCTTTGACCCCTTTTCGATGATATTCAACAGAACCGGTTCACTATACCTCCTGAACAACATGATAACGTTTTGTCGCAATCGAAACATTTTTGGTAAGTTATGATGCACAAGGGCAATGGAATGTATCCCACTCCAGTGTCCTGACTTTTGACCCCATTTCGCCCATTTTTAATAGGTTTAGTCTCCAGTGGCCCCCTACCACATACTAAAATTTCATCGAAATCGAACCATTTTTACGCAAGTTATGACGCATAAGGGCAATGGAACAAATCCCACTCTTATGTCCTGCCTGACCTTTGACCCCATTTCGACCGTTTTCAACAGGGTTCGTGCCCAGGTGGTTCCCTACCACATACTAAAATTTCATCGAAATCGAACTATATTTACGCATGTTATGACGCATAAAGGCAATGGAATGGATTCCACCTTTGTGCCATGACTTTTGACCCCATTTCCAAAAGGGTTCGTCCCTAAGTGGTTCCTTACCAAATACTAAAATTTCATCGAAATCGAACCATATTTACGCATATTATGACGCATAAAGTCAATGAACTGGATCCCCCTTTTATGTCCTGACCTTTAACCTCATTCCACCCATTTTCGATAGGTTTCGTTCCCAGGTGGTTCCTTACCACATACCAAAATTTCATCAAAATCGAACCATTTTTACGCAAGTTATGACGCATAAGGGCAATGGAACAAATCCCACTCTTATGTCCTGCCTGACCTTTGACCCCATTTCGCCCATTTTCAATAGGGTACGTGCCCAGGTGGTTCCCTACCACATACTAAAATTTCATCGAAATCGAACTATTTTTACGTGAGTTATATAGCCGACAGACAGACTGACGGACGGACAGACGGACGGAAAAAGCTGGAGCATATACGCTTCTTCAACCTACGTTTGGAAAGCGTAAAAAAAATGATGTTGATATATTAAAAAGCTTAACGACTACGAAAGTTTTGAAAAAAAATCGAATAAGATATGCATTAAAAGGTACAACATTTCGTTAATTAATCAAGAAGAAATTTAAGTCATCCTACGGAAAAATAAAATGATAGATGAAAAAAAAATGTACGTCTATTAAATACATTTTTTTTCATCTATCATTTATTTTATTTTATTTTTTCATTTAGAAAAAATTGATTAAGATATACGTTAAAAGGTATATTTCGTTAATTAATCATGAAGAAATTTAAGTCATCCTACAGAAAAATAAAATGATTTATGGAAAAAATAATGCATTTCTAGTAAACAACGCATTTGCAAAGCATTGTTCTTCTCGTTAGTTCCTACAGAACGCTATAATCTCGAGGGGTCGCCGCCCCGGTGGCGCAGTAGTCTAAGGCGCTGGCCTCTGATCATTCGTCCGTAAGGGGTCCGGGTTCGAATCCCGGTGAGGCATGGATGTTGTGTTTGTCTTACGGCACTGGCTCTCTCCTTTCCCTGGAACCAGTGGCCCTAAATTAGGGACGGGCGACTGCTTATAGCCCATTGAGTTGCTCACGGTGATCGTTAAATGTCGAATAAAAAAAAAAAAAAAAATCTCGAGGCGTCCCATGGTCGAGTGGGATAATGCATTTGCCTAGTGACGTCACACCGTAAAATTCCCTGATGGGGAAAAACAAAACTTCGTAGAAAAGATATCGCTCAGACCATGTGTGGAGGTAAAAAAAAACAGTGGCGAGCAAAAACATGTTCGGTAGGACCACGTGGCACACAAAATGTTATGGTTGAACACAAAGAGAAAATGGCGGAAAAAAGATAGTCGAGAAGATCACGTGGAAAAACAATGGCTGCGACTGATGTCATGATTGACCAGGAATAGACCACATGCGTCGTTGAGGCAGCACGTGGACGGGTTCCTTTTTATAGAAACCCTATATTATCACGTAACAGTAATGTAACGAAGTTACAAATATCTTTCAAACACGTAACAGTAACATGAAGTTGGTATCTTGAAGTTAAAAGAACTTTCACTGTAACGTATTAGTTATGTTTCAAAGTTATGTAACGTTTGAGGGCATTTTCACGTAACCGTAAGGTTTCTGAAATATTACTGTAACATTGCGCAACGTATCTGAAAAGTCTCAATGTTTCAATGTTACGTACCTGTAACATATACGAAATATTCTGTGCTTTGTTAGCTTTTACTGGCACAATTGTGCGTTAAGAAAAATTTGAAATGATATGCAAGATATATCGGGCAGAAACGCTCCCCTATAAAGAAAGATTTTATAATCGGATTCTTAGAAGCAGAGATATCGACAAAAATAAGAGATGCCATTGCCCCTGGTGGAAAAGCTCTGCACTATTTTGAGCAGAAGGTATTCTAGAAAGATTTTTCGTGATGAGCGGTATCAGTCTGTGAAACATTTTTATTTTCAAATCGACTTTTCAAGATCGCAGATTTTGCTCCAGGGACATCACAAACAAAAATACTTACGCCCACAGGTGGCCGAATCGTTCTTTATTAAAACTTTGCAATTATATGCAAAACAAGATCATTGCCCAGCAGGGGTTCTATCCAGAGATAATCTTTCAAAATGACTTTTAGAAGCACAGATATCGGGGAATCGTGATTTGCCTTTACGCTCCCAAGTGAAATATATGATGACTTGAAAAAGGAATTGTACCCAAAACAGTCTTCGTTATAAATGGCATCGGATGGAACAAAAGATTTTTTCAATCGGATATTTAAAAGCAATGATATGGAATAAACTGTCTTTCGAATTCGGTAGCATCTACATTTACGCCCTCTAGCGGCGAGGTTATGAATCATAAAGAAACCGGATGGCCCAGTATCGTAGTTTTCATAATTTCAGCTTTCCAATGCAAAAATAATTTTTCAAATCGGACAAATAGTATGAGAGATATCGTGTCCAGAGACGGACGGACGGACAAAATTATACATACTATAAGCACGTACATTTTTTTTTTACAAAAGACGTGCTAAAACATTTTTGAGCACAGATCAGATCAGATCACATGTAGAGGATTTTAGGAAGTGAGTGTGGTCTGACCCCATGTCTTAAACAGCCTTAGAAATAGGAATCTAGGAGATTTGGGCTAGAGTGCCCGATAGGAGAGTGACACGGAAGCGAAGTAGAAAGGGAGAGGAAGACGCCCTTATTTATAACCGGGTGGGTGTACCCAGGGTCCAACGGGTAAAGGTCCCCATCCGACGCACGGCGGATATATGATCATGATCATATGTAGAGGATTTTAGGAAGGGAGTATCTGACCCCAGGTCTTAAACAACCCTTAGAAATAGGAAGCTAGGACATTTGGGCTAGAGTGCCCGATAGAAAAGTTACACGGTAGCGAAGTAGAAAGGGGAGAAAGACGCCCTTATTTATTACCGGGCGGCCGTACCCGGGGTCCGACGGCTTAACGTGCTCATCCGACGCACGGCGGATATTTAGTAGATCGGGCGTTCGTACCTGCCTGGGATCGAACCTGGGGTCCTTTCCGTGGCAGTCACGAACGTTTCCCACTAGGTCACCCGCGGCCCATATATTTAGTGGATCGAGCGTTCGTACCTGCCTGGGATCGAACCTGAGATTTATCCGTGGCAATCACGAACGTTGATCACTAGGGCATCCGCGGCCCGATAATGTACTCTATCTCAACATCACCTATGTATAGTTTTAAATTATTTTATAATAAAAAAACTGGATAGATTTTGTCTCTTTCTTTTATGATTGCACAACGGCATTTCGGAATTCTGCATTCAGAGCAAACCCGACAGAGGCATGCATAAATGAAAGAAAATATTAGCACGACGCGATATTTAAACGGGTAATAAGTGGAAAATATTTCAAAATTGAAGGCATTTCACACTTCCAAAGAACACGTTTTTTTTTCGCCCTTCATCTAGAAGCTTAGAAGTTCCCACTTATGCTAGTGACTGAAGAAAATTATTGCTAATGATATGGGGAAAGAAAGAAACTAGTCTTTGCATTCATCTTACGTACATGGATGATATATTTACCCCTCTTAAAGTGATTTTCCTGGAAATATTTTAATAACATTAGCTCAGAAGAGCAGAAAAGAAAAAACACTCTTTGATGCACGAGATTTCTACAGAATATTTCCAAAAAAGCTTTGCCTCCATCGCCAAAAAGAAAACGGCGTCCTTTGAATCGCAGAAATGTTTATTTTCAAGGGCTGATGTTTGCGATAAACTGCCGTTTTCTATAAATGAAAACGCTTTACTTCCCTGCGTTCCTCAACTCTGAACGCACCATTTTTTTTTCCTTCTGATTCTGAGAAATAGCGTGGATATGACACCTTATTTATCTTTGATAGGTATGGAAAGATATGAAAAGACTTTCCAGCGCTTAAACTACTTTGATCTGTTTATGCAAGCAATGACCTGATTTTAATGAAAACCCATCGATTCCTTTTTCTACTTTGTTTCTGAAGATTTGCTCGTAATGTTTTGCCAAGAGCTCATTCCCACATTCGCAATGCACGCCAGTTTCCTTCTTAAAATGCCATTAACGGGAACTGTTCTCAATTTAATCGTCTGCTTCTCTTGTTTTCTCAGCTTTAACACCTTTTCATAAGATAACAAATGTCTTGTTTTCTATAATCATAACACATTATTTTGAAATGAAAAAGTTCGAGACCAAAAAATTGTGTTTCTGTGTGGATGTTTACCGACAATGCTTTCGTTGTTCACCGGGCGCTTTGTGAAAACCAATGTGAAGGGGAAACAGTAAAAATACAAGGTTTACTAATTCGTGACATTTAGCGGGACTTACCTTTTATGGATTATGAATGTCATTGTCGTAAAACCAATGAAAGGAAATATGTGAGTCATAAAAATAAATATTTACTAAACTATGGCGGCACCGGTAGTAACTATTTCGACTGTTTAGTTTTTTTTAAAACAATAGTTATTATTATTATATAATTATTGTTCAGATTTAGACGAACGTACGAGTAAGAAGCGACTCTGACGCCAATTAAATGCGATGTAGCTACCATGGGCGTATACACATTTATTTTTCGCTGGGGACCGACGAAAAATGGAAGTTTTTTGAAATACGCTAGAGCAAAATAAAAGTTAATGGAAAATAGAAGAAAAAACTAAAGCATTTTTAAGTTGAAGGATTTTTATTAAATTAAGGAATTTTTCCCCGTAGGTCGCATTTTCACCTAAAATGTAAAACAAGAAAGATGACACCGAATTTTCTGCCCTAATGCGCACGTCTTTTGAATCCGTTTTGATGCGAATAAAATTTATCAACGCTATTCAAAGTCCGTGGAAGATTTTCAATCGGGGTTTTATTTGCGCAGATATTGTTGTAAACGGAAGCGTGAACTTACGCCCTCTTCTGGCAGATTTGTGAGTTAGGAAAAATTTGAAATGCGATATCGTTCTCCAACGAAGAAAGCATTTTCAAATCGTACTCTTACAAGCAGAGATATCGGCAAACATAATATGCATCTACGCTCGTGGTGGGAAAACATGTATTATTTTAAGAGAAATTATTCTCAAAAGGTTTTTCGATGTCAGAGCTATAGGTTCAGGAAAAACATTTTCCAATCAAGAATTCAGGAGCTCAGATTTTACGGCAAACACATCAGAAGCAGAAATTAACACTTATGCCTTCTGGTGACCAAACCATTCTTTACAAAATATTAGAAATTATATGCAAAAATTTTTCCATCAGGAGCTGTATGCGATAGAGGAAGAATTTTTCGAATCGGAATTTTGGAAGCAGAAATATCGGAGAAAACGCAATGTTTACCATAACGCTCCGTAGCGGAAAGTTTATGCGTTACTCGAAACTCTTAAAACTATATGAAAAACATTTCCTACCAGAAACGCTATGCAACAAAGAAGCAGATTTTTTAAATTGGACTCTTAGAACTAGAGGTATTGACAAAAATAAGACATGTCTACGTCCTGGAGGAGAAACCATGCAACATTTTAAGAAGAAAATATTCCGAAAAGGTTCACCGACGTGAGTGACATTGGCCCACGAACGGATTTCTTCAGTCGAGATTTTAGAAGCTCAGATTTTGCTGCAAATACATCAGAAGCAGAAATTAACGCTGAAGTCTCCTGGTGGCCAAACCATTTTTTACCAAAAATTAGAAATTACATGCAAAAGATTTCTCATCAGGAGCTGTATCCTGTGCAGAAATAATTTTTCAAATCGGAGTTTCAGAAGGAGAAATATCGAGGGAAAAGCATTTTACTTTTACGCCACCTAGCAGAAAATCTAGGCGTAACTTGAAAAAGTGACTATATCTAAAATGTTCTTTGACATAAATTGAATCGAAATTAAAATATTTTTTTTTTCAATCGGATGTTTAGTTGCAAATATATGGAATAAAATTTATTTTGAATTCGACGATATCTGCATTTACGCCGCGAAATTGTTCATCGTAAAAAGAATCCGGGATGCAAGGATCATCATTCGGATATTTCAAGCTTCCCAATGCAAAAATAATTTTTCAAATTGGACTAATAGTTGCAGAGATCTGGTGTCCATAGACGGACGGACAAACCGGTAGCATAAGCACGATCATTTTTACGAAAAAACGTGCTAAAAAGCATGCATATTATTTCATAGCTTAACAAGCTCCGTGAGCAGGTACAAGGGCAGTTCAATAAGTTCTAAGCTTGACCTTAAAAGTAGTGGTTGATAGCTGACGCAAGTATTGCAAAGTATTGCATCATTCTTCCGTTATATGTATAACAGCCACGCCACGTGTCACCATTTGAGACGGCGACATAGTTCATTGAAGTCTGTAAGGGAACAACGGCTGAGCTAACAAATGAAATTGCGGAAACGAGCGGTGATTGAATTCTTGACGAAGGAAAGCGAAACCCGCGCAGTGTTTTTAAACGGACAGTCCTTGTGTACGTCGATGATGCACCTTCATATGCCACAGTCAAAAGTATTAATTAAACATTTTAACTACCGACGATGAACTGAAACCAAACGATGCCCGAAATTTTCTGCGCTGTTCAAACAGAAATGTTCATATAGCAGCAGTGTTTTATTAAATATACGGCAGAACAATTCCTTTTCTCCTTTGATCTTAGCAGTACCGGTCATAAACCTGTCATTTGTAATAAGACCTCCTTCCAAGTCCTTTATTCTCTGTTTCATCATCTAAGGCATGATGGGAAATTCTAGTTCCCCTGACATGGAGATCATGCCAATGGGTTACAAACAAGTGACTTAAACATCTTCTCTCTCTCTCCTTTCTTAGTTTCGTCGCCATTATTAATAGTCCTACTAGAAGGAGTCAGTCCGATAAAATTAGTTTCAACAATCCTCCCAAAACTGCTTTGAATAACAAAGCTATGGTTTATTTTAAGTCGCATGCCCGACGTTAATGAAAGCCGACCATGGGGGATTCATAAATAATTGTTAAGGATTTATTTACTCTTTTCTTGAATCATATTTTAACACAACGTTTACTCACTTTCATTCCATTTATTTAATCTAAAGGTTTATCTAAAAATGCGATATTTATTTAAGCTATTTTGCAGAATAGATAGGCGAGGAGCACTATAAACGAGTTCCTGAGTTAAAAAACCGAAAAACTACCAAGTTAAAATATTTATCACAGATATACTGTTCAAACTAAATTTCATGTACATCTAAAAGACAAAATTGCACAATAAGTACTTATAGATTGTAGCAATATTCTTTAACATCTTCCATACAGATCTTTCAAAACATCTTCACGGGGAAGAGCCTACCCAGGAAAAACCACCCAAGGTAGGTTTAATACAATTTATTTAGAATCACCCCATCAGAGAGCACTATGAAGAGATCCGTAGTAAAGTGATTCTTTAAATATGAGAGAAAATGATAAAAAAATGATGACAGGAAGAGAAGACAGTTTCCAACACATGAAAAATGTGACGCAATGGCCTAACCGCGGGCTTATGATCATTCGCCTGAAAGGGGTACCGGTTCGAATCCCGTGAGGTGTGGATGCTGTGTTTGTCTTACGGCACTGGCTCTCTCCGTTCCCTGGAACCAATGGCCCTAAATTAGGGATGGGCGACTGCTTATAGCCCATTGAGTTGCTCACGGTGGTCGTTAAATCTTCAATAAAAACAAAAAATAAAAATTTCTCTCTGGATCCTATTATGAATTTGTGACTTATTCGATATTATTTTATTCCAATATTTTATTAGGAATATCATTACCTTTTCTCTAAACTTAGTTTTAATGCTATCCACTTTTTAAAAGTTCTATTTGCACCATATTTTCTATTTTCAATTTTTAGACTTCTTCGAAAGTCGCCTTTTATTGCGAATTTTATTTGTTGCGAATTTCGATAAATCTCATTAAATGACATTAACTTTCTACTGGTTCTTAAGTTCACTCGTTCCAGCCCACATCTTAGATAGAGAATATATACGTTCGACCTGATTTTTCAGCACATTTTGTTAATCCCGAGTCAATTCGTTCCATCCGGTTAAAGGGTTAAATGGGGAAGAAACTCGTTGGAAGACGACTCCCTCGCGTGGAAATCTCATTGGATGTGACCACAGATGAAATGCGTCAGAAAATGGGGAATCCGGTGATGTAACAACCGGCGAATCTGTGTCGCACCGGTTGCTGCGAAAGTAAAGTTAAGTACTGGATGTGTTTGAACCATTCTGCATGAGAGGTTAGGGATGTCGAAGGTTTATGCAAGATGGGTTCCTCGAGTGTTGACGTCTGAGGTGAAGAATGATCGTGTTGAAACAAGTCGGGTTCACCTTGACGTCATTAACCTCGAACCAGACTACTTCTATTCTTGCATTGTGACTGGTAATAAGAAATAACCTCGCCATCGGAACCTTGATGCTAAGCAATGCAGTGGAAACATTGTGAATCACCACCACCAAAAATGTTACAATCTATCATTTTCGTTACACTTTCAGAGATATCTTACAATTACGTTTCAGCAACATCTATTTTGGAACATAACTCTTCTTACATTAAAGTTACGTTAAAAACGGCATTCACCGATACTGCTGTTTTATAGTTTCCATTGTACACATAATTGCTACCTTGATGTTACATTCCGGCGATATTTAAGATTTCTGGTTTGGCAACGGCGTGGATGCGCATGCGCATTTATGACATTCCACCGAAGCACTCTCGTAGTCCTATTTTCATGTGCTAATGGAATATTCTTTATTGATACTGTTGTACTCGAGTTAGCTAATTAGTTGATTTGATATTTTCATCTTTTTTTTTTTTTTTTTTTTTGTGATTCAATATCATCTGAAAGCAAGTAATTGTTTTGGTTATTATAATTTTTAAATTCTAAAAATCATTTTATAAAATCGAAGTAGATGGTTGCGTTGTTGTATTAGTATTCTATACCAGCATGCTTTTTTTACGTGAAGCTTAGAAATTTCGTATTGGAAGAATTTAGAGAAATGACGAATTCGATTTTCTTTCTTTTTATCGCTGAAATGTAGTCTATATTTCACAAGTATAATATGAAATTCGACACTCTCATTTGGGACCGATTTTTAGGTTTTTCTTATCAATATATATATATAAATGCCGCCACTGTTTCCAATAGGCAGCGGACTGCATTGAACCTGTGAAAACGTAAACAACTCGTAATACGACTGTAATACTTTTTATTGTGATTTTACAAAGTTTATTAAAACTATAATGTTCAACGTAGTAAATACGTAACAGTAATATGATGCCACAAATATCTTTCAAACACGTAACAGTAATGTAACGAAGTTACAAATATCTTTCAAATACGTAACAGTAACATGAAGTTGGTATGTTGAAGTTACAAAGGCCTTTCGCTGTAACGTATCGGTTGTGTTTCAAAGTTATGAAACTTTTGAGGACATTTTGAAAAATCAAATCATTTTTACGCGAGTTATAGTGCGGAGAGATGGACAGACGTTCAAAGTATTCTGAAACATTACTGTTAGGTTGCGCAACATATCTGAAAAGTCTCAACGTTTCAGGGCTACGTACTTGTAGCATATACGAAATATTCTGTGTTGTGTGGGAATATGGCTCCCAACTGCTTTCCCAACTACTGTACTCAGCTTACCCTGCTCCTAGTGACTTGTTCATCTCCAGAAATCTGAAGCAAGTTACTAAAATCATGCAAGCATTGATTATGATACGCTTTCCAACACACCAGAAATCATTACTCAAGTTATGAGGATAATGGCCGTGGAATAAATATAACTCCTGTGTCCTGACCTTTGACCCCATTTCGATGATATTAAACAGGACCGAGTCAGTATATCTCCGGAACAACAAGATAAAGTTTTGTCGCAATCGAAGCATTTTAGCCAGGTTATTTAATAATGGCTGTTTAATAAATCTCGCTCCTGTGACCTGACCTTTAACCTCATTTCGATGATATTCAATGGAACCGGTTCTGTATACCTCCGGAACAACATCCTAAAGTTTTATCGCAACAGAAGCATATTTACGTAAGTTATGACGCATAAGTTCAATGGAATGGATCCCGCTTCTATGTCCTGACATTTGAACCCATTTCGCCCATTTTCAATAGGGTTTGTCCCCAGTGGTCCCCTACCACGCACTAAAATTTCATCGAAATCGAATCATTTTTTACGCGAGTTATCGTGCGGAGAGATGGTCAGACGTTTAGGGCTGGAGCATATATACTTCTTCAACCTACGGTTGGAAAGCGTAAAAAATGATCTGAAGATTAGGCGTTTTGCGGATGATTCTGAACTGAAGGAGGGAACGAAGTGTTGGTTTCAGGAGAGAGATAAAACCTTTTTCGGAACGGGGATTCGCCAACTCTAAGATAGGTGCAACATGTGTATAAAAGTAAGAGAAGACTATGTAAAAAAATAAAGATGCGTTTTTGAAAAACCGTTTTGGCTTTGTATTTTAGACTTCGTACTTATTGAACGACCTACATATGTTCCAAATTTAGAGACAATGGCTCCAGGAAAGAGAAAACACTAGATCAGTAGGGCAGATGCAAATTCACTTTGCCTGAGTAGGGACAAAGAATGATTAGCCGGAAGCCTAACCTTTGACCACTTGGCCATCTGGGTGGGAGTTATGGCTAAATTTATATGAAAATAGGACCGTGAAATCGACGAAAGTGAAAATTATTTTAACAGTATAAAAGAAACATCACTCCAAGGCCTTCCCCCTGGGTACGATATGCATTTTTTGCATATCCTCACGGAACGGAGAATCTCCAAAGTTTCCTTGATGAAGTCAATTGTATATACCCCTACGACCGATTTCACTATGGAGCTTGAACGCAGTAGTACCTTACCTTATCTGGACGTCCTGGTGAACAAATCGCCTGTAAACCGCCTTCGCACAGAAGTCTATTATAAACCCACATCCGTTCCCAACCTGATAGATGCTCAGTAGTTCCTTGTTCCCTGATTCTTACAAAACAGTTTTCTTCAGATCTCGAATTTGAATTTCTCCTCCGATGTTAATTCCAGACAATGCAAACTATTAGGGATATGCAAACCCTTCCGCCGTTTTAAGGAGGAAGGAGACAGGAACAATCTTGAAACCAGTACATACTTATTCAACGAAATATTGGACGTTAGTGTCAATGACCTTTAGCCGTTTTTCAGGCAATAAATGAATGCCCCTGTGATAGGACTCGTGTTTTGAGCTGAAGAACGCAGTGATGAAATTTTCCACCTCTGGAACTATGCTGAACCACTGTTGGGCTAGGGCATGTTGATTAGAGCGACACAGATGAAAGTCTGAGGGTGCAATGTCCGAGAAGTAAACTGGGTGTAATAAAACCTCCCACTGTAACTGTTCGAGGGTTGATTCCGCGCTAGCACCGACACGTGGTCTGGCATTATCGTAAAACAGGATGACTGGGCGGCTTCTTTTACCTCTCCATGGGCGTTTTTGCTCGATGGCGGCTTTCAGTTTCATCAACTGATTGCTATGTCGTTGTGCAGTGGTTGGTTCGACCGGTTTCAACAGCTCGAAGTACAACGCTCCGTGCATATCCCACCAAACACACAACAGCGCCTTTGCCCCGAGGATATCCGGTTTTGCACTGGATTTCGATGGCTGGCCTGGGTCGACCCAGGATCGCTTTCTTACGGGGTTGTTGCAATAGACCCATTTTTCATCCCCGGTGACAATATTCCACAAGATTTTCTTCCCTTGAAACCACTTCAGCAACGGCATGCTTGTGCCCAGCCGTTGACCAATGTTACGCTCCGTTAAAGTATGCGAAACCCACTTACCGATCATCTGGATCTTCTCCAAGGCGTCGATTGAGACACTTTCAAACATTTCGATAGTTGCGTGGTCGATTGTGTGGCATCCTCTTGCAACAGCGGTTCCAGATTCTTGACTGCGAGTTTCTGCGGTCTACCTGCACGTGGCTTGTCTTCTAAGCTTCGATCACCTTTCTTTAACCTGGCTAACCATTCTCGACACGTCCGCTCACCCATAACCATTTCGTCATACGCCTGAAATATTGAACAATATGCTTCACTCGCACTCTTCCCTAAATTGAACATGAATAACAAACAGTGACGCAAATGAACTTTATCGACCGCCATGCTTGGCTTTATGTACGAACTGACAGCATGGGTTGCCTTCCGGGGAGACTCATACAGCGCCCGTTAGCGGTGGCGGCGGAAACTTTTGCATGCCCCTAACAAAGAATCATAATCGAATTGGCCACTGAGGAAGGATACACCACGAACCAAATAAGAAATTTTATCGACAGCTCCAGATCCAGCCGTGTTAATCCTTCAGTGCCGCAATTATGCTACCTGGCCTCCAATCTTTACATACTAAGTATTTCCATTAGTAAGTGTTCTAAGAGTTTACTATCAGCTCAAAAACGCGCTCAGGAGGATGAACTTCGATGTCGGCATAAGGTCTCCGACATCTTTATATACCATGCTTAAGGGAAATATTGACAAGCACCCTCTTCTCAACAAGGCAGATATTTATGCCATTCCACTACAATGTCCGGACGGCTCCAAGCAATACTAAACAGTGTGGCAAAGAATTTTTAAGACTGGGTCTGTAAAATGAAATAGAAAAAAGAAATTATAATTTGTTTTGGTTTGTTATTCATATTAAGTCCCTCCGTCTTCAATACACTTGTTACAGCGATTTAATAATGATTCGAATGCCTGTTCCAGTTCACTTTGCGGAATTGCCTCCAAAGCACGCGTCGAAGCTGTTTGTATCGTCGAAATATCATCAAAATAACACCCTTTTAACGTCATTTTATGTTCTGGGAAGAAATAAAGTCGCAGGGTGCTAAATCATGCGAATATGGTGGATGATTCAACACACAGAAGTTATTTTTCGCCAAAACTCTACGAATAAGAAGTGAGGTATGACTCGGTGCATTATCGTGCAACAAACACCAACTGTTTTCATCCCGATATTCTGGACGTATGCGACGAATTCTGCCCATCAAACGCCTCAAAACGTTTAAATAAAACTCGCCAGTAATTGTTTGGCCACTTGGAACAAATTCTTTGTGGATAATACCCTTACTATCGAAGAATGTAATGAGCATTGTTTTGATTTTTGATGGAACTTTTCTTGTTTTTTTGGCTTGTGGTGAGTTTTTTGACTTCCATTCCGCACTTTGTCGCTTTGTTTTAGGATCATATTGAAAACACCATATTTCATCACCTGTAACAATCGATTTTAAGAAGTTTGGATAATTTTCAGCGGCTGAAATGATGTCTCTGCAATGTGCACTTCTCCTTGATTTTTGTTCATTGGTTAACTTGTGTGGAACAAATTTAGCACAGACTTTTGTTTTGCCCAAATCTTCATGCAGGATGGTTCGAATCGTTTTTTGTTGATGTTTAAAGACTCTTCCATCATTCTTAGTGACGCACATCGATTGTTTGCCACGAAATCACACACTTTTTGCAATAATCTCAGGTGTCCTAGATGAACTTGGTCTTCCGGTATGCTTATCATCTTCTAGCGTCACTCTTCCGTCCAAAAACGTTTGTGCCACAAGAAAAGCATTTGATCTACTTAAACAAAACTCACCGTAAACTTGTTTTATCATTTGGTACGTTTCCCAGGCACTTTTACCAAGTTTTGCGTTAAATGTAATAACAGCTCTTTGTTCCATCTTAATAATTCAACATGAAAACAATTTTACTTCTCTAATGAACGGCCCTTTCGTTTCAGTTACTATAACAACTGCGCAGTACTTTTGGCAGAAGGCAAGCAGATGGTCACGGTTAATAACGCATTCGCGATTACACTGGTAGCGCCACCGTAGACTATAATCTAGTGCCAGTCTTAAACATTCTTTGACGCACTGTGTACATCGGAATGACCAAGCGTTCGTTCAGAATTCTACTCAACGAACATAAGAGAAACACAAGAGACGGAAAAGTAACCACTGCCCTGTCCAGAGAAGTCAAGTTCAAGTCCGCCGAGCATATGTGGGATTAATATAAAGAAATTAGTTTCTTACACCACACCAAAATCTACTGCCATTGGCGAAACCTTAGAGGTCATTACCAACAGTGAGGTTTGCAATGATAGCGTCTCTGTAGAATTGCCACGAGCTTAGAACTAGTTGGTCGAATAATACTGTGTTTTCTCTCACGATACCGCGTGCCCAACCAACATGACCGCTCGTTTCTTCGAATGACAAATCATATTTGCATCTATTCATTTATTGCATAGGCATGTCACCGCGTTCAAATTGTTGAAGTGTTTTATTATTCAGTTCGCAATTTGCTGTCTACCTTCCTTGAAAAAAACAGTCTGGTTTATGTGCGACAGCTGGGAAACTTTGACTTTTGTTCTACGCCAAGAAATTCGAATCATTAGTATAGTTATACTATTTTAAAAGGTGTGATTTGATTGGGAGTTAAAATCATCTGTAATCATCCGAAGCAGAGCCGTACTCCACCCAAAAATGCTGTAAAAAAAAGTTTACAATTCCCTTCCGAGCTGAATAAATTTTAATAAAAGAGAAATTATATTTTGCGCTATAAATTTCAAACATTCATGTCGACTGTAAAACTCTGACAGATTAATTAGCAGATAGAATTCTTTTTATGTTTTATTATATTCTGTAAAATAAATTTAATCTTTGAGCTGAGACGTGATAACTGAGAGCAGGCTATTGTTATTAACATATTGGGATGTATTTTAATGTACACTATCTACCAATAAGTAATTGGACACCCCTGCAATCGACAATATCTGCGGTCCTGATACACGTCACGGCCGCCGCCGTTAAATATCGTGTTGGAAACAATAACGCAACCAGTCGCATGCAAGATGCCACGTATTTCGGAGCTCTCTGATTTCGAGAAAGGTGTAATCGTCGGGTATCACAGAAATTGCCAATTCTTACGTGACATATCCAGCGAGTTGAAGTACCCAAAATCAACAGTGGCCTACGTGATTGGCAAGTGGAAGATGAGAGGTGACTGTCGGATGTGCCCTGACCAGGCAGACTCACAAAACTGGGAGTTAGAGACCGACGGGTGCTGTCCAGAGAAATTCGGAAGAACCGCACCTAATCGATGGGCCATATCCGCGAGGAGTTTCAACAGGCATCCGGGAGTGTTCTTTCGATGAATACCATCCGTAAGGAAGCCCATCTGCTCGGTTATCATGGACGTGGGGCCGTTCACAAGCCTTTCATCACCAAGTCCAATAGCGCTGCTCGGCTAACGTGGTGCAAAGAACGTCGACAGTGGACCGTTGAACATTGGAAACAGATTCTCGGGAGCGACGAATCAAGGTTCACCCTCTACCGTTCGGATGGCATCGTCTGGGTTTGGCGTCTGCCTGGAGAACGTCTCCTGCCGGAATGTATTGTGCCAACTGTGAAGTTCGGCGGCGGTGGAATTATGCTAGGGGAATGTTTCTCCTGGTATGGCACAGGACCCTTCGTCGCAATACTGGTAGACTAAACGCCAAGACCTACTGCACCATTTTGGATGGCCATGCGCTTCCTACGTTGTGGCAGTTTTACGGGGTGAACCCATGTTACTTTCAGGATGACAATGCCACCTGTCATGTTGCAAGGTTCGCTGTCGCTTGGTATGGTGACAATGGGGTTAATCGAATGGACTGGCCTGCGCAGAGGCCGACCTTAATCCTATCGAGCACCTCTGAAACGAGTTGGAGCGTCGACTTAAGGGGTGCCCCTATTGTCCGAAATCGGTGAAGGAACTGACCTGTCTTCTCCAAGCCGAGTGGAAGAAAATACCGCTAGCCGTCGTACAACGCCTGGTTAAGAGTATGCCCCGGAGGGTCGCAGCTGTAATCGCCGCTCGTGGAGGCTCCACCAACAAATGAAGGTGAATAAACTACGTTTTCCTTTGCTATCACAGGTGTCCAATCACATGTTGGTAGATAGTGTATATATATATATATATATATATATATATATACATACAGCGAATAGCCAAAAATCCTATGGCAGCGCGTCTTTATGGAAATTGAGGCAATTGCACGTAAACGACGGCGTATATGAAATCCATGAAACTGTGTAAATACCGCCTAATACTGAGTTTTGTTAATCAGTGTTATTGTTACTATTCAGTGGAATCAGTTAAGCGAGTTTGACAAAAGTCAAATTGAAATGGTAAGACGACTGGGTCAGAGCATTTTCGAGACTACAAGGCTTGTTAGGTTCTCATGGTCAGCTGTGGTTAGTACATTCAAAAAGTGGTCCGAGGATGGACAACCGCGATTCGTCGGCAAAAAGAGGGAGAACTACAGCTCATCGATGCTTGAGATGAGCGAATGCCATGCGGTATGGCACGATCATCTCAAGAAGAAAAGTGGTCTGAGGAGGAAAAGTGCATAAGAAGTTATTCGAGGAGAAAAACTATAAAACAAGCATTCTAGTACAAAGTGGCCCGAGGATAGAAACTATAAGACAAGAATTCAAGTAAAAAGTAGTCCGAGGATGGAAACTATGAAACAAGAATTCTAGTACAAAGTGGCCCGAAGATGGAAACTATAAGACAAGAATTCAAGTAAAAAGTGGTCCGAGGAGGAAAAGTGCATAAGAAGTTATTCGAGGAGAAAAACTATAAAACAAGTATTCTAGTACAAAGTGGCCCGAAGATGGAAACTATAAGACAAGAATTCAAGTAAAAAGTGGTCCGAGGAGGAAAAGTGCATTAGAAGTTATTCGAATAGAAAAACTATAAAACAAGCATTCTAGTACAAAGTGGCCCGAGGATAGAAACTATAAGACAAGAATTCAAGTAAAAAGTGGTCCGAGGATGGGAACTATAAAACAAGAATTCTAGTACAAAGTGGCCCGAAGATGGAAACTATAAGACAAGAATTCAAGTAAAAAGTGGTCCGAGGAGGAAAAGTGCATAAGAAGTTATTCGAGGAGGAAAAGTGCATAAGAAGTTGTTCGAGGAGAAAAACTATAAAACAAGCATTCTAGTACAAAGTGGCCCGAGGATGGAAACTATAAGACAAGAATTCAAGTAAAAAGTGGTCCGAGGATGGGAACTATAAAACAAGAATTCTAGTACAAAGTGGCCCGAGGATGGAAACTATAAGACAAGAATTCAAGTAAAAAGTGGTCCGAGGATGGGAATATAAAACAAGAATTCTAGTACAAAGTGGCCCGAAGATGGAAACTATAAGAGAAGAATTCAAGTAAAAAGTGGTCCGAGGAGGAAAAGTGCATAAGAAGTTATTCGAGGAGAAAAACTATAAAACAAGCATTCTAGTACAAAGTGGCCCGAGGATGTCAACTATAAGACAAGAATTCAAGTAAAAAGTGGTCCGAGGATGGGAACTATAAAACAAGAATTCTAGTACAAAGTGGCCCGAAGATGGAAACTATAAGACAAGAATTCAAGTAAAAAGTGGTCCGAGGAGGAAAAGTGCATAAGAAGTTATCCGAGGAGAAAAACTATAAAACAAGCATTCTAGTACAAAGTGGCCCGAGGATGGAAACTATAAGACAAGAATTCAAGTAAAAAGTGGTCTGAGGATGGTACCTATAAAACAAGAATTCTAGTACAAAGTGGCCCGAAGATGGAAACTATAAGACAAGAATTCAAGTAAAAAGTGGTCCGAGGAGGAAAAGTGCATAAGAAGTTATTCGAGGAGAAAAACTATAAAACAAGCATTCTAGTACAAAGTGGCCCGAGGATAGAAACTATAAGACAAGAATTCAAGTAAAAAGTGGTCCGAGGATGGGAACTATAAAACAAGAATTCTAGTACAAAGTGGCCCGAAGATGGATACTATAAGACAAGAATTCAAGTAAAAAGTGGTCCGAGGAGGAAAAGTGCATAAGAAGTTATTCGAGGTAAAAACCAAAAAACAAGCATTCTAGTACAAAGTGGCCCGAGGATGGAAACTATAAGACAAGAATTCAAGTAAAAAGTGGTCCGAGGATGGAAACTATTAAACAAGCATTCTAGTACAAAGTGGCCCGAGGATAGAAACTATAAGACAAGAATTCAAGTAAAAAGTGGTCCGAGGATGGGAACTATAAAACAAGAATTCTAGAACAAAGTGGCCCGAAGATGGAAACTATAAGACAAGAATTCAAGTAAAAAGTGGTCCGAGGAGGAAAAGTGCATAAGAAGTTATCCGAGGAGAAAAACTATAAAACAAGCATTCTAGTACAAAGTGGCCTGAGGATGGAAACTATAAGACAAGAATTCAAGTAAAAAGTGGTCCGAGGATGGAAACTATAACACAAGAATTCTAGTACAAAGTGGCCCGAAGATGGAAACTATAAGACAAGAATTCAAGTAAAAAGTGGTCCGAGGAGGAAAAGTGCATTAGAAGTTATTCGAGGAGAAAAACTATAAAACAAGCATTCTAGTACAAAGTGGCCCGAGGATGGAAACTATAAGACAAGAATTCAAGTAAAAAGTGGTCCGAGGATGGAAACTATAAGACAAGAATTCAAGTAAAAAGTTGTCCGATGAGTGTTACTATTAAACAAGAATTCTAGTAAAAAGTGGTTCGAGGAGGGTTGCAAGAATCGTAGTAAAAATTCGTCCGAGGATGGAAACTATAAAACAAGAATTCTGGTAAAAAAATGGTCCGAGGAGGGTAACTATAAAACAAGAATTATAGTAAAACGTTTTCCAACGAGGGTCACTATAAAACAATTATTATAGTAAAAAGTGGTCCAAGGAGGGTCACTATAAAACAAGAATTATAGTAAAACGTGGTCCAAGGAGGGTCACTATAAAACAAGAATTATAGTAAAACGTGGTCCAAGGAGGGTCACTATAAAACAAGAATTATAGTAAAACGTGGTCCAAGGAGGGTCACTATAAAACAAGAATTATAGTAAAAAGTGTTTCAAGGAGGAGAAACGGACAAAAAATGGTCCAGTGAGGGAGAGTATAAAACAAGAATTCTAGTAAAAAGTGGTCCGAGGAAGGACACTATAAGACAAGAATTCTAGTAAAAAGTGGTCCGAGGAGGGTTACAAGAATTCTAGTAAAAAGTGGTCCGAGGATGGAAACTATAAAACAAGAATTCTAGTAAAACGTGGTCTAAGCAGGGTAACTATAAAACAAGAATTCTAGTAAAAGGTGGTCTAAGGAGGAAAAATGATCAAAAAATGGTCCAGTGAGGGAGATTATAAAACAAGAATTCTAGTAAAAAGTGGTCCAAGGAGGAAAAACGAACAAAAAATGGTCCAGTGAGGGAGAGACTAAAACAAGAATTTTAGTAAAAAGTGGTCCGAGGATGGAAATTATAAAACAAGAATTCTAGTCCGAGGAGGGTAAAAAGAATTCTAGTAAAAAGTGGTTCGAGGATGAAAATTATAAAACAAGGATTCTGGCAAAAAGTGGTCCGAGGAGGAAAACTATGAAACAAGAATTCGGACCACTTTTCTTCTTATTATCTCAAGAAGAAAAGTGGTCCGAGGAGAGTAATGCAAAAAAAGTGGCCCAAGGATGGAAACTATAAAACAAGTATTCTCGTAAAAAAGTGGTCCGAGGAGGGTTACTATAAAACAAGCATTTTCGTAAAAAGTGGTCCAATGAGGAAAAATGAACTAAAAATGGTCCGATGAGGGAGAATGTAAAACAAGAATTCTAGTAAAAAGTGGTCCGAGGAGGGTTATCGCGAACCGTCGGCAAAGGCGAGAGAGAACCACAGTTCATCGATGCTTGAGGTGAGCAAATGTCATTACGCATGGCACGATTCTACAGGAGGGGTAAGGTGGCGGAACTCGCCGGCATTTTGAATTATGTTTACATGATTAGCGTTGCACAATATACAGTACATGGAATCCTGCTGACAATGGAGCTGCGTAGCCGCAGGTCGCTCCGAGTACCCATGCTAACCTCGGTTAACGGTCGAAAGCGCCTACATTCAAGGCCAGCATCAAAACTCGGCCTTGAATGATTGGAAGAAGGTCGTCTGCTCCGATGAATCTGATTTATTGTGGCAACATGTGGATGGAAAGCTATATGTGCGTCATATAGCAGTCCGATACCTAATTGTCACTGTACCTCTGTTTCAAAATGCCCGGGCGATTTATTCTGCTCTATTGGGTTGATTCATAAGTTCATGACGTTTTGTTTTACGAGTGTTTCTCAGGTCAGTAGTGACGGTGCAGATGGCCAGTTGTATATCAAAATGTAGCCAGTAATATTGTGTATCTGAACCATATTGCGTTGTGTAATTGTGGCTAATGGTTCCTTGATTTTCAGGTCCCGGAAGTATGGAGTGTCAAGTAGAGAGGAATGAACATTTCCGACGTCTGCTCCGCTACGAGTTTAACAAAGGATACACAGCCGTCGAGGCTACTCGACAAAACTGTTCTGTGTATGGGGAGGATGCTATTGCTCCGAGGACAGCCTGCAAATGGGTTGAGCAGTTCCGAAATGGCAATTTTGACCTCATCTCACTTTGATGAGGATCGTTCGAACCATCTCATCCACTTGGATCAGCGTCAAACCACACGAGAATTGGCCACTGAGATGGACTGTGATCAGGCCACAGTGGTGCGACACCTGGAACGTATGGGAAAGGTCCAGACATTGGGGTCTTGGATGCCTCACACTTTCACCGAGGACAATAAGAATTAGCGTGTTGCCATATGTGGTTCCTTGCTCGCCCGTCATCGCGAATGTTCTCAGCAACAGAAACCCTTTGGCACGTATTGTTACTGGAGATGAAAAGTGCTGCCTGTACGTGATTTCCGGCATCGGACGGGCTGGTTAAGCACAAACAAGACTTCCACAACACGTCTAAAACATGACCTTTGTCCTGCTAAGATCATGTCGTGAGTCCGGTCGGACATGGAAGGCATTATTCACTGGGAAATGCTACCTAGGAATTGGACCATCAACGCTGCACTCTATTGTGAGCAACTCCGCCGTTTCGGAGGCAGCAGTTCAGCAGAAACGGCCACATCGGCGCCATGGTGTCCTTCTCCAACATGAGTAACGCACGCCCTCACAGTGCAAGCATGACCAAAATGGCCATTCAGGACATGAAATGGAAGATCCTTCCACATCCCGCTTATTCCTCAGATGTCGCCTCTTTAGACTATCACCTGTTTTGATCTCTGTCGAATGTACTCCGTGGCAGAACGTTCAACAATGATGTTGATCTCCAGAATTTCTTTGGTGATTTCTTCGCAACAAAACCAGTACGTTTTTTCACGAAGGGCACTGCAAACCTATCTAGACGTTGGAACACCATCGTAAACACTAGGAGATGGGGGAAATACATAGTTGATTGATTCCGTTCTGCCTTCTGATGTAATACATTCCTGTAATGCAGTGAAAAAAATGGCATGAACATAATATTTTATTTTATTTTATTTATTTTTTGTCTTATTTAGCGTAGATATTTTTTTTTTCGTGAATAACATATTACCAGAATTTTCTGCTATCGCGATTCAGGTTTCCGGTAGGAACGGGAACCAATGTTTCCATCGAAACTATTTTTTTTTTTGTGTGTTTATGGGCGTGTGTGCGTGCATGTGTGAATGTAAAAGACTGATCAAAAAAATATTTTTCCTCTGACTGCATTCTAAATGCGGAACACCGTGATAGCTATCATAAGTTATAAGAATTGGAATACCGATAAATTTTCCGCAAATATTACATCATACGTTACCACACATTGCTTTCACTAACAATAAGTACTCATTCTACCTTATAATTGGATAAACTCTTTTTTGTTTACTTAGTAGAAAAAAAAAACATGTGCGGAAATGATTACGATTAAAAAAATCCGTTTATATAACAATATCGTGCTTTGTTTCATGACTTTATGTTATTCTAGAAAGTAATAAAAACAATCCAGCAAAATATAACATACACAAAAAAAAAAGTGCGTGGTGTGGAGAAGGCAACAATTCAGGTAGTGTAACGAAGCAGAAAATTTCTTCTTCAGAAGCAGTTGCGAGAAAAAAAAAAAATAGTAAAAGGGAAGAAAGAGTCCTATAGCGAGGGCATCCAGCCATTCTTTCCCGACATCTCACGCTTGCTTTTTTTTTTTAGTTTTTATTCTCAGTTCTCAAGGCATAACGCTCCTTTTTCATTGTTTGTAGACCGGTATGCAATTGTTCTGTTGAGAGTGCCTGCGAACTCTTTGCTTGGGGCAACAGCATATAATACGTTGCTATACGTGTCTGATGCCTGCCCTCTGTGAAAACTGTGATGCCAGGGGATGAGCACAAAACAGGTATAAATATTAATAAGGAAGAATTTCTGTCACAACAGGGCAAACATGTGCCTGAAATTCGAATATGTGTGTGTGAGAGAGAGAGAGAGAGAGAGAGAGAGAAAGGACGAACCCCACTGGAAATGTTAATAAAAAACATTCATACTTTTCGTTACTATAAAACTTTCTACCTTTTGTTCGATTTCTGATATATATATATATATATATATATATATATATATATATATATATATACACTACTGGCCACCCAAAATGTAACAAGCATCCGATTGGCCTGAAATTCGCAGCATGCGTCGCCCGCGAGAGGACATGCAAACGATTGGCATTGCAGGGCATATGCAAATCATGTGCGCCCGGCACGCCACCGAGAAGCACTATAAGAAGGCTGCACAGAAGGCGGGGTGTAAGTAGTGGAAGTGTGTGGTGCTGCCGGATCTGTGCGAGGAAAGCTTCCTGATGCCTCGTCGCAGAATACTGCAGTCATTCAAGCACGTTTCGGAGTATGGTAGAGGACGAATAGTGGCTTAACGCGACAGCGGTTTATCGTACCAAAACATCGGCGCCCGTGTGGGACGACATCCAGTTTCAGTGAGGCGAGTATGGATTCGGTGGGTACAGGAGGGACAGCCGGACCGACGTGAGCGATTGCCGCAGCTGCGGCACACCACCAAACGAGAGGACCGGCATGTTGTGCGGCGGGCATTGACGGCTCGCAATGCCACATCACGAACGTTAACGCAGGAATTAGGGTGTGTTGCGCAACAACCTGTGTCAGCACGTACCGTTCGACGTCGTCTGCAGGAGCGGGGACTTGTCGCACGGCGCCCATTGCTCCGATAACCATTGACGTTAAACCACCGGCGAGTGCGGCGGCAGTGGGCCGTTGAACGCCGCACTTGGACTATGGATTGGCACGACATTGCCATCTCTGGTGAATCCCGCTTCTGCCTGCAACACCACGATGGTCTGATCCGCGTGTGGCGGCACCGCGGCGAGAGACTGTATGGCGTCTGCATTATGCATCGCCATACCGGACCATTGCCTGGCGTTATGGGTTGGGGCGCATTTGGATATGACATCCGCACCCCTCTGGTACCCATCGCCGCTACACTCAACGACCACCGCTACATCTCCGACGTTTTGGAACCTGTAGTCTTCCCTCACCTGCAGGACCTGCCAGCAGCCACGTTTCAATTGGACAATGCGCGCCCACACGTGGCACGCATCGTTCAACAATTGTTCCCGGCCCACCATGTGACACTGCTGCAGTGGCCCTCCTGTCCTCCCGATATATCGCCCATCGAACACGTCTGGTCGCTGATCGGTAGCCGAGTGGCTCGGCAAACACCACCCGTGGCTACGCCTGATGAACTGTGGCAACGTGTGTAAGCAGCCTGGACCGACATTCCCCTAGCCCACATCCAAAGCCTATTTCGTTCGATGCCACGGCGTGAGCGGCCGTTATTGGCAGCCATGGTTGCCACGCGAACTATTGGTGTCTGCGTGTTCCGCAAGTAGCACGGGCCTGTAAGCTCAATCGTTTCAATCTCTGTATCTGTCGTTATGTGTCCAGTAAATCTGGCTTTGCTATCTCGTGTCCTTCTTGGCGTTGCATTTCGGGTGGCCAGCAGTGTATATATACTGTATATACATGTGTGTATGTGTGTGTGCATATATACTCTATATCATCATCATCATCATCATTGTCAACCATTATCAATCCACTGCTGGACGAAGGTCTCCCCAAGTTTCCTCCACAACGGTCTGTCTTGTGCCAGTCTCCTCCATGTCACCCCTGCATACTTTCGAATTTCATCCACCCATCTCCCATGTGGTCTTCTTCTGGGTCTTTTCCTGTCCCTTGGAATCCAATCTAAAATTTCGGCTGTCCATCGATGATCTGTCCTTCTGGCAGTATGTCCAGCCCATTGCCATTTCAGGGATTTAACTCTGATCATGATGTCTTCCACTCTTGTCATTTTTCGGATCCACGAGTTCCTCTTCTTATCTCTCCTGGTTACACCAAGTATGCACCTCTCCATGCTGCCTTTGAGTTGTCTGCAGCCTTTGTATGTCTCTTTTAGTTAAGGTCCACGTCTCCGCACCATACGTAAGCACTGGAAGGATGCATTGATCAAACACTTTTCTTTTAAGACATAATGGCATATTGCTCTTGAAAATTATGCTGTTTCTTCCAAAAGCTCTCCAGGCAAGTTTTGTACGCCGATTAATTTCTTTATCAATGTGACCCTCACTTGATATCTGCTGTCCAAGATAAACGTACGTGTCTGTTATCTCCAGCTTTTCTCCATCAATCGATAAATCTTCATTTCTTGTAAAAGCATTGAACATCACTTTTGTCTTCTGAAAGTTCATTTTTAATCCCACTTCTTTACTCTTGTCAGCAAGTTCCTGGATCATACTCTGCAGCTCTGATGGGGTAGTTGCAAAAATGACTACGTCATCAGCAAAACGAAGGTGGGTTAGATAATCTCCATTAATCTTTATCCCCTTGTTTTCCCAGCTCAGTGACTGAAAAACACCCTCCAATGTGGCATTAAAGAGCTTCGGAGATATGGTGTCACCTTGTCTCACTCCCTTCCCAATTTTTACGTGTGTTGTATTTTCAAACAGCCTAATCTTTGCACTTCCATTTTCATAGATGTTATTAATAATATTAATGTATGCATCTTCAATACCGCAGGTTTTCAGAGCCATTGTAACTGCTGATGGTTTCACCGAATCAAAGGCTTTTTCATAATCGATAAAAGCCATGCACAATGGAAGTTCATATTCCCTCGCTCTTTCAATTAGTTCTCTCAGCACGTGGATATGATCTATTGTGCTGTAGCCACTCCTGAATCCAGCTTGTTCTCTCGGTTGAGCCATGTCCAGTGTTACCTTCAAGCGGTGTGAAAGAACTTTAGTGAAGATTTTATAAACTACTGATAGGAGGCTGATAGGTCTGTAGTTTCCGAGATCCTCAATGTCACCTTTCTTATGTAGCAGGATCATTGTAGCGGTGTTCCAATCCTCAGGAATCTTTCCTTCATTAAGGCATCGAGTGAAAATTTGGGCGAGTACTGTTTCGATTTCTCCACTTGCTTCTTGTATGATGTCTACAGTAATTCCATCTTCTCCTGGAGCTTTTCCTCGCTTCATGTTCTTGATTGCATGTGCAACTTCTGCTGGAAGGACTGGAGGAACTCTGGTACTGGTATCTTTCATGATGTCTGGAGTGCATATATCATCCCTTTCATATAATTTGGAGTAGAAATCTTTCACTCTTGTCAAAATTTCGCCTCTATTTCTTGTTACAGAACCATCTTCTTTTCTCAGTGCCATAATCTGTTTTCTTCCCTTACTGAGATGTCCCTTTGCTATCTTTAGGCTTTGGTTGTTTTCAATTGCTTTCCTCACTAGTTCACAGTTGAATTTCCTTACGTCTTCAGTGATACTTTTTCTTACTGTCTTGCATATATTCCACTTTGGAAGTCACATCTTCTTTAGTTGTCCTCATCTCTCTTCTTTTTTGCATCAACATTTTGGTTTTTCCTGATAATTTGTTCACATGCAACTTGTTCTTAGATCCAGCTAATTGTGTTGCTGTTTCCATAAGAGCTTTGGTTACTTTTCTGTTAACTTCAGAGATGTCCACTTCTTCCGATGTTAGGCCTTCTAAAGCAGAGAACCTGTTCTTCAGTTCTAACTTGAAGGTATTATGGTGTTTTTTAAGGTTGGTTATGTCAATAGATTTTGTTTGTCCTATGAGCTAGCCACGTTCAAGTTTAGTGTTGAGGTGCATCTTACATCTCACCAATCTATGGTCACTACCTGTGTTGAACTTGTTTAGCACACTGCAGTCTTCTATGACGAATTTTTTGTTACACATAATAAAATCAATTTCACTTGTCGTCCCATTTGGATGTCTCCATGTCCATTTCCTGTGTGGCTTTTTCTCTATATACATGTGTGTATATGTGTGTGTGTATATATACAGTATATATATATATATATATATATATATATATATAATGAAAAGTTTTAGTTGACCAGTAAAAATTTCAGGACAGTTTTTTCAATTCACTCGGCAATTATTTATACGTTATTATGCCAATTGTTGGATACGTAAAACAATTAATTTCTAAATAAAACTTATTTTAATTTACAGAAGTGATGCGTGATTGCGCGCTAGCCTGTGAAATAGGTTTCTCCGCGAAAGAAATTGGACAACAAATGCTGCAGGTCAAAACATGTGGGCACGATGCGCTTAACAAGGAATGCGAGGCAAGAAGCCGCAAGCCCCTGTCACGTGCCTGCCCCGCAGGACACACACGACATAAAGGCAGATAGCAGCGAGAAAGAACGTCTGCGTCGCTCAGTTGGTAGAGCGACTTGTTCAGGAATAAGTGAACTCGGGTTCGATCCCCAACGTGGACCAAAAATGACGGAGAAGTTTACTTCGTTATACCCCATAGAATTACTTCCCAAACACTGTGTGAAAAGATAAGCACTGTAACAGTCACATGCGCCTCGTCAGCTGCCGAGGAACTAATTACTGTCGTAGGGCAAAGACGAGAATTCGTGTTTCGGAGGATCTGTTTAGAGTTTCTAAAACATTTAAGGAATATTGCATCATCTACTCTAGAAGGAGAAGACTGAGTTTGATTAGTATTGAATGGTTAATCGTTTAAATTATTATTATTCGATAGATATGCATACATTTTTAACAAATCAAACTTTAAAACACTAAACAAAACTGACAGCCCTGCGGGCTGGCGAGTGACATATTTAACTATCTGGTGAACCAGTATGAACATTTTCAAAAATGTATACACTATATTGACAAAAGTCACTGTACACCTTCAAAAGCAAATAAACGGATACGCTGCTTTGTTAAAGTACGCGGTATAGCTGCAAACTGTATACAAACAAGCCTGCAGCCAACCGTGATCATTTCGCACTGTAAATTTGAGTGAAAATGTCGCGGTGGAAGAGAACTGATTTTGAGAGAGGAAAGATTGTTGGGTGTAATATTAGTGGGTTGTCCATAAGAGAAACCGAGGGGCGTATAAGCATACCCAAGTCAACTGTTTTGGATCTACTGAATAAGTGGAGACACATTACGGGCCGGAAACAGCAAAACGTACCTGCAGACCAAAGACAATCAGTGATAGAGGACGTCGTAGCGTCAGGAGAGCCGTTACAGCTAATCAACGAAGTACTGCACAAGGCCTCAGTGCACAGGTGAGTAAAAATTCTGCAACCTCGGTATGTACAAGTATCATTCGCAGAGAACTTCGTTCCATGGGTGGTCGTGCAGCTACTCATAAGCTTTTCATCTCCACTCAGAATGCTACTCGTCATTTAGCATGGTGTAAAGAACATTTATCATGGACCGTAGATCAACGGAAACGGATCCTATGGACTGATGAATCCAGATACACGATGCATCAGTCTGATGGCCGTGTGTGGGTATGGCGGCAGCTGTGGGAATGCTTATTACTACAGTGTACTGTTCCTACGGTCAAGTCTGGAGCTGGCAGTGTATTCGTGTAAGGGTGCTTTTTGTGGTATGGTCCCGGCCCATTGGTTATCGCGACAAACCTGTTAATTAGCAGGTCTACCTTCATATTCTGGACAATTATGCCGTACCAACTCTGGGGCAATACTATGGAACCAAGCCTTGTTGGTACCAGAAGGATAATAAACCGGGCCGTAAAACAAGATTTCAACATCGCTTTAATAGTTCTCTTGGACTCTGTTACATTGAAATAACGGGAAAACGTGGCAATTCAATAAAACACGGCTAAATATATAAAACAAATCTGCGCATAACAAACTGTGGCAGGGGAAAATATTACAGTAACGTGAACACCCAATGATGAGCGTGGATCATGAGGCAGGGCTCCATCAAAGAAGTTCAGTACAGAAATGTTCACACGAGCCGGGGGAAAACCGAAGCAGGGGAATCATTACAGTAACATGAATACACAATGCTGAGCATGGCGCAAGAAGCGGGACGCAATCAGTAGAAGTTCAGTACAGAAATATTCGCACGAGCCGGTGGAAGACCGCAGCAGGGGAATCATTACAGTAACATGAATACACAATGCTGAGCATGGCGAAAGAAGCGTGACGCAATCAGTAGAAGTTCAGTACAGAAATATTCGCACGAGCCGGTGGAAGACCGCAGCAAGGGAATCATTACAGTAACATGAATACGCAATGCTGAGCATGGCGCAAAAAGCGTGACGCAATCAGTAGAAGTTCAGTACAGAAATATTCGCACGAGCCGGTGGAAGACCGCAGCAAGGGAATCATTACAGTAACATGAATACACAATGCTGAGCATGGCGCAAGAAGCGGGACGCAATCAGTAGAAGTTCAGTACAGAAATATTCGCACGAGCCGGTGGAAGACCGCAGCAAGGGAATCATTACAGTAACATGAATACGCAATGCTGAGCATGGCGCAAAAAGCGTGACGCAATCAGTAGAAGTTCAGTACAGAAATATTCGCACGAGCCGGTGGAAGACCGCAGCAAGGGAATCATTACAGTAACATAAATACACAATGCTGAGCATGGCGCAAGAAGCAGGACGCAATCAGTAGAAGTTCAGTACAGAAATATTCGCACGAGCCGGTGTAAGACCGCAGCAGGGGAATCATTACAGTAACATGCATACACAATGCTGAGCATGGCGCAAGAAGCGTGACGCAATCAGTAGAAGTTCAGTACAGAAATATTCGCACGAGCCGGTGGAAGACCGCAGCAAGGGAATCATTACAGTAACATGCATACACAATGCTGAGCATGGCGCAAGAAGCGTGACGCAATCAGTAGAAGTTCAGTACAGAAATGTTCACACGAGTCGGAGAAACACAGCGAGAACGGGGCAGCAACATAGCCCTGAGTGGCTCAGACGTCGCAGGGCAAAGAATGAAGAACCGTTGACGCGGCGACAGCGGTCACTGCGTCTCATCAGAGAAGATCTGGGCGTTGGCAGAAGGTGATACACGGCAACAGGTGGTGACGGCTGGCGGAAGCTGGAATCGTCTGATGTAGGGGCAGGTGGCTACGGATGCAAAAACGCGCTTTGAACATTGACTGGAACTGACTGTTGCAGAGAAGCGGGTCCAGACGGCGGTGGAACCAAAGACACGCGTTGAGCAGAGGCTGTAAATGACTTGTGCAGCGAACCGTATCCAGAGGACAGCGGAAGCGAAAGACACGCATTGAGAAGAGGCTGTTAATCGCTTTTGCAGGGAAACAGTCACGGACGGTTGGGACAGAAGTCTGGAAGCGGTGGCACCACGAGGAACACTATGAGAGAAAAATACACAATGACAGCCCGATGCTTTCTGGCCATGTTAGTGATGGCACTGAGGGGAGTATCGTCTTTAAAGCAGAAAATTTCTTCAGAAGAGTGTCAGACAAGGCCTCGAAGAAAACTCCGTGGTCGAGCAGTGTATAACTGTTAACCAGTGGGAGAGTCTTCAGGAAAATATAGGAAAGGTTCATGGCCATGGTGAGTAACATAGGAATCCAAAGCACTTACCGAGGAAGCCGAGGACACCGAAGCAGGAAACGAGGGAACAGATGAGTATGTGCAGGCGGTTGTTGCCGTCATCGAGGAATGCGAGGCTGTTCTGAAAGAAGGAATACCATGAGAGGGAAGAGAAGCAACATCCGGAGGAGCAGCTGGTAAAGCAAGCAGCGATGAGGCTATGCATAGCTGGAGGGCACAGCATGAACGACAGCAGAAAAAGAAGTATCCATCACACCGTTTGACGAAGGCAGGAAAGCAGAGGCCACAGCTGGGAAAGAAAAGGCATCTTTGACGCCATCGGAGATAGGCGAAGACAGGACGGCATTATGGAACGCAGTAGCACGTCAGTTGTAGGCAGGGCAGAAGGAGGAGCCTCAAAGCGATTAGCCAATCCAAGAGAAGTCACCATTTGCAATGGCGAAGAAAATTCGTACCAGTTTGATCCAGAAGTAAAATGAGAATAATAGGAACAAACCAGCACTCACCGACTTGGGAGATATCTCAAACGAAAACTTCATTAACATCACACGCAACAAGGCAGATGACGGGAATCACTGAAAAACGTGGAAAGGCACAAAATGGCGGAGCAAAGACACACACGTCCAGAGCGCCATAAAGCAAGGACTGTTACGTCGTGGTTTGACGATAATTATATATCGTGTGTGGACTGGCCAACACACAGCCTTGAACTTAATCCCATAGAGCACCTATGGGATTAATTACAGCGTCGTATAATAAATTTGGAACCAAGACAGTAGTGTAGGAAAATGGGGGTTTTACAACAGTGGAGGGTCAATGTTAACCTATGGGACCCTGCACTTTAGAAGGTGGAAGATCGCCTCTTACGCCATCATGCGTGATTGCTTGGCTCTGTTAACATCATAGGGGTGCCGAATGAGGGTTGTGAGATAAGACTACGCCGTCTTAACATATGACCTCATAGGGGTGGGGATTTGGTGTTATGGTTAAATTAGTATAATCATAAATTAGTATTTCAGAATGCTAGCTCGGTACGGAGGGCGGGTGACGTTACAAATGTTTCATTTTTTTTATCTAACTCGTATTTGTGGAAACTATTCTTTCAGTTCCTCGTTTTGTGGATTTTTTCTTTCTATTTCCCTCGGGTAATTTCTAAATTTTGAATGTTTCTCTTCCAAAAATTTGTTTTTCTTCATGCATTTTAAGATTCTTTAGAATCCTTCGATAAATAGATATGTATGTTCTGGTGTTGGATGGCATCACAATTGTGGTGGATGTAATGTTTCCCCGGCCAGCTTCATTTTTCCCCTGGGAAATTTTACTGAGTGTGCGTTATTCCAAATTTTTCTTGTTTTATTATACCAAACTTTTTCATAGAAGAATCTATTTTTCCCACTTAAAGAATTTTTATTTAACGACGCTTGGGATCTTTTGTTTAATGTATAATAGCGAAGTAATATTCGAAGCTGATTGCATTCGTAATTCGATCGAGAATTATTTTTTAGCCTACGATTTATTTTTGAATGTAATTTTCGCTCTTGATTCATGCATTTCTCTTTCGTCTCAGTCCTCTACTAGGGAATGTTACTGTTTTATTTTTACTTAAACAGTTCTTTTTTCTTTCTTTCATAAATCATTTTTCCATTTAGCGAAGTTTTTCATAACATTTTTTCTAAAATATCGCTTTTAAGAAACGTTCTTACTTCTTCTTTTTTCCTCTTAAATATTTTTTTTTACTTGATTTTAATGTACTTCTATATAACTTAAACCATTTTTCGATCTTGCTTTTCATGTAAATGTACGTGAATTATACAGGTCTTTAGTGGTTATACATAAATTCGATTTCTTCACTTTTACTTTTTGTCCCTATTTAACTTAAATTATTTTCCAAAATGCTATTCTATACTAGTATTCATTAAGCTTCACGATATATCGGCATTTCTTTTTTCAAACTTCTCAATGTATCGACATTGTTCTACATCTACTTTTATTAAGAATTTATTTTTCGATTTCTTTCGAACAAACGTTTCTTCATTATTATTTCCTTTCCCTATGTAACTTAAATTATTTTGTAAAAATGCTATTCTATGTTTGCATGCCATTAAACTTCCCGGTGTATCCGCTTTACTTATTTTTTTTCAAACTTTACAAACTTTCTTCCACTTTTATTCTTTCTGTCTTTATTTTTTCGATTTCTTCCCAGCAAACGTTTCTTAATGACTACATATTGCACGATGTACCAAAACTTCAAATTTTTGTTTCCCTACACAGCTTACTTTATTTTCCTTACTTGCTTTTAAGTATTCCAAAAAGCCTGTATGTACGTGAAATATGCATACTTTTTTTATTCTATTCTAGTTTGCTAGACTTTTTTATTCATTGACCCAGCAGAAAGCATTCATTCTCAAGACATACATTCTAAAAAGTCCGTACTTATACTAAAATATGTATTATTTGTAATATATTTTCTGTTAATTTTTCTAATTCGACCGAAAAAACATTCATTCTGAAAACAGCGACAAAGTCCGTACTTCCACTAAACATCGTATTCTTACCGATATTCTTTTTCTCTGTATAGCATTCTGCTAACTCATCAGAAACGCAGTTGTTCCCAACACATAGCTAAAAGATCGTTTTTTTCCGAAACAAAAGTAATCTTTTAAGAGAGACTTACTTCTTTTCCCTGTATAACGACTTAATCTATTTTTTTAAATGCTATTCTGTTTACGTATTTGGTTAAGTTTGCTTTGCAACTGCTTTATACTCTACTTCTATTTTTTTCCCAAGTTTTTTTCTGGTTTCTTTCCAACAATTTTGTTTTCTTAACGACTTTATCTCCCTCACTTTTCGATAAAAAAAATTCTAACATCAGATATGAAACAAAATCTTCATATATTTTTCAGTCTCTCCAACATTTATTCTCATGTCATATCAACTAAAATATCATACTTTCATCAAAAATCATATTCTTAACGGGTTAGTTTTACTTTTTTCATGTATTAGCAAATATTTATTGCTACCTCACCTCACCAAAGTCAGCATGAACACACGTAACCACATTCTTTCCTTCATTTATTTCTCATTGCATCTAGATGCGTCAAAACTTCGTGTATATTTCATTCACATAAGCACCAGTTCTAACGTGTCAGACATTACACAACATGTGAATTTGCTGTATTTCCCTGTAGGCGTTAACTTTCGTTTGAAATAGTTGCTCTCTATCGTAACTGTTTTCCTGATCACACCTCATTTATTTAATTACTTGAAGAACATGTTAGTCTTGAACATAGAGAACAGTCAATGGTATTCTATGTTTTCTCTTGATTCGTGTAAAGGAACAGATAGAAAAAGTATCCCACACTGAAACAAACATCGTTAATTCGTTGCTTTCTGGTCTATTTTCAAGTCAAATTTTATAGTTCTACTTCAATGATATTCTTAACGCTTTACCTTGTGTACAGATATTTTTCTCTATTCTTAGAAGCTTTTTCCCGAAAACAATAGCTAAACCTCATACATCAACTCAGTGAACAATGTATATCACTTCATGCAGTCTTAACAAAATGCGTTTATGCATAAGAATGTTAATTTCGCTGCCATTTACTTCGACGTTTTGAGAGCAAGCTAACAGAAGTCTTTCAGAAAGCATTTACAAAGTCATTTGACTTTTTTATTTCATAAAACTCCATGTTTGAAACGCTAGTTTTTTCTAAATGTCAATATTTGAAGCGTTCATTTTTCATAAAGTTCGTTTTTGAATCGTATAAATTTTAACAAGTCAAAAATGGATTTGTTGTTTTCGCTAATAGGGGGATTTTTTAAAGTTTAGTTTTCTTAAAATTGCAAAAATCTCATAGTGTAGCATGGGGAATGCATTCCAAGTAAAAGTCAATATTTGAATCCTTTATTTTTGCTAAAAGTTATAATTTGAATCGTTCAATTTTTATAAAGTCAATATTGGAAAAGTTCATTTTTCATAAAGCTCGTTTCTGAATCGTATACATTCTTACAAGTCAAAAAATGGTTTTGTTGTTTTGATTAAGAGGGCGATCTTTTAAATTTTCGTTTTCTCAAAATTGTAAAAATCCCACAGAATAATATGGGAAATGCTATTTTACTAAAAGTCAATATTTGAAACGTTCATTTTTCATAAAGTTCAATTGTACCACATGACTAAATTAATTCCTCACATCTAAAACAGGTAGATATCAAACTTTCATATTCTTCCATTGCAACTCTCCAATACATACCTTCTTAAAAGTTTGTAAAATGAGTGTTTCTACATGCACTGTTTCCCCCTCTGACTTTATTGTTTTCTATGCGAACAGAAATTAACTTGAACAACCGTCTTAGAAAATTGCACTTTCACACTTTTCCTCCCGACTCGCGCAAGAGCAATCACGTTGCCTTTTCCTGGCAACAGTTCTCAAAATTTAATGTATCACGATTTCTTCATGAAGAACATTAAAATCAAGTCAGCTTAATGGAGTAACCTTTTCAGGTTTAACATTGCTTCATTTTATAAGGAGAGCACATTGGATTCATTCACATTATCACAGTTTCTTATATTTCAATCTTAAGCAGGCTCGGTTCATTTTTTTTCAATCCCTTCACATTTTTTTTAACCTCCTCTGGTAAAATCCGACATCTTTTTCCCCCTTGACCACAGCCTATGCCTATGATTGCTCCTCCTCCGCCCCTGTCGGACGAGCAAGAAGGTGCAGGAGGTTCCTGGGGAGGAGCACTAAGGAGCCGAATTAAAGAGGGGGCGTGGCAGGTAGGAAGCTCTTTCCGGCTAAGCCCCAGGAACCTGCTGCTCCTTCTTGCTCGTCCGACAGGGCCGGAGGAGGAGCAATAATAGGCATAGGCTGTGGTCAAGGGGGAAAATGAACCAAGCCTTCTTAAGATTGAAATATAAGAAACTGTGGTGATATGAATGAATCCAATGTGCTCTCCTTATAAATTGAAGGAATGTTAAATCTGAAAACGTTATTCCATTAAGCTGACTTGGATTTAATGTTCTTCATGAAGAAATCGTGATACATTAAATTTTCAGAACTGTTGCCGGAAAAAGGCAACGTGATTGCTCTTGCGTGAGTCGGGAGGAAAAGTGTGAAAGAGGCATTTTCTAAGACTGTTGTTAAACACTCATTTTACAAAGTTTTGAGAAGGTATGTATTGGGGAGTTGCAATGGAAGAATATGGAAGTTTGATGTCTACCTGTTTTAGAAGTGAGAAATTGATTTAGTCATGTGATCCAATTGAACTTTATGAAAAATGAACGTTTCAAATATTGACTTTTAGTAGGATAGCATTTCCCATATTATTCTATGGGATTTTTGCAATTTTGAGAAAACGAAATTTTAAAAGATCGCCCTCTTAGTCAAAACTACAAGACCATTTTTTGACTTGTAAGAATGTATACGATTCAGAAACGAGCGTTATGAAAAATGAACTTTTCCAATATTGACTTTATAAAAATTGAACGATTCAAATTATAACTTTCAGCAAAAATAAAGGATTCAAATATTGACTTTTACTCGGAAGGCATTTTCCATGCTTTACTATGGGATTTTTGCGATTTTAAGAAAACTAAACTTTAAAAAATCGCCCACTTAGCGAAAACAACAAATCCATTTTTGACTTGTTAAAATTTATACGATTCAAAAAACGAACTTTATGAAAAATGAACGCTTCAAATATTGACATTTAGAAAAGTTATCGTTTTAAACATGTAGTTTTATGAAAATAAAAAGGCAAATGACTTCGTAAATGCTTTCTGAAAGACTTCTGTTAGCTTGCTCTCACAAGGTCGAAGTAAATGGCAGCGAAAATAACATTTTATGCATAAACGCATTTTGTTAAGACTGCATGAAGTGATATACATTGTTCACTGAGTTGATGTATGAGGTTAGCTATTGTTTTCGGGAAAAAGTTACTAAGAATAGAGAAAAAATATCTGTACACAAGGTAAAGCGCTAAGAATATCATTGAAGTAGAACTATAAAATTTGAACTGAAAATAGACCAGAAAGCAACGAATTAACGATGTTTGTTTCAGTGTGGGATACTTTTTCTATCTGTTCCTTTACACGAATCAAGAGAAAACATAGAATACTATTGACTGTTCTCTATGTTCAAGACTAACATGTTCTTCAAGTAATTAAATAAATGAGGTGTGATCAGGAAAAGTTACGATAGAGAGCAACTATTTAAAACGAAAGTAAGTGGAAACGAAAGTTAACGCCTACAGGGAAATATAGCAAATTCACATGTTGTGTAATGTCTGACACGTTAGAACTGGTCATTGTGTGAATGAAATATACGCGACGTTTTGACGCACCTCGATGCAATGAGAAATAAATGAGGGAAAGAAATGTGGTTACCTGTGTTCATGCTGACTTTGGTGAGGTGAGGTAGCAATAAATATTTGCTAATACATGAAAAAAAGTAAAACTAACCCGTTAAGAATATGATTTTTGATGAAAGTATGATATTTTAGTTGATATGACATGAGAATAAATGTTCGAGAGACTGAAAAATATCTGAAGATTTTGTTTCATATCTGATGTTAGAAATTTTTTTATCGAAAAGTGAGGGATGTTAGAAATTTTTTTATCGAAAAATTCGTTAAGAAAACAAAATTGTTGGAAAGAAACAAGAAAAAAACCTATGAAGAAAAAAAATAGAAGTAGAGTATAAAGCAGTTGCAAAGCAAAATTAAACAAATACGTAAACAGAATAGCATTTAAAAAAATAGATTAAGTCGTTATACAGGGAAAAGAAGTAAGTCTCTCTTAAAATATTACTTTTGTTAGGGAAAGTACGATCTTTTAGCTATGTGTTGGGAACAACTGTGTTTCTGATGCGTTAGCAGAATGCTATACAGAGAAAAAGAATATCGGTAAGAATACGATGTTTAGTGGAAGTACGGACTTTGTTACTGTTTTCGGAATAAATGTTTTTTCGGTCGAATTAGAAAAATATACAGAAAATATATTGCAAATAATACAAATTTTAGTATAAGTACGAACTTTTTAGAATGTATGTCTGGAGAATGAATGCTTTCTGCTGGGTCAATGAATAAAAAGTCTAGCAAACTAGGATAGAATAAAAAAAAGTATGCATATTTCACGTACATGCAGGCTTTTAGGAATACTTAAAAGCAAGTAAGAAAAATAATTTAAGCTGTGTAGGGAAACAAAAATTTGAAGTTTTGGTACATCGTGCAATATTTACTCGTTAAGAAACGTTTGCCGGGAAGAAATGGAAAAAATAAAGTTAGAATGAATATAAGTGGACGAAAGTTTGTAAAGTTTGAAAAAAAAAATAGAGCGGGTACACCGAGAAGTTTAATGGCATGCAAACATAGAATAGCAGTTTTACAAAATAATTTAAGTAACATCGAAAAACAAATTCCTTAATAAAAGTAGGTGTTGAACAATGTCGATACATTGAGAAGTTTGAAAAAAGTAATGCCGATATATCGTGAAGCTTAATGAATACTAGTATAGAATAGCATTTTGAAAAATAATTTAAGTTAAATAGGGACAAAAAGTAAAAGTGACGAAATCGAATTTTACGTATAACCACTAAAGACCTGTATAATTCACGTACACTTACATGAAATGCAAGATCGAAAAATGGTTTAAGTTATATAGGAATACATTAAAATCAAGTAAAAAAAAATATTTAAGAGGAAAAAAAGAAGTAAAAACGTTTCTTAAAAGCGATATTTTAGAAAAAATGTTATGAAAATCTTCGCTAAATGGAAAAATGATTTATGAAATAAAGAAAAAAGAACTGTTTAAGTAAAAATAAAACAATAACATCCCCTAGTAGAGTTCTGAGACGAAAGAGAAGTGCATGAATCAAGAGCGAAAATTACATTCAAAAATAAATCGTAGGCTAAAAAATAATTCTCGATCGAATTACGAATACAATCTGCGTCGAATATTACTTCGCTAACATACATTAAACAAAAGTCCCGGAGCGTCGTTAAATAAGAATTCTTTAAGTGGCAAAAATAAAGAGTCATCTATGAAAAAGTTTGGTATAATAAAACAAGAAAAATTAGCAAAAACGCACACTCAGGAAAATTTTCCAGGGGAAAAATGAAGCTGGCCGGGGAAACATTACATCCACCACAATTGTGATGCCATCCCACACCAGAACATACATATCTATTTATCGAACAATTCCAAAGAATCTTAAAATGCATGAAGAAAAACAAATTTTTGGAAGAGAAGCATTCAAAATTTAGAAATTACCCGAGGGAAATAAAAAGAAAAATTCACAAAACGAGGAATTGAAAGAATAGTTTCCACAAATACGTGTTAGATTTTTTAAAAATGAAACATTTGTAACGTCACCCACCATCCGTACCGGGATAGTATCCTGAAATACTAATTTAACCATAACACCAACTGTCCACCCTTATGAAGTCATGTTAAGACGTTAAAGTCTTATCTCACAACCTCCATTCGGCAACCCCCATGACGTTATCAGTCCCCCAAGCAATAACCCAAAATTGCGTAAAAAGCGACCCTCCACCACTCCATGACCCTCGACCTACTAAAGTGCAGGGTCCCATAGGTTGACATTGACCCTCCACTGATGTAAAACCCACTTTTCCTACACTACTCAAGGCTAATCAAAGGTCAGCGGCAGCATTATGTACTGAATGGAAGCGCATACATATCACTGAGTTCCAAAACCGTGTTGAAAGCATGTCTGGAAGGGTCAATGCATTCATAATGTATGGTATGTCAATAAATCCTATGTTGCGTTTCTCTTCTAGGTGTCCGGTGACTTTTGTCAATATGTCATCATCATCATCATCATTATCAAACGTTATCAATCCACTGCTGGATGAAGGTCTCCCCAAGTTTCTTCCACAATTGTCTGTCTTGAGTCTGTCTCCTCCATATCACTCCAGCAAACTTTCGAATTTCATCCATCCATCTCCCATGGTGTCTTCTTCTGGGAATTTTCCTGTCCCTTGGAATCCAGTCTAAAATTTCGGTTGTCCATGGGTGGTCCGTTCTTCTGGCAACATGTCCAGCTGATTGCCATTTCAGGGATTTCACTCTGGGCATGATGTCGTCCACTCCTGTTATTTCTCTTATCCACAAGTTCCTCTTCTTATCTTTCCTGGTCACACCAAGTATGCATCTCTCAAAATAATATAAGTAAGCCCTTTTTTAAATGAAATTCTCTCTATCTCTCTCTCTATATATATACATGCATCATATATATATATATATATATATATATACACTATCTACCAACATGTAATTGGACACCTGTGATAACAAAGGAAAACGAAGTTTATTCACCTTCAATAGTTGGTGAAGCCTGCACGAGCGCTGATTACAGCTGCTACCCTCCGGGCATACTCTCAACCAGTCGTTGTACGACGGCTAGCGGTTTTTCTTCCACTCGGCTTGGAGAAGACAGGTCAGTTACTTCACCGATTTCGGACGATGGGGGCACCCTTAAGTCGACGCTCCAACTCGTCCCAGAAGTGCTCGATAGGGTTAAGTTCCGGGCTCTGCGCAGGCCAGTCCATTCGCCAAGCCAGGGTGGACCTCGCAACATGACAGGTGGCATTGTCATCCTGAAAGTAACATGGGTCCACCCCGTAAAACTGCCACAACGTAGGAAGCGCATGGTCATCCAAAATGATGCAGTAGGTCTCGGCGTTGAGTCTACCAGGAATTGCGACCAAGGGTCCCGTGCCATACCAGGATAAACACCCCCATAGCATAATTCCACCGCCGCCGAACTTCACAGTTGGCACAATACATTCCGGCAGGAGGCGTTCTCCAGGCAGACGCCAAACCCAGACCCTGTCATCCGAACGGTAGAGGGTGAACCTTGATTCGTCGCTCCAGAGAACCTGTTTCCACTGTTCAACGGTCCACTGTCGACGTTCTTTGCACCACGTTAGCCGAGCAGCGCTATTGGACTTGGTGATCAAAGGCTTGTGAGCGGCAGCACGTCCATGATACCCGAGCAGATGGATTTCCTTACGGATAGTATTCATCGAAAGAACACTCCCGGATGCCTGTTGAAACTCTTCGCGGATGTGGCCAACCGATTTGGTGCGGTTCTTCAGAATTTCTCTGGCCAGCATACGTCGGTTTCTAACTCCCAGTTTTGTGGGTCTGCCAGGTCGGTGCACATTTCGACAGTCACCTCTCATCTTCCACTTGCCAATCACGTAGGCCACTGTCGATTTTGGGTACTTCAACTTGCTGGATATGTCACGTATGGATCGGCCATTTCTGTGATACCCTACGATTGCACCTTTCTCGAAATCAGAGAGCTCGAAACTGCGTGACATCGTGCATGCGACTGGTTGTGTTGTTGTTTCCCGCACGATATTTAACGGCGGCGGCCGTGACGTGTATCAAGACCGCAGATATCGTCGATGGCAGGGGTGTCCAATTACTTGTTGGTAGATAGTGTATAAATATGCATATATATATATATATATCATCATCATCAACATCATTGTCAACCATTATCAATCCACTGCTGGACGAAGGTCTCCCCAAGTTTCCTCCACAACGGTCTGTCTTGTGCCAGTCTCTTCCATGTCACCCCTGCATACTTTCGAATTTCATCCACCCATCTCCCATGTGGTCTTCTTCTGGGTCTTTTCCTGTCCCTTGAAATCCAATCTAAAATTTCGGCTGTCCATCGATGATCTGTCCTTCTGGCAGTATGTCCAGCCCATTGCCATTTCAGGGATTTAACTCTGATCATGATGTCTTCCACTCTTGTCATTTTTCGGATCCACGAGTTCCTCTTCTTATCTCTCCTGGTTACACCAAGCATGCACCTCTCCATGCTTCTTTGAGTTGTCTGCAGCCTTTGTATGTATCTTTTAGTTAAGGTCCACGTCTCTGCACCATACGTAAGCACTGGAAGGATGCATTGATCAAACACTTTTCTTTTAAGACATAATGGCATATTGCTCTTGAAAATTATGCTGTTTCTTCCAAAAGCTCTCCAGGCAAGTTTTGTACGCCGATTAATTTCTTCATCAATGTGACCCTCACTTGATATCTGCTGTCCAAGATAAACGTACGTGTCTGTTATCTCCAGCTTTTCTCCATCAATCGATAAATCTTCATTTCTTGTAAAAGCATTGAACATCACTTTTGTCTTCCGATAGTTCATTTTTAATCCCACTTCTTTACTCTTGTCAGCAAGTTCCTGGATCATACTCTGCAGCTCTGATGGGGTAGTTGCAAAAATGACTATGTCATCAGCAAAACGAAGGTGGGTTAGATAATCTCCATTAATCTTTATCCCTTTGTTTTCCCAGCTCAGCGACTGAGAAACACCCTCCAATGTGGCATTAAAGAGCTTCGGAGAAATGGTGTCACCTTGTCTCACTCCCTTTCCAATTTTTATGTGTGTTGTATTTTCAAACAGCCGAATCTTTGCACTTGCATTTTCATAGATGTTATTAATAATATTAATGTATGCATCTTCAATACCGCAGGTTTTCAGAGCCATTGTAACTGCTGATGGTTTCACCGAATCAAAGGCTTTTTCATAATCGATAAAAGCCATGCACAATGGAAGTTCATATTCCCTCGCTCTTTCAATTAGTTCTCTCAGTACGTGGATATGATCTATTGTGCTGTAGCCACTCCTGAATCCAGCTTGTTCTCTCTGTTGAGCCATGTCCAGTGTTACCTTCAAGCGGTGTGAAAGAACTTTAGTGAAGATTTTATAAACTACTGATAGGAGGCTGATAGGTCTGTAGTTTCCGAGATCCTCAATGTCACCTTTCTTATGTAGCAGGATCATTGTAGCGGTGTTCCAATCCTCAGGAATCTTTCCTTCATTAAGGCATTGAGTGAAAATTTGGGCGAGTACTGTTTCGATTTCTCCACCTTCTTCTTGTATTATGTCTACAGTAATTCCATCTTCTCCTGGAGCTTTTACCCGCTTCATGTTCTTGATTGCATGTGCAACTTCTGCTGGAAGGACTGGAGGAACTCTTGTACTGGTATCTTTCATGATGTCTGGAGTGCATGTATCATCCCTTTCATATAATTTGGAGTAGAAATCTTTCACTCGTGTCAAAATTTCGCCTCTATTTCTTGTTACAGAACCATCTTCTTTTCTCAGTGCCATAATCTGTTTTCTTCCCTTACTGAGATGTCCCTTTGCTATCTTTAGGCTTTGGTTGTTTTCAATTGCTTTCCTCACTAGTTCACAGTTGAATTTTCTTACGTCTTCAGTGATACTTTTTCTTACTGTCTTGCATAGCTCTATATATTCCACTTTGGAAGTCACATCTTCTTTAGTTGTCCTCATCTCTCTTCTTTTTTGCATCAACATTTTCGTTTTTCCTGATAATTTGTTTACATGCAACTTGTTCTTAGACCCAGCTAATTTTGTTGCTGTTTCCATAAGAGCTTTGGTTACTTTTCTGTTAACTTCAGAGATGTCCACTTTATCCGATGTTAGGCCTTCTAAAGCAGAGAACCTGTTCTTCAGTTCCAACTTGAAGGTATTATGGTGTTTTTTAAGGTTGGTTATGTCAATAGATTTTGTTTGTCTTATGAGCTTGCCACGTTCAAGTTTAGTGTTGAGGTGCATCTTACATCTCACCAATCTATGGTCACTACCTGTGTTGAACTTGTTTAGCACACTGCAGTCTTCTATGACGAATTTTTTGTTACACATAATAAAATCAATATCACTTGTCGTCCCATTTGGATGTCTCCATGTCCATTTCCTGTGTGGCTTTTTCTTGAAGAAGGAGTTCAAGATGAAAAACCCTTCTGCCTCTGCAAACTCAACGAGAGTATTTCCACGCTGGTTTCTGTTGCCGTGACCGAATTTACCTACTGAAGTTTCATTCTGTTGCCGTTGCCCTATTTTTGCATTGAAATCTCCCATAATTATTTTCAAGTGCTGCTTACCTTTATTATTTAGATGACAAATTTCCTCATAAAATTCTTCAATTTCTTCTTCAGGATGACTTGTGGTTGGTGCATAAGTTTGAATAATCTGAGCCTGGTATCTTTTCGAGAGTTGGATAACGAGTCGTGCAGCTCTGTCAGAGGAACTTTCAACTTCTACAACTTTATCCTTCAGTTTCTTGTTTATTATAAATCCAACACCACTAGTTCTGCCAGTATCTGTCCCACGATAGTAGAAGAGATGTCCACTTTTCAGTTCAATGAGATCTTCTCCTTTTCTCCTTACCTCACTTAGCCCCACGATGTCCCACTTGATCCTTTGTAGTTCCTCTTCCAATTCAAGAAGCCTTGAATCAGAAGATAGGGAGCGTCCATTATACGTAGCCAAGGTCAGCATCAGATGGCAGCCTAGTCCGGTCCTCTGGGGATTCTTAGTACCCTCTGCCTTCATGTCGCACTGGCCGCTGCCTTGGCCAGGTACATTCCAGCTGCCGGAGACTGAGGGCCAAGATTTAAGTTGTGGAATCATTTTGGAGGGGTTTGGCCATAACTCACCACGCTGGCCAAGCGGGTTGGTGAGTGTGGGATAGAATTTCCTCTAATCCCGATGGTATAGTTATACCGCTATTGGCGGTCGTCAGAGCCCCTTTAGTAGGAACAGGATGCACCACGAGAAGGCGGGGTTGACATATGTCAAGGAGAGGCTGTGATGTTACGCATCACCTGACCTTACATCCCATATCGAAATGTTCATAGAAATGTTAAGGTTATATATATATATATAATTTCTATCTAAAAAAGGGCTTAGTTGTATTGTTTGTCCACTTCTGAATACTTACAGCTATCCAGATATGGACACGACGACTTAATGAGTCATACTTCAAAATTATTTCTTTTACATTTCATGAATCTCTTACCAAAATTTCAAACATTCGTTCTGTTATGAAAATATTCCCTTTCAAAAGTTGCAGTTGAAATGACATTTCCGTTTCAATTAGTGGAGCTTCTTTTTTGAGCGGAAGAAAGTCATTATGGGCAAAATTGTACAAATGTTATTAGCATGCATTTTCCCCATTCGTCATCACATCATCATGGTCAGTTTAACGGACCTAGCGTTGTAACCGCAAATCCTCACCTTCGCTCTCGGTCATATGCCACCTCAGATCTTGCATTCATTCTTCTCAGATCTCTCAATGTCACGTTCATCCACCACATCCTGGGTCTTTCTCTCGACTCAGTCATAATTACAAAGGTTGTTCACACATTTTTAGAACGCTTTTGATAAGAAATTACATAAAATAAAAGAAGTTCAAAGAAATGAAACTGGCAACAGCGTGTTAGACGAAAACGAAAGAAATGTCAGCTGGAATTAAATATCATCTGCCAAATAAATTGGGCACGTAAAAAAAAAGCTGTGGATAGATTATATTTGTGCCTTTTACGAAAAGAAATATTCGCATTCCGTATTAGAAAACTCTGTGAAAATCATGGAATTAGTATTTCTAAATATAAAATAATATATGTTATTAATAATAGAGGGAAAAATCGTCAAGCATTGCTTTCGTGGGAGAAGGTAAACGAATATCGAAAGAAGGTACGTAGCTTTACGATTGTTCTGTGGCCTTAAAAGAAAATCCACCGTCACAAAGAGCAATCGTTAAGTCAATAAAAATATTTGTATCAACCGCAAACAAGGCAATAAGTATATATTTGAGTTTGAAAATATAACCGAAAAACATAATGTTTACCGTCTTTTACCTATGCACGTGGCTCAGCGCAGAACACTGTATAGACTTCTTTAGGAAAATCACTTAACTGGAGTCAGATGGAAATTTATTGTGACAATTGGCGATCTACCTAAACGACTGTAACAAAAAAACCCGTCGCTTTGCTATCGCAGAACAGCAGAAAAAGTCTTTTAAACTTGGTTTCAAGAATCCAAAGAAAGTTTCAGTAAATTACTTATGATTATCGCTGGTTTCTCGTATAATGCGATATAGAAATTAAGAAAAATTCAAAAGAATGTTAAAATCAATTCTACGTATTACCAAAATAATATTTTAACTCTCATATTTAAAGAAGAAATAACATTCCGTTATCCACAAAGCCTTTGAACAGTAGAACTCAATCATGATAAGGTTACCAGTCATACATCCAAATCTACAGCTGTATTTTTTGAAGAAATAAGAGACGTGTATCAAGTCTGTACATTTTGCTCGTTTTCTTTCAAAGTCCCCTGATGTGTCACCAATGGAATATTGTATCTTCAGATTGCTAAAAAGACCGCTTTCTTAAAGCAGACCTAACACAATGATCGGATTATGGAAAGCAATGAAAAAGGAGTGAGTGGAATAAAATACCACTACCAATTTTAAGAAATGCTATGTTATTTTAGAAATCTTGATGTAGGTTCTGTGACGTACTGCAGAGGTGAAAACATGTATCAAGACGACAAATATGCAGCGAGACATTCTGTCCGCGTAGCTCAGTTGGAAAAGCGACTTACTCCGGAGTGAGGAGACATATGTTCGATGCCCGTTGCGGACAAACTTGTATTTTCATTTTGACGCCCGAATTTCAAGGATGACCTGGCTGATAGGTTTCCTTCAAATTCAGGCACGAGATAGGAAAATTGAACATTACTTATATTGCAAATGAACATTTCGATCAAGTAATTTTTCTGCAAAATCGTTCTAAAAATGTGTGAACATCTGTGACGTGCCTGCCCCGCAGGACGCACACGACATAAAAGCAGATAGCAGCGAGAACGAACGTCTGCGTAGCTCAGTTGGTAGAGCAACTTGTTCCGGAATAAGTGTACTCGGGTTCGATCTCCGGCGTGGACCCAAAATGACGGAGAAATTGACTTCGTTATAATGGCGCCCGAACTTCCTGGATGACCAGGCCGTTAAAGATCTCGCAATGGTGTGATGTTCTTTCCACACCGCGAGACAGGAAAAATAAGAGAATCCCTTCTTCAGCGCTTCGAAAAATAAATGCGTGTGATGTTGTATTCCACACATCATATTGACTGGGAGTTCTCAAGTTCACGTTCTACAGTGAATGGCTGCCTGCAACGATTCATGGTCACGGCTGACCCGTGGGCCATGCCCCCGGCCCTCTTTCGGGGAGGGGGGAGATGTGACGTGCCTGCTCCACAGGACGCACACGACATAAAAGAATATAGCAGCGAGAACGAACGTCTGCGTAGTTTAGTTGGTAGAGCAACTTGTTCCGGAATAAGAGGACTCGGGTTCGCTCCCCGGCGTGGACCAAAAATGACTGAGAAATTTACTTCGTTATACATCCTCTGTTATTTTATCTACAGGGGGCATCCTAAAAGTAAAGTCTCATTCTTAATAACTTTTGAAATTTTTGGAGTGATTTTAATGAAACTGCTCTGACATGTACTATGATATGTTATCATAGTGGGAATTTTTTTTTTCCAGAGTCGGAAATGAAGGTCATGAATGACAGAGAAAAAGCAGGGAGCCGTAATTAAATTCCTAGAAAAAGAGGGATGTGAGGCTCTAGAAATCCACAGAAAACTCCTGGCGGTGTATGGAGCTGCCACAATAGATATCAGTAATGTCCGAAGATGTTTCGAGAGGGAGAAAGTTCAGTGTCGGACAAACAACGGAATGGAAGACCCACAATTGCAGTGACAGGCGCCAACGGGCAACGCGTGAAAGACCTCATCACAGCTGACCGTCCTGTCACCATCCTGGAGTGGCAACAATGAACAGTGCTCACTATGTGCAGACATTGGAAAAGCTAAAGGAAACTATCATAAGGGAAATACGTGGCATTCCACTTCATAGCGTTGTTTTACACCATAATAATGCACGTTCCCACACCTCAATGGAGACTTCACAGTCTATTGCCAAAATGTGATTGACGGTGATGCCCCAACCCCCTTGCAGTCCTAATTTGGCTAACTCAGACTTTTTTCTGTTTGCTCCTTTGAAAGACGCTCTTCGTGGGAAACCTTTCGACGACGTGACAGACGTTAAAGTGGCTGCGAACTCATGGATGGAGTGACAGCCTCAGAAATTTTTCCAAAATGTATTTTGCTAATGGATTCAAATATGGCGAAAATGCGTAGAAAGTGATGGACTTTGAATAGGCTACCATTATTAAAAATATGTCCAAGTATTTTGCCACCAAGTTTCACATTTTTCCTTCTACAAATAAAAATCTCATGAGGGACGAGGCATTAATTTCAGAATGCGATTGTCATTGGCATCTACATCGCCATTTCTCTATCCGCCTTCCATGCATGTCTAAACCTATCTAGTTTCTTTGCCCGACGATTACTTCACCGAAGAATCGCTTGACCGAAAATCACTTCTCCGAAAAGATAGTTTCAGCGAAAGGACACTTGATCGGAACGTTCATTTTACCGAAGTGTATCTTCACTTAAATGTTCATTTCACCCAAAGTTGATTTTAACCGTTTCACCGAAGAGTCAGTTTATCGGAAACTTTGGATTTTATTGTAGGAGCTGTTCAAGTGTAGTGCCAATACGGAACACGGGGCACCAAAACGCTAAGACATCACATCACATTGCACTTTCCATGTCTGCGCGTCACAAAGGACACAACAATTAATTTTACCGTCCTAGGCTTCGGTTTAGTCCATTTAAGCACATTTTAGTCATTCGCCATAATATTCATAAGGGTTGCATACGAAGGCAATTTTTATTTCACTTTTATCTAAGTCCAAAACGTTAATTATAAAGCCCAAGGCCTGGGCCTTTTGAGCGAATTTTAATCTGCCATGCTCATATGCATAAAGTTTACAAAATAAATCAAGTTAATAATGCTGCACATTTACTATGACACAAGGAATCGATTTTACTGCTCTACGTCGGCTAAACATTAAGTACACAGAACTCTGATCAGATGAAAGACCCTGTTCAAGGCCGATTTTCTAGCGTCGTAATGCCTGCAAGGTGCGTCATTCAGTTTCCCGTTGGACCTCAAGAAATAAGATTTAGAGGTTGATGGCTCAAATTTGGTGTTAACTGATGCTTACCTTTACCTCGGACAACGCTATATCAAGCGAGTTCTACTTATAACCAGTTAGTAAAATCATGCAATGCATTCATTATGATACACTTTTCAACATACCAGAAATAATTACTCAAGTTATTACTCAAGTTATGAGGATAATGGCTGTGGAATAAATCTCGCTCCAGTGCCTAACCTTTGACCCCATTTCGATATTTAAGGGAACCGGTTCAGTATGCCTCCAGAACAACATGATAAAGTGTTGTCGCAATCGAAGCATTTTTACACAAGTTATGAGGCATAAGGGCGATGGAATGGATTCCGCTGCTATGTCCTGAGCTTTGACCCCATTTCTCCCATTTTCATAGGGTTCGTCCGCAGTTTGTCCCCTACCATAATTAAAATTTCATCGAAATCGAACCATTTTTATGCGAGTTATCGTACGGGAAGACAGATGCACAGACAAGGCTGGATCATATACGCTTCTTCAACCTACGGTTGGAAGGCGTAAAAAGGAAAATAAGTGGGTAAAACTTTGATGGAGAGCCTTTGGAAGAAACTGCAGAATTTCGTGAGCAATTTACCGTTATGTCTTAAAAGAAAAGTGTTTAATTAATGCATCCTTGTAGCTCTTACGTATTAAACAGAGACATGGACCTTAACTAAAAAAATGATGCAGAGGCTGCAAACTACAGAAGGAAGCTTTAATAGATGCATGCTTTGTATGATCACGAAAGGTAAGAAAAGGAACTTTTGGATCAGGAAAACGAAAACTTGTAAGATATCATGATCAGAATAAAATCGTTTTAAATGGCAATGGACTTGACATACAGCCAGAAGAACGGACCACTGATGGACAACGAAAGTATTTGACTGCCTATCAAGGGCCATAAACGACCCATAGAAAGACCATGTGGGAGATGGGTAGATGAAAAAATTCAGGATGACATGGAGGAGACTGGCTCGGGACAGACAGTCGGGCATGAAACATAGAAAAGCCTTCATACAGCAGTGGATTCTATAACGAAGTAAATATCTCCGTCATTTTTGTCCATGCCGGGCATCTAACCCGAGTCCCCTTATTCCGGAATAAGTCGCTCTACCAACTGAGCTACGCAGACGTATGTTCTCGCTGCTATCTGCCTTTATCTCATGTGCGTCCTGCGGGGCAGGTACGTCACAATTGATAATGGTTGACGATAGCGATATGACGATTTTTTTACTAGGGGTTTAACGACCACCGTGAGTAACTCTTTGTGCCATAAGCTGTCGCCCGTCCTTAATTTACGGTCACTGGTTCCAGTGAAAGGAGAGAGCCAATGCCGTAAGAAAAACACAACATCCATGTCTCACCAGGTTTGGAATCCGGACCCATCTCGGACCAATAGTCAGAAGCCATCGCTTAGACCAATGTACCACCGGGGCAGCATATAGATATTCAGCAATGCTTTACGAAATAAAGTGTCAGCTCAGTGGCCGACTGGTGAGAAGAATTGGTCTCTTCTAATGATTGGTCTGAGGTGTGGCTGAGTTTGAATCCTAGATGAGACATGGGCGGTGTGTTTTGCTTGCGGCAAAGGATCTGTTCTCTTCCTGTAATCAGTGACCGCAAATCCGGAACGGGGAGTGTTTACATCACGCTAAGTTGCTCCTGTTTGTCGTTACCCCCCCCCGCCCCCCTTAAACAAAAACCGTAAAGCGATCAGCCAAATTATCTCGCAGTATCAGCAGCACTGTTTATCTCGTAACTCTTTTGTCGGTGATAGCAGTGTCACGTGCCACGTATAGACGTCACGTGACGCCTGGACATGTTTCAACTAGCGCATGATTTAACGGCAGACCAGTAGAGCAATTCGGGAGTGCGCAGTCGCGAAAGCAATGGGCGTGTGTTTGTGTGAGTATTGAGGTAAAAACGAATAATAGAAATTTAGAACAGCGCATTTAACATCACATTCCCCTTGACGATCGGTAAAAAATTTACTGAAATGCTAGAGTTATTGAAATTGGCGTATGGTGAAGATGCTATATAAAAGTCAAGTGTCTTTGACTGGCAATAAGAGACTAAACAATCTCGCATGTCAGGCTCGCATCAGTTCAAGATCATGCATGTGTGTTTTTTCGATCACAAGGGGATAGTTCGTCACGAATTGATTAAACAGGGTCAAAGGGCCAATCAACAATGCAATTTAGAGGCGTTCAAAAGCTTACGGGTTTTTTGTTTAACAAGAAGAGCTGAACTACGGCCTAAAAATGTCCCAAGTCAAGATGTACTCAGTATTCGCGACATTCTGGCTAAGAAATCAATTACCGTATTGGATCATCCACCCTATTCACCTCACCTATCCCCTTGTGATTTTTGGCTATTCTCCCAAAACAAGTTAGTAAAATCATGTAATGCATTGATTATGATACGCTTTCAAACATAACAGAAATCATTACTCAAGTTATGAGGATAATGGCTGTAGAATAAATCTCGCTCCTATGACCTGACCTTTGACCCCATTTCGATGATATTCAACAGAACCAGTAAAGTATAGTTCTGGAACAACATGAAAAAGTTTTTTATCAATCGAAGCATTTTTACGTAAGTTATAACGCATAAGAGCGATGGAATGCATACTGCTCCTATGTCCTGACCTTTGAGCCCATGTAACCCATTTTCAACAGGGTTCGCCCCTAGGTTGTCCCCTACCACATACTAAATTTTAATCGAAATCGAACCATTTTTACACGAGTTATCGTGCGGACAGGCGGACTGACAAAACTGGAACATATACGCTTCTTCAACCTACGGTTGGAAAGCGTAAATAAAAACCTGCCATCAAAGGACGAAGATTTTTATACTTTTCTGACATCCACAGTAACGTGACAAATGAACTTAAGAGAATTCCAGGAACAGAGTTCCAGATGTGTTTCCAGCAATGGCAGCAGCGTCTAACTAAATGCATAGCTATGGAAGGGGATTACTTCAAAGGTGACAAAGGAGCTAAAGAGTGTTCCAGAAACAGAGTTCCAGGTATGTTTTCAGGAACGGCAACATCTTCTAACTAAATGTGTAGCTGCGGAAGGGAATCACTTTCAAGGTGAAAAAGGAACTCAAGAGTATTTCAGAAACAGAATTTCGGGTATTTTTTCAGCAATGGGAACAGCGTCTAAGTAAATGCAAAGCTCCGAAAGGGGATTACTTAGAAGGTAACAAAGAAACTCAAGATTATTCCACAAAAAGAGTTCATGTTTCCAGCGATGGCAACAGCATCTAACTAAATGCATAGCTACGGAAGGGGATTACTTCGAAGGCGACAAAGGAACTCAAGAGTGTTTCACAACCAGAGTTCCAGGTATGTTTTCAGCAATGGCAACAGCATCTTACTAAATGCATAGCTGCGGAAGGGAATTACTTAGAAGGTGACATAGGAACTCATGGGTATTCCACAAGCAGAGTTCGAGTTATGTTTCCAGCGATAGCAACAGCATCTAACTCATGATCCAGCATCTAACTGATAAATGCAGGATCCGATGATAATTTGCCTGCACCACATCAACTCAGCAGGGATTAATATAACTCACTAAAAGATTAAACACATTAAACTAACGTCCTCCCAACCCTACTCATCCCCCCGACTGGAGATCCGATGCCATGCAACAGGGATCAACTTGATCCCTTATCAAACACAAACAAAAATACAATAAGATTCAAACATTGCAAACAAACAAACAAACTTAACGTTCAAAATAAAAACAAAATCTTAACACATTTCCCAACATCTAGGCTCCCATTAACAATTCAGGGTTCAATAAATAAACATAATGGTGATATAAAATGAAGCAATAGAATTAAAATTTAAAATTGTTACAATGTAACCATAGTGCTTCAAAAAAACAGAATAGGAACACAAACAATCTCTTAAGTTTACAAGCATGAGTGCAAAATAACATCCACAAATAAATCACAAGAAAATTACATCACATTACATTCACAAGAATAAACATCAAACTAACGTCACATTTTCCAAAAACAATAACACAGGTCTTTCATCCGACAATCAATAAAAGAACAGCCGAATCTTTCGAAGACTTAGCAAAATAGAAAATTTCTCTACAAGTCAAAATCAGAGGAAGAAGTGTCAGAAGTAACCACAACATCGATTACCTCTGTCTCATTAAATTTGCAGTACTTAATAAATTCTGAAATTCTCTCATGAAACCAGACCCAAAATAATCTTAAGATCTGTTGTAAATACATGACCCAGGAAGGAATTCCTGAGATTATTAATATTAGGACACTAGAAAACCAAGTGGTACATAGATGCTGTACGTAATCCACATTCACAAGCAGAAATTTTTAAATTGAAGCGAAGGTAATAAACCGGACATGATCCGTGCACAGTCAATAATTGATTGAAATATCGATCTGTAAGACATCTAATTGATGAGACCATTGGAAGAACTGAATATGTATATCTTCCTGTATTACAGTCCTACCATCGTTGTTGCCACATTCCCTGCGCACCAGTCCATAAACTTCGTTTTAAAAGTCCAGATGATGACTTTAACTGAATATCAACTTCAGCTTCTCGAGTTCCCTCTTTTGCCAGAATATCCGCCATCTCATTTCCCTAAAAACGTTTATGAGCCTCTACCCAATGGAATCGCGATCGTTCAGGTAAAATTCTCAATATCAATTGCCGAATCGATGCTATGAGATTTTCTGAATTCTTGAAATCGGAAAGTGATGCTAAAGCTGACCTCGAGTCTGAATACAAATCAATAATTATACTGGAATCACCAGTAGAAATCCAGTCCAATCCCGCCAAAACCGCAAAACGTTCCACCTGGAAGACAGTAGCATTGGTGGAAAGTCTAAACGATCTAGAGCACACCAGATTACCTTCAGATGTTGCATAAAGTACAGCTCCCACTCTGACACCAATTCTGGAACTATCACGAAGGGGAGTACTTCGAAAGTGACAAAGGAACTCAACAATATTCAAGAAACAAAGTTCCAGGTGTGTCTCCAGCAATGGCAACATCTTCTAACTAAATGCATAGCTGAGGAAGGGGATTACTTAGAAAGTGACAAACGAACTCATGAGTATTCGAGAAATAGGGTTTCAGTTATATGTTTCCAGCAATGGCAACAGCGTGTTACTAAATACGTAGCTGCGGAAGGGGATTACTTAGGAGGTGACTGTAGCCACTAGTACCAAAGTACGCACACATGTTTTCTACAGATGCATTCGGGGAATTAAATTGTCACACCTCGTATAGTCAAGGAAATACGGGTGCCCTGACTGGTACTCATTTAAACTATTAGGATGAAAGGTTTGTTGCGAGGGATAAAATGTAAATTAAACAGCCTTGATTGCCAGAAAGTATCCTCAGTCAATTCACTTGTAGTTATTTATTACGCTAAACTAGGATTCTTATTTGAAACGCTTTTGGTTTTACAAACACTATTTTTTTTTTTGCTCTAATTCTTAAGGGATCGCTCTGTCCTCTTATATCGCCGACACGCTTTTCATCCTGAGAATCTCAGTGCCATGAAAATCGTTCTCTCGCGCAAGATTTCTTTTCGTAGAAGTGACTCGATTTCCACGGAATATTTAACATAAAACTTGAGATCTTAAACTTCCGATCTATGATATTTGATCTCTCTCATCTGTTCTTCCGACTCTCCTCTTCTTCTTCCCCTTCCGACGATATGTATATAAAAAGTCTATCTCATCTGCCACTCTCGTTCGACAAGGAAGTAAAATTCATGGGAATCACCTCGGAGGGAGGCAATACTTCTAACTTCCTTGTTGAATCTTTGCAACCGCCTTCCGACTTCATGCTTCGGCGAGCAAAACTTTTCTCAATAATATAGGAAATGTCTTCCTACGGGATAGCGACGCGATGGAATCGGGCACATGCATATATATCCAAGTATCGAGCGTTCTTGAAAGGTTTGCTGAGAAGAAAGTAGTTGAAGTTTTGGAGTAGATTTAATGAGTAAAGGACAAAGTTTTATAACTGGAATTTGGTGAAAAAGAGCTGGCAATTGAACTAGGCCAAAAAATATGAATTTTAAGCGATATATTGCGGTTTTTTTGCATATTGCGCCTTTTTTCTCCAAGAAACGTCTTTGGCATTATGTAAATAAACTGGCTTTTGCAATACAGCGTCGTCCTAATTAAAAAAAAATATAAAAGCGCATGTGAAAGTCTTATGTAGTTTGCATATTTACACGAATGAGGTGAGGCGCAGTGGTCTAAGCGCTGGAAGTTTCTCCAATTCAGCTCACAGTGGAGCACAGGAGGAGTTATGCGTGTGGTTCCTATCTTGAGCAATTTGCGCTTTCCTGCTTTCTTAAAACCAGTAGTCCTGATTTTGGTGAGGGGGACGTGCGTCGAGTTTCTCACGGTGGTGCTTATCTCCGGAAAAAAGATTGCTACTAATACTAAAACGTTTTTGTTTTGTTTTTTCTGCAGAAGAGTTGTTTTCTCTTCGACAACGCATTACAGTAGTAGAGGTCAAAAGGCACGTATAATTTAGTGTTTGATTTTTATTCCATGTAAATAATAATATCTCCTAATCCAAATTAATTAGATCAAATTTCCTCTGATTAATAAGCCAGGGGAGACTGCATGTGTTTAAATCAACTTGCATTCGACTAATAAAACCAGTACTGGACTAAAATAAGAATATTGTGAATACATCACTTCTAATCATGCGGAATATTCCGAGGAAATATTAGAGAGCATGAATCATTATGACAAATCTAGAGAAATGTATTGATATGAGAACTTTCCACATTAGTTCAATCCTACGACTTACAATTTTTATTTGTAGCCTTTTTTCAGGCCATATATGAAAGGAAAATTAATGAGTTGTAACTACAGCGCGGTGACATAGATTTGTTCATAAATATAGCTGAATTTATACACACAAATGGATTCTTTGTCCTTCAGTGTAGCGCATTGTGTGGCCTATATAAGCATTCCGAGGAGGCTGCAATTGATCAAAATTTTAAGTCTTTCCATTGAGGACGATTAGATACTTGACGGTGGATATTCAACGCTTAATAAATTGTAGGAGGGGAAAAAGCGACTTTTCAGCATTTGACAGAAATTTTACTAAAAACTTTCTGCTTAATGCAGATTGAACCGTATTCTTACCAAGAGGAGTGGGTTGGTTTCTATTGTGTACAGACTCTAATGACTTTATTATTATTTTCAAATACTATTTTTTGGGGGTACGTAGATTTATCTAATGTTTAGCTTCGGCTATATCAAACTTTTTTAAGCTCTCACATGTAATTTGATATGTAATACCGCCATGAAACTTTTTCTTCCTTCCATTGCTATAATCCAATTCATAAACTGACATTCCTTGCATGACAGACACACTGTAAAACTTTTACTGCAATTCACGTGTCATTTTCCGTTATTTTTTTTCGTGAATTAACGAAGCATATCCCAGATTCTACCTTTTCCGTGAAATGACGGAAAGAAATTTGCGTTTCACAGATTTTCCGTACACCTTTTGAAATTCTGAATTTTCTGACATTTTCCGCAATTCTTTTCGTACCTTAACGGAAAATTGCCATTTTTAAGTAGTGTTATCCGGAAATTCTGAATTTTCAGAAATCTTCCCGCAATTCCTTTATGTATGTCAACGGAAAAATTCTGTTCTCACATTTTCCGTACCCAAATGAAGGAAAATTTCCGGTTATATGAGACATTTGCGGTAATACTCGAGGTTTGGTTAACTATTAAATTTCAGGTGTCTGTCGGATCACCTCACTTTGAAGACTACTGTGGCAGCGGCTCTTTCTTCCCCTCGGCCTCCATTTGATGCAACAGCTGTAAAATATTATGTTACAGTTAGAAACATGCTACTAAAATTATCGGGTGACTGTACGATGGCTATGTATCAGTCTGTGGACACCTTAAGGCAAAAGTTAGTATGGATCAGGTAGATCAGATCATATGTAGAAGATTTTAGTAAGGAAGTGTCTGATTCCACGTCTTAAACAACCCTTAGAAATAGGAAACTAGAATATTTGGGATTGAGTACCCCAATAGACCACAAATGAGATCAGATCTGATCATATGTAGAAGATTTTAGGAAGTTAGTGTCGGATCCAAGGTCTTAAACAACCCTTAGAAATAGGAAACTAGAATATTTGGGCTAGAGTGCCTGATTAGACCGCAAATGAGATCAGATCAGATCATATGTAGAGGATTTTAGGAAGTTAGTGTCTGATCCAAGGTCTTAAACAACCCTTAGAAATAGGAAACTAGAATATTTGGTCTAGAGTGCCTGATTAGACCACAAATGAGATCAGATCAGATCATATGTAGAGGATTTTAGGAAGGGGGTGTCTGATCCCAGGTCTTAAACAACCCTTAGAAATAGAATATTTGGGCTAGAATGCCCGATTAGAGCACACATCAGATCAGATCAGATCATATGTAGAGGATTTTAGGAAAGGAGTGTCTGATCCCAGGTCTTAAACAACCCTTAGAAATAGTAAGCTAAGAGATTCGGGATAGAGTACCCGATAGGAAAGTCACACGGAAGCAGAGTTGGGCAAAATCGTAACTGAGTTAATCGGCAATGCATTACAGCGGAATGGTAACAAGAACTTAGCGTTACCATTACATGGTAATGGTTAACTGGTCATTTGAATTACATGGTAATTATAATGACAGGTAGCAGTTACCCATTATAATCGTAATGGTTAACTACAAGATATGTTGGTAATTAACCAATAACTTATGGGTAACAATACAACGTGAATATACCAGCAACCAGTACACCTTTACACGTTGTGTAGGTTCTTTGACAATTGTTCCACCCCTCGGACCTCCAATGCGTGTATGTAGGTATTGGAGATTGTAAGTACGTGTATGACATGAGTAGTTGCCCAGTGTTCGCCGCAAGTAAACTGATTTGAACGAAATAATACATATGAACTACGAATCGGATGTTTATTTTTGTTATAGATAATCATTTCGTCCATCACCAGTACAGTATTCTCGTCCATTACATACGTTTCACTTTCCAAAATAATTACCCCACTATAGCCACAAGCACATATTAGCACTACACTCACAGTTCAGCAACTCAGGGTGCTCTGCCGAATATTACAGAAATTTGCGAACTCTTGACATTTTTGCCGTACTTCTCAAGTGGTGTTGTCCTATACTTGTCGGATACGAACACTGGACTAGCGAGCGACCGACTCCTTTATGTATACTTCACGACAGGACTTGAACCTTCTGGAATACTCTTGATTTACATTAAGCTCTCCAACATTCCCACTGCGCGATCATTCTGGAACATTCTACAAACGTCTAACCCATTCTTGTACCTTCTATAACATTCTACACGACACTTCGGTCTCTGTCTACTATGTTGCATCGGCGACTTTTATCGACATAGCTTTTGGCATACGTAAATTTCTATAAACTATTAGAATGTAATTATTATTTGCAAATTGTGTAATTTCATTACGAAATAATTCCATTGCGTTTGAGTGGCATTATTAAATAATTGAATTACATCCTCTTCATTGTAATGCATTACAGATTAATTCCATTACCTTGTGAAAACCATACTTGGGATAACCTCGTAATGCATTACACGTTAATTGTAATCTGTTCTCCCATTACATTGTAATGCATTCCTGCCTAACTCTGCACGGAAGCGAGATAGAAAAGGGGAGGAAGACGTCTCTATTTTTTACCGGTAGGCCAGTATCAGGAGTTCCGACGGCTTAACGTGCCCATCCGCCGCACGGCAGACATTTAGTGGTTCGAGCGTTCGTACCTATCTCGGATCGAACCTGAGGTTTTTTCGTGAAAGTCACGAAAGTTGACAAAAGTTAGTATAGACTACACTTTATGATAGAAGTTTTGTGGAATAATACTGAAAAGTAGTACATTTCACCCGTTCTTAAAGATGATTGAAAGTCTGGTGAGTTTAAAAATACCTCGGGTTCCAAAACATTCTGTTACTTCGAAAAATCACGAAGAAAAACAAATAGAACTTGTGATGCCTTGAACAATTACACCCAAACAACTTCGCTGCAGTACTTTGTGGTAGACCCATATTTTTTTCATCTAGCCAACATACCACGTCATACTACTTTCCTTGTATTGATTTAAGGGCATGGGCGTCGAAAAATTTTAGTGTCCAGCCCAGTGTCCTGATCTGAACCCTATAGAGAATCATCGGCACAAATTTAATTGTCGAGTGCTTAGACGTGATCACCAAAAAACCAGAGCTGAAATAGTCACTGAATTCTAGGCCGAATGTTAAAACTTGTTGCTTGGCATAGGAGGTGTGACGATTTAAATTCGGGAATGTATCTGTAAAAAAATGCGTACCGGTGCACTAGCGGCTGCTGCCACCTTCAAAGTATGCACTTAGTTAGATGCTATTGCCATTGCTGGAAACATACCGGCAACACTGTTTCTAGAATACTCGTGAGTTTCTTTGTCACGTTATGGTGGATGTCAGAAATTTCTGAAAATCTTCATCCTTTGATGATACTTTTATGTTGGGAAAGAGGCAGAAATCCCAAAGTGCTATGTTAGGTGAATAGGGTGGATGAACCAATTTGGCGATTGATTTCTTAGCCAAGAAGTCGCGAAATCTGAGCGCATCATGGCTTGGGGCGTTGTCATGCCACAGTTCAGCCAGAAATCACAAGAGACTAGGTCAGGTTAATAGGATGGATGATATAATTTGGCAGTTGATCTCTTAGCAGGGAAGTCGCTAACACTAAGCGCATCATGGCTTGGTGGAATTTCAGGCCGCAGTTCACCAGGAATCTCAAGTGGTTAAAGCAGGGGAATACGATGGATGATCCAATTTGGTAATTGATTTCTTAGGCAGGAAGTCTCGAACATTGAGCGCATCATGGCGCGGGACATTGTCGGGCCAAAGTTCAGCCAGAAATCACAAGGGGATAAGTCAGGTGAACAGGGTGGAGGATCCAATTTGGTAATTGATTTCTTAACCTGGAATTTGTTAATACTAAGCGCATCATGGCTTGGGGTATTGTCTGGCCACAGTTCAACCCTTATATTTCGAAATAAATCGCGCAACCTCTTCACCACCTATAAATAACATTGTTGATTAATCGTTTGACCTTGATCCATGAATACGTGATGAACTATCCCCTTGTGAATGGAAAAACACACATGCATGGTCTTGAACTACGAACGTGACACGCGTGCTGTTTCACAGCATCCTTCCCATACTCCACTTTGGTTAATTCTAACATTTCAGTAACCGGTTTACCGATTTTCAAGGAGGATGTGATGTTAATGCCGGTTGACACTATAATTCGTGCATAAATACCAGTATTAAAAAAATCCGTCTTGTTGCACGATTATATTTATAAATATAATCGTGCAACAAGACGGATTTCTTTTAATACTGATGTTAATGCCCTGCTCTGAACTTCTATCACTTATTTTTACCTCAAAATTCTCACACAGACTCGCTGTGCTTTCACGAATGCTTGCTCACAGAATGGCTCTAAAGCTCTGTAGTTAACGCATGCACTACTTGAAACATGTCCAGACAAGCACAGATAAATGATTCTATCCACATCGCCTCAAGTCGAGACTACGCGACCTATTCGGGAATTAAATTTTCACGCCTCGTATAAAAGATGTTGACGCCACAATGTCCAAAGTTTCAGCACACAATATTATATTTTCTGTAAGCAAAGATTATATTTGCGGACATTCAGGTGTCGATATATTAATTGTAGGGCAGTGTATGTACGTCATCTGCCGAAATAACTGACACTTTTGATATGCTGCATTTTGTTAAATTAATAGCACGGTACCTCTTTCGCAGGAATGAAATGATTTTGCATTTTCCGGTGTGAAAATGCCTTTAAAGTTCTAGCATACTCTTAGATCTGTCTGCTTGATATTCTGCTTACTGTAACGGCTTTGGTACTCTGCAGTTCAGAAAAGACACTTCGTATAGAAAAAATAACGCCTAAAGTGTTTCCATACCATTTCATTACGCCATTTATTTCGCGACTATGACTTTATCTTCGAATTCCAACTGAGTGGTTGTGTCATTCTACAAAGCAGCCTTATCAGTCAAAGAGGATGGGGCTTCGCTGAAGTCAGATCTCCAATTCAAGAGGAGAGGAAGGTTCACATTTTTAAATACGAAAAAAGGAAGTGTCTGAATTCGTCGACGATTAATTACGAATAATCTACTTATGTGACGGTACAGCGGCTTTATGTCCTTATTTGAAGCGGGTATACATAAGTTACATTAACATTCAAACGCACGCACAGAGATTGATAAAAACAATCGCAATGCACAACTGCAAAGTGTGCTCTAAAATAAGTTAGGGAAGAATTCACAATGATTGACAAGAAACATGGCATCGAATTTTATGGTGTAATGAGCACGTCGTTTGAATCCACACGAAAAAGATAATTAAAAGCAGGTTTTTCGATGAAAAAAAATCAGTGAAAGCGAGAACGTATTTATTCCACCAGAAAAGATCTACGAATTGTTTAAAACGCGCAATGTAAGCAGTGTTTTTTTGTTTTTTTTTTGTAAAGTTTTTAAACGGTTACAAAAAATTATATCAACCGGATTTCTGCACAATCGATACAACATACACAAATGGAAATATCATAGACTTCGGTTAATTGGGGCATCGGTTAATCGGGGCAGCTATTTATTTAGGGACAGATCTAGAACATACAAAATTAGATCTTTGGAATAAACCTCCGTATAATTGGGTCAGCCGCTTAATTGGGCTAAAGTTTTCTAGCCCCGATGAGTCCTAATTAGCCCGAATCTACTGTTGCTACTTGAGGCCAGTAAATGCTGAAATGTGTGCAATGAAAAAGTGCAAGTTTTTGCGCAAAAATTTTCTCATTAGGGAAGATATCCCTGGCAAAGGAAACTATTGAACAAAACATTTTCGTAAGGGAAGATATCCCAGGCAAAGGAAACTATTGAACAAAACATTTTCGTAAGGGAAGATATCCCAAGCAATGGAAATTTCTTCACAAAATATTTTCATAAGCAAAAATATCACCGGCAAAAAGGAAAAGTTTTCAAATCGGGTTCTTAGAAACCAGAAAACGGTTCCAAACCTTGTACAAATAAAAATGAACACTTACACCCCCTAGTGGCAAAACTGTGAGGTATGAAAATTGTCCAATATGTTAGAAATATTCCTCTCCACAAAAGCTATCAGTAACAAAAATAAATTTCTCAAATCGGACTTTTAAAATCGGAGATATCATCATTACAGATAATTGCATTAGTGTCTCCGAGTGGAAAACTTGAAAATTATTTTGAGGAAAAAGAAAAGCACAAATAAGTATTTTCCGCGGTGAATGGCGTTTTAAGTGCTGAAGGTATTTTCTTAGTTAGATTTTTGGAAGAAAGCATCTTTCAAACTGAAATATGCACTTTCACTAATAAATGGCAAAGAATTTCGCCAAAAAATATTGAAAACAAGGAACAAAAATATTTTTTTCCACAAAGAAAAAAAAGTATTGTTTATAAATATAGAGTCCGGTTTTTAGAAGCAGAAATTTCTGGAAAATTACAATATACACTTACGCCACCAGCGGTATCACTATGCATCATTTCAAATAGGAACTGTACGTAAAATGGCCTCCATGGCAAAAAGTATCGGAAAGGAAAGCTAGTTTTTTGAATCAGTTTTACTTTGGAGCAGTTGTATGGCATAAAATATATTTTCAATTTAATGGCATGAATAGGGGTTGGACAGAATAACGTGAACACATAGGAAAAGGTCTTAATTACCTAATAGGGTGTAGAATCATCTTTGGCATTCAAAACCGCGTGAATACTCCTTAGAATAGAAGCATACAAGTCTTGAATGGGGGTTAGTGGAATTCTACACCATACTTCATGCAGAAACTGCTCTAGGTCCTTGAGATATGCAGAAGGAGGATAACGGGATATTACTCTGTTTTCCAACACATACCACAGTGGCTCGATGATGCTTAAATCTGGTGGTTGGGGAGACCTAGGAAGGTGTGAAAGTTTGTCCTAATGTTCCTCAAACCATGATTGGACATTCCGAGCTCTGTGAACTAGGACGTTATCATCTTGACAAATGGCATCCCCTGCAGGAAACAATACCTGAGCCATTGGATAGGCTTGGTCTGCCGAAATGGTTTCATACGCCCTGCCAGTCGTCCGTCCTTTAAAGCTGATCGGGGTATTTGCTGAAAACCACGATATGACAGCCCTGAGCATGACAGAACAACCACCATGCTGTACTGTTGGGAGCAGATAATCTGGGTTGTACGCTTCTGACAGTGTTCTCCAGACGTAAACACGTCTCGCGGTGGAAAATAGTGTGAATGTATTTTCTTTTGACCATATTACACGCTTTCATGCATCGGCAGTCCAAGTTGTATTCTTCATGCATCGGCAGTCCTGGCACTTTTGCCGTCGCCGATGTGCATTCACCCAGGTCACCATATGTTTTGCAGTAGCAGCTCTGCCATGACTACCTTGTTTATGCAGTTTCCGGCGCATTGTTTTCATTGATACTAGGGACTGAAGATGCAGATTGAGCTCTAACCTTATTTCCGGCGTCGTGGTCTTCTTATTACATGTAATAATTGTCTATAATGGTCTCCTGTCTTTTTTCCTGCCTCTCATATGTTTCGCAGACCAGGTTTTGCCACGTACACTGCATGCTGCCATGACGCTAGACTCAGTAGCTCTCGATAACCCCATTGCCGTGGCGACTGTTGTCACGCAGGCATGAACTAGCCAGCTACCAATAATTAGCCTTCTTTCGAAATCTGTTAGGTCGCTCATTTTGTCCTCACCCGTAAAGAAAATTTGCACTAACACTCTTTAATTGCACTTAAACTGGACCTTGAAGTTCTAAACGAAGCTATTACAACCAAGAAGTGGTGGATATCTTTTCGTATTACGACGTAAGCAGCTGCATTAAAAGTCACGTCTCTGAGAGTGGTGTTCATATTATTCTGCCCAACTGCTATCTGCATCGGAAAAAAGTCTAAAACGCTTGTGTCGTCGTTCTCTGACTTTACGCTTTCAGCCGCTAAACGGATTTCTCAAATAATACTAATAATTTAAACGATGTGATGTCCTCAGGAAAGCGGACGAACGAGTGATATTATTAGCAAGTACATATTTCCGATTCATGGCAAAAAGATACAACACTTTTTCACGAAGAGGTTTTGAAGGTGTGACACATGTCTCCAATTTAATCTTCCTTTTTTGTTCCTGTCTTCTTAAGTAAATTCGGTTTCTTCTCGTTAAACATTTTCTGACTTAATGCTACAGAGTTTCGTTCAGGGAATTTGATGATGATGAAGTCTGCGAGGACCTTATTTGGTGAACCCGGTTTGGCCCGGACCGTTTCAGTTATCAGACATTCGGTCCGTCCCGTGATGTTCCATTTTGTGCATATTTTGTATTTCAATTTTAATTTATTAAATAGTTAAAATTAAATAATGAAGTGAGATATTATTGATATTTAGTTGAATGGAAGCCTAAAGATTTTAATAAACGTTGGCAATCATCGAAGTGTATAACCTTTAAAAAGAGAGAGAAAAAAAAAGATTAAGGGTGTTCAAAATCTCCCTTTCTCTGAACTAGCAAACGGTAGCACTTCCAAAGTCAGTCCGTATGCGAATTGGGGATAGGAGAAACAATATCGATATCGTTCCTCTCTCTCTCTCTCTCTCTCTCTCTCTCACACACACACACACACACGCCATCGCGCTGCAGATACCCCCTTCACCCTCTCTACACAACACTCGCACAGGGTCGAACCCTTTTTGTTGGTACGCGACCCCAAAGTGTTTTCGCCATCTTAACAGCTACAGATGGTAAAGACACTTTAAGTGCCTCTCCTCACCTCTGTCATTACGTCGTAGGCTATGTCAAGGCAATAAGTGAAGTCGCCAATACAGATAAACAGATCCGAAAATCAGAAAACATGACTTTTTCTTTCTTTACCATTGCTATAAAAATAATGGGTTGATTTGTCCCGCCCCTTTCTTTGTTCTCTAAATTACAAAATGCCCTTCCAGGCAGGGCTCTAAAAAAAAGAGGACTCGGCTTGAAGGGTCGGCCCGTGCCGTTTTCTAGTCCTAACCGTAAGTCAAAGTTCAGCGTACGTAGTTAAAGTCTGATTAAATAAAATTTGAAGAAGCTGGGTGAAATAGGCAATCTCGGGGGAGAGGTTCATTTAATAAGCAATGTGTCGTCTTTCACGAATAATTAATGTGCGATATTCATTGTTATGAGGGAGCATAGTTATGAGATTCATACAGTATACACAGTCACGGACAATGAAATTTGCGCACCAAGAAGAAAGTATCGTATTGAACTGAAATTTTATGGACGTAATGATACAGATGAATGATTAACATGATAGCAAAAACAGAACTGCAACACAATAACAGAGGGATCTGTGTCAAGCAGTCCAATCATATTCAATAGCTCGTCGCACCGTCTCATGATACAAGCTACAATACGGTCCGGCATGGAGGCGAACAAACGCCTGATGCTGCACGGCGGCAGCCGGCGTTTCAACTGATGAGACACATGCTCGATAGGAGACATGTCCGGGGAGTTGGCAGGCCATGTACGTATCTGGATATGACGTAGGTACTACTGGGCAACCCGAGCCGTGTGCGGGCGGGCAATATATTGCTGGTATAGCGCACCCGGAATCCCAGGCAGGAATGGGAGCACATGGGGCCGTAGAATTTCATCCACTTACCGCTGGCCAGTCATTGATCCACGTACCACTACTACAGCTGATCGGCTATCGTATGGAATGGCTCCCAAGACCATAATGCCTCCAGTGCTGGAGGTGTGGCGCTCGATAGCAAGGTAGGGATTGCGCCGTTGACTCGGGGACCTCCACACCCTGACAAGATGGTCATCTGTCCCCCAAAACGAACAAGCACTCATCGCTAAACACCACACGTCGCCAGTCTGTGGCGTTCCACGTCGCTCGGGCCTAGAATCACTGCACACGGAGCAGGCGATGTTCTTGTGTTAACGGCAGCACGCGTAAGGGGCGCTGGGATCCCAGATTAGCTTCCCCGTGGCGTCGGAAAATAGTTCATGGGCACACAGGAGCCGTTACACCTGCCTGTATGGTGGACCGGGGCCCCGTGGGATCCTTTCATGCCTGGCTCTACTGGTGGTCATACAGGCAGTATCGTCACGTGTGCACTGCCCCCAACACCATCGGACGATATGGTCAGAACAAACCACGTGACGGGCTATACGGCGCGCCTATCAACGTTCGATTTTCAGCCCGATGATCAAGCATCTCTCAAAGTCCGTAATTTGCGTAAATCGACGTTTTTGGCATCTATCTGGCATTCTTGTCACTCTGTAGTCTTACTTGCGTCGACCGGCACTTTTCGCTTTCATGGGCATCGGCTGACCGCCAGTTTATGAGGCTTCCGGTTTTTGCTTGCAGCGCCGCCACAGGGTGTGAGGTCATGCGCAGTCCCACCAAATGTGGATCATTTGCATAGCAGCACGCATTCTGGCTATTTGTAAAGTTTCGCGGTTGTAGCATGTTTTCTTTTAGGTACGAAAATTTCATTGTCCGTGAGTGTATTAAGTGAGGATTCACGCATATCTTTACTAAAGTGCTATTCAGTACATCTTGTTGTTTTGCATAGGGTGTTCAGAAAGTAATGCCTCCATATTTATGTACAATCTCAGTTCAAAGGCATCAAATTCAAACAAAACAGGAATAAAGCTCAGAATTTCTACTCTGACGCATATATTTTATTTTTCTACATAGTCCCCTTATGCTCGGTATAGATATCCCAACTTTTAACAAGTTGTTTCAATCCGTCTCTGTAGAAATCTTCAGGTTGCTTTCGGAAAAATTTCCTTGTGGCGGCTGGAACATCTTCGCCACGGGTGAACTGAATTGCCGCCACGATGGCGCAGTGGTCTAAAAGACTGCCTCTGATCATTCGTCCGAAAGGGGGTCCGGGTTCGAATCCCGGTGAGGTATGGATGTTGTGTTTGTCCCACGGCACTGGCTCTATCCCTTTCCTGGAACCGATGACCCTAAATTAGGGACGGGCGACTTCTTATAGCCCATTGAGCTGATCAAGGTGGTCGTTAAATCTCCAATCAAGGGCTGCGGGTGGTTTAGTTGGTAACGTTCGTGACTGCCACGGAAAGGACTTCAGGTTCGACCCCAAGCTGGTACGAACGCTCGATCCACTAAATTTCGTGTTTCACAGTCATTTGCTTTTTAGCCACACTCACGGTGCTTATTCTTTGCTTTAACTTTTTTAGTGTATGTACATAGCTTCCAGATATGATACCGTACCTTTGACCATGATTTATTGATGATTAATGCCTCTGTAGCCCCCAAATACAGCCAGAATTCACTTACTGGCAGAAATTTGAGTTTCGAATTTTTTCGTTTGAAGATAAGATGGGTGTGTCGCCCCTGTGACGCGGTGGTCTAAGCGATGGCTACTGATCATTTGTCCGCGATGGGTACAGGTTCGGATCTCGGTGAGGCATGGATGTTGCGTTTATCTTACAGCACTGGCTGTCTCTCTTCCCTGGAGTCAGTGGCCCTAAATTAGGGACCTGCGACTGCTTATAACACATTGAGCTGCTCACAGTGGTCGTTAAAACTCCAATAAAAAAAAAAGAAAAAAAAGTTGGTGTCCGCATTCCTGCGATTGATTTCTCATTTCTGGGTCATAATGGTGAACCTAACTCTCATCACCAGCCAAAATGCTTTTCACTTCCATATTTTTCATAGGGAGCAAGCAACAGTTGGCATATTAAATCTTGCTTTCTTCCTTTAAGTCGTTAAGTGACGCGGTACCCAAAGAGTATGCACTTTGTTGTATTCTAAAACGTTAATAACGTCGTTGACACTACTGTTACTTTGTTGTATCCTAAAACGTTATTAATGTCGTTGACACTACTGTGACTTTGTTGTATCCTAAAACTTTAATTATGTCGTTGACACTACTGTGACGTTTTTGTACCCTAAAACGTTAATAATGTCGTTGACACTACTGTGACGTTTTTGTACCCTAAAACGTTAATAATGTCGTTGACACTACTGTGACTTTGTTGTATCCTAAAACGTTAATAATGTCGTTGACACTAATGTTACTTTTTTGTACCCTAAAACGTTAATACTGACGTTGACACTACTGTGACTTTTTTGTACCCTGAAACGTTAATAATATCGTTGACAATACTGTTACTTTTTTGTACGCTAAAACGTTAATAATATCGTTGACACTACTGTGACCTTTTTGTACCCTAAAACGTTAATGATATCGTTGACATTACTGTTACTTTGTTGTATCCTAAAACGTTAATTATGTCGTTGACACTACTGTGACTTTTTTGTACCCTAAAACGTTAATAATGACGTTGACACTACTGTGACTTTTTTGTACCCTAAAGGTTAATAATGTCGTTGACACTACTGTTACTTTGCTGTATCCTATGACGTTAATAACGTCGTTGACACTACTGTGACACTGTTATATCCTAAAACGTTAATAATGCCGTTGACACTACTGTGAATTTTTTGTACCCTAAAACGTTAATAATGACGTTGACACTACTGTGACTTTTTTGTACCCTAAAACGTTAATAATGCCGTTTGCATTACTGTTACTTTGCTGTATCCTATAACGTTAATAATAACGTTGACACTACTGTTACTTTGTTGTATCCTAAAATGTTAATAATGTCGTTGACACTACTGTTGCACTGTTGTATCCTAAAACGTTAATAATGCCGTTGACACTACTCTGACTTTTTTGTACCCTAAAACGTTAATAATAAAGTTGACACTACTGTGACTTTTTTGTACCCTAAAACGTTAATAATTCCGTTTACACTACTGTTACTTTGCTGTATCCTATAACGTTAATAATAACGTTGACACTACTGTTACTTCGTTGTATCCTAAAACGTTAATAATGTCGTTGACACTACTGTGACTTTGTTGTATCCTAAAACGTTAATAATGTCGTTGACACTACTGTGACTTTTTTGTACCCTAAAACGTTAATAATGTCGTTGACACTACTGTGACTTTGTTGTATCCTAAAACGTTAATAATGTCGTTGACACTACTGTGACTTTTTTGTACCCTTAAACGTTAATAATGTCGTTGACACTACTGTTACTTTGTTGTATCCTAAAACGTTAATAATGTCGTTGACACTACTGTGACTTTGTTGTATCCTAAAACGTTAATAAAGTCGTTGACACTACTGTGACTTTGTTGTATCCTAAAACGTTAATAATGTCGTTGACACTACTGTGACTTTGTTGTATCCTAAAACGTTAATAAAGTCGTTGACACTACTGTGACTTTGTTGTATCCTAAAACGTTAATAAAGTCGTTGACACTACTGTGACTTTGTTGTATCCTAAAACGTTAATAATGTCGTTGACACTACTGTGACTTTGTTGTATCCTAAAACGTTAATAATGTCGTTGACACTACTTTAACTAATGTTCAGGTTTCCTGCTATGTTCCTCTGAGTTATTCTTCGATTTTCCCTTATGAGCTCATTGATATTTTTACCTGTTCAAATTGCAAGTTGTAATTACGGGCCACCATTAATTCGCCTGATCCTGCATGAACAACATTCCTAAACTGTCCTTTGAATTTTTTACCCAATGACTGATAGTACTTATGTGCAAAGTTCCAGAACCATTAACTGCAACCAACCTAGCTTGAATTTTATTGGGAGGTACATTTTCGTGAATTAAACACTCTATAACTGGTCGTCGTTTGACATCCGTCGACACAGAAGAAAGAGAATCATCCACTTCAAACGTAATTAAATACGCACAAATCGATCTACGGAGTTCTACATACATACATATCATTAAGCTTTTCTCTGATTTTAAGAGGTTAGCTCCTCAAAGAAAGACCATCTGACAAATAGACATTTAACTGGCAATGCATATCCCTAAGGTGTTTTCCGAGATTAGCTCCACAAAGAAATACAACCACAGATACATTTTTAACTGATTATTTACTTACTGTTGCCGTATCGAGATTTCTCCATTTACAGCGATCTTGACACACAACACGGGTTTTAGGGACATCTATCATACGACGTACACAAGACCTATACTTCACAATCATAATCTTTTTCTCATCAGACACTCCACAATCTGATCCTTTCTCTGCCTTTCCTTCCTTCCGCTTGGGCCAAAATTTTTTTTAATAAGCATATCGTAACTCATTCTTTCAACATCGCCAAACTACCTAAGAATATTAGTCTCCACCTTGCTAACAACATTTTGCTTCACATACACAACTGCAACACATCTTCATTCCTCACACGATTAAAAAGTGTCTTGCCACAAACCCTCGTAAATAACGCATTTCTCCAGCACACAAACGACTCCTATGTCCCTTCTATAGTACCAACGTTTTAAGTAACACTTTTATCCAGCACACAAACGACTATTATGTCGCTTCTGTAGTACCCACGTATAAAGTAACGCATTTCTCCAGCCCACAAACGACTCGTATGTCCCTTCTGTAGTACCCACGTTTTAAGTAACAAATTTATCCAGCACACAAACGACTCCTATGTCCTTTCTGTAGTACCCACGTTTTAAGTAACACATTTCTCCAGCACACAAGCGACTCCTATGTCCCTTCTGTAGTACCCACGTTTTAAGTAACACATTTCTCCAGCAGGCAAACGACTCCTATGTCCCTTCTGTAGTACCCACGTTGTAAGTAACACATTTCTCCAGCAGGCAAACGACTCCTATGTCCCTTCTGTAGTACCCACGTTGTAAGTAACACATTTCTCCAGCGTACAAACGACTCCTATGTCCCTTCTGTAGTACCCACGTTTTACTGCCATACATCAGAGTAGGAACAATTGCACTTTCATGCATAGCCATTCGGGACTGCTTTGAGAATAAATCATTCCTGTGAAAACCTCCTAAAGCAACTATGACTTTCAACGAATATTTCGCTCACTTACTAATTTCACCATCTAATCTGTTCTCTCTGTCAAACAAGCTTCCCAAATGTATTGTTTTCCATTCCGCAGCCAAATGAATCTAATGGCACGGAGTATCGTTTGCCATCTGACGGGTTGCTAGCCAACATGCCATACGCGAGATATATGCACATATAGATTACTTATGGAACACGCTTTGTGCAAACGACTTGCAGATGATTAACTAGGGACGTGCTGATTGAAATTTTAAAGTGTAAAACTGTAAGTAGACTTTGTATTCATTGAATTCCTGGCAGTATCATTGAAGTGACATTTCCACGTTTTAATCAAGACTTTCAGCCGTGACGTAATCCGAGTTCAACGATAAAGTTAATTCAATAAGTATATAGGATAAGTCATTAAGATAAGCTAGTGTGTTTCACTGAAGTTAACCTCAAAAACACAAACCAACAACCCGTTTAAACCAATAACATTATAAAGGTGTGATATTTTCTCTTTTGAACATTCGGAATTTGAATGTCAATACTTAAAATATGTATTCATTGCACCTAAGGTTTCAATTGCTTCAGTATTAATATTTACAACACGTGATATTCAATTTTGAATAATCACATCTCGTGTAAATAAAGCAATGCAATACTATTAAGAACTAATGTAATGTTATATCTATCGCACATATTTTGAAGATGTGTTCTATTTTATTACTCATGCAGACATCATTGGGTCAAATGCGCCAGTTAACTCTTTCTGTAAATGTTAATGTTTTACCTTTATTGTCTTTGTAAATTATTTCGCAGTCTCCAAACTATTCGCCGGGAGCGGCTTGTTAGAAGCAATAACTATTTCCCTAACACCTCTTTCGACACTAATCTTCAAAGTGCATTTGAAAAGCCGTCTTGCCGTGACATACATTAAAGTCATAATCCTCCTAACTGCTGCAAGGACACTTTTCCAACCTTACTTTTAAAACTGAACTCATTACCGAATTCCAGCGCTTATCAATTTTCTTATCGCGGATGCCATTCTCCGGGAAAATACATAAGACTACTGTCTTGATGAGCAGAGCAGCCCCGATACCCAATTTCTCATAGAGACGGTCTTAAATTGCCTCTTCCGTTAATTGCCCTAAGTTTTCTTCCTTTTCTTGCCTTGCATATCTATCCGACTCAAAAATTAAACATATCATGACCAGAGAATTATCCGACAGAAATGATGGGACATTACCATGTTCGGGGATAAAAGTCATCTGTGATGACTAATTAGGTCATCGACGACGGGGAATTACACTCCCGGCTGACTGTTGTTCTCCAAACACTGAACATACATAAATCACGATTTCGACGTCAGATAAGAGAAAACTTCATGCAAAAGTACGTTTCATAAAAAAATGTGTATTGAAGAATTGACATGTAACTTTCAACTGAAGTAGAATGAGAGTAACAAAAGAATAACCTAATAAATTTAGTTCAACCAAAATGTAACAAGTAATATGTATTGCACTGAAGAAAAGGAAGTATGCTCTATGATTGGTACCATGCTTCAGTGAATTGCTAATTGTTTTCTTATCTATATTTAAAAATAGAAAAACAAGGTGGATGCTCGGGATGACTAATGATAAGCACAAACTCAAATTTCAATATAAAATTAAAAACCAACAAAGATGGTTGCTGGGGTGCAATTACTAAATCATTTGAAGAAAACGGACTCATTGTTTTTAGAAACTAAAACACCAAATTGATGCTCATGTAAAAGTAGTGTGAAAAAGATTGATTTTTGTATTTAAAAGTTGGACAACCAGTTATATTTTTAGGTGTAACCAGTACGTCGCTTGAATAAAATATTTTAAAATGCGTACTTAAAAGCGAAAGAACCATTAAGAGGCGCTGGGATAATCAACATGTTATTTGAGTAAGAGAAAGAAGAGCAGTCGCAAATCTGCGTTTTTAAATTAAATAGTTAGCTAGATACTCGTGTATAGCCAGTATTGAGCAAAAAGGTATCACATTCATTTTTTGAAAACTGCAAAAAAAGGCATAGATTCTTAGGTATAGCCAGTAGTTATTTGAGCGAAGAGGACCCGAATATCCCGGAAAAGCCAGGTAGATCTTCGGATATAAAAAATAAGTGATTTGAACAAATAAAACTAAAATTTATATTTAAAAACTGACGAAGTAGGCAGATATTCAGGTACAACCATTATGTTATTTGAGGGAGGGGGAGAGAAAGAAAAGTGCAATATCCAGTCTCTGTTTAAGACAAAAAGTCTAGATTAACATCCTTGTATTACCAGAACGTTAAAAAAAAACAAGCCTCAAATGTGTATTTGAAAGTGAAAAACCAGATAAACGCTCAGATATAACCAGCAGTTATTTGGCAGAAAGGACACAAATTAAATAAATAAATAAATACATCGCTCTTTCCACGTTCCAGAAACACATAGCAACCGAAAAATTGTTTTTCAGCCGCCGCCGTGGACTTGAATCACGGATCTCTCGATATCTAGCCGAGCGCGTTAACTTTACACAACGGTGGCCATCAATCCACGGTGCTATGTGTATTTTTAAGTCAGCTTCTGACATCATAAATCCGTAAGATGGACTCAGCTACTGAGACGTCTCCATCTGGTGGGCATTAACGGCACTCGCTATATGTATATTATAGCAATTAAATCCAAAGGGCGAGATCCAAGGTAAAAATCCTCCAAATACGTGGCGTCAGTAAATAAATAAATAAGTAAATACATCTCTTTCCATGTTCCAGAAACATATAGCAACCGAAAAATTGTTTTTCAGCTGCCTTCGTGGAATTGAACCACGGAACTCTCGATAACTAGCCGAGCGCTTTAACTTTACAGCGCGTTAACTTTTCCGCTAAATATCGAGAGCTCCGTGATTCAATTCCACAAGGCGGCTGAAAAACAATTTTTCGGTTGCTATATGTTTCTGGAACGTGGAAAGAGCGATGTATTTATTTATTTACTGACGCCACGTATTTTAAGGATTTTCACATTGGAGAACAGACTAGCTACTCGTACGTAGCTACTTGGGTATGTGCTGAAAGTGATATGAGAGAGAAAAAGACCCCGGAAATCTGTATTTCAAAATGTGAAAATTCACAACTGTACTCGTTTAAAAATACTGTCTTTTCTGCAGAAAACTGGGATTTGTATTAAAAAATTGAAAGCCAGATAAATTCTCAGTTTGGAATCAATTCTTCAAATAGTGAATGCCTTTTGTTTTCCTCCCATGATTCCGCTTGCTAAACAAACATGGCGCCTCGGGTCTTAAATAAGAATTCATTGTGCGCTAAACATAATTTTACTGAGAAAAAGCCTTCATAGACCTATAATATGTTTCTTATTAATGCCTGTACTTGCCGCCCCGGTGGCGCAGTGGTCTAAGCGATGGCTTCTGATCATTCGTCATAAAGGGGTCCGGGCTCGAATCCCGGTGAGGCATGGATGTTGTGTTTGTCTTACGGCACTGGCTCTCTCCCTTCCCTGGAACCAGTGGCCCTAAATTAGGGACGGGCGACTGCTTATAGCCCATTGAGTTGCTCACGGTGGTCGTTAAACCTCCAATCAAAAAAAAAAAAAAAAAAAAAAGAATTTAGGGTCACTGGTTCCAGGGAAGGGAGAGAGCCAGTGCCGTAAGACAAACACATCATCCATGCCTCACCGGTATTTGAAACCGGACCCCTTTCGGAAGAATGATCAGAGGCCATCGCTTAGACCACTGCGCCACCGGGGCGGCTAACATCTCTTGCACGGTTGGTTAATAAAGGTACCTACCGACCAGATTGAACCAATGCCAGTGTGCTGATTTCAAATCGTACAAGACGATCCCTCCGATTCGCTGAAAGTCTGTGTATTCTGTCACACAGAACTGACTGCTGTAACGAAGAAACTCCACATTTCGTTCCAGTGACATGTTACTCCAGCCAAGAAGACATGATCCTCTCCACCAGCACTCTACAGTTTGAATTTTAATGTTAACCTATTAATTCCCTGTGTACACATATTTCTTCCCCTATTCAGTAGTGTTTTCTTAGTATTATTTTGTTGAATCCTTTAACACAAGACCACGTTTCTACTATATTTATTGTATACCTCGTTATTGTTATCACGCGCTCGCGTTATTTGAAAGAACTGTGTTTTGTTGTTATCCGTTATTTTTATTTATTGTTTGATTACATACTTATTGAAATACCTAACGATGGAGCCCTTGGTGATTTGAAAGATCTCGTACGTTGCTGTGCTAAATAAAATATTTATTTTCTAAGTGCAGGCATTAATAATAAACATATTATCGTGCTATGAAGGCTTTTTCTCACTGAAATAATGCCTCAGGAATTTGAATGAATAAAAACTTGGCATTTGTTCGTTTATTGTCAAGTCAAATCACCGCGTTAAAATTGTTTAAGCGTTCTATTATTCAGTTTGCTGTCTACCTTCCTTGGAAAAGCCATCTACCTGATGAGCGAAAGTTTGGAAACTTTGATTTCCATTCTACGCCAAGAAATTCGGTTTACTAGTACATTTATACTATTTTAAGTATTATTGGTGCACAGTTCCTCGTTATTAATTCAGTTTCTGCTGTTTATTTCGTAACATATCAAGCTTCAAAATATGTTTCTCAGCGACACCAACTTTCATCAGTTTCTGATGAGTTGAAAGTTTCCAAAATGTGGATGTGCATTTTTGGAAACTTTCAGTGCCCTCAGAAGGTAGGAACATTCATGAAATCACATTAACGTTTTGGAAACACCCAATTCATCAGACGTTTGTAAAAACTAGTGTCGCTGTGAAACATATTATGGTTTCTTAATGAGACGAAATAGCTTTCAGCATTCATTTTTCCCCTTTTTGTTTTCAACAAGAACATATTTGTTGGCCTCGACGCCTATTTCAATCTCCTTAATGTTAAAATCATCCATATTAACAAATAATTCATCAATTTCGACACGGTATGCAGTGAAACGATTTTTTAGCACGACAAACAAAAACCTCTGAATTCTCAATGCAAAAGGTGCGATGTGAAAAGTAATTATCAGTCTTGCAGTGTGACATGCGGAGAGGGAGAAAGTGAATCACGAGAGAAGCAGGAGACAGGCGTTTGCCTGGATCTTGCTCCGGACAATCTTACAGAAAACAAACGCAAAGGAAGTATCGTTTTAGGATATGGTATCGGCGAGCATTGTGTATGCGCCGTTTGATAGGTCAGTGGAAATATTTTTTGCTTTAACAATTTCGCTCCCACAACACCCGATGCTCCCGAAAATGCAGGCAAACACAAGCGCCCGAGTCGCCCGGATAGCATGAGTAGGGTTTTTTTCCCCGATGTTATTTGAATTAGCATGGCATCCGCGGGATTAGCAGAAGTTACACTCAGTCGTCATTGTTGTCGCTGAACAAAGAAGTGCACCAGAAGTTGGTTTGTCCCGGGGCTATCGTACTCAGTCTTCTGACATCGCTCAGTATAGCTCTTGCTTTGTTGACACGTGCTTTGTTTGTCAATTATACTTTATATCGTTCCTTCAAAAGGGAAGTTTACGAGAGAAAATTTGTTGTAAACATTCTTTCGTTTTGCTCAATTCAAATAAGCAGACTCAGACCACATTATTTTTTACAAAAATGTACAACAAAGTGGGAAAGTAAACAATTTTTTCCAGCTCTTACCAATGCCATCTGTAAAAGATTGTCAGTAGAAGAATGCACTGTTTGTCCCCGGGAAACGTCCGAAGAACAGTGCTTAGCAAGCCTAGAGATCGGAAGTTTCGAGTGGGACCCAACAGTAATCCTTATTTTGTTAACTTTACAAAGGGAGGGGGAATGAAATTCGGAAAGGAGCAGCAGTCATTTTCGTGCGCTGTGTGTGGTATTCTGAGTGACAAAACATTTTAGTATCGTGCTGGCGAAAGGGTTAAGAAAGAAGCGGCAAATTTTTGTATGAAAAATAATTTTTCCCTCCGCTGGCATCAGTATCGAGCACAAAACACCACTCTACGCACTTTTTTTGAATTTTTTTTTTCAAAAACAGAACGGAAATAAAAACAGGTCGAAATCGGGTAAGGAACACCTTTACCCGACCCGTTTGCCCCGCAAGAAATTGTTGACCCCTTTCCATTTCCGGTCGGGACTACTGAGATGGGAGAAGGAAAGTAATTGTTTTACAATAGCTTTCGTAAAACCAGGCGCAATGTGAACATTTTTGTTTGGAGAGGACCGACATTTTTCGATACCAGTTCCACCGGCCATTTAAAGGGTTAGTGCTCCTAATGAATCTTTTTGGGGCACAGTACTTTTTGGAAATGTATTCTGAATTTTCCCTGGGCCGTAGAAATGGAACGGAAATCGCGTCATTGTTGGTTTGTCACAGTTACTGAAAAACCACTGTCACCAGTGGCAAAAACGTAACAGTTCTAAATTCACTGATAAGAATTTCACAGTTAGTTGTGCGTTCAAGCAATGCTTGGGGTCAAAAATCATCGTTACGCCATAGTTTTGGTTATAACTTCACTATATCTGTACAGTTTGTCTCCTTATCTGTTAAACCAGTATAAAAGCCGTTAGTGATCTAAGGTTTCTTTCTGTCTCCCCTTTTTCCCACGCTTAAGATAGTTTTCGTTTTGGCTTTGACTGTGTGTTATGCGTAAATTTCCAACAAAGAATTCAGAGCGAGCCAATTGCAACAGTGATTTTGTCACTATTACAAGCGAGACGGTGACTCGCCGTTCCGTTACTGCTGCGGCCCTCCTGTTGTAAACAAAGATGTTGCACTGATACTTGTAAGACGGTGACTCAGAGTTTCGGCCTCTTTACAGGACCGTCACCGCTGTCTTAAACTGTGATGTTATCACTGTTTAAAAACCACAGTTGCTTCCGTGGAATTGTCAACGCTACAGGATAAGCCCACCTCCACTGGGACGCCTTAACTATACTTGACTTGCTTGCGTTAAATATACTCAAAGAGAAAACATATGCTCTTCCAATTGCAAAATTGTGGTTAACTCATGCGACAGCTCAGACAACTGAACTACACATGCACTTCTGTGTGTGATTGACATTCAGTCTTCTCTACACTCACTTCTCTCTCCAGTCCATTCTATTTCCACGCCGCTGCTTGACTTTGAGTCAGCCTGCAGTCAGCCTACAGTCATTCCTTCTGTTATTGGAAAGTTTAACATGTTGCTCTCACGCGCCGGCTTGTTTAGATTTCTTGAAATCACTTTCAACATGCAGTATATTATAATGGACTAATTACCTAACTAAAATAGTCAACAGAAGACGAATCGTAATATATAATAAGACAACACGAGCATACATTTTTTCGCTTAGAAGTTACGAATGCAACCAACAAACTCTCGATGAGTTTGTACAAACACAAGGAGGATTTAAACGCAGATACGTGACATGGGACATTTGTGTTCCATATTTGAAATGAAGTTATCTTATTTGAACCTGTACGACCGGGAATGGAGATATGAGGGCAGTGGGAGTGCCCACTTCAAAGAGCTAGAGTAATGGCAAATTTTGACGTCACAACGAAGACTTCCAGCAAGTGAGATGACGAATAGCGAGTGGGAGCAGATGTCATCATTCGCGGCAATTCGGGAGTTAGGCTGCTTGGAGAAGTCCGGTTTATCTAGGAGTAATACCTCGGGCACGTGGCCGTTATCGGTTGTTGTAACCACAAGGAGAGTCCACTTTGCAATAGTTACTCCAATTGGTGTTTCTTTACAATGGGCAAATTTGCATTTTCCCTCTTACACGGTAGTTCGCGAAATTCGCTCCCCAGCTGATGTCCTAAAAATGATTTAGATGTGTAAATGTGATAAATGTACGCAAAAGTGCAAGTTGTACAACAGTCATCGAGCGCAGAAGTAGAGAACCACCTGCAACAACTGCGCCAGAAGTCCATCCAAAGCCGAGAAGATAAAAACCGGTGATTTATTAAATGTAAAGAATAGGGGAACACAAGTTTATTTGAGCCCATATTCTAGAAGTTAATACATTATCTCCTGATTTTTCGATCAAAGATAGTTCTTAAACGTATTGAATTCACAGGACTGATCACAGAATTTCCCACATTTAAATCAAATCAGAAGTAAAAAAGTACGGCAGTGATCCCATCGAACATTTAAAGTTTGTTAAATTTGAATAAGAAATAATCATCATCATGAGCATTATCAACCATTATTCATCCACTTCCGGAAGAAGGTTTCCCTAAATTTCTTCCACAACTTTCTGTCTGGAGCCAGTCTCCTCCATGAAACTCTGACATGCTTCCGAATTTCATTCACCCATCTGCAACACAGTCTTCTTCTTGGTCTTTTTCTGTCCCTTGGTATCCAGTCTCGTATTTCAGTGTCCAGTGGTTGCCAGTCCTTCTAGCATTATTCCGAGTCCAGTGGCATTTCCGGAATTATATCTTGATCATGATGTCATCATTCTCGTCATTTTGCTGATCCATGAGTTCCACTTACTTTCTTTCCCTGTTATACCAAGCCTTCGTCACTCTTACTAATTCAATCGCTTGTAGCCTCCTAATGTGTCCTTTTTAGTTAAGATCCATGACTCTGATCCATAAGTAAGAACGAGAATGATGCCTTTAGTAAACACCTCTCTTTTAAGAGGTAATTGTAAATTGCTTTTGAAAATAGTACTGTTTCTTCCGAGTGCTCTCCAAACACGGTTTTATATGACTATAATCTGATGAGTCATTACATTATGACCACCTGCCCAATAAGCTGTAGAACCCCCTTTAGCCTACAAAACACCTGCCAATCGGAGAGGTATCGATTCGATGAGGTAGCGATAGGTATTCTGGGGTATCTGGTACCATAATGTCGACAGCAGGTCTTCCAGTTCCCGTACATTTCGGGGTGGTGGAGATTTAGCGCGAACCCGCTTTTTCAAGTGGAACTACAAATGTTCGATTGGGTTCACGTAAGGCGAATTTGGAGACTAGGGCGTTAACAGAAAGTCAACAGCATGTTCCTAGAACAACTCCTTGGCGATTCTGGCAGTGTAGCATGGCGCATTATCCTGTTGGCAGTGGTCACCACCAGCAGGGAACACGGTTGCGATAAATGGGTGAACTTGGTTCGCAAGGATGTTCAGATACCTGACAGCTATCAGGGATTGTGCTTTTGGAATAATATGGCCTAAAGTGTTCCAGGAAAACATCTTCCACAGCATAACACCATCTATGCCGGCCTGTTGCCGCCTAACAGCGCATCCAAGTTTCATATACTCTGTTGGAAATTTACGCATCCGCGCTCAACTGTCTACGTTATGCGCTAGGAATCTTGATTCGTGAGACCAGGCCATTTTCTTCCAATCATCCACGGTACAATCTCCACGATCTTGAACCCATTTCATGCGTTGCTGGCGATGACGTGCTATGAGCATGAAGACTCGGAAGGGTCTTTAGCTATGCAGGCCCATGCGCAGAAGGCAGTGATAACCAGTGTGATGTGACACATTTCCCTGATCACCGCTGTTGTAGCTGCGAGTGATTTGTAGCACTGTGGTCCTGCGGCGCTTTGAACAGTGCGCGACAGTCTCCGCTCCCTCTCGCATCAATGAGCTATGGACGACACACGACTGCACGATGTTTCGTCGCTTGGCCATTTTATGCACCACTTTTGATACGTACTCAAGAAAGCGGTACTTGAACAAGCCACGCCGTTTCCGAGATTTTAGTCCCGATGCGCCGTGACATCACAATTTGTCATTCATCAAACTTCCATAAATCGGCAACTTTTCCCATACTGACTCCGAACACTCTACTAACCGAAAATCTGTTCTCTACTTATAGGGTAAACATTGGCAATATCGCGATAATTTCAAAAATTTCCATTTTGACCACAAAAAATTATTGCCCATGTTTATCGAACCCCAATGCCCCCTACGCAACACATTTGTGCATGATACTAGTAGTTTGGAAAACAGTAGGACTTTATGTTTGTGTTCCACCACACATGTTTTCGCATAATATTTACCAGTGGTTATTCCATGATAACCTTGTTAACTTCGTGATAATACCTTGCTAAATTCGTGATAGTGAACAAGTTGTCCATTTGTACGCACAACATTACGTGAATGTAAAGAAATATGGAACTTAAACTACACATGATATATCGCACAGTTTAGTCAAACATGGAAGAAATACATATTTTCCATCTATAAAATGCTTTCTTTCCCCATAAAATGCCATTTCGCATTTTAATTTCAGGCATTATCAGCAGCTTTCACAGGCGTCGCACATGAACACATCTTCATTTTCATCGTAAAAGTCTTGGCACTTTATGTGGTACCATATCATGCAAAAGCTACATCGAACGGACTGACCTCCACTTCAATCTTTCTTTTTTTCTTTTTTTTTTTTACACCCTCGCTATAGTTGAGTCTACAAAATTCGCAATTCCAATTATGGGCTTCTTTTTGGATGGGCCTGTTGATTAAACCTGTGTACGTGAGCTATATTTTGTTACATTTCAATTACATCAGCTATGACGTATCACGAAGTTACCACCTATAGGTGGTACATTCGTGATACCTTGGTTATTTCGTGGCAGGCTAAAATAATTTAAAAACTGGAACTGAAGTGTCTATTTCAATCCCAACTACCATGATTATGATTCAGAAATCAGATTTTTTTTTTTTTTTTTTTGTAACGAGAACAAAAATACACTGCCGGACAATTGCTAAGGACGGATGACAATAGCAACGATAGCAACCATAAAATGGAAGGCAGGAAAATGTGGAAATTAGCATAAGTGCGGGATACAGTAAGACGTGTTGTGCGTATGCAAATTTTGGATTGCCGAACTTGTTCGTGACGTCATAGCGCTGATAAGAGATATAAAGGATTTGACGCGTATTGACCGTTGTTGTTCAAACGCAAAGTTGAAAGGGAAAGAATCAATTGACGAACTTGCAATTTTCAGTGTGTCTTCCCGACATCACCTAGATGATTTTACGCGTGGCCGTATTATTGGCAAGATTGAAGAAGGGCGAAAAATAACAGATGTTGCCAGGGAGTTCGACGTCAGCCACAGTGTTGTTTCAAGGCTTTGGAAATCATTTCAAACAAATGGAGAGTGTAGCAAACGTCACGGGGGAGGTCGTGTTCGCAGTACGACACTTGCAGAAGATCGGTACATAGTGCTATCAACAAAAAGACACCGGCGCAGCACAGCTAGTGAAATAGCAAATCAGTTTATGGCTGCTACTGGCAAGCGGATCTCCCGAAAAACTGTCGCCAGACGTTTGCATGAAGGAGGACTAAACGCCCGCTGTCCTGTTGTGTGCATCCCATTGTCCAGACGTCACCGTACCGCCCGTTTGCAATGGTGCCATCAACACCGCAATTGGACTGATAACGACTGGTCTGCTGTCCTCTTCTCCAGATGAGAGTAGATACAGGCTATCGTCTGATTGTCGACGACAACTGATCTGGCGTGATAGTGGTACTGCATATTGTCCAGCAAACATACAGGAAAGGGACCGATATCCGACATGTAGTGTCATGGTATGAGCTGGCATCATGACCAATGGCCGTACGTCCCTCTATGTGCTTCCAACTGGGACTATGACTGGCCAACGATACATTAATGATGTTCTGCTACCTCATGTTCGCATGTATAATGAATTTGCTTTATTTTCTTTCCGCTAAGCTAATTAATATGAATGATTCTCTTCCTACCAGCTAGCTAATGATATACTTGTACTAAGCTTCAAAATAGTGAATTCAAAAGGTTGTTACTAGTTAATTACGAACGTAAACAAAGTCTTAACGCTGGTTATTTATGGTAATGAATAAATGTTATAAACCTAACAGCCAGACAGAGGTCTGACAAAAACTATGAATTGAGAAAGACTAACTTACGGTAACCTCTTTATTATAAGACTCTTGGTCAACTAAAGCACACACACAACTTGTTTTACACTAATGAGGAATCTCTCCTCATAACAACACAATCTCTCCTCGTATTATAAACGCTCTCCGTAAACAACAACGCTCTCTCATAACAACAACAAAAGCTCTCCTAAGTCTCGATGAACGCGCTTATATACTAGCTACCACCACGTCATGACTTACACTCATTGCCAGATCTCATTCATCGGGTGAAATAATATTTCGTTCAGTAGGAAGATAATTTACATAGTAAAATAAAATAACCAGAGATAGTAAAATCAAAAGGAAAGTGAATATAGAGTATACGTTACACATGTTCCGTGGTGCTGTCGGTTATAGATTCATTTTCATGGACGACAACGCAACATGTCATCGAACAGTCGCTGTCCAGGAGTGTCTTGAGAGCGAGGATATTCAACGCCTCGTATGGCCAGCACGTTCTCCAGATCTGAATCCCATTGAAAATGTGTGGGAGGCTTTTGGGGGGGGGGAGTCTTGCAGGTCGCCAATGCCCTCCAATAAACAAGGACATCCTCATCCGTGCACTGACAGTGGAATGGGATAAATTTCCCCAACAGCTGCTTGATAATGTTGTGCAAAGCATGACACGACGTGTGGAATCTTGCGTCGCCCTCCATGGTGGCCAAATCCCGTATTGACATCTTACGCCGGAACGCCTGCGGACGGTAATTGCATTTTTTTCACGTTTACGTATTGTGCACAAAATGGCCTGTTTGTCCCTTGAACACGTTCCAGAGCCTTTCTGGATTTCAGAGCACAATAAATTGTCTTTCTTGTAATATCCTGGCATTCTGACATTATTTTATTTCACTTGGCATCCAACCACACTTACTTTTTTATGCGCTATATAGCCGTTTATGATCCGTCCTTAGCAATTGTCCAGCAGTGTATAATTGAAACAAAAATTAAAGTCCAAAACAATTAAGTTTCCAAAGCTAAGGATCATAAGTCCGTGGCTGAGCCTCTACGCGATGTAGAATGCTGATAAATGACTTGCAAGTGCATTTTAAAATTAGATTGGAATATAACCAATAACGGTGCTAAATATTGTTCACTTGCCTCTATTTTCCTTCTTGAAATCTGCTGTCCCACCTTGTATGCTAAACACAACCACAAAAGACTATTCGATTCCCGCCACGCGTTGAATAACTTTCTCTGTGTTACGAACAAAACAACTTACTGCCGATCTTCTTCTGTTTTTAGAAACTGTACATTTGCTGCCATTTATGCTAAAAAGTTGAAACTAATGAAGGCAGTGGTCACTCTACGAATAACCGCTTACGCTCTATCACGAATTTACCTATGCCGCAAAATTACCGATGTTTACCCTATATATACTGCTCTGTGAATTTCAACTGAGCCACCGTTCGGTCTCCAGGCGCGCGCGTTTCTTTAGGCTCGGGTTGGTCATAATGCAATGGCTCGTCAGTGTAGATTTCTTCTTCACTATGCCCTCGCTTGCAATGTACTGTCCAAGGTTAATGCAGGCATTGGTTTCTTCTAGTATCACTCTAGCAATTGCTAAATCTTTAGTTCCTGAAAACACATTGTACATCATTCTTTAAGTTAATTTTTAAACCTAATTCTTTACTCTTGTCAGCAAGCTTCAGCTGTGCGGGGAATCTTGCAAAAATGAGTCTCGTCAGCGAAACGAATGTGGGTTAAAAAAATCCCCATTATGTTTTATCCTCTAAAATGAGAAATAAGCAAACATAAATAGAAATGTTGAAGTTATTCTGGCTGGTTAAACGTTGGTTATGAACGGTTTTGTACAGAACAGTTATTTCAGTATTTTGTGCTAATTATGTTTGTGTCCGTCCCCAAAAAATATTTAATTGGGTCTTACTTAAAACGGATGGCAGGAAAATAAATACATCGAATCTCGTGCTAAATCAGAATCAGATTTTTTCATAATAAGAGAAAAAAACTGTAGCCAAAGAAATGTTTTGTAGCAATATCTGAATATTTTACCTATTATTACATTAAATCTCTTAATTAACTGGGTCCTATTTGCAGTAGTAAAGCATGACGATAATAAAAATATATACTTTTCGTAATAAACGTTACTTTAATATACCCTGTTTCACGATTTCAATGTTCTCCCTGCCAGAGTCTTTGACAAAGAAGTGGTTAGGTTACTTATCTGTATGCGAATGTATATCGTAAATGCGATAAGAAAGAATTGCAAATATGATTGTTCTAATTATTTTTAAAGAGAATATGTGCATTTCCGTTAGGCTTATCGGAACCGCTTGACAGCGTGAGGAACGTGATGACGATGCAACAATAGGTGTCAAAATAACCGGTTCGCAGTAGTATTGTGCAAACTGTTTTGCGCTATTTAAAACATAGGAATTGCTACTGAATAATTTATAACACTTCGTCGGTAGAAATGGAAATGTGCATGCTGAGATTAAATCTCGATAAGAGCATTAATAAGAGAGCGAGCAGCATTCCTATCATTCTGTATTATTCGGAGAGAACTGTTCACTCGTAAGTTCACAAAGGAAGTACTTTAACAGTTTCAGAACGAATTTCCATTGAGATCAGCAAAAACAGATGCAAGTCTGACAGTGGTGTTGATGAAAAGCTACGTAGGAAATAATTTGGAAGCTAATGCATTCTTCGTTCTTCAGTTTACTTTTTAAAGCTAAGGCATTCTTCGTTCTTCAGTTTACTTTTTAAAGCTAAGGCATTCTTCGTTCTTCAGTTTACTTTTTAAAGCTAAGGCATTCTTCGTTCTTCAGTTTACTTTTTTTTTTGATTAGCAAATATACGTACAGTGTATACATAGTATACGTAGTCAAATATTTTCCTTACATTTCCTATAAAATCGGAAACATTTATCTGAATACCATTTTCGCCGTTTTCCTTTTGCAGATGATTTTAAATTTGATAAAATTTACGTAAAATTACTTTGTAAACAGTAATCTCTCTGCAAACGATTTTTTGATTTTCAAATGCGTACGAAAACGTTAATCAAACTAAGATTCTTGTACTCCATTTAAAATAGGAAATCATCATTACCCATCTACTCCTGGATGAAGGTCTTCTGAAATTTCTTCAACAACTTTCTTTCCTAAGTCATTCTCTTCTACGTAACTCCTTCATGCTTACGAAATTAATCCACCCATCTTTCACGCAGTTTTCTGGATTTTTTCTATCTCTTGGTATCCAGTCAAATATTTCAGTTTTTTAACGGTAGTCAATTCTTCTAGCAATATGTCCAGCCCATTGATACTTTAGGGTCTTACAATGATCATGCTGATTGATGAGTCTATTGGAAATTTAGGGTCATTACAATGACCATGATATTAGCAACTCTGTTAATTTTCCTGATCCACGAGTTACTCTTCCTATCGTTCCTAGTTACACCTAGCACGCACCTCTCCATGATTCATTGAGCTGCAATCCGCAGTGTCTGTATGTCTTTTGTAGCGGTTGTCCATGTCCATAATTTATAAGGAAGAACTGAAAAGACGTATTGTTTAAGCGTTTTGTTTTTACATCGAAATGGTAAATAGCTTTTGAAAATTGTACTGTTTCTTCCAAATGACCTCCAGCCAAGTTTTTACGCCTATTAATGTCTACTTCGATGTGGCTGTTGCTTGATATCTGTTGTCCAAGGTAAACATAGACATAGGTTACTCCTAGATTTCCACTATCAAATTCAAGGAGTTTTGTTCTTCTAAAGGCATTGTCAGCAAGTTGCTGGATCAAACACTGGAGCAAGAAGTATTTACAAAAATGACTATGGCGTCAGCAAAACGAAGCTGAGTTAATTATTGTCCATTAATCTTTTTCTCTTTGTCTTTACAGTTCAATGATTGAAAGGCATTCTGCAATGTGGTACTGAACATTTTGGATGATGTGATATGTCATCTTGTCTCACCCCATTTCCAGTTGTTATGCGTACTCTATTTTCGAACAGTCCACACTTTGTATTTGCATTTTACAGACGTTCTTGATAATACTAATGCATGTGTCTTCAACCCCGTAGGATTTCAAAGGCATTACAACTCATGATTTCACGAAAAAAAATGCCTTTTAATAGTCATTGAAAGCCGTACAGAGTGAGAGTTCATTTTCTTTCAGTAAACGGGTATGGTCGATTGTACTAAACTCACACCTGAATCCAACCTGTTCTCTTACTTATCCCATGTCCAATGCATTTCTTCAAGCGACGTGAGTACTTAATGAAAGATTTTGTTAAAAAGTGATAGGAGACTGATCGATCTGTAGTTCCTGAGATCTTCAGTGTCTCCAGCTGTTATGTAACTGGATTACAATAGCATTTTTCCAGTCATCAAGAATATTCTCTCCATTAAGGCATTTTGTGATAACTTGACAAGTGTATTTTCTATTTCCTCACCGGTTCTTGTATAATGTTCGGCGTAATTCTATTTTCTCCTGGATATGTTCTACTCGTACATTTCATGTTCTTATTTGTATGGGCTATTTCAGTCGGGAAGACAGGAGGAAGTACTTATAAATTTCTTTATCTCGTTAATAGGTATAGCAGTATCATTCTATTCCCATAGATTTATGTAGATTTCATTTGCTCTTTTCAAAAATTTGCTTTTAGTTCTTGTTCCCGTATATAGCTTTTTCCAAATTGCAGAATCTGTGTTTCGTGTATTACTGAGATGACACTGTATTCTTCACGCTTCAGTTGCCCCCTGTTGCTTTTGGCACACGCTTCACCGTTAAACTTTCTTAGGTCTTCAGCGACAATATTTTGTATTGTTTCACCTGGTTCAACATGTTCCACTTTGGAAGTTAGCCGTTCTGTTTATATCTTTATACAGTATATTTCGATGAATATTCATTATCATAATCCATATGAAGATGGAAACACATGGAATAATTACACTGACGGAAAAAAATCCCAACACCAAGAAGGGGTTGTGTTAGATAAACGACAGTTGGTAGACGGTGAGAGTACATCTGTAAGATGATGTCTATGTTAATTTCGCGCTCGGCGCATACGTGTGGCGCTAGCAGCGCCCCTCGGAAAATGCAAAGCAGGTTTGCTGTAAATACGCGCTGTAACGTTCATGAGCGTTAGTTATCGTTGAGATTCGACGTAGTGTGTTGATGTTAGTCAAGAATGCCTTTAAGAAGACGAAGAAGCCATTATCAACAGCTCACGGAGTTTGAACGAGGTCGTGTAACAGGGCTACGAGAAGGTGGATTTTCTTTCCGCAATATTGCAGAACGACTTGGCAGGAATGTAGCCACTGTGCATGATTGTTGGCAGCGGTGGTCAGTACTGCATTAAGAAGACCGGGTTCCGGCCGGCCACGTGGCACTACTGAGAGGGAAGACCGCCGTGTACGGCGTAGGGCCGTGGCGCATCGTACCGCGTCTGCGGCAGCAATTCGAGCTGCAGTGGCCACCACAGTGACACAACGAACTGTTACAAATCGGTTACTTGAAGGACAGCTCTGAGCCAGACGCCCTGTACCGAGCATTCCACTTACTCCAAACCACTGCCGTTTGCAACGTCAGTGGTGTTAAGCTAGAGCTCATTGTAGGACGGAGTGGAGATCTGTTGTGTTTTCTGATGGAACCCGGTTCTGCCTGGGTGCCAGTGATGGCCGTGTGCTGGTTAGAAGAAGGCCAGGTGAGCGCCTGCATCCAACCTGTCTGCGGCCGAGACACACTGGACCTACACCTGGAGTTATGGTCTGGGGAGTAAGTTCCTATGACAGCAGGAGCACTCTCGTGGTTATCCCACGCACCCTGACGGCACAGTTGTACGTCGGTCTGGTGATTCAACCTGTTGTGCTGCCATTCATGAACAGCATTCCAGGGGGTGTTCTCCAACAGGATAACGCTCGCTCGCATACCGCTGTTGTAACCTTACATGCACTACAGAGTGTCGACATGTTGCAGTGGCCTGCTAGATCACCAGATCTTTCACCAATCGAGCAGGTATGGGACATCATTGGACGACAACTCCAGCGTCACCCCCAACCAGCATTAACCGTCCCTGTATTGATCGACCAATTGCAACAGGCATGAAACTCCATTTCACAAACTGACAACCCGCACCTGTACGACACAATGCATGAACGTTTGCGTGCTTGCATTCAACATTCTGGCGGTTACACCGGTTATTAATGTACCAGCATTTCACCTTTAAAATGGCTCTTCTCGAGCTTACAATAAGCCATGATCTTGAAACCTTAATTGATTAAACATGTTACCTATACAAATGTATTGCCGCCATTTTATTCCTCTACAACTATGTTTTCGTGGTGTTGGGATTTTATTCCCGTCAGTGTAATATAGACGTGAATCAAACTGTTCTTTCCATGTAACATAACCACAGAAATTTGAAAATTTGATCTTCCTGGAACGGGAATCGAACCCGCATCTTTCGATTTGCGCTCGAGTATGCTGACCATTACACGAACGAGGACAATGAAATCCAAAGGAGGGTCAGCAGGATTTTCTTGACAAATGTCTCAGTTGTTTGGGTTTTATTGTCCTTCGTGGTGTAATAGTCAGTATACTCAAGCGCAAATAGGTAGATGCGGATTCGATTCCCGTTCCTGGACGATTAAATCTTCAAATTTCTGTGGTTATGTTACATGGAAATAGTAGCTTGATTTACGTCTATATCATAATCCATTATTTCCCAAATAATTATAAATTAGATCCACAAATGATAGATAATACATAAAATAAATCCCGAAGTTTCGTTTCTTTGCGATTAACTGCTTACACACTGAGGTGCCCAAACCATTTCCATTACATGCCCCCATTCAATAAAAGTATCGTCCACAAGCAAAGTACATACTATATAAAAGCGGATATCTCCGCAAGATCAAGTAGTAACATTTGCTGTCCAGATGGCAGCTTATCAGTATTTAAGCGATTTCGAACGTGCTATGATAGACGGCGCCCCGGGAGATGGGACCCTCCATGTCTGAAATTACCACGAATTTTGGATTTAAACGATCCACAATTGCAAGGGTGTACCTGGACTACACAAACTCAGAAAAAGCATCCAGAGTGCGAGACCGGTGTGAAAGATCGAGGACAGCGGTATCGGGCACGTATCGTAACATCTGCCCAGATTGCAACATTGCCGCCAATCAGAGCGCAACTCAATTGTAGGGCCAGTTGTAGCATCAGCGTTCCGGCATTGCAACATTCCCTGTGTTCTATGGGGTTCCGGGGCAAACAGCCACCAGGTTGCCCTTGCTGACTCAACGACACAAGGCTCGTCGTCTCGCCTGGCCTCCGGAACACAGCCTTTGGATGCAAGATTAATGGAAACGTGTAGCCTGGTCCGACGAATCGCGGTACCCATTGTATCGGGTAGATGGCAGACAATGGGTGTGGTGACAACCCCACGAGGCAATGGAGTACGCGTGTCTGAAAGGGAAAGTGCGGGGCGGCGTTTGCTCTGTTATGGCTGGGGTGAATAATGAAAGATATGGTGTCTCGGACAAAGAGATACACTGACTGACAGAGAAAATGTCACACCACCAAGACCTGAAAGCAGCGCCATGCAAATTGCAGGGTGGGTGCGCACGTACCAGTTATGGAAATGGTTGCATTAGCAGGCCAATCGTACGAACGGCGGGCGGGATATAAGCGGACAACGGGCCCGTGAGTGCCTTCAGTTGAGACGTCACGAGTAGTCCTGCTGTAACCGTGTCTGGAGAACGAACAAGGGGTGCCAATGCAGTTAAGATACAATCGTACGCGATTTCGTCAAACAGATGAGTTCTTCAGAAGTGCCGCCGTTGGCCCTTCTACCGCCGGATGGTCCGTGCGTCGTATTGCGGAATAATTGCAACGCGGTGCCACAACCTTCGGTCACATTTGGAGACAGTAGTTCCGGGAAAGATCTTGTGCAACGTCGTAGGGAGACCGGAGCAGGGAGACAGACGTCCGAGCGCACCGATCGTCGGATCCGACGTTATAACGTAGCGGACCCACAGACCACAACGGAAGACATTTTGAGGAGTGTACGAGGAGGATTGGATGCCCCGATATCGAATCGGACACTGTCGCGCCGATTGGGTGCGTCTGGTTTGCTGTTCAGCCGACTTTTGCGAAGACTACCCTTAACAGCGATCCATCGTCGTCATCGCTTGGCGTGGTGTCGCTCCAGAGCTGCGTGAGGTGACGAATGGAACCGTGTCCGGTTCAGGGACGAATCGCGGTTCTGTCTCACCACGGATGATCGCCGTGTGAGAGTCTGGATGCGACGTGGGCAACGTGCGGATTCCTCCGCTATTGTGGAGCCCCACACGGTCCAGAAACGTTGAATCATGGTGTGTGGTGCTATCAGTGCCAACAACTTCTCACCGCTGGTATGCATTACGGGTACATTCACGGCAAGCGGCTATTTTACCGAGGTGCTGCCGCCTGTGGCACTACCGTATAAGCAGGGCATTCCAAACGCTGTTTCTTAACATAATAACGCCCGGCCGCATACCGCTGAAATCAGTCTGAATGCTTTACAAGATGTGCGGATGCTTCCGTGGGCAGCACCATCCCCTGAGCTCTCGCCCATCGAGCATCTGTGGGACACGATTGGACGTCGGTTGAGTACCCTTCGACCCCCACAAAGTGAAGTTGATTTGTGGACTCGGATCAACACCACATGATCCATGTTACCCCATAACCCTATTCGGACTCTCATTGCTTCGATGCCACGTCGGATTCAACGCTGTATCGCCCAAAATGGGGGACACATTCCTTATTGATCATCCTGTATATTCGGCCACTGGAGCCTAGTCTGAATGTGACAAATCATTTGTTCAAGACCTACTTGGCTATCTACGTGTGTGCAGTTTGGTCTCTTTTCGAGCATTCCTTCGGGGTGGGGCATTTTCTCTGTTAGGCAGTGTACATCGATGAATATTGAGTATTACGCCGATTAGGTATGGCTTTAATGCAAATACTAAAAGACATGGTAACTAAAATCGGAAGAAACAATTATCTCGATAATTTGATTATTATTGATCTTGTATATAAAGCTGTTGCGAATAATGAGAGACATGTCCAGAATCGAGAAAAGAAATATATAGGTAATCTGACCAATAAGCTGACATTTCTAAAGTGTGACATTGCTGGAAATATTGTGAGACATGTTGTCTAGAATCGGACAAGCAAATACACTGAGTTAACTTCACATTAGGTACACCTACCTAATAACACGTTGGTTCACCTTCGTGTGCAATCGCGGCCCAAGACGCGTGGGAACATATTCTACAAGGCACCGAACATCCTCATTGCGTAACTGGACTTTCGTCCACTGCAAGAACTCCGTCAATTCACACTCATTCCGTGAAGGAGGATCAGCAGTTCTCACATCCATTTCTAGCATGTTCCACAGATGTTCAATTGGGTTACAGTCAGGGTATTTTGGGGCCAAGGCAATGTAGCAAAAAAACGTTTTCGTGTTCTTCCAAACACTCAGTGCTTATGCGAGCCCGATGTCCCACGTTGAAAGACGGCACTCTGGTCCAGGTAAACCTCCATCAGAGATGTGTGTGGAGATGGTCAGCTAACAGGCTCCCTGGAGCATCCAGCGTTTGTGGTATAACCAATGGACCTAGGGCTTACCAGGAAAACACTCCCCACCAGAACACCACCACCACCGGCCTGTTGAACCCCATCTGAGAAACTACGAGATAGGGTTTCAAGCTGCTTAAACCATATGCGAACCAACTCACCATTATAGTGCAGCAAGAAACGGGACTCGTTACTCCACACGACCTTGTTCCATCTATCGAGGGTCAATAGCTGACGTTCCTTGGCTCATGGAAGAAGTTGTTTACGAAGACTGGACATTATCACGAGTACCATCGTTGGCCTCCGGCTGTCGAACCTCAGGAGAAGCGAGTTACGGCGCATGGCGCGTATGGAAATAGGTCGAACTGCATCGTTATTGTACGGGTGGGTGAGCTGGGTGATTGTTTCTTGTCGTTGTTGAGATACCAGTCGTTAGAACCGATGCTCATCTCTAGGATCAACCGCACGTGGCTGGCCAGTGTGAACCCTTCTGCTGGAGGTCTGTGCATGGTTAATCCAGTCCCGCTACACCCTTGATACAGTAGTACGGTAGCAGCTAACAAGTGCGGCTGTTTCCGAAATACTGGCACCCGTCCTCCGGACCCGAACTACCTGGCAGCGATCAAATTGGCTTAAGTTGCCCCCATTATTGGCAAACGTTTACTGATTATGTTCAGAGGATAGGTATAAACCATTTATAGTAGCCGCATGTGACGTTGTAGTCACGTGGTGATTCGTTATCATTCCAAATATGTAAAACGGCCGTGTTCCTAAGACGAAGCTTACTCAGTGTATATCAGAGTTGGAAACGGGTCAAATATTTTGGGCTCGGACATCACATAATTGGACCCTGACAAATTTGCTTTGAACTGAATATTCAAAACTCAGTTTCTACTTAAGCATGTAAACGGTGTCCCACTCGCTAACGGACCCGTCATTTCTTCAATAATATTAACACCAATGAAAATGTTGCGATGAAATTTGAAGTGGACTTACCGCATTTCGTGCGAAATGTAATGACATCACAACATGTGCTGGAAGGGGCCACCATCTGCGTCTAGACAGCATTGAACCCGGCGCACCATATTATGGAGAGACTTTGCCAGTACGTCCGCCATCACTGCCTGAATTTCTTCGGTGATGTTTGTTTTCAAGGCGTCATCCCACACCCAACACCAATTTTCTGTGACTAAAGGAGTTCTTCATGTATCGCGGTGGGATTTTCACTGGCCCAAATACGAGAAGTTTGAGAATTGACGTATCCAGACAGGTGAAACCACGGCTCGTCGGAGAACCACGTGTAGTCCAGAATGCCCCGATTTTTCTGAAGAAATGTCTGAAATCATCAACAGTGTGTCACTCGTTTCACGTGGTCAGGCTCTTTCAATTCTTGGACCACGGAGATACGGTGCGCATGAAGCTCCGCTTTTTTCACATCACGTTGACAAGTGCTTTTGGACAACACTGTTTCCTGTGACAGTCGGCGAAGTTACTTCCTGGAAGACGCAAGTAGTCGGCCCTTTACATTCTCGATCGTTTCCTCGGACAATTGTGGACGACCTCCTGCATGGTCGTCTAATAAAGTCCCCTTGGTTTCCAATTTCTTCGACAATGCTCAAATGGTGGACTTGCTCGGCGTATGTCTGCCTGCAAACCTCTCCAGGAACTGCTGTTGACAAGACTTTATCGACTCTGTTTTCTAATAAGTGCGAACAATAAACACTCGCTCTTCCAGACTATATCAATACATTTTACACGTACGCGAACAGCCACGAGCACGAGCACTCACTATCAACAATCGTATTGTGTGGACACGATAAGCGAAATGGCATAACAAAGCAGCAGAGATGTGGGTCACGCTGGCTGGCGAAAAGTGCCAGGTTCAATACTATATGGACGCAAATGAGGGCCACTTACAGCACATGTTATGATGTCATCGCATTTCGCACGAAATGAGGTAAGTCCACTTCAAATTTGTTCTCAATATCTTCATTGGTGTTAATATTAAATAAATGCCGGGTTCGGTAGCGAGTGGGACACCCTGTATAATTACACATAAGCATGCATAATTATATATGCACACGGGGTTCAATTATATATTAATAATGATATAAATGGGTGCATACTAATATATTAATTATATCATCATCATCATCATCACTGTCAACCATTATCAATCCACTGCTGGACGAAGGTCTCCCCAAGTTTCCTCCACAACGGTCTGTCTTGTGCCAGTCTCCTCCATGTCACCCCTGCATACTTTCGAATTTCATCCACCCATCTCCCATGTGGTCTTCTTCTGGGTCTTTTCCTGTCCCTTGGAACCCAATCTAAAATTTCGGCTGTCCATCGATGATCTGTCCTTCTGGCAGTATGTCCAGCCCATTGCCATTTCAGGGATTTAACTCTGATCATGATGTCTTCCACTCTTGTCATTTTTCGGATCCACGAGTTCCTCTTCTTATCTCTCTTGGTTACACCAAGTATGCACCTCTCCATGCATCTTTGAGTTGTCTGCAGCCTTTGTATGTCTCTTTTAGTTAAGGTCCACGTCTCTGCACTACGTAAGCACTGGAAGGATGCATTGATCAAACACTTTTCTTTTAAGACATAATGGCATATTGCTCTTGAAAATTATGCTGTTTCTTCCAAAAGCTCTCCAGGCAAGTTTTGTACGCCGATTAATTTCTTCATCAATGTGACCCTCACTTGATATCTGCTGTCCAAGATAAACGTACGTATCTGTTATCTCTAGCTTTTCTCCATCAATCGATAAATCTTCATTTCTTGTAAAAGCATTGTACATCACTTTTGTCTTCTGACAGTTCATTTTTAATCCCACTTCTTTACTCTTGTCAGCAAGTTCCTGGATCATACTCTGCAGCTGTGATGGGCTAGTTGCAAAAATGACTACGTAATCAGCAAAACGAAGGTGGGTTAGATAATCTTTATTAATCTTTATCCCCTTGTTTTCCCAGCTCAGTGACTGAAAAACACCCTCCAATGTGGGATTAAAGAGCTTCGGAGATATGGTGTCACCTTGTCTCACTCCCTTTCCAATTTTTATGTGTGTTGTATTTTCAAACAGCCGAATCTTTGCACTTGCATTTTCATAGATGTTATTAATAATATTAATGTATGCATCTTCAATACCGCAGGTTTTCAGAGCCATTGTAACTGCTGATGGTTTCACCGAATCAAAGACTTTTTCATAATCGATAAAAGCCATGCACAATGGAAGTTCATATTCCCTCGCTGTTTCAATTAGTTCTCTCAGTACGTGGATATGATCTATTGTGCTGTAGCCACTCCTGAATCCAGCTTGTTCTCTCGGTTGAGCCATGTCCAGTGTCACCTTCAAGCGGTGTGAAAGAACTTTAGTGAAGATTTTATAAACCACTGATAGGAGGCTGATAGGTCTGTAGTTCCTGAGATCCTCAATGTCACCTTTTTTATGTAGCAAGATCATTGTAGCGTTGTTCCAATCCTCAGGAATTTTCCCTTCATTAAGGCATCGAGTGAAAATTTGGGCGAGTACTGTTTCGATTTCTCCACTTGCTTCTTGTATGATGTCTACAGTAATTCCATCTTCTCCTGGAGCTTTTCCCCGCTTCATGTTCTTGATTGCATGTGCAACTTCTGCTGGAAGGATTGGAGGAACTCTGGTACTGGTATCTTTCATGATGTCTGGAGTGCATGTATCATCCCTTTCATATAATTTGGAGTAGAAATCTTTCACTCTTGTCAAAATTTCGCCTCTATTTCTTGTTACAGAACCATCTTCTTTTCTCAGTGCCATAATCTGTTTTCTTCCCTTACTGAGATGTCCCTTTGCTATCTTTAGGCTTTGGTTGTTTTCAATTGCTTTCCTCACTAGTTCACAGTTGAATTTTCTTACGTCTTCAGTGATACTTTTTCGTACTGTCTTGCATAGCTCTATATATTCCACTTTGGAAGTCACATCTTCTTTAGTTGTCCTCATCACTCTTCTTTTTTGCATCAACATTTTCGTTTTTCCTGATAATTTATTTACATGCAACTTGTTCTTAGACCCAGCTAATTTTGTTGCTGTTTCCATAAGAGCTTTGGTTACTTTTCTGTTAACTTCAGAGATGTCCACGTATAACTATATATGCACAGGGGGTTCAGAAAGTCTCTCCGAAGTGGGTATCGTTGGCTATATAGAAATCAGATGAATGTACTCGTAAAAATATAATTTAGTCACTTACTTACAGAAGGTGTTGAAACTGTTGTTCTTCACATAACAACCGTTTTACACATGTTTTTAGACACATCTGTGAGAGTCACAGTTCCTTCGCAATATAATGGTAAGGCGCTTCCACTGAATTTTGATGGTGATACGGTCAAACCTTTTGAATTAAGTTACTTGTTGCGTTTTTAATTTCAGTTTCTGATGTTTTCTTGATAACATATCAAGCTTCAGAATATGTTGCACAGCAAGACCAATTTTCACCAACTTCTGACGAGTTGAAAGTTTCCAAAACGTGGATATTGATTTCACCATTGCCCTTCAGAAGGAAGGAACACTCATGAAATCAACTTTCACATTTTGGATATTTTCAACTCATCACAAACTTGTGAAAACTTATGTTTCTGTGAAACAGGATATGGTTTCTAAATGAGACGAAACAACTTCCACCATTCGTTCTTCCCCTTTTTGTTTTCAAACAAAACTTATTTGTTGTCCTGAACGTCTTTTGTTATCTCCTTAGTATTAAATTCATCCATATTGAAAATTAAGGCATTAATTTCGAAACGACATGCAATGGAACGAGATGTTAGCTCGTCAAACAAAAACCTGTGAATGCTCAATGCAAAAGATGCGATGTGGAAAGTAACTCTCAGTCTTACAATGTGACACGCGTGGTGTGAAAGAATGAATCATCAGAGAAGCAGGCGACAGGCGTTTGCCTGTATCTTGCTCCGGATAATCACACTTGAAGCAAACGCAAATAAAGTATCGTTTTAAGATATGGTATCGTCGGTGTGTGGAAATCTTTGTTGCTTTAAGAAAGATACGGCAATATTTTTGGATGACAAATCATCTTTCACTCCGCTGGCAGTAGCCTCGAGCACAGAATTCCCTACAACACATTTTTCTTTGAAATATATTTTTCTTTTCAGAAAGAAAACGGAAATAAAACCGGGTCGAAATCGGGTAGGAAACACTTTGACCCGACCCGTTCGACCCACAAGAAATTGTACACCCGCTGACCCGTTAACATCTCTGGTGTTATATATCGATAAAAACTAGCTCAGTGCTCATCGATAAAATCTAGCTCAATGCATATCGATAAAGGCGAGTTCAGTGCATAACGATAAAAGCTGGCTCAGTGTGTATCGATAAGAGCTGACTCAGTGTATATCGATAAAGGCGAGCTCAGAGTATATCGATAAAAGCTGGCTCAGCGTATATCGATAAAGGCGAGCTCAGTGCATAACGATAAAAGCTGGCGCAGTGAGTATCGATAAAAGCTGACTCAGTGTATATCGATAAAAGCTGGATCAGTGTATATCGATAAAGGCGAGCTCAGAGTATATCGATAAAAGCTAACTCAGTGGATATCCATGAAAGCTGGCTCATTGTATATCGATAAAAGCTAGGCTCAGTGCATATCGATAAAAACTAGCTCAGTGCTCATCGATAAAATCTAGCTCAATGCATATCGATAAAGGCGAGCTCAGTGCATAACGATAAAAGCTGGCTCAGTGTGTATCGATAAGAGCTGACTCAGTGCATATCGATAAAGGCGAGCTCAGAGTATATCGATAAAAGCTGGCTCAGCGTATATCGATAAAGGCGAGCTCAGTGCATAACGATAAAAGCTGGCTCAGTGTGTATCGATAAATGCTGGCTCAGTGTAAATCGATAAAGGCGAGCTCAGAGTATATCGATAAAAGCTGACTCAGTGGATATCCATAAAAGCTGGCTCCTTTTATATCGATAAAAGCTAGGCTCAGTGCATATCGATAAAAACTAGCTCAGTGCTCATCGATAAAAACTAGCTCAGGGCTCATCGATAAAATCTAGCTCAATGCATATCGATAAAGGCGAGCTCAGTGCATAACGATAAAAGCTGGCTCAGTGTGTATCGATCAAAGCTGACTCAGTGTATATCGATAAAGGCGAGCTCAGAGTATATCGATGAAAGCTGACTCAGTGGATATCCATAAAAGCTGGCTCATTGTATATCGATAAAAGCTAGGCTCAGTGCATATCGATAATAACCGGCCGCCTCCCAGTAGCTCAATACAGTGCCTTTTTTTGCTCTATTTTCCCAGTTGAGCTCCGACCTAAATCTCGGATGAGGAGGGTGTGATGCGCTTGCAGTAGGTAGCTGGCTGTCCCCGTTCTCTGGAAATTCTGTCCTCAAATTCAGGACGTGCGAAGGCTCATAGCATTAGATATTCCCTGTGGTTGTTAAACACGGAAATAAAATGAAAAGGAATGAAAATAAATACTGACAGACAAAGGTTTACGAAGTTCATATGTGCTAAGAATATCTGCACTATCTTTAATTGGTCATGGGACTGACTGGAGAAGGAAACAAACGCAGTCATGAAACACGAAAGATTAAAAAATCAGGCAAAATTAAATACACTCTGCACAACGGAATATAATCTTCCATGTGTTTCTCAGGGAGTTTCTTCTGCTTCAGAACGATGGCACATTGTAAAATATTTTCTGAAATTCACCAGCCATCTTCCGTGATTACTTTCGTGAATTAACGAAACATATTTCTGATACCTTTTCCGTGAAATAACGAAAAGAAACTTGAATTTCAAGCATTTTTCGTACACCAGGAGAATTCTGAATTTCGGCAAACTTTTCCACAATTCCCTTCGTATATTAACGGAAAAACCCCGTTCTCACTTTTTTCCGTATCCATATGACGAAAACATGTCGGTAATGGGAGAGATTCGTAAGAGTACTTGAGGGTTGATTAACTGCTAAATTTCAGTCGGCTGGCGCAGTGGTCTAAGCGATGGCCTCTGATCATTCGTCCGAGAAGGGTCTGGGTTCGAATCCCGGTGAACCATGGATGTTGTGTTTGTCTTACGGCACTGAATCTCTCCCTTCCCTGGAACCAGTGACCCAAATTTAGGGACGAGCGACTGTTTATAGCTCATGGTGGACGTTAAACCTCCAAACAAAATTCAATCGTCTGTCGAAGGATCTAATTTTGAAGTTCCATAGCGAGATCGGATACTGTGGATAGCATATCGCATGAATTTCTACTATAATGGTACATGATATTTCTTTTCCTCTCCTCCATTTTGTGCACTAGTTATTATATATTGTGTTACCGTAAGAAACCAGGTACTTAAGTTATTGTATACAGGTGATTGTACGATGTCTATGTATCAGTCTGTGGAGTCTAAAGGCAAAAGCCATTATAGCTATCAAGAGTTAATTTTATATTTAGAAGTTCTGTGAAATAATACTATAAAGCGTTTCACCTTTATTTAAAGGTAATCGAAAGTCATTGTCAGTTTAAAAAGATCTTAAGTTCCACGTTTTGTTGCTTGGAAACATCACGATGAAAAAAATACTTAACCCTTTAACCGGCTGGAACGAATTAACTTGGGGTTAACAGAATGGGCTGAAATCAACTCGAACGAATATATTCGCTGTCTGAAAACTGGGCCGAACGTGACTCGGACTAATTCGTTCAGGTTATGTTTAGTGATCCCAAAGCTCTGCTCACACGAGTTACCTTAAAAACTAGAGCATAAAAAAAAGTTACTTTCGCTCTTAGGTTTGTTATTCACACTGGTCATTCAGGCTTATGATTGACACTAATCCTCTCAGACAAATTAACCAATAAAGGGCTATGACAATGGAGACGAATTTAAGAAGGAGAGAGAACATGTCTGAATACTTATTTTTACCTAGTTGCATGATGATCGTTTCAGGGGGACTAACTCTTCCATATCATAATTTGGGTCATGGAACAAGGGATATAAAAATAGAAGGAAGAGCTTAACTGTATTAGGTTTGGTTTCGGTGCTGCGGAGATCAGAGGTGGTGAAAATAAATTGTTTTGCCATAGCTTCCGTAAAACCCCGTCCAGATGTGAACATTTCTGTTTGGAGAGAGCAAACGTTTTGGGCACCGTTTAATTCAAGATCGGCAGCTTAAAGGGTTTGTGATAAGTCCTACCTCAGGAGAAAATAAAATCATTACAAACTTATTAAAAGAAATCAATAAGCTCCAAGAGAAAATAAATGAATACACCCACTCGCATTAATGACAAAAAATATATCATCATCGCGCAATTATAGTTTTACCATGAACGTGAGGGTGATTTGTGAGTCTTTCTGGTTCAGAGGTTAAGACGCGCGGTTTCGGTTGAGCAAAAGACCTCGGTTCGAGTCCCACCTGGGCGAAAGGAATCTCTGGCGTAAATGCTGAAGAATGCATCGTCTTCGCGAATGTTTTTTAGAAATACTGAAAAAAACTGAAACTAACTTTCTGAAATCGCCGGAAGACCACGGAAAATCTGCTTTGAAGAACGGAAATTTCGTTAGAAAACTGACATCTACTTGTAACCTTTTTGCACGTTTTTTTTCGAAAATCTTCCGTGAATCCTTCTTTTTTTTTTTTTTTTTTTTGATTGGAAGTTTAACGACCACCGTGAGCAACTCAAAGGGCGCTATAAGCAGTCGCCCGTCCCTAATTTAGGGTCACTGGTTCCACGGAAGGGTGTAGGCCAGTGCCGTAAGACAAGCACAACATCCATGCCTCACCGAGATTCGAACCAGGACCTCTCTTGGACGAATGATCAGAGGCCATCGCTTAGGCCACTGCGTCACCGGGGCGGCTTCCGTGAATTCACCCCATGTACTTTTTTACAGTGCAGGTGACGTAACGGCAGTCTGTACATTGCTTTTGCAACGTGCGCTTGTTTCGTAATTCATGGAAAGCTGAATCACTCTAAAAATAAGACAGCCTTCTGTTGATTTCCAATCAAATTGCATTGCGAAACCCAACCCTATAGCTTTAGATATTGTACGATGTATTTCTTTTGCAAAGTGGAGTTTCCTGAATTGTACGAAAGAATATTTTCTCACAAAATCCGATTAAAATGTTTAATTTGGTATCTGCACAACCAGAAGCAAAGGGGCAAGATCCATTCCAATAATCTTAAATACTACCTTATGAACCTCATAAATGAATATTGAATACTACGTAGGTCATTTCAAAAGTTTTGCACACTGCGCAGGCGCTGCGCAAAGGATGACGCAATCGCTCCAATCGTTGCGCCAATTGTAAGTCAGACTTCATTTCACAAAGTTGTGTCTAGGATTGCTTGCTAATTTGTTCCTGTTCCGAAAAATTCTGCCTAGAAATGGAGGACGTCCGGTCAGATCTCGCGTTGCGACCAGCGATCCTAAATCAAAATTGAAACTTTGGAGGAAAATCCCCTACCGAAATTCAGAAAGCTTTTTGTGAAGTTTGTGGGGTTAGTGTAGTGGATCATAGCACAGTGTAACGGTACCTTTTTCGTTGAGATTTTGAACCAGAAATGAAATCTCAGTCCGCTTCGAGGAAACATCTAGGATTACCACGCCAGAAAAATCCCACTGCCAACAATCGAAAGTTATCATGAATGGAATACGGGATTACACCACAGAATACAAATTTCGAAGATGACAATCCGTTTTTCTGTGTAAATATGACAAAGATGGTAAGTCAGATGATATCCGAAAATTTGACAATTTCGTCGTCCTGAAGCGGGAATCGAATCCGTGTCTCACGGATAGCGCCCGAGTATGCTACCCACTACACCACCCAGAACGACCAAGTTTCAAGTTTCCGATTAATTTGAATATAACCGTCACAGGTTTCGCTAGTCGAAGCAACCGGCATTCATGTTTAGCGAATCTGGAGGTTAAGAATCCTATCCCGTGATTGCCCGGAGGAGCAGATAAATCATGAATGGAATACGGGATTACACCATACGATACAAATTTCGAAGTTATAAATCCGTTTAATGCATAAACAAAGACATCGCTCTTTCCACGTTTTCGCAACACACAGCAACCGAAAAATTGTTATTTGGTCACCGCTGGGGAATAGAAACCCAGATCTCTCGATATCTAGCCGAGCGCGTTAGATATCGAGAGATCTGGGGTTCGATATTGAGAGCCGAGCGCATTGGATATCGAAAGATCTCGGCTAGATATCGAGAGATCTGGGATTCGATACCCCAGCAGTGGCCGAATTATAATTTTTCGGTTGCTGTGTGTTGCTAAAAGGTGGATAGGAGCGATGTTTTTGTTTATTCACTGACGCAACGTATTTGGAAGATTTTCCGTTTATTGGTGTACATATGGCACGAATGGTAAGACAGATGATATCCGAAAACTTGAAAATTTCGTCGTCCTGGAGCGAGTATCTAACCCGCGTCTCTGAGATAGTGCCCGGCTATGCTAACCACTACACCACCTAGAACAACCAAGTCTCAAGGACGAAGAAATTTGCAAGTTTTCTGATATTATCTGACTTGCCATCCTTCTCATATTATACACCAAAAAACGGATTGTCATCTTCACAATTTGTATTCTATGGCGTAATCCCGTATTCCATTCATGATTTATCTGCTCCTTTCGGCAATCACGGTACTAGATTCTTAACCTCCAGATTCTCTAAACATGAATGGCGGTTGCTTCTACTAGGGAATCCTGTGATGATTATATACAAATTAATCGGAAACTTGAGATTTGGTCTTTCCGGGTGGTGTAGTGGTTAGCACACCTGGGCGCTATCTGGGAGACGCGGGTTCGATTTCCGCTCCAGGACGACGAACATTTTCAAGATTTCGGATGTTATCTGACTTACCATCGTTGTCATACTTACACCGAAAAACGGATTGTTATCTTCAAAACTTGTAATCGAAAGTTAAGCTGATGATGATGATGTAGCATATGACAAGGCTGAAGTGATAGCAACAATGTGCTTTAGGGGACCATTGTAACAGCTGAATACTACAGAAGCTTTCTGCAAAATGTTTTGCACTCGAAGATTCGCCAAAGGCCCGACATACGCGAAGCTGGTGTCATCATTTTCCATGACAACGCGAGGCCGCTTGTTACCCGTACAGTAAGAGGCATGGATGAGAATTGCTTCCCCACGCACCATACAGTCCTGACATGAGCCCACTAGACCATAACTTGTTCCCAAAACTGAAGAAGCCATTCCGCGGGAACAGATTCAGGACGTTTCTAATGAGGTGACCAGAGCAATCCGATACCTCAGCAATGGAGGTGTCCTAATTAGAACGCAAGACTCGCCCAAACGTTGGGCTGCTGTCATAAAGAAACATGGAGATTACTTCGAAGACCTGTAAAGGTATGTTGTGAAATAAATTCATTTTTTAAAGAGATAACCCGCAGTGCGCAAAACTTTTGAAATGACCCTCGTATTTCCGTGTAGAAGCTTCCAAGACTGCCGGAAATGAAACCCCAGATTACAGATAGTTTTTTATTCTTTGCTTCACATTACACGATCGTGGATTCGTTTTAATATTTCAATTACAGCATGTTTCAGTAAGTTAAATCTGCAAAAACCTAATTGATTAACAGCAAAGTTTTAACAAAGTACTCAACTGTTACGTAAAAGAAGGCGGATTTACAATAAATGGCGAATGTGATCTTCAGTTGTGAAAACAGCCTTTCAGTAAAAAAATATGTGCTTGTCTCCATCTATGCAATAGTTTAATCTCTTGGTTTTTCACGCATCCTTTAAGAACAACATTTCCAGCAGAAATGGTAAGTTTACACAATTAATCCATTGTACATCTGCTGTCTTGAAAACGTAATGTTTAAATTTCTCAACCATATCAAATGGCACAAGACCGTCGCTCCACAGGGACTGGAGACACAGTATGGCTACTAATTGCATCTTTCTTCCTCTTCGTGAAATCAGCGAAGCAAAAAGTTGCAGCTTCTGCTTGAAACACTTCAGTACCCGTGTGGCTTTGTGTGCGCGTAGCAAGAAAATAAACGACTGGGATGATATGAGCTGACTAGAGAAGAACATCACCAAAGTAGAAGACTTCTAAGGCACCTTTACGTGAATGTCAAAGGAATTTCTTGAACCGTGATGTATACCAAGATTTTTTAAGCTAAACTTCCAGTTTTATATGAGAATATCACAAAACAGCTATCAAAGAAATTGAAAGGAAACACCTGATGTATCAAAACTACGCGTTGCTTTATACAAAGGCCGTTCCATACAAACTGACAGTATTTTTTTGAGTTGGCAACAGTGCGCAAGGGAAAAATAACTAAACAGACGACTAACAGAATTAAGGAAGTATCTATGACAACAGTGCGCAAGGGAAAAATAACTAAACAGACGACTAACAGAATTAAGGAAGTATCTATGGCAACAGTGATTAGCCGTGGAAGAAGATTCTGGTTTTGTAATTGCGCAGTTGTTTAAGGTGCGTTTGCATTTCGCGTTACAGCTATGGCTGGAGATGACCGAAGTAGCACACTGACCCCCACGGTTAGCCCAATGATATTTTTTGCGTCGGCAGCGTTGGGCGAAGGTTGCGTTGTTTATCGAAGATTGGCCAACGGTTTTTCCAACCACACATGACCAACCATTTATCAACAAATGACCACTTAACGGTTTTCCGATGGTTGTCCAACAACACATGACCAACCATGGTTGTCCAACAACACATGATCACATTGCAAAACTCTTGCACACAGTTTTCCAATGTGGGTCCAACCGTTGAACCAACACATATCCAATTGTTGGCCGCCGAGTCGCCGAGTCGCTGGGCCGACCGTTGAAAGCCCACGGTTGGTCCAACATAATATTGGTACCTGGGGAGTGATTCAGAGTTAAGAAGTCAAATGAGTTGTACGATACATATTTCCTATCGTTTGGGTAAAACGGCTCCGTAAACAGTTGATTTAATGAAAAAGCTTACAAAATAAGTGTTTGGGTGAATCAACGATTTTTTGATAGCACCATGATTTCAAAAAGGACGTTTGTCGGCAGAACACGGTCCTAGGACTAGCTGATCTGAAAGTGTTGGTATTGTTAACAATGTTTGGGAAATCCTACAGGAAGATTGACGAATACTGTGTGAAGATATAGCGGTGTCAACTAATATTTCAAAAACGTCGGCATTCCGCATTCTACGCGACAAATTACTGCTGCATCGTATGTATTCCAGATGGGTATCTCATCACCTGACGAGAGAGCAACTGTTAGTCGGAGTTCAGGTGTGTCATGAGTGGAAACAAATGATTGCAAAGGATCCAAACTCTCTCAGATGAAATATAGGTCCGCTATTTCGAACCCCTCACGAAGCGCGCAGGGAGTGTCTGGAAGCACATAGGTTCGCCTCCTCCGAAAAAAGTCCGCCAAACCAAATAAGTTAGGAAGGTGATGATGATAATTCTCTTTGATCATAAAGCAGTAGTCTACCAACATGGCGTTTCTCCACAAATTACTGTCAACGCTAAGTATTACATTTCAGTCTTGAAGCGTTTGCGACGACACATATTGATTAAGCGATCGGAACTGGTGCGCAAGTGAATCCTGCACCATGATAACTCTCGCCCACATGTGGATGCTTGTGTTCAACAGTTTCTTACGAAATTCAGGATTGAAATCATGTCACAGCCTGCCTACACTCCTGATCTCGCCCCGTATGATTTCTTGTTGTTTCCAACAATGAAGGAGAAGTTCCGTGGCTCAACATTCAACATACACTATTCACAATAGTCACAGGACACCCCTTCAAAATCAAATGAACGGATCCGCTGCGTTGTTAAGTTTCGCGGTACAACTGCAAACGGTATAAAAACAAGCCTGCAGCTGACCGCGATCATATCGCACTGTGAGGTTCAGTGAAAATGTCGGGGCGGGAGAGAACTGACTTTGAGAAAGGAAAGATTGTTGGGTGTTATACTAGTGGGTTGTCCATAAGAGAAACCGAGAGGAGTTTAAACATACCCAAGTCAACTGTTTTCGATGTACTGAATAAATGGAAGACACATGGCTTGTCTGAAGCAGCAAAATGTACCGGCAGACCAAATAAAATCAGTGATAGATTACATCGAAGCCGCAGGAGCGTCGTTACAGGTAATCGACAGAGTAATGCACGAGACCTTAGTGTACAGGTGAGTAAAAATGCTCGAACTTTAGTATGTACACGTACCACGCGCAGATAACTGCATTCCATGGGTTACCGTCGTCGTGCGGCTGCTCATAAGCCTTTGTTCTCCACTTGGAATGCTACTCTTCGTTTAGCATGGTGTAAAGAACATTTATCGTGGACCGTAGATCAATGGAAACGGGTCCTATGGACTGATGAATCCAGATACACGATCCATCAGTCTGATGCCCGTTTGTGGGTATGGCGGCAGCCGGGGGAACGCTATTTACCACAGTGTACTGTTCTTACGGTCAAGTTTGGAGCTTACAGTGTACTCGTGTGGGGTGTGTTTTTTTTGTGGTATGATCACAGCCCATTGGTTATCGTGGACAAACCTCTTAACCAGCACGTCTACCTCGATATTCTGGACATTATGCCCTACCAACCCTGTGGCAATGCTATGGAACCGACCCTTTTTGGTACCAGCAGGATAATGCACCGAGCCATAAAACAAGGACTGTTACGTCGTCGTTTGACGATAATTCCGTAGCGTGTGTGGATTGGCCAGCACATAGCCCTGATTTTAATCTCATAGAGCTACCTATAGGATGAATTAGAGCGCCGCATAAGAAGTTCGGAAACAGTGCTTACTACTAAACAGCAGTTAGCTGGAGCATTATGTACTGAATGGAAGCGTATACCTATCGCTATGTTCTAAAACCTTGTCGACAGCATGTCTCAAAGGGTCAGTGCATTCATTAAGGCCGAAGGTGGACAGACAACGTACAAATGTGTATCAGTAAACGCTATGTTGTGTTTCTGGTCTATGGGTTCGGTCACTTTTGTCAATAAAGTGTATATCACAATGAACTCCATAATACATAAATGATGCACTAACATTTTGCAGTAAAATTTTCTGTGTATGTGTGTGTACGGATAATGAGTTCTCCATTTCGAAATTGTATTTTTTTCCATTTTGGAATTTTCTTTGTGAACGTCTCGCGGGGCATCGAAAGTGCTCCGCGGGCCATTGAAAGAATTCCGCAGGCCACGAGTTCATCACCCCTGCTGTAAAAGGAAGAACTGCGGTATTCCCAGTAAATGGAGAAGAACGCTGGATGAAAGTATTTAAAGAGGGTCGAGCCGGGATGTAAACGGGAAGTTCTGAGACAGCCGCGGCAGAGTCGAACCGGGAAGTGCTTTTTAATTGAGGCCCGTGCAAACTTCTAGATCGAACCTCTAAATATCCGTCGTGCGTTGGATGGGCACGTTAAGACTTCGGACCTCGGATACTGTCGCCCCGGTTATAAATATCGTCGTCTTCCTCCCCTTTCCTACGTCGTTTCTGTGTGACTTTCTTGTTCGGCACTCTAGTCCTAATCTCCTAGCCTTCTACTTCTAAGTGTTGTTTAAGACTTTAGGTCAGACACTCCCTTCGTAAAATACTCTGCATAAAAACTCTAAACTTTCTAATGGTACATATCGGGCCAAGTCTGTGTCGGAGGACGTGCGTGCCTTCTTCACATTCCTCAGTAAGCTTCGTTTGGCACAACCATTCAGTTTGCGTGGATTTCGATAGCTCTGTTTCACTGTAGATCTGCATACACTAATCTGTAAGCAGATTTGCCTGCCGATCTTGGTTTCACTGTAGACCTTGCATGATCTGCGTTCTATCTGAGAAAGCATTGGCGACAGTTAAGCCATGCCATTTTCTGAGAACCCCAGAAAAGCGGCATTTGCAAGTACTGATTGTTTACTCGGGTAGGCTACCAACAGCCAGGACCCTTTCGAAGCTCGTCATTCAAACCATGCCGCTCCAACGCGGTCTGACAGGTGCCCCAGACCTCCTTTTTATGTAGCACAAACCCTGCCGTGCTTGTGAGCGTTTGATTCTGAAAATGTACGTTTATTTGCATACGTGAAGGTGTCCGAAAGCATTTGTCTTTATAGTAGATTGTTTGTATCCTATTTCACCCAAAATTATTTGATGGCGCAGGTCTTAACGCCGGCTGCTGACCATTCGTCCGATTAGGGCCAGGGTTCGAATACTGGGTGAGAAATGGCTGGTGTGTTCGGTTTAGAGTAGTCTCTTTCCAGTCCTTGTAGCCAGTGACCCTAAATTAGGGACGGGCAATTGATTGCAGCCCATTGAGTTGCTCACTGTGGTCGTTAAATCCCCAATCAAAAAGTGCAAGTGTTTGTCAAGTTATCTTCGTCGCCTCGGTGGCGCAGTGATCCAAGTGATCATTCGTCCGAGATAGGTACGGGTTCGAGTCCCGGTGAGGCATGCATGTCCTGTTGTATTACGGAACTGGCTCTCTGCATTCCATGGAACCAGCATACCTACATTAGGGACGGGCGAATGTTTGTATTCCATTGAGTTACTTACGGTGGACTATCTCGTTAAACCTCCTATAAAGAAATAGTTATCTGCTATTCAGTCTGATTTTCGCCCAACTGATGCAGAATATTTTTCGCTTTCTTGTAAATACTCTATCTCCTCCATTTAAAATTCCTTTGAATATTTTCTTTGCATTGGAAAATCATTTGAGGAAATCTTTCCTCTTCATTCATAAGATTACGTGTCCACATAAATCTGGTTGTTTCATCTCGAAACTGTCAGCTTAATTTCTGTATTTCCATTAAATATGTGACATATCTTACTTTCTAGCCGCTCGTGGCCAAGAGTCCATCTATGAAGCGAGCACTTTCTTTCAGCTTCTTAAATATGCAATGTTTGTGCTTCACAAAGCATAATGCCTTGCACAATAGCTGCAGAAATAAGATTTTTCCTTTTTCTAGTGATGGCTTTCCCCAGAGAATAGGGTATATCTTTCGAACGGCTTTCATTCCTTCCATGATCGATGATCTACGCATACTTCCACAGTTCATTCCAAATATTTAAACTTGTCCACTGCATTTATTTTGCATTTCTTGATCTCTTTTTCTGCGTTTTGGTTTGTACGCATTTCTTTCTTTAGTAACATGTAGCGGCAAACGCAAAATACACATATGGCATCTCTCTCTCTCTCTCTCTCCTCGCACTCCCTCTCTTGCTCTTTCTCTTACTCTCTCTCTCTCTCTCACTCTTTCTGTCTCTCTCACGTTGTCTCTCTTTCATTTTCTCTCTCTCTCTCGCTCTCTCACTCCCACTTTCTTTCATTCTGTTCTTTTCTCTCTCGCTCTCTCACTCCCACTTTCTTTCATTCTGTTACTCTCTCTCTCTCTGTGTCTCACTTTCCCCCTCTCTCTCTCTCTCTCTCTCTCTCTCTCTCTCTCTCTCTCTCTCTCTCTCTCTCTCTCTCTCTCTCTCTCTCTCTCTCTCTCTCTCTCTCTCTCTCTCTCTCTCTCTCTCTCTCTCTCTCACTCCCTGTCACACTGTATCTCTATCTCCTTGAACACATTTCCTAAAAAGAAATTTCGAATACTCTCAGTCCGGAAGAAAGGTTACTGGCTGGTCATCAGCAACCAGGGCACAGCGTTAATTCTCTCTCTCTCTGCAGAAATTACCTACAAAATACATTTCGTATATTCTCAGTCGCGAAGAAAAAGTACTGTCTGGTCATTAGCAAACGGGACATAGCGCCAATTACAATTTACAGAACACTTTGTTCGAATTCGAGACTTTATTATTTTTCTTTAACTTACCTACCATGAACTCTCTATAAAAAGACAGACATGGGAGATTATTAAAACTCAGGTATAACTTTGTACAGTAGGTAAAACTGAAACATCAGGTTTTACATTCTAAACATGCATTTTTTACATGTTTTCTACAAGAAACATCAATGTAAAATATATAGATTAAGATAATACAACGTAGTTGTCACAAATGTTTATTTTTTTTATTTCTCAAGCCGACCATGGTTTCGCTGGGTATTGACCTAGATTCATCAGGACGAATGGCACGTAAATTTTCAAATTGTATATGACATCATAAAAGGTGTTTTCAGTCACGTGTTTTAGTTAAATGCTTCCACGCGTTTGATAGAAATGGCGTGGATGCCATGTCATTAACAAGTTGCGAAGACTTCTGATATACACTGACGGAAAAAAATCCCAACACCACGAAAAAATAGTTGTAGAGGAATGGAATGGCGGCAATACATTTGTGTAGGTAACATATTTAATCGATTAAGGTTCCAAGATCAGAGCTTATTGTAAGCGCGAGAAGAGCCATTTTAAATGTGAAATGCTGGTACATTAATAACCGGTGTAACCGCCAGAATGTTGAATGCAAGCACGCAAACGTTCATGCATTGTGTCGTACAGGTGCTGGATGTCAGTTTGTGGGAAGAAGTTCCATGCCTGTTGCACTTGGTCGGTCAATACAGGGACGGTTAATGCTGGTTGGGGGTTACGCTGGAGTTGTCGTCCAATGATGTCCCATACGTGCTCGATTGGTGAAAGATCTGTTAATCTAGCAGGCCACGGCAACATGTCGACACTCTGTAGAGCATGTTGGGTTACAACAGCGGTATGCGGGCGGGCGTTATCCTGTTGGAAAACACCCCTGGAATGCTGTTAATGAATGGCAGCACAACAGGTTGAATCACCAGACCGACGTACAACTGTGCCGTCAGTGTGCGTGGGATAACCACGAGAGTGCTCCTGCTGTCATAGGAAATTGCTCCCCAGACCATAACTCCAGGTGTAAGTCCAGTTTGTCTCGGCCGCAGACAGGTTGGTTGCAGGCGCTCACCTGGCCTCCTTCTAACCAACACACGGCCATCACTGGCACCCAGGCGGAACCGGCTTTCATCAGAAAACACAACAGATCTCCACTCCGTCCTCCAATGAGCTCTAGCTTGACAGCACTGACGTCGCAAACGGTAGTGGTTTGGAGTAAGTGGAATGCACGCTACAGGGCGTCTGGCTCGGAGCTGTCCTTCAAGTAACCGATTTGTAACAGTTCGTTGTGTCACTGTGGTGGCAACTGCAGCTCGAATTGCTGCCGCAGACACGGTACGATGCGCCAAGTCCATACGCCGTACACGGCGGTCTTCCCTCTCAGTAGTGCCACGTGGCCGGCCGGAACCCGGTCTTCTTGAGGCAGTACCTTCCCTTGACCACCGCTGCTAACAATCATGCACAGTGGCTACATTCCTGCCAAGTCGTTCTGCAATATTACGGAAAGAAAATCCATCTTCTCGTAGCCCTATTACACGACCTCGTTCAAACTCCGTGAGCTGTTGATAATGGCTTCTTCATCTTCTTAAAGGCATTCTTGACTAACATGAACACCCTACGTGGAATCTCAACGATAACTAACGCTCACGAACGTTACAGCGCGTATTTACAGCAAACCTGCTTTGCATGTTCAAAGAGGCGCTACTAGCGCCACATGTATGCGCCGAGCGCGGAATTTGCATAGATCTCATCTTACAGATGTATTCTCACGGCCTACCAACTGTCGTTTATCTAACACAACCCCTTCTTGGTGTTGGGATTTTTTTCCGTCAGTGTATATGGAAAGCTTCCAAACTATCAAGTTTAGAGGTTGAATCTGGCTTGTCAATAAGTTTTGCTTCTTCAAAGAGAAATCTGTGGTCCTTTTCGTAACAGTGTTTAGCCATCGATGACTTCTTTAGGTCACAATTCCGAATGTAGGTCTTGTGCTCCTTCAATCGAAAACGCAAGGCTTCTACGGGTCTGTTCTATATACGAAGCGCCACATATATGACTACTTTGAAAAGTAAGATCAATCGTTTTTCGAAACTGAGAATTAAGAAGTTCAGATTACTAAACCATTTGAATTTTTTACAACTATGCAAAAGACATCGCATCTTACCGAACTTTATATCCTTGAAATGTAACCTAATACCTACTCAGAACGTAACAAGAGCAGTTAGCAATGCTTCTTTTGCGATTCTTGGAGCTGTTATTAAGGACACTCGGAAGGACATTGCAAAGGTGGAACATGAACTTTATGATCTACATCTTTGGCTAGCTAACAAATTATCAGATTTTGATACTTTAGACAAAACCACTTCAGTTCATAGTATCAACATATCATCGAATCACAGAATTTCCCTCGAAAGAAAATTCCAAAATTTGATAGCAGGTAATAGGAATAAACAGGTTTATACTAATAGTAATAATAACGGAATAGTGTATCCAGATAATGAAGTGTTTGTCAACTTGTCCGGTCATAGTCTCACTGAAATTGAGAAGAGGACTTTACGATATAATTCTAATTTTGCTATCTCAAGAAAGATACGGGTATCAGACATAGTTGCTTCAGTTGAGGAATCTCTAATACAAAGCAGTCTCAACTGTGAAGAAAAAGAAAAAGTTAGACATTGTATCAGCCAAGTGATAACCGCGAATCACGCTACATTACCTAAACAAAAGTTAACGACCAAAGAAATTAATGCGCTTAAAGAATTGCGCTCAAAATGATTACTAGAGCTGACAAAGGAGGTCCGGTGGTTGTGTTAGACAAAAATCATTACGATAACAAAGTCAAAAATCTTATTTCGGATGGGCCTTACAAAGAAATAAAGAATGATCCTTCAAATAAACAATTGAAAGAAATACAGAAATTGATCAAAAACTCAGAAACTCTGAGCCAAAACATAAAAAACAAACTTAAACCTTCAAATGCCTGTTGTGCGAGATTCTATGCTTTTCCTAAATTACATAAATCTGGAATTCCTTTCCGACCTATAGTAAGTAATATCGGCACAGCAGCATCTAAATTATCGAAGTTCTTATTTTCAAAATTATCTACCTTGGCCACTCCAAACGAAACATCTGTGAAAAATTCCATTGAGTTTACCAATCGACTCAAACTACATCCCTATGTAGATCAACTAATGCTATCCTTTGATGTGGTATCTATGTTCACCAATGTTCCAGTAAAAGGAGCTCTGGCATCTCTAAAATCAAGTCTTGTAGAGCATCATTACAGCCAACCTGAAGTTGAGGAAATAACAAAACTAGTGGACATTTGCATAAAACAGAACAGATTTACTTTCCGTGGAACGTTTTATGAACAGACGGAAGGTCTAGCCATGGGCAGCCCACTGTCACCTATATTATGTGAAATCTACATGCGTCGATTTAAAGAAAAACTTTTCAAACTTGTGGAATTTGACTTATGGATACGATACGTAGACGATACTTTCGTTCTGTGGAAGGGAAAACATTCTGAAATTTCGGAATTAGTCAAACTCATAATTTCCATTGATCCTCACATTCAATTCAGCTACGAAACTGAAAATAACGGATGCCTACCATTCCTTGACGTCCTGGTAACTCGTTTAAATCAATCTCTCGCAACCACAATTTATCGGAAGCTTTTCGCTATTTTTTCACCTCCACATGCCAAGTCTAATCACCCTTATCAACAAAAACTCAGTGCCTTTATAATGAATTAGCTTCATTTTCTTTCCGCTAAGCTAATTATAATGAATAAAGCTTTCCTACTGAATGATATACTTGTACTAAGCTTCAAATAGTGAATTCAAATGGTTCTTGTTACTAGTTAATTAAGAACATGAATAAAGTCTTAACGCTGGTTGTTAATGGTAATAAACTAATGATATAAACCTAACAGCCAGACAGAGGTCTGACAAAAACTATGAATTGAGAAAGACGTACTTACGACAAGCTTTTTTATTCGGTACGCTTGATCATCCAAAGCACACACACACAACTTGTTTCACAATAATGAAGAATCACTAATCCCATACAACAAAATCTCTCCTCATAACAAACGCTCTCAACAACAACGCTCTCCCTAAGTCTCGTTGAACGCGCCTTTTTATACTAGCTACCACCACGTCATGACTTACACTCATTGCCAGATCTCATTCATCGGGTGAAATAATATTTCGTTCAGTAAGAAGATAATTTACATAGTAAAATAAAATAACCAGAGATAGTAAAATCAAAAGGAAAGTGAATATAGAGTATACGTTACACCTTTTACAGTTGCGTATATCGTGCGATACATATATGTTCAGATAAGGACAGTTCGGAAAAAGAACTTTATTTCCTTAAACGTGCTGCAGTACAGCGAGGATACAACCCTTCCATTATAGACAAGGCTCTGACAAAATTCCGGACACCGAAGTCCATCTCCACATTAACTCCTGTGATGCGCCCATTGCGAGAGAATTTTGTCATTATTTCATTTTCCCGTGACATTGTCTTCAAAATTACGAAAATTCTCAAAACCTTTAATTTTAAGGTAATTTTTAAACCCATAAACAAAATGAGATTTTTAGGATCAAAGGACTATGTTGAAGACAAAAACTCGTGGGGAATTTATCAAATTCCATGTGAATGTGGCGCTTCGTATATAGGACAGACCCGTAGAGCCTTGCGTTTTCGATTGAAGGAGCACAAGACCTACATTCGGAATTGTGACCTAAAGAAGTCATCGATGGCTAAACACTGTTACGAAAAGGACCACAGATTTCTCTTTGAAGAAGCAAAACTTATTGACAAGACAGATTCAACCTCCAAACTTGATAGTTTGGAAGCTTTCCATATATATCAGAAGTCTTCGCAACTTGTTAATGACATGGCATCCACATCACTTCTATCAAGCGCGTGGAAGCATCTAACCAAAACACGTGACTGTAGACACCATTTATGATATCATATACAATTTGAATATTTACGTGCCATTCGTCCTGATGAAGCTAGGTCAATACACAGCGAAACCATGGTCGGCTTGAGAAATAAAACAAATAAACATTTGTGACAACTACGTTGTATTATCTTAATCTATATATAGTCGTCATAAGACTTTAGTCGTTGAGATAAAGAATGTAAAATATGTTTGGCAATTGCTGCTTTTAACACAAATTTATGACAAACACATTAAAAGTAATTTATTACAATATTCAACACTCCCAAGTATTGAGTCAAAAAGCGATGTCTATTTTCTTAATATTAACGCTATATCTCTTTATGAACATCTTTTCTCCATTTAGTTGTAAACAGTAGTGACTAAAAATATAAGTTCGTTAGTGTAAATATAAAGTTAAGAGGAAAATAGTGATTTAAATTTACCATAATCGTAATACAAAAATAGAAGATAAAATCTGTTCTTTAATGAAGATTTAAAGGGTGAGGCAATATAATACATGTTGTATTACAGTACTTATAGTAAAAGAAAAGAAATAATACTAGAGCTATCTACTGTATATTCTATGCGTGGGATGCCCATGTTAACTGGCCATCACATCTATCTCTAATGTTTTGTCTACTTAGTTTATTATTCAGATTAAGATGAACGTAAGAAGCAACCCTCACAGCGATTAAATGTGATGAAAGTTCATCTGCGCATGCGATAGCTAAAATCTGACCTCAAAGTAGAAATAAATGCTGCACCGCAAGTGTGCTGATGATGAGGATTGGTGACTACTGGTCTATGATATCTGCAGGTTACACTCCTTGTGTTATGCATCATTTTAAAGCTCTGGTCAAAAGCAGTTACCCCCTCCCCCTCTCACACCCATCCCTTTGAATGGTGGGGAGGAAGCCCAATTTCTTTACTTTACAGTGCAACATTTTCATAGCATCAAAAATGCATTTTTGCGATGGTATTTTTCACTTTTGACATCGGATTCTCGTAACTTACGCAATTTGCATTGAGTTATACACCGATTAGCTATTCCATTCTGACTACTCCCAGCGTAGAGAAATGAGCGCGTCTGGAGACCGAATGGTGGCGTGAGTGAAATTCACAGGGTATTTTACAGGGTGCATAGGAAAGTCCCTTTAGCCTGGAATAACTTGCGAACGAAGAGAGGTTCAGTTATGCAAGTGAGATAACGATCTAGTAAAGTGACTACGCCCGATCGAATGCAACCAACAGCAGCGCCACAAGTGGCGAATTGCGGAAGTTAGCCGTTGCTAAACGAAAACGAAAAGAGATAGAGCAAAATTTCCAATTACAAAGTTGTAGAACATCAATGAGTTAGTACAAAACGACCTTCGATTTACACGGATAAGATAAAGTTTCGCCTGAATACCCTAAAATGTCCGAAATCGTTGAGCGATCTTTTGCGTAAACGTTTGAAGGGAACAGGCATAGGGTATGAGCAAATACACACAATTTATTGCGTAAATGCGTGCTTATGCCAATACAGTTTGATGACATCAGACAAAACAAAAAACAAAAAAGGCAAACTGGCGCACAGTGATAAAAGGTTAATGTAGAGTATGTTCGAAGAGTTCGCCATTGCCCAAGATACACATTTGTATTCGTGAAAGTGACTCTACATGCACATTCCTCAGCATGGAAGGTGTCACACTATTGCAAGCATCTGTAACACGACGACGTAGATCCAGCAGACTTGTAGGCACTGTGTTGCATACACCTGTTTTTTTCCGTAACCCCAGAAATCGAAGTTCGCCATTCTCACACATGGTACGTAGACCTACACTTCTGACTAGGGAACATCCTGCTATTGGTTTTTATATCGTAGGTACTGTTCAACGTCACAATCTGCATTTGCATACGGCTACATTTGCGAAATGTGAATATGCAGATTCGAATCTTCGCCCAACGATTTCGGATCTTTTAGGATGTCCAGGCAACAATTTATCTTATCCGTGTGAAACAAATGTCGCTTTATACTAATTAATTGATATTCTACAACTTTGTGATTGGAAATTTTGCTCTATCTCTTTTCGTTTTCGATTTGCAATGGCTAATTTCCGCATTTCGCCACTAAGGGCGCTGTCATCGGGCGTAGTACATCTCTCCGTTCGCAAGTTATTCCAGGCTAAAGGGACTTTCCTATGCACCCTGTATATACAACGCAAGGACGGGTTTAGGTTAGTAGAGTGTTTGGAGTCCGAATCGGAAAAGCTGCCGATTTATCAGAGTTGGATGAAAGACAAATTGTGATGGCACGGCGCCTTGGAACCCCGATCACGGAAACGGTGCGGTTTTTTGGGTTGTTCAAGCGCCTCTGTAGTAAGTACGTATCAAAACTGGTGCACAAATAGACAAACAACGACCCGTCGTCCATTCGTGTGTCGTTCGCAGATCAGTGGTGCCACAGGGGAGCGGAGTCTAACGTGAATTGTTCACAGCCACCACAGTGCGACAGATCACTCGCAGCTACAACAGTGGTGAACAGGGCAATGTGCTACATCACACAGTTCCTCTCAGCCTTCTGCGCATGGGCCTGCGTAGCCGAAGATCCAGCCCGGTCCCTATGCTCACTGCACGTCATCGCCAGCAAAACCTGAAATGGGTCCAAGATAATCGAGATTGGACAGTGGATGATTGGAAGAAAGTGGCCTGGTCTGACGAATCAAGATTACTGATGCATCACATAAACGGCCGAGCACAGATAAGCCGATTACAAAGGAAACTATGGCACCTGGATGCACTGTTGGGCGAAAACAAGCCAGTAGTAGCAGTGTTATGCAGTGGGCGATGTTTTCTTGGGACACTTAATGGTCCCATTACCCCATTAGCACAGTCCTTGACATATGTCAGGTATTTGAACATCGTTGCGGACCCCAAGTTCATCCATTCATGGCAACTACGTTCCCTGCTGGTTACGGCTATTACCAACAGGATAATGCGCCATACCACACTGTCAGAATCGTCAAAGAGTGGTTCGAGGAACATGCTGGTGTCTTTCTATTAATGCCTTGGCCTCCAAATTCACCTGACATGAACTCAATCGAACATTTGGGATTCGACTGGGAAAAGCGGGTTCGCGCTGAATGACTACCACATGGGAACTGGAGGACCTGCTGCAGACATTATGGTACCAAATACCGCGGGATACCTATCGCCACCTCATCGAGTGGCTGCTATTTTGCTGGCTAAAGAGGGTCCTACAGCTTATTAGGTTGGTGGTCAGAATGTAAGGGCTCATCGGTGTAGTTACCTTCATGTAAAACGTGAGAAAATAAGTGTTCAGGAATAATTTAGCAAAATACACTGGTGTGCAAAAATTAAGGACGAAGAGGAGAAATTAGCATAACAGCGGAACGAGCAAGCAGAACGGACCTAAAGACCATTCAAGAGATAGATTAAGGTCCGGTGGGGTAGCGCATGCGCATATATGCAGCATGACGTAGGGGAGAGAGTGTCGGATAGGGTATAAAGCACACGGACGGTGTTGGCTCAGCAAACCGGTGAAAGCTATGGCACGCTGTACATCGGTGTGAACGACGTCGAGTTGCTGCCATCGTGTGATACGGCCAACAAGCAATCCAGTAGACGATGCAATCCAGTAGCAATCCAGTAGACGAGACCCTAGGTCGCGTCATTGGGAAGTTGGAAGAAGGTCGAAGTGTGACTAGTGTGGCCGAGGAGTTCGGGATCGCTCACAGCATCGTTTCACGAGCCTGGAGAGCATTTGAAACGACAGAAACAGCTGTCCGAGAATTTAGCAGTGGTTGTCCACGAGCAACCACGGCGGCAGAAGACCAGCATATTGTCATACAGGCGAGAAGAGACAGACCGCAGACAGCCGGAGAAATTGGAAGCCATATGTAACAGAAAACTGGACGTCCGTTATCGCGTTTTACCGTAGCTAGGAGGCTTCACAAAGGTGGTCTATTTGCACGACGACCAGTGCAGTGTGTGCCATTAACGCCCACTCATCGGATACGGCGGTTTCTGTGAGGCCAGGAACAAAAGAACTGGACACATCAGCAATTGGATCCAGTTCTCTTTACGGATGAGAGCCAATTTAGTCTGACGAGCGATTCTGGACGTATACACATCTGGAGAGAGCAGTGAACACGCAATCACACCTCCAACGTCATCGAATCGGACCGGTTTGGAGGTGGCGGAGTTCTCGTTTGGGGCGGTATCATGCTTGGTAGCCGTACTGACCTCCACATCTTCCAAGGAGGTTCAGTCACTGGTGTCAGCTATTGTACTGAGGTTTTCGTGCCTCACGTGCGTCTGTTTACAGGTGCTGTGGGTACTGAGTTCCTCTTCATGTACGACAACGCTACACTTCATTGTACAGTGGCTGTCGCAGATTTGTTGAAGAGTGAAGATATTCAACGCATGGATTGGCCCGCAAGGTTCCCGGACCTCAATCCAATCGAACACGTGTGGGACCTTTCTCGGGAGACGCTTGGCAGCACGTCACCAGCCGCCAGCAACGATTCCGCAGCTGCGATTGGCGCTACAAAAGGAATAGGCCGCGATGCCTCGACAGCTCCTTGACAACCTCGTCCTCAGCATGGACAGACGTTGTAAATCATGCAACACAGTCAGGGGTGATCATATCCCCTTCTAAAGACTTAATTTTTTTGGCAGCCGCTTGTCACATGGACGTTTCTATCTTCTGTCCAGTTGTGCTCGAAGCTTCCTTTTCAATAAAGTGCCTTTGTATCCTTTGGATTCCTTGTTTAGACGGTTTTGCTCACTTGTCCCAAATTCTCACATCTTGGGGATCTTATGATATGATTTGAGACGATGTGGAGCACTTCTGCACGATGTTACATTGGAAAAACTGTATCGTCCTTAATTTTTGCATTCCAGTGTATATTATTGAGTTACAATTATACTAACTGTTGTTTCTTCACTTCATGGGACAGCATACGGAACGGCACTATTAGATTTCAAGAATGACTACTTCCGTTACCCATTCTCGTTACATCAATTTTTTTTTGTTTCACTTGGGATTTAGTTTAGCACTGTCGGGAAGGGAACATTGCATCAAAAAGTGTTGTAGTCTTTGACTTAGTTACACTGTCTACTTCAGATTTGGGCGTCCGAAACTAGCGGGAAGAAAGTCCTGATCTTGGAAATTATTTGCGAAATATTTCGTATTCAGTTATTGACAAAATATATTTCAAATTACGTTCAAATTTTAAATTAGCTGCCCTCTATTTCTAAAGAGGATTTTTTTCTTTCTGTGTGGGGGCACTGAAAACCTCATCTACATCTACTGTTTTTTTTTAGTTGCCTTCATTTAAGACGGAAACCAGTTTTTCTTCCGAAAGATGCTTTTAAGGTATTGATCTAGTGTCGCTAAAAATATATTTCATTCGATGCGGCTTCCTTTTCTCGCGCATCGCAGTTCGCAAGCTGTGATGAAATTTCCCGTATTGGTCTTCCTTCGATGGGAAGTACGGCATGAAAACTCAATCGGAGTCATTTGTGCAAGGCGGCAAACATCCGCCACTTACAACCCCTCCTTCACACACTTGAAGCATGATGTTTTCATGCATCGACCATCTGGTAACTTCTTTAAGGAAACGTGGAAGAAGACAAGCAGCAACATGCTGCACTTGCTGATGCAGCTGTAATCTCGTTAGCAGGGCGCATCCCACATATTCTGATTAAATGAACGGAGCCGACTATTTTTCCAGACTCCTGAAACTCCTCAAAGGGATTAAACAAGATGAGAAAAAAGAAGGGAAAAAAATCGTACTCAACTTAAAGCCTTAAGGGAAAACACGAGAGTTCCGCGGCATGCCTAACACTAAATGAAGGCATCGGAAAATCTGCTTCAAAAGTTTCATCCCTTTTGTAATAGTTTCACATTTTATTTCGTCCAAACAAAAATACCTTTATGCACGCTAAGACTTTCATAAAAAAGTTCGTGTTGCAAGGCCACAATGAGAGAAAAGAATAAAAGCTGAGGTAGTTCATAAGCATGCTGCAGGTAATTAACAGGAAGAGGAATTTATGAAAGTAAAACCAAAACCTCTGGGTAAAAATTACCTTCTGTAACACCTGTGACGTGAGAGAACCTAACGTAAAACACACTTTGCATTTGTGCGTTGAATTTTGAAAAAAATATATATTTAAAAAGTCCAGTAAGGTATATAAATCGTTGTTTTTCAAAGCACAGTCGAACATCTTTGAACAGCCACATTTTGTTCATCGTGCTAAGCTGTTGGTAAGTGGACGTCCATAAAGTACGTCCGTGATTTTTTACTACTTTGCTACTCGTCCCCCCTCCTCCCCTCCCCTATGTCGCATTTTGTCTGATTGTTCACAACCGCCCTAAAAAGTACGTCCTAATTCCCGCAACCCCATTTACACGTTTGCTTTAGAAAATATTTGTTATATATGCATTAATTTATTCCCGAATGCTACCTGAACTTTATCATTCTGAAAGAGAGATCCACAAATGAACGCATTCATTCAAGGTTGCAACATTCCCGATTATACCATCTACAAAACACGATAGATTTTGTAGTACATATACGAGAACCTATTATTAATATTTTGATTTAGCTAAATATCCTATGAAATCTGAAATATTCCATACTGTTTTTTTTAAATATTAAAAGAAGAAAGAAAGAGAAAACAAAACGAAAAAATGATATGAAGTAAATTTTCTCATTACGCTCAAATTCTATTGGGTTGTCGGAAAAGTCATAACGTATTTTAGCCATGTTTTGCAAAGGTCATTTTTTGATAGAAAGAACAAAGATCAATCAATGAAATAATGCCCGTTTTGTTCGATAACATTTTGCCATCTTTCAGTGAGCTGCAGAATACCTCGTTTATAGAAGGACCTGTCTTCCGTGGCGAAAAACTATACAAGGTGCTGATTTACAGCCTCATCTGAATTGAACGTCATACCACGCAAGGATTGTTGAAGAGAGCAAAACAAGTGGCAGTCTGACGGCGCAAGATCAGGCGAGTATGCTGGGTGTGGCAACACATCCCACCCAAGTTCCAATAATTTTTGGCGGGTGATCAAACTTGTGTGTGGTCTCGCGTTGTCGTGATGGAGCACAACACTTTTACGATGAACAAGCTCTGGACGTTTCTGAATGATGAATTCGTTCAAACTGTCCAACTGCCAACAGTACACATTCGAATTGATTGTTTGGTTCCGTGGAGGAGCTCGAAAAACACGACACCTTTAAAATCCCACCACACTGAGACCAGAACCTTCCGCTGATGAATGTCTGCTTTGGATGTCGTTTGAGGGGAAGCAGTACGTCGAGACCAAGACCGTTTACGCAGCACATTGTTGTACAAAATTCAATTCTCGTCACCAATTATCAGTCGCTTCAAAAAGGGATTGTTTTCCTCACGTTTAATGAGCATATCGCAGATGTTTATGTTAGCTTCTTTGAGTTCATGAGTAACCCACACATCGAGCTTGCTTTCCGTATACCAGCTTTATCAGGGTGTCGTAAACACCTTATTAATGGGTATGCAAGGTGTCTGCAATGTCTCGTGTCGTGTAACGTGGGTTTGACCCGATCAATGCCTTGATTTGGTCGTCATCAACCTGGGTGGGCCTCCCCGACCGAGGAGCATCGTTGAGGTCAAAATCACCAACACGGAATTCTGCGAGCCATCGCTGGCTCTGACGTTCTTGTAAAGCATTATCACCGTACACTTTACGCAACTTTTCACAAGCTTGACGCGCGTTCTTCCCTTTACGGAAGCAAAACAGTAAAATATGGCGAAAATGCACAGTTTGGTCTTCCATCTTCAACTAGATGTCAAATCTCCGCAAATCAACCAAACCGCTCACTATCCTTTTATACTGCAGTTAGAAGTTGCACCTGTCGAATGCCATAGCGATAATAGAGCTGCGCATGCCTCTAGTACTTTCAAATTCGCCCAACCACCATCGGGTGCCAAAACACGTCATGACTTTTCCGACAACCCAATAATAACAATCAGCCGCAATTTACATAAAACACGATCGTTATTGTTTGGTTATTTTAAGTTGAGTTGCGAAAATTACTGAAATGTTACGTAAATGTTGCAATAAGTACTTTAAAATTTGCAGTAATTATTTAAATGTTTAATTTTCTATGTCGTGTATTTAAAATATACTCGGCAAGTATTTTAGCAAACTTCATAGAACGATACAAAACACATTTTTTCACATTCAACAAGTATTTCTTTTCCTATTGCACTGGATGCATTTTTGCCGTAAATGCGCAGGTGGTCAATAAACGTCACCGTATCGAACCAATACTTGGAGTCTGGAGATCGTGATGTAGCAGGAACCGTAGTGAGGAAGTTGTTCTTGCGCGTTTCCGCATTGGGCATTTTCGTTGCACCCACCGCTTCTTGATGCTTGGCGACACTGCACCGATATGTGGGACGTGCAATTGCCGACTCACTGTCACTCATATTCTTTGTAGTTGTGTTCGTTTTCGTGACGTTTGTTTTCACTTCTTTCATTCTCATTTGTTGAACGATGACGCCACAACGGCTCCTAGATGGCCACTTCGATACATTCCCTGTCTTTTAATTTTTAAAAACAAATTGACTTTTTTAAACGTATCTAGTTTTTACCCCTTCCATCATTTTCATTGATTTCAAGCATTAAACCACGTTGTTAGTACTGTTTGTTTGATTGTCTTGTGTCTGACGCTCTTTGGCCAAGCATGGCCCTTACGCCATAAAAATTCACCAACCAAACAAGTTCCAAAAGTGAAAAACAGGTGACACTGGGTACCCCATCAACTGACATTTGAGTAGAAAGCAATTCGCAAGAGTGCATACGTTTCCCTGCTTGCATTTGACCAAGTTGAACCGCTCTTGGACCGCATTGTGACAGATGACGAGAACTGGGTCTTGTATGATAATATCAGCGCCCGGAAACAGTGGTTGGACCCAAAACAGAAGCCCATGCCAATCACTAAAACCGGTTTACACCCAGAAAGGTCCAGCTGCCTGTTTGGTGGGATATACGAAGTGTGATGTTTGTAGCTGCTGATGGACAACACTGCTATTATCGTCGATGTGTACTGTCATCTGCTCGACAATCTGCAAGCATCGATCACGTCGAAAAGACCAGCACTGCTTAATTGCAAATGGCATCCTTTTACAACAGGACATAGGGAGACCTCACGCAGAAAGGATGACCTGTCACAAGATCAGGGACCTGGGCTGGGAGCAGCTGACGCACCGTATCTATTCCCAGGACATTGCCTCAAAGGACTACCACCTGTCGTTGCAGAATCCCCTGGACGGACAGCGGTTCACCAACCGTGACGATGTCAACAGGAGACGACCTTGCACAGCACAGGTGACCTGTCGCAAGATCAGGGGAATGGAGTGGGAGATGCTTCAGCACGCAGCCTATTTCCCGGACATTGCTCCAAAGGGCAACCATCTTTTCTGGTCATTGCAGAATTCCCTGGACGGACAGCGTTTCACCAACCGGGACAAACAGGACAGGGAGACCTCACGTGACCTGTCACAAGATCAGGGACCTGGAGTGGGAGATGCCTGCGCAGCCAGCCTATTTCCCGGACATTGCCCCAAAGGACAACCACCTTTTCCGGTCGTTGCAGAATTTCCTGGACGGACAGCGGTTTACCAACTGGGACGATGTCAACAGGACAGGAGACGACCTCACACAGCACAGGTGACTTGTCACAAGATCAGGGATCTGGAGTGGAAGATGCTCCCGCACGCATCCTATTTTCCGAACATTGCTCCAGTGGACTACCACCTATTCCGGTCGTTGCAGAATTCCCTGGACGGACAGAGGTTCACTAACCGGGACGATGTCAACAGGACGGAAGACGACCTCACAAAGCACAGGTGACCTGTCACAAGATCAGGGACCTGGAGTGGAAGATGCTTCCGCACGCAGCCTAATTTCCGAACATTGCTCCAAAGAACTACCATCTTTTCCGGTCGTTGCAGAACTTCCTGGAGGGACAGCGTTTCACTTACCGGGACCAACAGGACAGGGGAGACCTCACGTGACCTGTCACAAAGTCAAGGACCTAGAGTGGGAGATGCGTCCGCACTCAGCCTATTCCCAGGACATTGCCCCAAAGGACTACCACCTGTCGTTATAGAATCCCCTAGACGGACAGTGGTTCACCAACCGGGACGATATCAACAGGACTGAAGGAGACCTCACACAGCACGGGTGACCTGTCACAAGACTTGTAGTGAGAGATGCGTCCGCACCCAGCCTTTTCCCCGGACAATGCCCCAAAGGACAACCATCTTTTCCGGTTGTTGCAGAATTCCCTGCACGGACAGCGGTTCACTAATCGGGACGATGTCGATTTCCCATTAATTTTCGTCCAAGCAAACAAAATTCTACAGGGATGCTATGCAACAGCTGTCCAGACGATGGAAGCAGGTCTTGGCGAACAATGGGACTACTTTTGGACTGATTAGCATTTCTCTGTTGCCTTGCATTTGCAGACATTACTTTTCCTTACTACATTACTTATTTGACGAAAGTAATATATTGTGTTACCATAAGAAACCGAATAGCTGACGTTGGGCTTGCGGGTGGCCTAGTGGTCAACCTTCATGACTGCCAGGGGGAAGACCTCGGTTTCGATCCCAGGCAGGTACGAACGCTCGAACCACCAAATATCCGCCGTTAAGTCGAATGGGCATGTTAAGCCGTCGGTACCCGAGTGCTGGCTCCCCGGTTTTAAATAAAGCCCTCTTCCTCCCGATTTCTACCTCGCTTCCGTGTCACTTTTATCGTTATAATATCCTAGCTTCCTATTTCTAAGGGTTGTTCAACACCTGGGGACAGACACTGCCTTCCTAAAATTCTTTTACATGTGATGTGATCTGATCTGAATAGCTGATGTGTCGTACTGGTGATTGTATGATGCCTATTTATCAGTTTGTGGAACCCTGAAAGCAGAATGTGCTTTTTTGGTATGTAAAATAAATTTTATATTTAAGGGACTTGTAAAATACGAGTAGTATTATAAAGTGGCACATTTCACCCTTTCTTATACATAACTGGAAGTCCTTGTCAATTTAAAAAAAAATCGAGTTCCAAAAATTCCTTTGTCTTGAAAAATCATGTCGAAAAATAAATGTAATTTCTGATATATCCTATAAAAATAAAATTCTTATATACCTATTCATGAAAATAAAAACCTGCGACACAAAACAAAATATCTGATAAACTGGCATTCTTATAGCGTTCAATATTTTGCCCTCGCAAGACTCCAATCCTCTTCTTTTCTATCTTAAGTGTAAGAGACTTTTAGTAGCTCAGTCACTAGCGTTCCTTACTCTCTGGCTCGATCTCCACCGCGCAGAGATATTTTTTTTTTTTTTTTTTTAGATTGAGGATTTAACGACCACTGTGAGCAACTTGATGGGGTATAAGCAGTTTCCCATCCCAAATTTAGGGCCACGTGTGCCGGGGAAAGGAGGGAACAAGTGTCGTAAGACAATCATAACATGCATGCCTCACAGGGATTCGAACCTGGACCCCACTTGGACAAATGGTCATAAGCCAGAGCTTAGACTGCTGCGCTAATGTGGCGATCAAGAGATGATTTCATTACCTTTTAAATCATTACAGGTTTCTTCAATACGGCTGATGGATTTAGGTTTAAAATTAAAGTGACAGAGGAATTTCCTATTGTACAGCGACTGAAAATTTCGAAATTGAAGTTTCTGAAAATTCGGAAAATTTTTGCATAAAACGGAAAAATACGAGACTGACATTACTGGAGGAAAAACAGGCAAAAAAGAAACGGTATTAATGGAAAAAAAATTTGTATTTAACGGAAAAAAAAGTTGAGGCCGCTTATGATGAGCTCATGTTTAGAGAGATCTATAATTTGACGAGCAAAAACAGAAATTTTGTTTGGTATAATGTTTATTCAGAGCTAGTTTCATAGTTTTTTGTGAATGAAATTTTATTAAATTCTCGGACTTAAGGAGGGATCGAACAGCTGATATGACTAATGTTAACAAGTAAAGTAACAAAATTTAATAAAATTTCATTATAACGAGGCAGAAAAACCTGCTAATCTTTGACCTGCATGCCACCATTTCAATTCCAGTTTTGGAATGAAGGAATGGAAATGGTGGTATTTGGGTCGAAATTGCCACGCCACAGTGGAATATTGGTGTTCTAGTGGAAGAATGTTGATAGAAAAGCAGTCGTGAGGTAATCGATCAGATATTCAGCCAGCGAGTGGTGCAAGAGAATATTTGCCACCCTCTCCAAGGAGATATGCTTTGGGAGCATCACGTCAGCAGAGTTGAAAACAGGCGCTCAAATCATAGAAAAACAAGTTAGTAAAAACATGCAATGCATTGGTAAGGTTACGCTTTCCAACATACCAGAAATCATTACTCAAGTTATTACTCAAGTTTTGAGGATAATTGCTGTGGAATAAATCTCGCTCCTGTGTCCTCAACTTTGACCCCATTTCGATGACATTCAACAGAACGGGTTCAGTATGCCTTCGAACCAACATACTAAAGTTTTGTCGCAATAGAAGCATTGTTAGTCGAGTTATGAGGATAATGGCTGTGGAATAAATTTCGCTCCTGTGTCCTGACCTTCGACTCCATTTCGATGATGTTCAACAGAACCGGTTAGTTATACCTAAGGAACAATATACTAAAGTTATGTGGCAATAGAAGCTTTTTTTGTCAAGCTATGAGGATAATTGCTGTGGAATAAATCTCGCGCCTGTGTCCTGACCTTGAACCCCATTTTTATGATATTCAACAGGACCGGTTCAGTATACCTTCGGAACAACATGGTAACGTGTTGTCGGAATCGAAGCATTTTTAAGTGCGTTATGACTTATAAGGGCACTGGAAGGGATCCCACTCCTATCTACTAACCTTTGACCTCATTTTGCCCATTTTCAGTTGGATTTGTCCCCATGTGGTTTCCTATCACGTAATAATATTTCATCGAAATCGAACCATTTTTAAGTAAGTTATGATGCATAAAGGCAATGGAATGGATCCCGCTCCTATGTCCTGACCTATAAGCCCCTTTCGTCCATTTTCGAAAGAAAATGGACGAAAGGGGCTTATAGGTCAGGACATAGTTGCGGGAAAATTTTAGTATGTGTAGGGGTGGTGAAATTTTAGTATGTGTAGGGGTGGTCCCCTACCACATACTAAAATTTCATCAAAGTCGAATCTCTTTTACGCGAGTTATCGTGCGGACGGATGGACACCGAATGTTCCATATTTTCTACCTTTAACACATACAGACGGACAAAACTGGAGCATATACGCTTCTTTAACCTACGGTTAGAAAGCGTAAAAAGCTGATGGGTTGCGATCACGCATATGTATAAAGCGAATTCCTGGACGACGATTGCAGAAAGGAATAGAGAAGAAAGAAATGGGGATGTGGCCCGAGTAGAAAGAGAAAATAACAATTCTTGGAATTGTGTACATTGCGCCTTTCACCCTCCAAATGAGCGCTGTATTGGGAAGATCGGTGCTGCATATGCTTGCCTTTAAACAACGGTCAGTCGCTCCCTGTGGCGCAGTGGTCTAAGCGGTAGCTTCCGATCATTCGTCCGAGATGGGTCCGGGTTTGAATCTCGGTGAGGCATGGATGCTGTGTTTGTCTTACGGCACTGGCTCTCTACCTTTCCTGGAACCAGTGGCCCTAAATTAGGGACGGGTGACTGCTTATAGCCCATTGAGTTGCTTACGGTGGTAGTTAAACCGCCAATGAACAAGTTAGTAAAATCATGCAATGCATTGATTATGATACGCTTTCCAACATGCCAGAAATCATTACTCAAGTTATAAGGAGAATGGTGGTAGAATAAATCTCGCTCGTATGACCTGACCGTTGACTCCATTTCGATTATATTAAACAGAACCGGTAAAGTATACGTCCGGTAAAACATGATAAATTTTGTCTCAATCGAAGCATTTTTGCGCAAGATATAACGCATAAGGGCGATTGAATGGAACCCGCTCCTATGTCCTGACCTTTGACCCCATTTCACCCATATTAAAAAGGGTTCGTCCCCCGGTGGTCACCTACCACATACTAAAATGTCATTGAAATCGAACCACATTTACGCAAGGTATGTCGCATAAGGTCAATGGAATGGATTCCGCTCCTATGTCCTGACCTTTGATCCCATTTCGCCCATTTTCAACAGGGTTCGTCCCCGGGTGGTGCTCTGCCAGATACTAAAATTTCATTGAAATCGAATTATTTTTACCCAACTTATGACACATAAAGGCAATGGAATGGATCCCGCTCCTTTGACATGAACTTGGACCCCATTTAACCTATTTTTAACAGGGTTCGTCCCCAGTTGATCCCCTATCATATACTAACATTTCATCGAAATCGAAACATTTTTACGCGAGTTATCGGGCGGACAGACGGGCGGACGGACAGACAGACGTAAACACGTCTTTTGAATCCGTTCTGACGCAAATTAAATTTATCAAAGCTATTCAAGGTCAATGGAACCGGTATCGAAAACAATAGTATCTGACGGAAGAAAGAAGTTTTTCAATCAGGTTTTTAATCCCTCAGATATTGCTGTAAATGGAATCGTGAGCTTAAGCGCTCTAGTTGCTGGCTTGTGTGTTAAGAAAAACATGAATTTATATGAGAAACATTTCGCACCGGAAACGCTCTCCAACACAGAATTTTTTTTCAAATCGGACTCTTAGAAACAGAGATATCGACAAAAATAGAATGTGACTTTACGTCTCCTGTTGGGAAAACCATGGATTATTTTAGGAAGAAAGTATTCTCAAAAGGATTTTCCATATGAGCGGTATCGGTCCAAGAAAAAATTAGTTGAATTTTCAGTAGCCCAGAATTTGCTACAAATACACGAGAAGCAGACATTAGCACTTATTCCTCCTGGTGGCCAAACCATTCTTTACCAAAATTAGAAATTCTGTGAAAAATATTTTCCATCAGGTCTTGATATCGCGATTTTAAAAGCTCATATTTTGCTGCAAATACATCAGAAGCTGAAATTAAGATTTACGTCCCCTGGTGGCCAAACCATTTTTTTTACAAAAATTAGAAATTATGTGCAAACGATTTCCCATCAGGAGCTGTATCCGGTGCAGAAAGAATTTTTCAAATTGGAGATTTAGAAGCAGAGATATAGGGGAAACGCAATTTACCTCTACACCCCCTAGCGGAAGATATATGAATTACTTGAGAATTTTGAAGTTATATGAAAAGTATGTCACACTGTAAACAGTATGCAACAAAGAAGAAATTTTTCAAATCGGACTTCTAGAAGTAGAGATATTGACGAAAATACGGCATACATCTACGCCCCTGGCGGAGAAAGTGTGGAATATTTTAAGAAGAATATATTCCGAAAATGTTTATCGATGTGAGTAGCATCAGTCCACGAAAGAATTTTTTCAATCGATAGTTTAGAAGCTCAGATTTTATGGTAAATATATCAGAAGCAAAAATTAACCCTTACGACCCCTGGTGGCCAAAGTATTTTTACAAAAATTTGAAATTATGTGCAAAAGATTTTCTATCAGGAGGTGTATCCGCTGAAAAAAGAATTTCAAATCGGAATTTTAAAAGAAGAGTTATCCGGAAAAATGTAGTTTATTTTTACGCCCCTAGCGGAAAATGTATGCGTACTTTGAAAAAGTAACTATATCTAAAATACTCTTCGACATAAATGGAATCGAAAGATAAAATATTTTTGTCAATTAGATGTTTAGAAGCAAATATGTGGGTTAAAACGTATTTTTGAATTCGATATCATCTGCATTTACGCCCTCCAGCGGCGACATTGTACATCGTAAAAAACGAAATGAAGGATCATCATTCGCATATTTTCAAACTTCCAAACGCAAAATGAATGTTTCAAATCGGACTAATAGTTGCAGAGATATCGGGGGTACAGGCGGACGGACGGACGGACAAACCGATAATATAAGCACCAACTTTTCTTACAAGTGACATGCTAAAAATAAAACGGTCAATCACGCGGAACCTTGTAAATTCGGAAATCATAAGCTTTTATAAGAAAACAAAGATTTGAGATTAAAGTGTTATCCGTAAACGACAAGGTATCCATAATTAGAGAGCTAGGAAATGGTGTAGAGGTGTTAGCGTATGTTATAATATACGCCAAAGAGCCAAAATATTATGAACACCTGCCTAATATGAGGTTGGTCCTTCATGTGCCGATAAAACACTTTGAACCCAACGAGTCATTGATGCTGGTATAATGAATAATGTCCTCCGCTGGACGTGTAGTGCAGGGAAGCTTACGTTAAGTCACGTTAGGGTTATTTGGAAGGTTACTTGACGTAGCTAAAGTGTACCTAATCTATAAAGTGCTAGAGTTTGTTTAGGTAAGACTCACACGTGCAATAAATTCATTGAATATGGAACTTCTTTTTACTCAGCGTTCCTCATTATCTTGAATATCAGTACTATAACTTCGGTTTTAGTACATTCGTACCTTGAAGGCTCCTTATTAGAGCGGTAAACACAATATACCCTGGACTTAATGGAGGCACTTAGTGAAAGAGACTTAACGGCCAGACAGAGGTCTGACAATAATATGAACTGAGTAAACGTACTCACTTTAAACCTTTTATTGGAGAACTCCTGGTATTATCAAACACACACCCAACAAATCACACGACTACTGAATATCCGAACTTTCGTAGAATCGCATAACAATAATTAAGAAGAACCTATCACATAAAACGAAGCTTCTTTGGTATAGTTGAGCGCGCCTATATATACTGCATACCACCACGTCATGACTTACACTCGTTGCCACATATCATTCAGCGGGAGAAATAACATCTCGTTAAGTGAGAAGATAATTTGCATAGGAAAATGAAATAACAAGAGATAGTAAAATCAAAAGGAAACAGAATCTAGAGTATACGTTACCAGCAAATCCTTTAGATCTTCTAAGTTTGAGACGCCGAAAATCAGATTTTCGGTCCCAATACAAACCACTGATGCTTGATTAGATTGATGCCTGGAAAATTTGGTGTTCATGGTAATACCAGAAAATCTTCCTCGTGTTCCTCGAGCTATTCTCGAACAATCCGGACAATAAGGCATGGGGCATTATCCTGATCTAGAAGAGAATATCGTTGCCACGAAATGATGCAACTGGTCTGCAAGGATGTTTAGGATGTCATAGTTTACTGCACATAAATGACAGGACACAGGGTTCCGCGGAATAACATTGCCAAAAGCATTGCACTTTCTCCACCGGCTTGTTTTAGTTTCATGGTGCATCTTCGTGTTAAAACTTCTTCAACTCGTCAGTGTTGGTGTCAAAACAGTTAAGCACGAGCTTGCGCGCACACGAACCCGGTCGTCTACGTATTGCAACTGGAAATGAGATTCCTCGACCCAGAGGAACTTCTTCTAATCTTTCAAGGTCTAGTTTTGATCATGTTATGTAGTGTAGACGACCTTCTTCTAATCTTTCAAGGTCTAGTTTTGATCATGCTATGTAGTGTAGACGACCTTTTTTCTAGTCTTTCAAGATCTACTTTTGACCTTGAAAGATTAGAAGAAGGTCGTCTACACAGTTTGTATCATGTGATGACCAGACGACCTTCTTCTAATCTTTCAAGGTCTACTTTTGATCATGTGATGTAGTGTAGACGACCTTCTTCTAATCTTTTAACGTCTAGTTTTGATCATGTGATGTAGTGCAGACAAACTTCTTCTAATTTTTAAGGTCTATTTTTGACCTTGAAAGATTAGAAAAAGGTCGTCTACACAGTTTTTATCATGCCCAGACGAACTTCTTCTAATCTTTCAAGGTCTACTTTTGATCATGTGATGTAGTGTAGACGACCTTCTTCTAATCTTTTAACGTCTAGTTTTGATCATGTGATGTAGTGCAGGCAAACTTCTTCTAATTTTTAAGGTCTATTTTTGACCTTGAAAGATTAGAAGAAGGTCGTCTACACAGTTTTTATCATATGATGCCCAGACGACCTTCTTCTAATCTTTCAAGGTCTACTTTTGATCATGTGATGTAGTGTAGACGACCTTCTTCTAATCTTTCAAGGTCTACTTTTGATCATGTAATGTAGTGTAAAAGACCTTCTAATCTTTCAAGGTCTAGTTTCGAATTTGAAAGATTGGAGGAAGGTCATTTACATAAGTTTGATCATGTGATGCGCAGACGACCATCTTCTAATCTTACAAGGTCTAATATTAATCATATGATGATCGTGTGCACACTGTAGGAGTTTTCGAAAGTGAGCCTGCGGCTCCGCATTTTCACATTCAGCAGGGTTCGATGCACTGCGTGTTGTGAAACATTACCTCCGTCAGCTGCATTCAAATTATCGGCGATTTAGTTCACAGGGTCCTTTCTGTTAGCTCGTACCATACGGGGTAGACTTTGCACGATGAGTCATGGTCGTCCCACATCTTGCCAGCAGAAAGTGGTTTTACCTCCTTGGGGCTTTTTAGAGATACTAACCACGACTTCTTGAAGGTATTACCCACGACTGACCATGAGCACTCCAGAAGCTGGGCCGTCTCAAAAATGCTCTGACTCCGTCGTCGGCCGTTGAAATTCGGCCTTTGTCAACTTCTTGAAGGTATTACCCACGACTGACCATGAGCACTCCAGAAGCTGGGCCGTCTCAAAAATGCTCTGACTCCGTCGTCGGCCGTTGAAATTCGGCCTTTGTCAAATTCCCTTAATTCCGTTTCCCTTCCCATTTGAAGAACAAGAATAACATTGATTAATAAAGAGATAGATCATTGATCATATGTACATGATTTTAGGAAGAGAGTGTCTGACATCGGGTCTTAAACAACCCTTAGATATAGGAATCTAGGAGATTTGGGATAGAGTGCCTGATAGGAAAGTGGCACAGAAGAGAGGTGGAAAGCAGGAGGAAGACGGTATTATTTATAACGAGGGAACCAGTACCCGGGGACCGAGGGCTTAACGTGTCCATCCGACTCACGGCGGGTATTTAGTGGTTCGAGCGTTCGTACCTGACTGGGATCGAATCCGCGGTCTTCTCCGTGGCAGTCAAGAACTTTGACCACTAGGTCACCCGCGGCCCCTGATTAAGAAAGATCAGTATCTGATGCTATTTATACCGTTTCATGACATTCATACGCGCCGTCATTTTCTGCAGTTGCTTCAATTTGCATTACGACGCGTTGGCCATAATGTTTTGGCCCATTGGTTATACGAATGTATTTTACCTCAAAATCGGATTTAGCGATCATCTGGATTTAATAAGGATTGCATTTGGCACTGAGCTCCTGGTCATAAGCGGGTTTTACAGGGTGTGTCTGAAGTCTTTCCCAGATTACGATAAATCGTATAAAATGAACCACACTCCGTAGACAAATACGGTTAGGCCGCGGATGGCCTAGTGGTCAACGTTCGTGACAGCCACGGAGAAGACATCAGGTTCAATCGCGGACAAAAATATCCACCGTGCGTCCGATAGGCCCGTTAAGCCATTGGACCCAGGATACCGGTTCCCCGGTAATAAATAAGAGCGTCTTCCTCCACCTTTCTACCTCGCATCCGCGTCACTTTCCTATCGGGCACCCTAGCCCAAATCTCCTAGACACTCCCTTCCTAAAAATTCTTTACATGTGTTCTGATCAGATCTGATACATACGGTTTTCCAATATAACTTACCTGAAGTCCAGAGTTTTTTTTTCCGGGTCACCAGTATACCTCAATGTGGGCTCCGTTTGTTACACGGAAAACATCTAGTCGGTACTCTACTTCTTTCCATGTCAGCTACCACATGTCAACTGTGATGGTCGCAAACGCTTCAGTTATTCTTCCCTTAAAAGTGTTAATATCTGCAACTGGTGTTGAATAAACGTGATCCTTAATGTAGCTCCATAAAAAGAAGTCAAGGGGAATAATGTCTGGGTATCTTGGTGGCCAGAATATGGGACCATGTCTGCCGATTCATCTACAAAAGAAATTTATCATCTAAGAAGTACCGCACAATTACACCACAGTGCGGGGGCGCACCGTCCTGCTGGAATATTACCCATGGTTGCAGCTCTTCCAAATGTGACGCAACATTCAGCTGCCCCAAGTCTAGGTAAATACCTGTAATGGTAGGCTCAATAAAAAAGAACGCTCCAATTACTTTGTTGTGAATTAGTCCGCACCAAACATTGATTTTAGGGCTATTACTCTGTTTCTCCAAAACCACACGTGGGTTCTCTGAACCCGAGATACGGGCATTATGCGTGCTCACTTCACGTGAAGTATGAAAAGTTGATTCGTCTGAAAAACAAATCCGCTTCAGGTAATCATTATCTTCGCCTATTCGTTCAAGAATATATATAGCGAATGTCACACGTCTGTGCCCATCATTAGGTTCCAGGGCATGAAAGATTTGCAGTTTTGTATGCAAAAAAGCGAAGCCGCTTCCTTAAAATGCGGTGCACTGTCTTCATAGGTATTTACAGTTCACCAGAGGCATGGCGAATTGATTTCCTCTTGGGCTTCGAACGAATGCATCACACACGGCGTCGACAGTTTCCTCCCTAACCCCTGGGCGCCAAGAGAGTGTTAACGCATTTTCATTGTCCGTCCCGCAAGCGCCAATGGCGTCTTAACTCGTCCTGAAAACGGTGTCCCAAAAGCGGCTTGAGCGAGCTGAGACGGCCTGCAAAAGATTTTCCAACATCGCCAAGAGCGAGTAAAGATGTTTGTTCCTTTCCCCTGCGTGGTAACCTAAGACACGACCCCATGAAAATTGTTAATTGTTGAATGGAGTTTGAACAAACAAAATCCTGTGACGCAAGGAGTGCGAACAAAGGCCCCCCGATTACTCCCTATCCCCTATGGCGATCTCTTAGAGGAAAAGATCAGGGCTATGTGAAATGGTAGAAGTAGAATTGCGTCGCACTGGAATTTTTTAATTTCTTCTCAGGCTTTTACTATACCTTTCGTTAACATATGTATACATAACAAGTATTTACCTTGTAACTTACAGCATTCCAGAGAGGCATGAAGACTAGATAGTAAAATACTTTAAACAATAAACTGCTAAACTAACGCTCAGTATAAAAAAATTCGGAAACTTAATTATTAAACTCCATTTACAGCCTATTTTGGATAACAACGCGTACGTATATATAAAAACAGCTCTTTTAATTTCTTCACTTCAAAATTTTCCACTGTCTTGAAAGTAAACCTATTGTTTCAATGTATGAAAGAATGCTCACGGGGGAAATGCCTACTTCTCGAAAATGTCAACTATCGACTAAAGTCTGTTAAAATCATGGCCTTTTTTTCATTATTTCATCAAGAAAAGCTTAAATTTCAGATAACTGGTCAAGATCGGGGTTCGGACAACTGGTCACAAACGTTTTAGGGGCCGTATGAAAATGGCAGTTTGTTGACCCTATAATGAGAATTGAATTGGGAACCAGGGACGAGCCAAGCAAGGGTGGCAGGACGCGTCAATCAAATTTTACGGTTGATAAATTAATACGAGTATCAATGACGTGGGAGAAGTTGAGAAAACGTTTTACTGAGAGAAATCGTACTGTTACGTGGCACGCTTATTATTTTTAGTAAAACTTTATACAATTTAATAGAAACTACACCAAAGGTCAAGACATAGGCGCAGGAATCCATATAAACGTCATACTGAGTGATACCTTATTTAAATGTGTTTCGATTATGAAGAAAATGCGGTACGTTGTTCCTGATAAATAGCTGATTGACCAGGATGGAAATCTTGGGAATATGATCAAACGAACTCTAAACCATGGAAGGGAAAATGGGAACAGATTTGCATGACAAGTGTTACAGAAAAGGCAAGACAAATGTCATTTCAAATTACAAACAGAAATATGGATAAAAATGGAAAAACACAGCAGTGTACAGTGAAATTAATGTGAAACAGTGTGCACAGTGAACAAAGTACGCATTTAAAAAAGGAATAAATCCAAAAGGAAAAAGAGAAAAATCACTAAATGCTGTTTTTGAAATAAAAATTTTCATCCTGTCTTTCCTCTCACATCGAACTTATTTCTTGATAAACGTATGTTTCAGGAAACTAAAGCACTGGAAAAAAATTACGATCAATGACGCACTTGCAAACCCATATTCATACATTGCCACCTCAACCCCAGAAATTAAATTCTGAATTCGACACTACAAATCATTTGTATATGCGATGCCTCATTTGAGTCAGCCAGAATAGCAAAGCGGCACTCTTGTAAATCTTTTTCTTTTCGATTGAAGAACGACCGCCTTGAGCAATTCAATGGGCTATAAGCAGTCGCCCGACTTTAATATAGGGCAACTACTTCCGTGGAAAGAGGAATGGTGGAGTGCCGTTGTCGTAAGACAAACACAACATCCATGCCTCGTCAGAGTTTCGAACTCGGACCAATTCTGGGCCGAATGGTCCGAAGTTAGAGCTTAGACGACGACTCCACAGGGGTGGCGTGGTTTATGTGTGTGTGTGTGTGTGTGTGTGTAATCATCAGGAATAATTAAGATCGTCACGAAGGTTTCGCCATGTCTTTTAACACAACCGTCAGTCTACAGCCAGTCTCCTCCATAGCCTGACTTCCAATTTCATCCACCCATCTCCCACGTGGACATTTAGGGGAAAGGGTCGAGGGAGGCTTTACCATAACTCACCACGATGGACGGAAGAGTCGTCCACAGGAGAAGTCCCCCATTTTTGAAAAAGTCCCCCATAATAAAAGCCCCCACAGAAAAATTCCCCCACCTTTTTCACTCAGGGACCATGCACAAATTGCATTTGACACAAAATATCGAATGTGGGGGAGAATTCCGGGGTAATTATCTCCATTTCTAGCTGTTTAAAAACGAGGCAGACGAACAACTTGCACAAATATGTGGGGGGAAATTCCGGGGTCGGGATTTCAAACTTTTATTGATGTTTAGGGTAAAAATCGGTTTACAGTTAGCAGAGTTGGATGGGGGAGATTTCCGGGTGAGTATTTCCATTCTTACAGCGGTTTTTAATGGAAAACGTGTCTTAAAGTCAGCAGGGTGCGGGGGTGAGGAAATTTCCGGTGTCATCATTTATATTTTCATCCACTTTAAAACAACATGCAGCCGTACAAGTAGCAGAAATAAGTGACGGAAATTTCTATGGTCGGCAAAAATTTCTATTCGGCATTTATTTAAATTACTGATTACTGCTTAGTGTATAACACACATTACAAATGTGAGCACGTAGTACTGATCCGAATAAATAGCAATAACTGACAATGAGACTATTCAATGCAAAGAATTTTGAAATTTAAGTCTTGACCACATTTCTTTTTTTTTTTTTTTTTCGCATGAGATCACACAAAAGTGCCCTTTCTATCGAAGGAGAGGCTGGGTGTTGATTGTATTTTTAGAGGACAGAAATACACTGGCGGAAAGTGAAAAAACAACACAAAAGAGGAATTGGCGGAAGATCATGAAATTTACATACGTTAATGTCGTCGGGTTTACGTAGGGGTGATGTTAATTTCGGGACCAACCGGTGAGCGCTTACGCCGCAGCACGGCATAATATTCAAATTACCGTCGGTGGTATTTAAGGAGTACGGCGAAGTGAATGTAATCCGTCGTTGGCGTACGGACACTGCAATGCCTGGACATGGGAGACGTATACGATTTCAGCAGTTATAGGACTTTGAGCGAGGTCGTCCAGTCGGAATCCGCGAGGACGGGTAGTCATATCGTCGTATTGCGGAGCGAGTTGGACGGGAAGTATCGGTGGTGGTACAATGGTGGCGTAGATGGTCCGAGGAATATTCCCACACGAGAAGACGTAGAACCGGGAGTCACAGACGGACTAATGAGCGGACCGATCGACGCATAAAAAGAGCGGCGTTGTCAAGCAGAACATCTACTGCGACGCAAATCCGAGCTGCCGTTGCACCTGAGGTGACTGTGCGAACAATCCGCAACCGTCTACTGGATGTAGGACTACGTGCACGTGTGCCTCTGGCATGTGTACCTCTGACTCGAGCCCACTGTCAGGAACGGCTGCAGTGGTGTCACCATCGTCTGTACTGGAGAACGCAGTGGCGATCTGTCGTGTTCAGCGATGAAAGCAGATTCTGACTGGGAGCCTCCGATGGCCGTATGCGTGTTCGCAGACGCACAGGGGAGCGTCTTCACCCTTCTGGCATCCGCCAGCGACACACTGAGCCTACACCTGGTCTCCTGGTATGAGGAGCGATCAGCTATCACTTCCGTACACAACTAGTGTTTGTACCGGGTACGTTAAACAGCACCTCCTACATCAACAACATCATTCAGCCCGTTGTTGTGCCATTTGTAAGGTCGGTCCATCGTGGTGTTTTCCAGCAAGATAACGCACGCCCACACACGGCACGTGCAACGCAACATGCACTTCAGGGTGTGAAACAACTTCCATGACCTGCACGTTCACCGGATTTGTTCCCCATTGAGCACGTGTGGGATTTTATGGGACAACGACTTATCCGGTCTCCACGGCCAGCCACGACTATCCCCGATTTACGCGTCCAGGTTGAGGATGCTTGGAACTCAATACCCCAAACTTACATCCAACATCTGTACGACAGACTCCATGCCAGAATTGCACAGTGTGACGCAGTTCATGGTGGTTCAACCTCGTACTAACCATGTTACATGGAATTGTTATTTTTCAGTTTACCAACATATACAGCTGTATTTTGCTATAATGTTTTGATCACGTTATCCTCTGTATTCCGTTATTATGCTGTATAAATTTCGTTGGTATCAGACGTCTTCTTCTTGGTGTTCTTTCTACAAGTTCCGGCAGTGTATATTCATGTTCGCAAAAATTTTTGCTTACTAAGCCTCATCGAACGATATGTGTTTTTTCCAAGTCATATAAAGAAGAGAAATTAAATGAAAACAATAAACCTCGATCGACCAAAAATAGGTTAGAGCAATTGTTACAGAATAAACGCTATTTTTTACATAGTAGATGTGATTCCGGCTTGTGTATGCTTATTTATGCTGGAGGAATGAATTACAATCTCTATGAAACTAACTTTATATGTATGTATTTCAGGACCCCAGGAACAGTGGGTGTGTCGTACCGTGGGCGTGCGATACAAGGAAAACCAACACCCCTCTCTTTTCTTACCGGAGGCATAGGACTATTAGTCTAATTCCATTATCATGGCTGTGAATCAGTACCGTCTTGACGTTCCCCTCCTTTCAGTTTCTGACGTTCCCCTTCGTTCAAGGGGGAACGTCAAAAACTCGAGGCCGCTAGTGAAATAGCTTTTGTCCACATAGCCAGCCACTCATGGGAAGAATGTTGGTCAGACATAGAGCCGAAAATAAGGTAGCACAGAGAAAATACTTGACCTCTCCAGAAGGCTAATGGAAGGTTTTCTACCGCTTGCACGGCCAGCGAACACTTCCCGTCTGTTTAAACTGTTGATATCAGGTTCTATTGTTCATCACCTCACGCGCAGTTCTATCATACTCACGCCTAAACTTCCGCAGTACTGAAATTTCAGATTTGGTTTCATGAAACCAGAGAACACAATTAGCTTTCTCCTGCACAGACGCCATTTCGCCGACTGACGCTTTCAACAACAAACTAGGCTCCAGACGTGCAGCGCAATCTATTGTTCCAAAAGTACAACGAACAAAAATCTTGAGAATATGACCAAATCAATTCAACAAACCGCGTATGTAACTAGCTCGATTAATTTTATACGATCAATCGTAATCAAGGAAAGTCTTAAGATACACCCGGTATATCAAAAATCCTGAATTTACCATTATTTGAATGGAATCTTTTCTAAACGGAAATTCCGTTAAAAGTCGGATAACTACTGGCAATCTTGCTGCTCGTTATTTTCAAGAATTCCATAGATTCCGTTTACATAGGCTTTTGGAGTGTATCAGAGGCATTCAGTATTCTTGTGACCAAACGTCACTCCATCTTCATTATGCTATTGCTGTGGGATTTCCTAGATTGGGATCTTAAATTATCTCATGAACGGCTCATTGTAAACGAGATTACTCATTTCGCTACACTTGATGCTCTGTGGAGCATATAGTAGTAATCTAAAGGGCACCTCTTTCGGCTGTTATTGATGCCGATAATTGAAGGAAGGCAATTCGATGTCTTGCCTTTGTGTGTGAGCTAGCTGCTCGGCAGAACTTAATGTCCACATTCTGAATTTGTGCTGAATGGTTGATTAGGTCCCAGTGATAGAGAATGAATGAAAACTTAGCTCTCACGTGAAGCTCCTTTCATGTATGCATTTCCAAAGAAAGGACCCATCACTATATACATACATACTGCGTCTTTCGACCGTGTTGTATTAAACCGGTCTTTACATACAACTTATAGTCCTGTTAAGTGTTCGATGAACTAGCTGCGTATTCTTATTTACAAAAGTTTTTCAAACCTACCTCTAAATATTTATTTCAAGGTCTATTATTGTTAGACATCAAAATTTCTCGGTGTTGGGTTGGCCTATAATTCCAATAAATTTCTCAGCTCCACATTAAATGCATTTACTGATTTTATTGCCAGATGACGACATTTCATAGTTCTGGATATAATACACACTTTTTCATTCTTAGATATTAAAATCTGAATTCTTTTTATTGACCACTCATTCTTAGATGCTCCCGTTTATTCTGCTTTCTGATACTTTTTCTTAGATGTGAGTATTATTCTTTCCAGGGTGAAACTGTTTGTAATCCGGTTTGCCCCTACAGTTTAAGCACATAGGACTAAAACTTAGTCACCCCTAACAGAAATTACAGTAGAAAGTTACCGGTTGCACAGAGAGCACTGTGATAGCTTTGTTGGGAGATAAATAGCACTTTCGTGGTCTACAGGATCATTTCTGTCTCGTGCAGTGGTGAAGAGCAACGTGTGTATTGAATTTAATCTGAAATATGGGTCGTAAGACAGACTTTGTTGAGTGGCAAAAAGGAGCCAGGAGGTTAGAATAGATGGAGTAAAGGCCAGCCGTTCCCGTCGTACAAGCCAAGTGAAGCCACCGAAACGTCCCGATCATGACATCCCAGCCAATCACAGCCTCTGCCGCCATGTCGGCGAGACGTGTATGACGAGTCGCTGCCAATCACAGTCTCTGCCGACATGTTGGTGAGACGTTTGAGGACTAAATTCGTCTGCTCAAAGTGCTTCAAGTTTGTGACGTCATCCTTACTCCATCAATTCTAACCTCCTTGAAAAGGAGCCATCGTATTTGTCCGTACCAACGGACACTAAGTGAATGAAGCCGCCCAATTTTTTTTGTGTCAAAGCGTACTGTCCTGCGCGTCTACAAACGTGGTGTAGTTCGCAGTCAACTGAAAATCGGCGACGTACCTGTGGCCGTAAAACGATTCTCACCAACGGGGACCGCCGCCATGTTTCACACCTAGTAACTGCAAATCGATTTCAAACTAGGTAACAATTAATCCAAACAGTCAATGAAAGTCTGCTCCAACCAATTTCCGAAAGAGCATTGCGAAGCGAACTGCATGCGATAGACCTCTGGAGCAGAGTATCCCGGAATAGGCCTCTTTAAAAGAAAGTCGCACGTTATCAATGGTCACAAAAACTTTACTGTGGAGGATTTTAAACGAGTAATTTGGTCTGACGAGTCTCGTTTTTGTTTGTACTTCAACGGTGGGAGGTTACGTGTGCATCTCATGACAAATGAAACATTTCATCCTGATTGTGTCGAATGTGTTGTTCAAGGTGGAGGGGTCCTGTGATGTTTTAGGGATGTCTTCCGTACCACGGAATTGGCCTTCTCGTTGTAGTGACGATGAATGTGAACCATCATGCGTAACTCCTCATTTTGAATGACAAGTGTTGTCCTTTGCCCTACATCTCCAGGAGCAGCATCACATTGCCACTCCTGTCTTCCAAGACAATAATTGCCGCTTGCACAGGACTAAAACTGTGTCTGAGGGGAACGACGAACGATCAGCAACACTGCCTTACCTCGATTGGCCCGCCAAATCCCCAGATTTTAATCCTATTAAAAATATGTGGGGTCATTTGGAACAGAAGGTGAAACGCCAGAATAGACACCCAAGTACTCTGGCGGAACTTCGGGGCCAATCGACACACGAATGGCAGCAAATCGATATTCAATACATCCACAACCTCGTGGAGTCTCTACCACACCGGATTCATGCTGTTTTCAAGGCAAGAGACGCCTTCACCCGTTATTAGGTAAGTTCTGACGAGAGTGACTAATTTTTCGTCCGGTGTGCTTATTTTTAACACTAAATTGGTTTTGGAATTTTCACTGCCACCGTGATCAACTCGATGGGCTATAAGCAGCTGCCCGTCTCTAACTTAGAGCTACTGGTTCTACTAAGAGAGAGAGCCAGTGCCATTAGAAAAACACAAGATCAAGGCCAGACAGGATTCGAACCCGGACCCATCACGGATGTACTGTCACGCACCTGGGCCCACAGGACGGCTTTTTAACACTAGAAATCGTGCGGTATGGAATTTTTTAAAAATCCCAGAAATGTTTGTTTTAGCAGCAGGGCGTACATATATATGGCTGTATATATTTTGTAGAAGCTTTCATTTCCAAAATCCGATCCATACTTAATTTCTCGAAAAAATTTTGCACCGCCAGATAAATTTATTGGGAGATAAGAAGTACTAAAAAAAAACATGTTCACTGTAGGGCACTGCTGAGTTCAATCCGCAACTAGGCCTTACTGACCCCGAATCTCCCAAACGGGCTCGACGTAGGTTCTTTTGAATCCAGTCGAGTTGAACTCGATCGCTGAAATACTGAAACCTATAGTTGGCAATTAATTTATATCTAAGACAAGCAGTGACTCCACTAACCAGTCCTTGTTAAACTTAACAACATTTAATAGATGAGACACAAACTCGGTTCAAGTAGCTATCTCCACGTGCCAACAGGTTTCCAGATAGCGAACACTTTACTATGTCGGAAATATCCCGAAAAACCCTCCGCCACGTTTAACTTCTCTTTCCGTCCAAACCTCGGTCGATCTCAGATCGCCGAAAAACCCTGACTATTCCATCAGTCAAAACGTAAGTCCCAGAGATGTTTAACTGCCACTCTCGGCTTGAACACGCCTTTCGTCAAGGGAAAATCCCGGTCCTAGGATATATCGGACCACTTTACTTCGAAGGCGAAACACCGAAAGCCTCCTGAGGATCAGATCAGATCAGATCAGATGTAGATGATTTTAGGAAAGGAGTGTCTGACCCCAGGTCTTAAACAACCCTTAGAAATAGGAAGCTAGGAGATTTAGGTTAGAGTGCTCGATAGGAAAGTGACACGGAAGCGAGGTAGAAAGGGAAAGGAAGACGCCCTTATTTATTACCGAGGATCCAGTACCCGGGGTCCGACGGCTTAACGTGTCCGCCCGACGCACGACGGATATTTAGTGGTTCGAGCGTTCGAACCTGCTGGGATCGAACCCGAGGTCTTCTCCGTGGCAGTCACTAACGTTGACCACTAGGCTACCCTCAGCCCTAAGCCTCCGGGAGAACGTGTCGCTCCTTTTTATAGCCTCATACTTGTGGAAGACACGTGGCGGGTTCCATTTGTACTCCGTAATACGGCGTACAAAAGAAACCCGCCACGTGTCTTCCACGAGCTTTGGAATTTGCATTACATTACACTTCAAATAATAAATTGATACAGAAAAGGTTGTTACATCAAAATAATTATTGGGAGCTTGACTCCGTCATCTTTCATTTACTAACCTACGTATTGCTATTATTGTGGATATGTGTATACACGCAAACACTGATTTTTTCTCCACGATTTGCGTTCTATATTCACTTCAGTTTCTAACAAGATGTCTACTTATAAAATGTTTAGCGTTGTTAGTTAAAGAAAAGCGATATTTATTGTAAAAGTACCGTGCCTGTCTGTCAATTGTCTACAGAAAAACTAATGAATGTAAAGAATTGAAGTTCTGCAGAAAAACTTCAATTCTTTACATTCATTAGTAAAGGGGGGGGTGCATCTTGGACCCCTTTCTTTGAAAAACAAATTTTCAAATTTTTAATTAATTTATTCCATTTTTAAAGCTTTCATCTATTGTTAAGGGATCACGCAACAATAGCTCATTTCACTGAAACACAACAATTTTCATAACGCACAAATATTTCCTTGCAATCCTCTCAGGTCAAACGTGATAGCTGTTATTAAACTATCTTTTTTTCTTTTTCTTTTTTTTTTTATTTGGTGGAGCAACTTATATGTCCAACGTTTCACACAACTAATGATGGTTGTTTTTATTGAGGCAGCCTAATACATACTACTAACCCACACCAGAGGACACTACGGAGGAATACAAACAACGATATCAATAGGTTGTTCCAAAATTTTGGGGATGCGCATTCAAATTGTTGCGTGTATTCTTTGGATACATAGTTTCCGGCGGTTTGTTTGTATTTTAGACTGCCTATTTCCGTGTGTTACCAAACATCGCAAAGAGTTTCATGCTGTTTCTACGGGAAGACTTTGAATAGGTTTCATCAACCTTTGTTCTGAATTTTACATTACGCACGAGATTTAGAATGAGAACGACTTCCAAAGTACGAGGTCCAATGTGTAGGTCCGATCAAAAAGTTCCAAGACTAGGCCGATGTACCACAAAGTACTTACGTTACTTAAGTCTGGCTATGATCTTGGTCAAAGTAGTCTCCTTCGACAGCGATAAACCGCTGCCAGCCTTTTTGCCACTGTCGGAAAGCTCCCTGGAAGTCTTGTTCGCGAATCGTGTCAAGCACCCTCGGCGATTCGCGATGGATTTCGTCCACGGTTTCAAAACAGTGACCCTTGAGCTTCAGCTTCCGGAACAGAAAGATGTCTCAGGGAACCAAATCCGGTGGGTGAGGAAGGGTAGCCATGCTGTTCGGGCTGCAAAACTGGAGTGTTGTTAACGCTCTGTGAGCTGCTACATTGTCGTGATAGAGCAGAAAATCAACCCTGCGCCACATTTCAGGTCGTTTGCGGCAAATGTCCTCCTTAAGACGCCGCAGAACATCGCAGTAAAAAAGGCGGTGACGGTCTGGCCCTGGGGGACGAATTCACGTTACACAACCCCACTGATGTCGAACAACAGAATGAGCATGCTTTTGGTTGCGCTCCGGACCTGTCAGGTCTTCTCCGGTCGTAAAGATGCCGTGCTCTTCCACTGCGGCGATTGTTGTTTATTCTCCGGGTCGTAACCGTGGACCCGAGTCTCGTCCCTAGTGATGACTCGCGATAGGAACGTTGGTTCATTCACCGCCTGCTGACGAAGGTCTTGACAGCGTTCGTCACGGAGTGCCTTCTATTCGGTGTTCAGAATCTTTGGCACAAACTTCGCAGCAATGCGGTGTATGTTCAAAACCGACGTCAGAATTTCTTGCACTGTTCCATATGACACTTTGACAATGGCAGCAATGTCTTGAATGGTTGTCCGACGATTCTCATGCACCAGTCCCCTAATTTTGTCCACATTTTCGGGGGTTTTGCTCCTGGACGGTCGCCCTGACCTGTCGTCGTCTACCAGTGCCGTTCTGCCGTTCTTGAAGCGTGATTGTCACTCAAAACAACTAGCACGACTCATTGCTTCCTTGCCATAAACCTTCAGTAACATTTCATGCGTCTACGTTCCCGATTCGCCGAGTATGACGCAGAATTTGATGTCCACTCGTTGCCCTAGTTTGTTGTCCATACCGAAATCGCAACTGTGTTCTTCAAGTGGTCACCAAATGTCGCGCAGCACAGCTCCGGATGTTCACAGCATAGCTCCACTCGTCACAATGACTCATAAAGGTCACTGTCCTCGAGCGCTACTCTCGCATCCGCGTACTGCCATCTGTTAGCACTCTACGTACCTAGTCTCGGAACTCAATGAGCGCATTAAGTATTACGTGTATCCTTCCGACATAGTTGCTGGCTGCTTATTTTACGTTTAAACCACGGCTTTCCATGTGTTACTACGCGCTGCAAATAGCTACCAATCACCTTTTTGGGGAATATTTTGACTACAAAAATCGTTTCGAATTTGACATAACGAGCGCGGTTTAGAATTTTAAATTTGGTTTTGCTGTTTTCTGCAATAATCTTCCAATTTCGCGTGTCTTTCCGCCGAAGTTTTCGTATTGTTTGTTTGGGTTTTAGGCCGCGGCTCCCCGTGTGTTACTACGCGCTATAAATAGTTGCGCTATTTTAAAATGCAGCAGTTCCTCGGTTATTTTAGAGAGGAAATATATTTCAATGAAGTATGAATAGAATATTAAACGGTAGAAAATTTAAAAGTTTCTCGCATTTCATTTCTTCAAAGCTTAACATCTCTATCCTCCGTTTGTGTATTCTCCCATTTTATTTTGATTGCTAATTTATTTTATCGTGACGTAAGACGATATTTTTATTCCACCTATTACCGTCATATCATCTGACCTCCTATTTCAGTTTGAACGTCTACAGGTTCCTTTTCGTCTTACCTTCCATATGAGTATCAACAAGCACAGGATTATTCTTCAAAAGTTGTTGGATTTCAACATGCAAAAAACATGCTTTTCCCCATGACCAGCTAGCTCTGTGGTGGTTGTTCCATGCAGAGTTAGCAAAATTTAAAACCTTTTTAAATCTGGCTCCAATCCAAACAATACTCGACTTCGTTGACCCAGAGGCTCTACTAGGATATGTAATATTTTTTCGTTTAAAATGTCGCTACTTAAAACATTACTATTCTACTATCTGTCAGGTGAACTAGTTGCACTGTAACTTCGAAGTCTTAAGCACCGGATAGCTACCACACAAAAATTATTAATTATGCACTGAAATACACTGAAAAGCAATTGAATTAGAGATACTTGTTTAGTAACGTTAGCACCACCTTTCGTCCTGATGACGGCGGCGATTCGTCTCGGCATGGATTCGACAAGACACCGGAAGCGTTGGGAAGCCATACGAATCCGCGACCCCTGAACAAGTTCCCACAGTTCACGAAGATTTGATGGAGGAGGTCAGAGCCTCGAACATCTCTCTCGATGGCATCCCAGATGTGCTCGATTGGAAAGAGGTCAGGTGACCTAGCTGGCCAAGGAAGCAAGGTCACGTCGGTGGAGTGTTCATCCAACCATTCGGATACAGTTCGGGAGCTGCATTGTCTTGTTGCAGGATGAGGTCCCCAGTGGGATTTTGAAGACGCACAAACGGAAGCAAATGGTCTTCCAGGATATTCCGGTAACGTTGATCTGTGAGGGACGATGACACACGTACCAGGGGTCCCATTTCAGTCCACATAAACAGTCCCCAGACGAGAATGACACCCCCACCAGCTTGAAGAGTACCCTGCTGGCAAGAAGGATCCATCGCTTCATGTGGTTTGCGCCGTACTCGTATCCTCCCATCCGCATGTACCAACGTGAATCCAGTCCAGGCAACATTTTTCCACATGTCTAGGTTCCAGTGGTGATGTTCCCGCGCCCATGCTAATCTTTGCACCCTGTGATGTGCGGTCAGCAGCGGTAACCTGGTGGGACGATGGCTTCTGTACCCCATAGCGAGGAGATGGTTCTGGATGTTGTGGCTGCTAACACGTTTTTGAGCACCAGTGTTAAATTGCCGAGTGATTTCTTGCTCTGTGGCCCGTATATCCGCTGTTACAATGCGAGCAAGCCGACGATTATCCCGCTCATCCACACGCTGTTGTCCACGGCAGTTGGCCCTTGCAGGGATGGTTTTACGGGATTCGATGTACTCACGGTGCACCCGTGACATAGTGGCTCGTGAAAATCCCAGTGCCTGCACGACTTCCGAGATGTAGTGACCCATTCGTCGGGCCATGATAATTTGCCCACGACCAAATGCGCTTAGATCCTTCATCATACCCATACTGCGTCCGACTCTTACTGATTACCGTCGCATCACTCTTTATATTGTCGGATCGCTGAATACGTCATGTCGTTTCCGTTTACAGGGCCGCCCATAGCGCCACATTTGTATAACACCAGCTGTCTCAAATTCAATTGCCCTTTAGTGTATATTACAAGACCCAGCGGCCAGAAAAGAATCGATTTCAACTTTCGAAAATCACAGTCCTTTATTATCCAAATACTTCAGGTCAAATAGGCATCTACGATAATTATCGGCAGTATAATTGCGGGTTATCTTTAATTTTCAGTTTTCAATGAAAACCACAAATTCTTTACATATAGAAAGTCGTTAAAGTACAACGTAACGCAACAGTAATCTATACACAACATCGCAACACTTTTTCACTGCTTGCTTCAACAGTATCTCTCTCGTTCTTATCTGTCAACACGCACACCCTGACCTCAAGACTGATGCCAACACCATTCAGTCAGTGAGAAAATGAAATGTTTAGATAGAAAACGCTTAAAGAGAAATAACTCAAATTTGCATAGAGAAGAAACTAAAAATTAAGGTTAACATTAGAGTGAACGGCATAGATAAATTTGCGCTGTGAAAGAACTGCACATCCCAACGCAATGGGAAAACGTATATGTTTCAAATATTTCAAATTTCGCAGTCTATAACGTACAAGTTTTTCCGTCCCGGGGATCGAACCCGGGTCTCCTCATTCCGGAGTAAGTCGCTCTCCCAACTAAGCTAAACGGACACGTGCTCTCGCTGCTATCTGCCTTTATCTCGTGTGCGTCCTGCGGTGCAGGCACATCACAAGTCATTAAGACTACTTCTGGTTTCGACCTGTTGTTCTGACGCAAGTATAGATTTTCTTAACTTCGTTTCTGGAAGATGTTTCAATTTAATGTTACTGTGTGATATATCGAAATCAGAATTCCGAAGGAAACTCTGGCTGAGAAGCTGACGGAAGAATATTTTTGTCAAACCTGGGCAACCCAGGGCACTTTTCTAGTAAAGTAAAAAAAAGCAAGATTTCTCAGTTACGTGGAATTTCTTTCAACAATGTATACCAAGATTTTGAATTTCATTATGTAAGACTAAATAAACATGGAAGAAAAACGTTCATGATGAGATCACACTTGAGTTAATATTTTCTCCACTCTGCAATTAAGCGTTGCTCAAAAAAGAGCATCATTTTATTTCGCAAAAGAAACGAGAATAAATAAATCAATGAAGTACTTCGGCTATTTTTATTCCGTTACAAATCAGGACTGATTGCAGAGCAGAAACGTGTACGATATGTCATTGATTCCTAAAGTTATAAATTAAACGAGTAAAATTATCTATGTTTTATTTATTTCTATCTTGTTTCGTTTTTCTTCCTCGTTATTTGAAGGAGAACGGTATGAACAAAAAATTAATTCCGTTAGTTTTTTTGTTTTTGTTTTTTCATTTCGAAAAATTGTGCTACCAATTTTTAGTAATTCCTTGCGAGCTGACTGCTTGCATTCGCTAATTAGTTTCAAGAAACGAGCATATGTGGGAATGCGCAAATACGTAAACTTTGATTTTTGTTTCTCATTTGTGTTTCATATTCATTTAAGTAATTAACAAAAAGGGGGTTCTGCTATCCATTTTCTTGCAAAGTGCGATGCGTTATTAGTTCAATAGAGAAAAAAAAAGTTATTATTTTTTATTTCCTGATGTAAAAGAAAAAAAAATGCTTTCAGATTTATTGGTTTACCATTTCGCATTAATACATTTTTTACTATAGGGAGAATTCATGATTTTTGTAAACCCTACGCTCATCTGCAGTATGACACAGAATAACCGGAAAAAGTGTTCCTACAGCAGCGTTCGTAAACGTACAAAAAAAAATGCATACAGTACATTTCAGCTATACACTGAAATATTAAAGTGCAATGAATGTATGCAAAACATTCGTATTGAACGTCTCAGTCGGAGAATCGCGGTGACCGGCGTCGTCTGTTGCAAATTTATTTTGGTCCTGCAGACAAAAACGATATCCCCAGAACCCCATTAAATCCTCTTGCACACTTCCGATTATGGATGCAAATTTTCCGTCTTTCAAAATTCCCGAAAACGGAAGTTAGGCGGAGTGAAGATTTCTTCCGCAATCACAATTTGTTTTTTTCTCGTGATGTCCCAAGAGAGGATTCTCCGGTATTTTTTATAAAATATCATTTTATTGCATAAATTTTAGAATTTCAGTTTGAAAATCGAGGCAAAATTTCGGGAAACGGATTTGACGCAGCCAATTATTTTTCTCGCGATGTTATTTCTGCCCCGTATGGCCATTAAATATCATTTAGTTAGATAATTGTTTATATTTAAAATTGAAAATGGAGGGAAAATTTTCCGAAAATAGAAAATGAACAGAGTGATAATGTCTCCCGTAAAAATAAAACGGAGGCAAAATCTTTCGACGACAGAAAAAAAAAGCAGCGAACATTTATCCCATAAATTCCCCGTCCTCTGTTTAACTTGCACTGTATAATTTTCAGTGGCGGGTTTAAATTACCCGCGCCCAGCGCACGGCATCGGCTTTGGGCCTCGCCCTCCTCACTTTGCTGGGCATCTTTAAAATACTAGGGCAAACCGCCAACGGTAACCGATAACTCTGGTACATTTGGTAAATTTTGAGCGAAGCCATTGCGAAATCTAAGTTCATTAAGGCGTCTATTTAAGAAATTCTAAACAAGAAAGATGACACCGATTTTTCGGGTGAAATGAGCACGCCATTTGAATCCGTTCTGACGCAAATTAAATTTATCAGAGCTATTCAAAGTCAATGGAGCCGGTATCGAAAACAATAGTATCTGACGGAAGAAAGAAGTTTTTCAATAGGGTTTCTAATCCCTCAGATATTGCTGTAAACGGAATCGTGGGCATACGCCCTCTGGTTGCAGACTTGTGCCTTAAGAAAAACAGGAATTTATATGAGAAACATTTCTCACCGGAAACTCTCTATAACACAGAATTAATTTTTCAAATCGGACTGTTAAAAAGAGAGATATCGAAAAAAATAAGATGTGACTTTACGTCCCCTGGTGGGAAAATCATGCATTATTTTAGGAAGAAAGTATTCTCAAAAGGTTTTTCCACATGAGCGGTATCGCTCCAAGAAAAAAAAATGTAGTCGAGTTTTCAGGAGCCCAGATTTTGCCACAAATACATCAGAAGCCGAAATTAATATTTGTGCCCCCTGGTGACCAAACCATTCTTTACCAAACATTAGAAATTATGTGAAAAATATTTTCCATCAGGTCTTGTATGCGATACAGGAAGAATTTTTCAAATCGGAGTTTTAGAAGCAGAAATAACGCAGAAAACACAATTTACCCTTGTGCCTCCTAGCGGAAAATCTATGATTTACTTGAAAATTTTGAATTCAATCGAGAATTTAGAAGCTCATATTTTGCTGCAAATACATCAGAAGCAGAAATTAAGATTTACGCCCCCTGGTGGCCAAACCTTTCTTTTACAAAAATTAGAAATTATGTGCACACGATTTCCCATCAGGAGCTGTATCCGGTGCAGAATTTCTTTTTCAAATCGGGGATTTAGAAGCAGTGATATAAGAGAAAACGCAATTTAACTCTACGCCCTCCCCCCCCCCCCCCCCAGCAGGAAGTCTTTGCATTACTTGAAAATTTTGAAATTATATGAAACACATGTCACACTGAAAACACTATCTAACAAAGATAAAAATTTTCAAATCGGACTCCTAGAAATAGAGATATTGACGAAAATAAGATATACATCTACGCCCCCTGGCGGAGAAACTGTGGAATATTTTAAAAAGAAAATATTCCTAAAAAGGTTTATCTATATGAGTGGCTTCAGTCCACGAAATAATGTTTTCAATCGATATTTTAGAAGCTCAGATTTTATGGCAAATACATCAGAAGCAAAAATTAAACCTTACGATCTCTGGTGGCCAAAGTATTCGTTACCCAAAAGTTTGAAATTATATGCAAAAGACTTTCCATCAGGAGGTGTTTCCGCTGAAAAAAAAAAAAAAATTTAAAACTGAGTTTTAGAAGAAGAATTATAGGGGAAAATGTAATTTACTTTTACGCCCCCTAGCGATATACATCTCTTATTTTCGTCAATATCTCTACTTCTAGAAGTCCGATTGGAAAAATTTTATCTTTGTTAGATAGTGTTTTCAGTGTGACACAGTTTCTCCGCCAGGGGGCGTAGAAGTACATCGTATTTTTGTCAATATCTCTACTTCTAGGAGTCCGATTTGAAAAATTCGTTCTTTGTTGGATTGTGTTTTCCGTGTGACATGTTTGTCATATAATTTCAAAATTTTCAATTAATTCATAGACTTTCCGCTAGTGGGCGTAAAGGTAAATTGCGTTTCTCCCTATATCTCTGCTTCTAAATCTACGATTTGAAAAAGTCTTTCTGCCCCGGATACAGCTCCTGATGGGAAATCTTTTGCACATAATTTCTAATTTTTGTAAAAAAATGGTTTGGCCACCAGGGGACGTAAAACTTAATTCCCGCTTCTGATGTATTTGCAGCAAAATATGAGCTTCTAAATTTTCGATTAAAAAAAACGTCGTTTGTAGACCGATACTACTCATGTCTACAAACCTTTTAGGAATATTTTCTTCTTAAAATAGTACATGGTTATTGCGCCAGGGTGCGTAGATATATATCTTATTTTTGTCAATATCTCTACTTCTAGGGGTTCGATTTGAAAAATTCCTTCTTTGTTTGATACTGTTTCCAGTGTGACATGTGCTTCATGCAATTTCAAAATTCTCAAGTAATTCGTAGAGACTTTCCGCTAGGGGGCGTATAGGTAAATTGCGTTTCCCACTATTTCTCTGCTTTTAAATCTCCGATTTGAAAAATTCTTTCTGCACCGGATACAGCTTCTGATGGGAAATCGTTTGCACATAATTTCTAATTTTTGGAAAAAAAAATATTTTGGCCACCAGGGGGCATAAATCTTAATTTCCGCTTCTGATGTATTTGCAGCAAAATATGTGCTTCCAAAATCTTGATTGAAAAAAGTCTTTTGTTGACCGATGCTACTCATGCTGACAAACCTTTTAGGAAAACTTTCTTCTTGAAATAATGCATGCTTTCCACGCCAGGGGGCGCAGATGTATATCTTATTTTTTGTAAATATCTCTACTTCTAAAAGTCCAATTTGAAAAATTCCTTCGTTGTTGGATAGTGTTTCAGATGCGAAATGTTTTTCCTATAAATTCAAAATTTTCACGTAAATCATTTAAGACTTTCCGCTAGGGCGTATAAAGATAAATTGCGTTTTCTGCTCCTAAAACTCCGATTTGAAATATTCTTCCTGTATCTCATACAAGACCTGAGGGAAAATATTTTTCACATAATTTCTAATGTTTTGTAAAGAATGGTTTGGCCACCAGGGGTAATAACTGCTAATTTCTGCTTCTGATGTATTTGTAGCAAAATCTGGGCTCCGGAAAACTCGACAAATTTTTTTTTTCTTGGACCGATACCGCTCATATCGGTAAACCTTTTGAGAATACTTTCTTCCTAAAATAATTCATGGTTTTCCCACCAGGGGACGTAAAGTCACATCTTATTTTTGTCGATAACTCTGTTTCTAAGAGTTCGTTAGCTCAAGATTCCGTTTACACCAATATCTGAGGGATTAAAAACCCGATTGAAAAACTTCTTTCTTCCGTCAGATACTATTGTTTTCCATACCAGTTCCATTGCCTTTGAATAGCTTTTGATAAATTTCATTTTCGTTAGAACGGATTCAAAAGACATGCTTATTACACCCGAAAATTCGGTGTCATCTTTCTTGTTCATTTTGTATCGCGAAAGACAGACACACATACACAAACTTCCTTTTATTATAATAAATGAAACAAATGTTAAGCTAATATACGAAATTTTCCCATTCTTCGTTTTTCAATTCAAACGATTTTTTAAATTAATGTTAGTGAGCCACCTTTTGTGAAACGGTTCAAGTATACGGCCATTAGTTTTAATTGAAATTCCTCAATGACACGGAATGTTGGGTATAGGAAGTCGTCAAAACCTGATCATGGACGATGCCCAATCCCATGCAAAAAGTCACGATGATCGGATGTGTCATCTCGTACCTATGCCCGAACAAATAATTGTCTCGAGTCTCGTAAAGAGAGACACGCTCTGTCTTCGGCCTCGCTTCGCTTAATAACCAGCGCATTTTTATTCTCTCCCACTGATGTATAAACAAGAAAGATGATACCGAATTTTCTTATGTAATAAGCACGTGTTTTGAATCCGTTCTGACGCAAATTAAATTTATCAAAGCTATTCAAAGTGAAAGGATTCGGTATGGAAAACAATAGATCTTACGAAAGAAAGAAGAATTTCAATCAGGTTTTTAATCCCTCAGGTATTGCTGTAAACGGAATCGTGAGCTTACGAACTCTTAGAATCAGAGATATTGATAAAAATTGGATGTGACTTTACGTCCCCTGGTGGGAAAACCGTGCATTATTTTAGGAAGAAAGTATTCTCAAAAGGTTTATCCATATAAGCGGTATCGGGCAAAGAAAAAAAAAATTAGTCGAATTTTCAGGAGCCCAGATTTTGCAACAAATACTTCAGAAGCAGAAATTAACCCTTATGACCCCTGGTGGCTAAACCATTCTTTACCAAACATTAGAAATTATGTGAAAATATTTTCCATCAGGTCTTGTATGCGACCTGATGGAAACAAGAGCAGAAATAACACAGAAAACACAATTTACCTTTGTGCCCCCTAGCGGAAAGTCTATGATATACTTGAAAATTTTGAATTTATAGAAAAACATTTCGTATCAGAAACACTATCCCACAAAGAAGTAATTTTTCAAATCGTACTCATAGAAGTAGAGATATTGACAAAAATAAGATATATATCTACGCCCCTTGGCGTAGAAACCATGCATTTTTTCAAGAAGAAAATTTTCCTAAAATATTTGTCGACATGAGTAGTATCGGTTAACAAATGACTTTTTTTTTCAATCGAGATTTTAGAAGATCATATTTTGTTGCAAGTACAACAGAAGCGAAAATTAGGACTTACGCCACCTGGTAACCAAACCATTTCTTACAAAAATTAGAAATTATGTGCAAACGATTTCCAGTCAGGAGCTGTATCCGGAGCGGAAAGAATTTTTCAAATCGGAGATTTAGAAGCAGTGATATAGGGAAAAACGTAATTTACCGCTACGCCCACTAGCGGAAAATCTATGAATTACTTGAAAATTTTGAAATTATGTGAAAAACATGTCACACAGAAAACACTATCCAACAAAGAAGGAATTTTTCAAATCGGACTCCTAGAAGTAGAGATATTGATAAAAATAAGATGTACTTCTACGCCCCCTGGCGGAGAAACAGTGCAATATTTTAAGAAGAAAATATTCCGAAAAGGTATATCGATGTGAGTGGCATCACTCCACGAAATAACGTTTTCAATCGATACTTTAGAAGCTCCGATTTTATGGCAAATACATCAGAAGCAAAAATTAACACTTACGCCCCCTGGTGGCCAAAGTATTCCTTACCAAAAATTTGAAATTATATGCAAAAGATTTTCCATAAGAAGATGTATCCGCCGAAGAAAGAAATTTTCAAATCGGAGTTTTGAAAAAAGAATTATCGGGAAAAATGTAATTTAATTTTACGCCCTCTAGCGGAAAATCTATGCGTAATTTGAAAAAGTAACTATATCTAAAATACTCTTCAAGATAAATGGAATCGAAAGATAATTTTTTTTTTTCAATCGGATGTTTAGAAGCAAATATGCGGAATAAAACGTATTTTTGAATTCGACATCATCTGCATTTACGCCCTCTACCGGCGAAATTGTACATCGTAAAAAAACCGAAGTGATGGATCATCATTTGCATATTTCAAGCTTCGGAATGCAAAATGAATTTTTCAAATCGGACAAATAGCTGCAGAGATATCGTGGGTACAGACGAACGGACAAACCGATAAGAGAAGCACGATCTTTTTTTACAAAAGACGTGATAAAAATGATTGTAATTGCCAAAATTAATTGACTTCCAGATTACCCATTTTGGACTAACCCGAACATAATTTGACTATTTTCATGTTAGTGTCTCTATGTGTGCATGTGTGGTTTGTTGTCGTCATTACTCAAAAACTATTATAGATATCAAGACGAAATGTAATACTGAAGGCTTTCTGGTAACCTGCTGGGAGGAAATGGCTGGAATTAAAAGTGGAAAGCCTTTTGTTACGGAAGAAATGTAGAAACATTTATAAAGATGACAGGGTAATTCAAAATTCAAGTACAGGGTAATTCAAAATGATTCATACGATTTCAAATGACTTCATGTTATGTGTTTCTAATTATACAGCGATAAAATATACATAAGATAAAGAAAAAACTGTCCGAATTTTGTTTTCATGCCTTATAAATGTTCTATGTGACTTCCGTTGATCACGCGAACTACATCGAGGCGATAATCAAATTTCTGCCACACGTGATCAAGCATGTCTGTTGTCAAAGACTGTAGAGCACTATCAATGCGAACTTTGAGTTCGTCTAGTCTGGCGGCACATTCACATTATCCTTAACATACTCCCGGAAGAAAAAGTAAGAAAAGGTCAGGTCAGCAAACCTGGCGGGCAACATGCAGAGTGTCTTGTCGTCGTGACCCCAGCGACCAATCCAGAGATTAGGACAAGAGACAACGCCAGTCTTTCACCCAGGTGCAGATACACGAGTCACATTGCGCCATCTAACGGTTGCATCCGTAAACTCGATGCGTTTTTTTTTTTTTTCATTTTAATGCGTGGTGCTCTATTATTACCTTGATTTCAACGGAGCTATGATCTAATGAAATCAGATGAATCACTTTGAATTACCCTGTACCTTAACATGTTACGTAAGGTTAGTTTATGGTAGTGCTTTTTTTTTTTTGACACTTATCTTACATGCCGTGTGGTTTCTGCTGTCCCATATTGTCAGATACCACCCCACTGACAGTTTTCTCTCCTCATTCCCTCAGTTACAATGGCTTTGAAATCCAGCGGTATTGAAAATGCCAGAAGAACAGACCATCGATGGACAGTCGAAATTTTAGATTGGATTCCAAGGGACAGGAAAAGACCCAGAAAAAGACCACATGGGAGATGGGTAGATGAAATTTGAAAGTATGCGGGAATAACATGGGGGAGACTGGCACAAGACAGATCGGTGTGGAAGAGGCTTGGAGAGACCTTCGTCTAGCAGTGGATTGATAATGTTTGGCAATGATGATCTTTATAATATATCAAAGGAAAGTAAAAATACCGCTCATGTAATGTAAACTACAACAAAACTGCGCTGTGCTGCAAGTATTAGATGTTGGTAGTGTATACAAAAGAATATTAACTCACAAGCAACCAACTTTCATATACAAATAACTAGGACCTTATTACTTCCAGATGAAAAAAATAACAGTGAAGAGAATTATAAAATGACAAAATAATGTTAATTAAATTAATATAAATACATAAAATTTTAACCTGGACGTCTGTTTATATTTTATTCATAAATACACAAAATTTTAAAGTGGACGTCTGTTGTTTCTTTTTTTCGAGATTTTTGGCATTCTGATGAATCCTCAACTGGATTTGTATACTCAGCGCCACTGGATGTCTTTCCCTAAAGAGTGTTCCAGGAGTTCTTTGTGTGTATTTATAATAATTACTTAACATTATTTGGTCATTTTATAATCCTCTTTACTCTGCTCTTTTTCATCTCGAAGTCATAAGGCCCTAGTTATCTGTTTATGAAAGTTGGTTGCTTTTGTGTTAATATCCTTTTGCATATATATATATATATATATATATATATATATATATATATACATAAGGTCAGGTGATACGTAACATCACAGCCTCTCCTTGACAAATGTCAACATCGCCTTCTCGTGGTACATCCTGTTCCCACTAAAGAGGCTCTGACGACCGCCAATAGCGGTATAACTATACCATCGGGATTAGATGAAATGCTAACCCACACTCGCTAACCCGCTTGGCCAGCGTGGTGAGTTATGGCCAAACCCTTCCAAAATGACTCCACAACTTAAATATTGGCCCTCAGTCTCCGGCAGATGGAATGTACCTGGCCAAGGCAGCGGCCAGTGCAACATGAAGGCAGAGGGTGCTGAAAATCCCCGGAGGACCGGACTAAACTGCCATCTGATGCTGACCTTGGCTACGTATAATGGACGCTCCCTATCTTCTGATTCAAGGCTTCTTGAATTGGAAGAGGAACTACAAAGGATCAAGTGGGACATTGTCGGGCTAAGTGAGGTAAGGAGAAAAGGAGAAGATCTCATTGAACTGAAAAGTGGACATCTCTTCTACTATCGTGGGACTGATACTGGCAGAACTAGTGGTGTTGGATTTATAATAAACAAGAAACTGAAGGATAAATTTGTAGAAGTTGAAAGTTCCTCTGACAGAGCTGCACGACTCGTTATCCAACTCTCGGGAAGATACCAGGCTCAGATTATTCAAACTTATGCACCTACCACAAGTCATCCTGAAGAAGAAATTGAAGAATTTTATGAGGAAATTCGTGATCTAAATAATAAAGGTAAGCAGCACTTAAAGATAGTTATGGGAGATTTCAATGCAAAAATAGGGCAACAGCAACAGAATGAAACTTCAGTAGGTAAATTCTGTCACGGCAACAGAAACCAGCGTGGAAATACTCTCGTAGAGTTTGCTGAGGCAGAAGGGTTTTTCATCTTGAACTCCTTTTTCAAGAAAAAGCCACACAGGAAAGTAGGTCTCGGCGTTGAGTCTACCAGGAATTGCGACCAAGGGTCTCGTGCCATACCAGGAGAAACACTCCCATAGCATAATTCCACCGCCGCCGAACTTCACAGTTGGCACAATACATTCTGGCAGGAGGCGTTCTACAGGCAGACGACAAACACAGACCCTGCCATCCGAACGGTAGAGGGTGAACCTTGATTCGTCGCTCCAGAGAACTTGTTTTCATTGTTCAACGGTCCACTGTCGACGTTATTTGCACCACGTTAGCCGAGCAGCGCTATTGGACTTGGTGATCAAAGGCTTGTAGGCGGCAGCACGTCCATAATAACCGAGCAGATAGGATTCCTAACGGATCGTATTCATCGAAAGAACACTCTCGGATGCCTGTTGAAACTCCTCGCGGATATGGCCCATCGATTTGGTGCGGTTCTTCCGAATTTCTCTGGCCAGCACCCGTCTGTCTCTAACTCACAGTTTTGTGGGTCTGCCGGGTCGTGGCCCATTCCGACAGTCAACTCTCATCTTCCACTTGCCAATCACGTAGGCCACTGTCGATTTTGGGTATTTCAGCTCGCTGGATATGCCACGCATCGATCTGCCATTTCTGTTATACCCGACGATTACACTTTTCTCGAAATCAGAGAGCTCCGAACTGCGTGGCACCTTGCATGCGACTGGTTGCGTTGTTGTTTCCCACAAGATATTTAACGGCGGCGGCCGTGACGTGTATCAGGACAGCAGATATCGTCTATTGCAGCGGTGTCCAATTACTTGTTGGTACATAGTATATCAATATTTTTAAGGCGTTCCAACGTCACGGAACCATGGGCCTGAGCTTCGTTCGTTTCCCTGTTAATGGTTATTGTTTAATCATCTATTAATTACCTAAATGTTTGTATTTGAGATTTAGAATGGGGAAAAGTTTTCCGAAAACGGAAGTGAAACGAAGCGAAGTTTTCTCCTGCGATGCCTTTTATTGTTGTTAATAATCATTTTGTTCCATTCTAGGCACAGAGGGCTAGAGTGTTCTTGATTCTACGTATCATTGCAACTGATGATGTGCTTATTCTAGACATTTTTTTAATGTAGAAGAAAAATAATGTGGTCAGTTCTTTTCTCTATTCCTTAAATTACGATCTGTGCAAAGTTTTATTGCTTTATACATCTGGTAGTTATGTTACCTAGTCACTACCCGAAGAATATTTTCTGGCATCGTGATACATGTCGCAGTACGTGTTTTGTGTGTCCCATCACTGTTTTTCTGTGTGTGTGCCGAAGTTAAATGAATGTTCTTTCGTTTAAGATCCCTCACGAGTGGGTGAGTGCTGATTTTGTTTCATTATCAGTGTTTTAATTTACACATCGAGCTGTTCGCTTTTCTTCGTTACCCCTTACCATTAACTACGGCATCTGCCGATTAAGGAGCTGTTTCCCATCCACATCGCTGCAGCTCATCGCGTCGCCTCCTCAAGGTTAGTCGTAGCTGACCAATCATCTTCGCTTGCTAGTGGAGAGCCTCTTAATTTTTGACCTGCCATTGAGAACGGGGATGGACGTCCCTGGCCTCTCCTGGCGATAATTAATTCATGGGCGTCTCTGATGGCGTCTCTAATCTGCTCTCTACAGTTTCTACTGCCTCTGCTTCCAGTACATTGCCTCATGCTGCTTCAATGCCTTCCAGAGGAGGCGCTTCTGCACGCACGTACTCTCTGGCTGCCTCTATTATTCCGCCGGCTTCCTCCTCGTCTCGTCTGCACCCTAGGGATTCTTACGTTACTCTGAACGGTGACACCATCTTATTAGACATTCCCGAGAACTCTCCTGCTGGTCAACATCTTTATTCGTCCCTCGAGTTGGGGGTCTGTTTTGATGCGCTTCCCAACCCTCCTTTGAAGCAGTACAGCTCTGCTCTCAAGAAGATGCTTCCTTCTGGTGCCACCACCAACCTCACCCGAAAGCCACGAACTGTGATTGTTTATTTTTCGAAGAAAGAATATGCCGAGCTTCTCTTGTCTCGGGGCCTATCAATTACCGATCTCACCTCTTAGCCAAATACATCGCCCAGCGTTCTATTTTCGTCTCTCTCTACATCCGGTACTCCCGGAGATCTCTGATGGTATGGTGTGTGCTGAAATTAGTCGATGCGGCAGGGTAGTCGGCCCAGTGAAGACTTTCTCCTTCTTCTCCCTCTGACCTCGATGATAAATATTCCCGTGGCTTCCGTAGAACTGCTCGCATAATCTTCCCGTCGGAAGAGCATCTCATAAAGTTTCTACGGTTCCTCGATGTTCGTTGCTTACGGCCATCAGCAGGCTCAATATCCCCATGCATAGCCACGGACTCCTGCAGCTCCAAGGCAGCATTCTATCTCTTCCTCCGCTTCTGCTTCCATGCCTCCTAATGCGTCTGCACCTCCTAGACCCAGTTCTGCCGAAAATCTGATTGAAGCCTTCGATCAACACGTGTCTTCCGATGTTGCTTTCTCTACTGTGTCGGATTTTCCTCCGCTTGACTCCTTTTTGCCTTCCCGTGTCCTCTCTCCATCAGAGGACATCACAGCTGATCTTCAAGCTACATTCACCTTCGGCACTTTTGCTTCCGGCGATGAGGTGGACCTTTCCTCTGATTTCACATCTCGAGTGTAATCGATCTACTGCAAACGTCGCTCTACTACCAGTACCGAGGTCCGGAGAAAAGAAGTCACCTTCTCCGATTGGCCGCCAACATCGTTCCACTCGTCTAGCAGGCTCCAACATCGTTCCACCCGTCTAGCAGGCTCCAACATCGTTCCACCCGTCTAGCAGGCTCCAACATCGTTCCACCCGTCTAGCAGGCTCCAACATCGTTCCACCCGTCTAGCAGGCTTCACGTTCTAGCTCTTCCTCTGCAAAGTCCAAGGGTCCTCTGCCGACATTTGAAGATTTCTCGACTGTGCTTACCAATACAATGCCTCTCTTCCTTCAGAACCTGTCTCCTTTTAATATCTTTAGGAGTTTCTCACTCATAAAACAAATCGGGAGGCTTCTCTCGTCTTTTTACAGCAGTTTGAAATAGTTCTTCCCGAGGTCTTCGACCAAGACACCAACATCCTCAAATTACTCCGGCATAATGTCAAGCAACCCGACTACGTCTTGTGGTGTCGTGGTATCATCAATCGCCTCGACACATTCCAGAAAGCTGCCATAGCTGCCTTTCATCCGACGTCGGACTTACCCATTCAAGGACGCTACTCTGAATTGTACGGAGTTTGCTAAACTCCTCGCTAACGCCCTCGTTCTGGAAGATCTCTCGCCCCTTGGGGCCGACTTACTCCTTCTGCAAGAGACGAAGTGCCACTCCTCGACACTTTTTCATAGGTGGCGTACTTGGGGCTTCACCTTTCACCATGCTTTCCGTTACTCTGTGCACGGTGGTACAGCAGGAGTATTAGTCTGCCATCTCCGCATGCATTGAAAGCTCCTTCTATGCTACGTGGTCTCCAGTGACCCAGTGGTTTGCTGTTACACCAAGTCCGTTACATCTCACGGTGAGTTAAGACTCTGCATGAACTTTTTGATGTTCTTTATCACTGCGGTGCCCCGCCTGTGATAATTTTTTTCTTCCTCAAGCATTGCTCTGTTTGCATCACGTTGTAAATTTGTCATTCAATGTACATATCATCGCTTTTATCAGTTTGCATCATTCCTGTAATTTTTTTTTTCTTTGAGACGATTCCATGTTGCTCGTCTCCTCTGTTTTGTTACATTAAAAAGATTCTGAAACCACCTTTGGCCTTAATGCATGCACTGACCCTTCGAGACATGCTTTCGACAAGGTTTTGGAACAAAGCTATAGGTATGGTCCACCTTTGGCTTTAATGCGTGCACTGACCCTTCGAGACATTCTTTCGACAAGGTTTTGGAACACGGCGATAGGTATGCGCTCCCATTCAGTACAAAATGCTGTCGCTAACTATTGCTTAATAGTAGGTTTTGGTTCCTAACTTCATTTGCGGCTCTCTAATTCATCCCATAGCTGTTCTATGGGATTAAGATCAGGGCACTGTGCTGACCAGTCCACACACGATACCGAATTATCGTCAAACCACTCCGCAACAGTCCTTGCTTTTTATGGCTCATTGCATTATCTTGCTGGTACCGACAAAGCTCGGTTCCATAGTATTTCCACAGAGTTGGTAGGGCATAATTGTCCAGAATATCGAGGTAGACGTACTGGTTAACAGGTTTGTCCACGATAACCAATAGCCCGGAACCGTACCACGAAAAACACCCCCACACGAGTACACTGCCAGCTCCAAACTTTACCATAGGAATAGTACACTGTGGTAAATAGCTTTCCCCGGCTGTTCCATGCCCACATACGGCCATGAGACTGATGGATCGTGTATCTGGATTCATCAGCCCAGAAGACCCGTTTCTACTGATCTACGGTCCGCGATAAATGTTCTTTACAACATGCTAAACGACGAGTAGCATTCTAAGTGGAGATGAAAGGCCTATGAGGAACCGCACGACTACTGTAACACATGGAATGAAGTTCTCTGCGAATAGTACGTGTACATACCAAGGTTCCAGCATTTTTACTCACCTATACACTGAGGTCTTGTGCAGTACTCCGTCGATTAGCTGTAACAACTCTCCTGAGGCTTCGAAGTCCCCTATCGCTGATTTTCTTTGGTCTGTCGATACGTTTGGCTGCTTCAGGCACGCCATTTGTCTTCCAGGTATTAAGTACATCCAAAACAGTTGACTTGGATAAGTTTAAACGCCTCTCAGTTTCTCTTATGGACAACCCACTAATATAACACCCAACAATATTTCCTTTCTGAAAGTCAGTTCTCTCTCGCCGCGACATTTTCACTCAAGCTCATAGTGCGATATGATCGCGGCCAGCTGCAAGCTTGTTTTTATACCGTTTGCAGCTGTACTACGCATTTTAAAAACGCAACAGATCCGTTCATTTGCTTCTGAAGGGGTGTTCGGTGACTTTTGTCAATTTAGTGTATAACGCTGGTGTATCTTCGAATCGTCCCCTGCGATTAAGTGTTACTTAACCAAGCTAAGTAAACTAATGCTAATAAAATATGTGTTATTTTTTCAAGTTGTATTTATTCGAGAGGTGATCCTTTGTTAGGACAAACTTTTAACAACTACCTGTATCTATGGTTGTCCAGAAGAATCTGTCAATCACAGGAAATTTAATGAGCATGATTTAAAATGAAACGAAACTGAACTTACAGTGTTTTCCAAACCTGCAGGGAAATAATATCGTTTCGAATGAGGAAACTGAATCATAAAAAAGGTCTTATTTAAAAGGTCAAATATTAACCAAATTAAAAAGAAAAAAGTGGTATAAAAAAAGAAGTCCGGATATTTTAAAAGGTAAAGTACTTTTTAGTTTGAAGCATGTTAGAATTTGCATAAACTTCTGGGAAGCAAAATAAATACGTACTAGGAAAATTCACAGTTTTCTAAACTTTAGTTGTACCATATGGGAGTTAAATCTAACTCAGAATTTCCTTTTCTTTTGGAGAGCTATATGAAAACACATGGACATTCAGAATAGAAATTGCATCTTCACACAACACTAACATTTCTGGTTGAAAGAGCCTTTAGGGCCCGTTGTGTTTGCTACAACTTCTCGAGAGGGATGGAAGCATCTGTGAATTTTTACAGCAGTCATCAAATCTTTAAACCTTCGCCAGTTCGTTAATTCAACAGCATCGGGCCGCGGGTGCCCTAGTGGGCAACGTTCGTGACTGCCGCGGAAAGGACCTCATATTCGATCCCAGGCAGGTACGAACGCTAGATCCACTAAATTTCCGCCGTGCGTCGGATGGGCACGTTAAGCCGTCAGACCCCGGGTACTGGACCCTCCGGTAATAAATAAGGGCATCTTCCTCCCCCTTTCTACTTCGCTTCCGTGTCACTTTCCTATCGGGCACTCTAGCACAAATCTCCTAGCTTCCTATTTCTAAGGGTTGTTTAAGACCTGGGGTCAGACACTCCCTTCCTAAAATCCTCTACATATGATCATGATCAATTCAACAGCATCACTGATCATGCTGTCCCCCCCGCACCCATCACAAAAGACCTTACTCCTTCTTTGGGTATTATTTTTTCCCACAACCGATAGTTATTATTAAGCCTAAGTAGGCGTCATTTATCAAACAAGACTATTGCTCTCGCACCCTTAGTTTCGTCTCTTCAAATTTATGCAAAGCATCCACACCAGCGAGTGATTTTCCCGAAATTTGCATATTAACATCTTTACACAGAAAGCATTATTTCATTCTTATATTTTCCTCAACGCAGTATCCTTTTTGGTTGCTGTTTCTTGACACTAGAACAATTCGACGATTAATTTAAATAATTCATGTAAATTCTTCTTTAAAACGCGCACAATTTCCTTCATTTGGTTCGATGCAATTTTTCTACTGTTTACAAATCGTAGAAAGTACTGATTAAATGATGAGATAGCAATATAATATTTTTTTTTATTTTATGGCTTCTTAGAAGAGCTCTGCATCTAAAATTTACTCCCTTGTAGATTTCTTCGTGTCCTTCGGAAAATAAATATTTTGGATGAATTCAGCTGTATTCGTCATCCACCTGGGATTTCGCATATTCCGAAATTGCTGCAAAACTTCGTCGTATTTAAAGTCCATCAATAATGCCACTTCATTATGTTTTTTTCTGTATCTTGTTACAGATCATTTCTTATTCTGAAGTAATTTATATGCCCAACAGAGGCGGAATAAGTAACCCTGATAGATATGTGCCACTGGTCTCACAGTTATATAGCAAAAAAAACATTTTACACATTAGGAAATCTTCTGGGATATGAAGGAAAGATGTTGCAGGATGCTTTTCTCAATTTTTTACGTTTCGTCTTATCAAGTATTCCGTCTATCACTGTTGTTCCTTTAGAAGTTTTCTACCACATTTTAAAATTATACAGTGTTCGTCTTCTCAAGTATTACGTTTATCACTGTTGTTTCTTTAGATGTTTTCTACCACATTTTAAAATTATACAGTGCTGCAGAACTTTTTTAAGGTTTATTACACAGGAGTACAAAACTTTAGGACCAACTGGGAAAAAGTAAAATAAGAACGTAAATAGCAACAGCACCCAAGCACAAATTAACTGAGGACATTGTCTGGGAACAGAAGCAATAGTACATGTGTAGTTTGCGTGAAGTGAGAACAAAATGCGCTCACGCAAACCAAAAGCATCGGTCGAACGGAAGCTTACGGACGGTGTGCACAAGTGTTACAGACGTTCGATTGTGCTCGATGTGCTAGAGGCTACGAACAGTGGCGTACCAGAAAAACCAGCGGGTCCCCCACAAAGAATGTTTTCGACGCCTTTTTGCGAAAATCCATTAGCTTTCAATTGCTCAAAATTTTAACCCATATTGTTTACTAAGCTTTACGGGTGCTTTAATAAATCAAATTCTTAGGAACCTAGGAATATGTTTCGTAAAATCACAATTATTTCTCTTGATTGCGTGAAACACAAGTGTGTAAGTTATAATTAAAACAAGTTTGTAAAATCCTGCAATGCATTGATTATAATACGCTTTCCAACATACCAGCAATCATTACTCAAGGTATCACTCAAGTTATGAGAATAATGGTGTGGAATAAATCTCGATCCTGTGCCCTGACATTTGATCCCATTTCGATGATATTCAACAGAACTGGTTCGGTATACTTCCGAAATAACATGATAAAGTTTTGTCGCAATCGAAGCATTTTTACTTAAGTTATGAAGCATAAGGGCTATGGAATAGATCCCACTGCTGTGTCCTAACCTTTGACCCCATTTCGCTCATTTTAAATACAATTCGTTCTCAGGCAATCCCCTACAACTTACCAACATTTCATCCAAATCGAAGCATTTTTACGTACGTTTTGACGCATAATGGCGATGGAAGTGATTCCGCTTCTATGTCCTGACCTTTGACCCCATTTCACCCATTTTCAATAGGGTTTGTCGCCAGGTGGTCCCCTACCACATACTAAAGTTTCATCGAAATCGAACCGTTTTTACGTTAGTATGATGCATAATAGCAGTGGGATAGATCCTGCTCCTATGTACTGACCTTTGACCTCATTTCGTTCACTTTAAATAGGGTTCCTTCCCAGGTGATCCTCTACCAGATACTAAAATTTCATCGAAATCGAACGATTGTTACGCGAGTTATCGTGCGGACGGACAAACGCACACAACGCGTGACGTAACGAGTCAGATGGGAATAGCGAACAGCTGCTCGCAAGAGTGTGACGGTATAAAACTTTAACCGGATCCACACACAACGCGTGACGTAATGAGACAGATGGCGTGACCGCGCGCCAACATTCTCAAACGCGAGATTGTGACGTCATAAGAATTCTAAGCATTGGTAACATTAACGGAACAACGCCATGACACTGAAGAAGTTATAATTCGGGGTGGTTATTTAACCCACTAAACGAATTCTCCTAAAGTCGAGATCAAGCTAAATCGATTTCTAGTACCAGAAAACGGTAAGTTAACGACTTTCATCAGAATTCTTGGAGCTTTTTTCAAAATAAAATGTATATCCATACATACAAGAATTGCTACTTTAAGGTGGAAGTCAAATAAATTTGCTACCTATACTTCCAATGGAAAAACTTTTGTACACATTTTCTTCACAATTATTGCGTTCCCAAGGATGAAAATTTGAACATCGATTAAAATAGCTTCATTTCATAACTTGGAATACTTAATAATTTCTAAACCATAACCGTAATTATACAATCCAACATTCATTTGTCCACTGACGTCATCAAAGTACACGTCGCGCCATCTTTTCTCTGGTTTCCACACAGCCAAAGGAAAAGTTATTGATTTCTATTATAATTATGGTTATGTTTTAAAAAATATTAAGTTTTCCAAGTTATAATATGAAGTTATTTTAATCGATGCTAAAATTTTCATCCTTGTGAACACATTACTTGTGAAGGGAATGAGTACAAAAGTTTTTCCATTGGAAGTATAAGAAGCAAAATTAGTTGACCTCCACCTTAATAATATGGGATAAGGGGACGGAATGGATCGCAATCCTAGGTCCTGACCTTTGACCACATTTCGTCCATTTCCAATAGGGTTCGTCCCCAGGTGGTCCCGTACTACATACTGAAATTTCATCGAAATCGAACCATTTTTACGCACGTTATGACGCATAAGGGCAATGGAATGCATCCCGATATTATGTCCTGACCTTTGAACACACTTCACCCATTTTGAATAGGGTTCATCCCCCGGCGGTGTTCTACGACATAGTAAACTTTCATTGAAATCGAACCATATTTACGCAAGTTTTGACGCATAAGGGCAATGGAATGATTCCGCTCCTACGTCGTGACCTTTGACCCCATTTGTCTCATTTTCAAATGGTTTCGTACCTAGGTGGTCCCCTACCACATACTAAAATTTCATCGAAATCGACCCATTTTTACGCCAGTTATCGTGCGGACGGACAAACTGCAGCATATACGCTTTTTCAACCTACGGTTGGAAAGCGTAAATGATTGCCCTGGTTACAGATACAAATTTCTACTCAAAATACTTACGTCAAAGTTAACCATGTCCTGCGAAATTTATTATTTCAAAGAACTAAGGCTGCTTTTTAAAATGCTTCACGACTGCACACATAAAACATACAAATACCGTGTGACAGTGCCCATTGACGTTTCCGATTTATACGAAATGTCACAACATAAGTAAGCAAATAACTAAGTACCGACTAAGAACTGTAGTAACGATTAAGAACTTTTTGTATGTGCAAAACATAATGCTACAATGTTTTGCACACAAAAAAAAATCTTTCGACCCTTTTATAAAAAAAAATACACAGGTCTCTGATTTTTTGCTCCCACGAAGAACACCTTTTAGTTCATTGTGTTCGGAAAGATACATAGTTATGTGCAAACAACTGTAATACATACCACCTTATCCTCATTGGTATGACAATTCTGCTTATTGAACTGATATTTCTTCACATTCTCTTGATAGCAAACCTGCTTTGAAACTATTGCAAGGGATGCGAACTTGAGGCCCCTTTTGACAGCAAGGGCTATTACTAAGGGCCTCAAGTTCTTTTGAATAGCTGCTTTCCCATCATCCAATTTTTAGGAAGCAACTAAAATGATTCCTAAATATTGTACGCATTTTATACTGAGAATGCTTTTCTTCTTCATTCAAAACTGCCCTAAGTCTAAGCAATTTATTTCGCCAGTTTCATACGAAGTTTCCGCAAAACATTTTGTAAAATATTTTTCCTTTGGCTAGGGGCCCTTTTAACCATGATCCACCCCGCACTGCCGGGTTGCGAGGCTATCAGTACGCCCCTGACTACGAAATGGCTCATCGAGAACATCTTGATGATTTTAGTCGTGGTCGAATAAATGGAAGGCCCGAGAATTGGAGAAGAGGGATGAGTGTATCCCACAAATTCGGAATCAACCATAGCATCGTAACGTGTGCGTGGTGGACCTTCAATATTACAGGTACAGGCTAAAAAGTTACAGGTTAAATACCAGTGGTGGTCGTCCACCAAAAATCACCCCCACTAAGGACCTCTATCTGCTCCAACATGCCTAGAGGTATCGACACTAGACACCACGAAACCTTGTAATACAACTGAACATGAGCACAGGACGCACAACTTCGCGGTTTACAGTGGCCAGGCGACTACAATGGTGGACTTTTTTGCCCGACGACAAGTGCGCTATGTTCCGTTAAAAACTGTTCACTGGATGCACCGTTTATATTGGTCCAAAGAACACGAGGGCTGGACAGCAGAACAGTGGAGTACGGTACTCTTTACTGATGAGAGTAGATTTAGTGTGTCTAGTGATTCTGGACATCAGCTAATCTGCCGTGAAGTAGGCGATAGGCATCAACTCTAAAACATCAATGAAAGGGATAGATATGGCCGCCGCGGTGTTCTCGTATTGGGAATCATTCTGTTCGGTGAACGTACGGAGCTCCAGATGCTGTAAACTGTGCGTGCTACTGTAATGAGGTAATCCTTCCCCATGTTCATCTGTTTCAAGGTGACATAGGTCTACAGTTCGTGTGATAATGCCACAACCCCATCGTAGGGTGGTTGTTAAGGAGCTGTTGGAAAAGGTAGACATTTAGAATGTGGACTGAGACAAATCCCATAGAACAGGTGTGGAGCGATCTGGAGAGACGCGTTGCGGCACATTAACACGCACCGGAAACTGTCCAACAAATGAAAACAGCGCAGATGGAAGAATAAGCGATGTTACCGCAAGAACTCATCAGTGCAGGATTTGCACCGTCAGCAAAGTATGGACATACTGTGCAAATCCTGCGTCGGCGTTATGGGTGATCATATCGCTTACTGGGAACTTTTCCCCATCGTACCGTTTTTGGCAGTGATGTATCTGTTTCATGGCATCAATCGCTATGTAACCAATTCTGAATAAAGTATCCTTTAGTATCTGCAGTTACGTAGGTGTTATATTCCTCATCATTTCCTTAAGTAATAGAGTTTCTGTGGTTTGAATTTCACATATCCAGGAAGGTTCTGTGCGACCCTATAGGTCAAAACATGAATCATTCCTTACTGTTTGCACACCTGTATATTTGAAGCCGGTTTTCAATAGAAAAATAGGTCATCTAACACCAGATGCACAACATAACTCCAATTCTTAATCAAGCAACTATCACTTCAACATCAGAATAAAATCAATGCTTAAGAAGCTGAATCATCGTAAATTCTCGACACACTCCGCAAACAATTAACCTTTTAACGACCATGACCCAGAAATCTTGTATCACTCTAAATACCATAACGCCCGAAACTGTCTGTTGTTTCGCTTCTTTGTTTAATAACAACAATAGCTACTGAGGGTGACTCCAGCTGATCCCTCATAGGTCGGGAAAATTTGAAGAACAAATACGGGTAAGAAATCTGACTCACTCTAGACAGGCGTTTCGGGCGGTTATGGCCGTTTGCACGTACGGGTGTTATGGTCGTTAAAGGATTAATACTTATCGAACAAGGAACATTCAGTATGGGAGACTCAAATCAAAGCTCATACAAATCAACTCACAAATTTCGTCAATAACGATTCAAAACAACACTCTTATTCTCATCGTTCTCATACGTCATTTTCTCGACCAGTCGTCAAGTTCCCAAAATGCAAATTCCCCGAGAGACAAAATGTAGTGTTATGACGAGAAAATCCATTACAAGAATAAAGGAAAATTCACATATCAGAACAAGAACCAAAAAGAAAGGTAAAATTTGACGGGGCGTTATAAAGTGAAAGGAAAGAAGATGTGATGACAGATGCGACAAACTGTGGCCAAAGAAACAGGCAGGATAAAAAAATTAGCAGCACTGCTATTGGTTAAAAATCACTTCTGTTTTTAGACGATAAAACGTAATATACAGTACCTACAAAACAATATTCCCTCTAAGTGTCCAAGGGCAATGCGGGCCTAACTCAATGAGCTAGGCAGGCATCAAAAACACTTGGGCAAAAGTTTTTATTTTCTAAGCTTCTCTTACTAATGCAGTAGAAGTTGGAACTTGGATTGGAACCCTTATGTTTTATAATCCAATGAAATGGGCAGGCATCAAAACCACTTGGGCAAACATTTTTATTTTCTCAGTTTCTCTTACTAATGCAATGGAAGTTGGAACTTGGATTGGAACCCTTATGTTTTCTAATCCAATGATCTGGGCATGCATCAAAACCACTAGGGTAAAACATTTTATTTCCTCAGTTTCTCTTATTAATGCAGTAGAAGTTGGAACTTGGATTGGAACCCTTATGTTTTATAATCCAATGAGCTGGGCAGGCATCAAAACCACTTGGGCAAAATTTTTTATTTTCTCAGCTTCTCTTACTAATGCAGAAGAAGTTGGAACTTCGATTGGAACCTTTATTTTTTCTAATCCCCTCATTTTTATCACCGTTCTTTCGGCAGTTGATTTTAAATAAAAAAATATTAAAAACATTTCATCAACTAAAAGTTTTATTTTGTAAAATGTAAGAAGCTCAAACCTACTTATGGAATAAAAACGCGGGAAATTCGGAAAAGCATGTTTGCGCATAAGGCTACTGCGCAGGAGGCTACATTTTTTTTATTTGAGGCTTCACGACTACAGTGAGCAAGTCAATGGGCTATAAGTAGTCGCCCGTCCCTAATTTAGGGCCGCTGGTTCCAGGAAAGGGAGAGAACCAGTGCCGTAAGACAAACACAGCATCAATGCCTCAACGGGATTCGAACGCGGACCCATCCCGTACGAATGCGAGGCTACTTTGCGAGAAGCCTTTGAGAATGAAGAGGACAATGAGACGAACAGAGAACGAGGCGAACGGCATTTAAGAAAAGTGTTGTTTTGATTTTTGAGAGTCCGAATTTTATTTATTACTATTTTTGCAGGTAAATGAGTTTCGATTTATGAAAATTAATTAGGGATTCGGGAATTTTAATCTAAAATGCTTACTGCGTGGAAGAAGTTAAGTGGCTGCTCGGCCGCGCGTGCGCACATCTTAGAAGGAGCATTGCAGGAGAAACCCAAAAAATATTTTATTTTTCCCAAAACACTTTTTTTGTTTAAGAGGGGTTGACGAAGACTGTGAGCAACTAAATGGTCTATATATAAGCAGTCGCCTATTCCAAAATTAGTGTCACGGAGCCCGTGCTCTCAGACAAAAAAAACAAGCACCCAATCACGGGATTCGAACACGGGTCCATCTCGAAAAAGCAGCCAGCACGTAGACTAATGCGCCACCGGGCTAGCCAGATGCAGGTATTCTACATTTAAAATTTCACAACTGCGTTGTTAACAGCGCCGCCTCCCCACCTTCCCCGTAGAAAAGGCGCTCCAATGCCTTGATTACCTTGCTTACTAGCTTGAGCCGGCCCTGAATAGAAATTATTTGAGATTCCTAAATACGGTGGCATATTCAAAATTGGAACCAGTGACCTAATTAGTGATGGGCGACTGCTATAGCCCACTGAGATGCTCACGGTGGTTGTTAAACCTCCAATAAAAAAAAAATATATATATATATATATTTGGGATGTAAAGTCAGGTGATGCGTAACATCACAGCCTCTCCTTGACAAATGTCAACCCCGCCTTCTCGTGGTGCATCCTGTTCCCACTAAAGGGGCTCTGACGACCGCCAATAGCGGTATAACTATACCATCGGGATTAGAGGAAATTCTATCCCACACTCACCAACCCGCTTGGCCAGCGTGGTGAGTTATGGCCAAACCCCTCCAAAATGACTCCACAACTTAAATCTTGGCCCTCAGTCTCCGGCAGCTGGATTGTACCTGGCCAAGGCAGCGGCCAGTGCGACATGAAGGCAGAGGGTGCTAAGAATCCCCGGAGGACCGGACTACGCTGCCATCTGAGGCTGACCTTGGCAACGTACAATGGACGCTCCCTATCTTCTGATTCAAGACTTCTTGAATTGGAAGAGGAACTACAAAGGATCAAGTGGGACATCTTGGGGCTAAGTGAGGTAAGGAGAAAAGGAGAAGATTTCATCGAACTGAAAAGTGGACATCTCTTCCACTATCGTGGGACAGATACTGGCAGAACTAGTGGTGTTGGATTTATAATAAACAAGAAACTGAAGGATAAAGTTGCAGAAGTTGAAAGTTCCTCTGACAGAGCTGCACGGCTTGTTATCCAACTCTCGAAAAGATACCAGGCTCAGATTATTCAAACTTATGCACCCACCACAAGTCATCCTGAAGAAGAAATTGAAGAATTTTATGAGGAAATTTGTCATCTAAATAATAAAGGTAAGCAGCACTTGAAAATAATTATGGGAGATTTCAATGCAAAAATAGAGCAACGGCAACAGAATGAAACTTCAGTAGGTAAATTCAATCACGGCAACAGAAACCAGCGTGGAAATACTCTCGTTGAGTTTGCAGAGGCAGAAGGGTTTTTCATCTTGAACTCCTTCTTCAAGAAAAAGCCACACAGGAAATGGACATGGAGACATCCAAATGGGACGAGAAGTGAAATTGATTTTATTATGTGTAACAAAAAATTCGTCATAGAAGACTGCAGTGTGCTAAACAAGTTCAACACAGGTAGTGACCATAGATTGGTGAGATGTAAGATGCACCTCAACACTAAACTTGAACGTGGCAAGCACATAAGACAAACAAAATGTATTGACATAACCAACCTTAAAAAACACCATAATACCTTCAAGTTGGAACTGAAGAACAGGTTCTCTGCTTTAGAAATCCTAACATCGGAAGAAGTGGACATCTCTGAAGTTAACAGAAAAGTAACCAAAGCTCTTATGGAAACAGCAACAAAATTAGCTGGGTCTAAGAACAAGTTGCATGTAAATAAATTATCAGGAAAAACGAAAATGTTGATGCAAAAAAGAAGAGAGATGAGGACAACTGAAGAAGATGTGACTTCCAAAGTGGAATATATAGAGCTATGCAAGACAGTACGAAAAAGTATCACTGAAGACGTAAGAAAATTCAACTGTGAACTAGTGAGGAAAGCAATTGAAAACAACCAAAGCCTAAAGATAGCAAAGGGACATCTCAGTAAGGGAAGAAAACAGATTATGGCACTGAGAAAAGAAGATGGTTCTGTAACAAGAAATAGAGGCGAAATTTTGACAAGAGTGAAAGATTTCTACTCCAAATTATATGAAAGGGATGATACATGCACTCCAGACATCATGAAAGATACCAGTACCAGAGTTCCTCCAGTCCTTCCAGCAGAAGTTGCACATGCAATGAAGAACATGAAGCGGGGAAAAGCTCCAGGAGAAGATGGAATTACTGTAGACACCATACAAGAAGCAAGTGGAGAAATCGAAACAGTACTCGCCCAAATTTTCACTCGATGCCTTAATGAAGGAAAGATTCCTGAGGATTGGAACACCGCTACAATGATCCTGCTACATAAGAAAGGTGACATTGAGGATCTCGCAAACTACAGACCTATCAGCCTCCTATCAGTAGTTTATAAAATCTTCACTAAAGTTCTTTTACACCGCTTGAAGGTAACACTGGACATGGCTCAACCGAGAGAACAAGCTGGATTCAGGAGTGGCTACAGCACAATAGATCATATCCATGTGTTGAGAGAACTAATTGAAAGAGCGAGGGAATATGAACTTCCATTGTGCATGGCTTTTATCGATTATGAAAAAGCCTTTGATTCGGTGAAACCATCAGCAGTTACAATGGCTCTGAAAACCTGCGGTATTGAAGATGCATACATTAATATTATTAATAACATCTATGAAAATGCAAGTGCAAAGATTCGGCTGTTTGAAAATACAACACACATAAAAATTGGAAAGGGAGTGAGACAAGGTGACACCATATCTCCGAAGCTCTTTAATGCCACATTGGAGGGTGTTTTTCAGTCACTGAGCTGGGAAAACAAGGGGATAAAGATTAATGGAGATTATCTAACCCACCTTCGTTTTGCTGATGACGTAGTCATTTTTGCAACTAGCCCATGAGAGCAGCAGAGTATGATCCAGGAACTTGCTGACAAGAGTAAAGAAGTGGGATTAAAAATGAGCTTTCAGAAGACAAAAGTGATGTTCAATGCTTTTACAAGAAATGAAGATTTATCGATTGATGGAGAAAAGCTGGAGATAACAGACACGTACGTTTATCTTGGACAGCAGATATCAAGTGAGGGTCACATTGATGAAGAAATTAATCGGCGTACAAAACTTGCCTGGAGAGCTTTTGGAAGAAACAGCATAATTTTCAAGAGCAATATGCCATTATGTCTTAAAAGAAAAGTGTTTGATCAATGCATCCTTCCAGTGCTTACGTATGGTGCAGAGACGTGGACCTTAACTAAAAGAGACATACAAAGGCTGCAGACAACTCAAAGAAGCAATTGGAGAGGTGCATGCTTGGTGTAACCAGGAGAGATAAGAAGAGGAACTCGTGGATCCGAAAAATGACAAGAGTGGAAGACATCATGATCAGAGTTAAATCCCTGAAATGGCAATGGGCTGGACATACTGCCAGAAGGACAGATCATCGATGGACAGCCGAAATTTTAGATTGGATTCCAAGGGACAGGAAAAGACCCAGAAGAAGACCACATGGGAGATGGGTGGATGAAATTCGAAAGTATGCAGGGGTGACATGGAAGAGACTGGCACAAGACAGACCGTTGTGGAGGAAACTTGGGGAGACCTTCGTCCAGCAGTGGATTGATAATGGTTGACAATGATGATGATGATGATGATATATATATTTAGAGGGGGGCAGAGCACTTTTCCCTTCTTCGAATTTTTTTTTCCACTTTTTAAGCTTTTGATTTAAAATGCGATTTACATTAGGAAAAAATGCCTTAATTGCCCAGCACTATACTGATGACTGTTGGCACTCCCATCAGTTGTCATATGCCACAACAGGGCCATCAGTTATCCATCACAAGCAGTAGCTGCCACAAGTGGCCCTTCAGCGGCCCTGCAAGCACGTGCCATAAATGATGGCTAGCCTAATGTGGTCCGCTATCACGTGACGTAACTGAAGGCTTGCCAAATCTTGTCCGCCAATTCCCCAGTAGTAGCAATAAATGAAAAAGTACAGCCGCAGTTTGCCAAAGCTGCAACTACTTTCTTTTACGAACCTTCTGAATTACAGCATTGCGCTGGAGAAATCTTCTCAACAGAACTGGAAAAACGCTCGTTTAGATCTGGTTTGAAACGAACCAAGGACAGTCAGCGTGGGAAGCGAGTGTTCTACCAACTGGGCTGCTTTTGCTTGAAGCTGACCCTCTTTTCTGCGGAATGTGTAACGAATTGTTCTCTATTTAATTTTACAATATTGCGAGGTATTTTTCATAAATGTCAGTTTGATATAATTCATAATTTTTTTTTTAAACGTACTATCGCTTTTTTTTTAGCTTAATGGAACTTTACGTTTTCAAGGAGTGTACTAACTTAAAGGCGCTTTCCAAAGTTTCGTGCTGTCCTTATCGTCTTGAAAGGCGATTGTTGAATTAATATATTTGCCCATTCATGTCATATTCTGTTACATTTTTAACTTTGTATCTTTCCTTCCCGCTGTCCAAAGCTACATTTCTTTTAAAGAGGAAAGATATTTTATTTTCCTTTATTTTAATTTTAGAAGTGAATTCCTCCAGTCTTGTGCATCCACATAGCGTTGCTTTTTTTTCAAATAATTGCTGAATTTTGTGTGCGTATAATTCTTTTTCTTTTCAATATAACGCTTTTATACTGTTTCCAGGACTTTTGTTTCAAGCGGTCTACCGTATATGTTAAAACGAAAGATTACTCAGAAATTATTTCTTCTTATTATTGAGAATGGAGTGGGGATATTTTATGGCTGTAATCTAGTATTTCATGGCTTGATCTGATATCTCCGTCGACGTGGCATTTCATTAGGAAATTAATTCGCCTCTGTGCATATGCTTTTTCTTTTTCTTAGCATCCACTAAAATAACAAGATGGCGATAGCGTTGTCTTTAACTAACTGGTACCACGAGAGATACAGCACGTGTTGCTTCTGCGCATGCGCAGTCCCGTTGCTTCCACCTGGTGTTGGAATTTCATCGGTTGCCAGCAACGGGCCACTAGTGACACTTGCTTGGTGGCCCGCAATTCACGGAGATGCTGCAGGGTCATCAATGGCTGCCAACTGATGGCGCTGTCACCAACGGACGGCTACCGGGCCGTGAGCGGCAAATTTCAGCCATCAATGACCCATCACTGCCAGCTGGTGGCCAGCAGTTTCCCAACACTTGCGTTTTTGCTGGGTGGGTTTATTTCAAAGACGTCCATTTTTCGTCGCCCCTAGACAAAAATTCTATACATGCCCCTGTATCAGTCTGTGGTGTTCTTAAGATAAAAGTTATTGTATTTATCAAGAGTAAATTTCATATTTAGGGGTTTTGTTAAGTAATACTACACGGTCGAGTCACATTGTTGTTATCACCAGATAATATCCAGAGTAATCACCGTGTGCAGCGCGGGCAGCAGCTAGACGGGCTGGGAGTGACTCAATACCGTGCTGGAAGATGTTTACAGGTATGTTGAACTATGCTGACTGCAGTGCATCTGACAGCTGTTGGAGGATGCGTGGTGGATGATCCATAGAGCGAACAACACGATCGAGGCGGTCCCACAGATGCTCAGTTGGGTTTAAGTCTGGGGAATTAGGAGGCCAGGAAGTACTTTGTAGTCTTCATCGTGCTCTTCCAACCACTCTCGGGCAATTCTAGCTGTGTGACATGTCGCATTGTCGTGATGGAAAACCCCATCCGCCCCAGGGAAGACAAGTAGCATGTATGGGTGTACATGATCTACAAAGATGGATTCATAATGAATTCGGTCCACAGTGCTTTCCACAAATAGGAGTGGACCCAGAGAACGCCACGGAAACATTTTCCAGACTATAACGCTGCTCCCACTAGCTTGTGTTCTTCCAGCAATGGTTGAAGAGTGTTTGTTCTCCGATGTTTCTCGCCTTATAGGCCAACGTCCATCCGTTCGATGAAGTAGAAAACGTGACTCATCCGAGAAAGCAATCCTTTGCCAAACAACGTAGGTTCAATTCCGATACTGCCGTGAAAATGTAAGCCTTTTTACCCGATGCACCTTCGTTAGCATAGGTGCAGTGACCATTTTTCTGCATCGGAGCTCCATACGCAGCAGAGTTCGCTGAACTGTCGTTTTAAACACACTTCCAGTAGCCTCTGGTTCATTCGTTCAGTGAGTTGCTCCCCTGTAGCGTGTCGATTGGCCCTCACGCACCTTCGAAGCCGACGTTCACCTCTCACATAAATGACACGTGGTGTTCCGCAGTTTCCTCTTCCCTTATTCGCATTGGCTCCATTTATCCAATAACGATACCTTTTAATCACAGCAGCATGCGAACAGTTCACAAACTACGCCATTTCAGAAATACTGCCACCATTGGCCCGAAAGGCGATAATCATCCTTTTTGCAAATCTGATAAATCGCTCCTTTTACCAATGATGGCAACGAGTGATATGTTTTCAGAATCAGATCAGCTCATATGTAGAGGATTTTAGGAAGGGAGTGTCTGACCTCATGTTTTAAACAACCCTTAGAAATAGGAACTAGGAGATTTGTGCTAGAGTGCCCGGTAGGAAAAGGACACGGGAGCGAGGTAGAAAGGGAAAGGAAAACGCCCGTATTTATTACCGTGGTGCCAGTACCCGGGATCCGACGGCTTAACGTGCCCATCCGACGCACGGCGGATATTTAACGATTTGAGCGTTCGTTCTTGACTGGGATTGAACCTGAGATTATATTCGGACAGTCACGAATGTTGACCACTAGGCCACCCGATTCCGTACGTTTTCAGAATGCCTACAGAACACCTTATATACCCTCCAAGCCAGCTCACGACACGTGCTTTCTTTCATTGTCTGCGAGCCATTGACGCCAAAAGTAGGAGGTGGTCATAATAATGTGACTCGACAGTGTATAAAACAGTACGTTTCTTTTTTTTTTTTTTTTTTTGATTGGAGGTTTAACGACCACCGTGAGCAACTCAATGTGCTATAAGCAGTCGCCCGTCCCTAATTTAGGGTCACTGGTTCCAGGGAAGGGAAAGAGCCAGTGCCGTAAGACAAACACAACATCCATGCCTCGCCGGGATTCGAACCCGGACACCTTCCGGAAGAATGATCACAGGCCATCGCTTAGACCACTGCGCCAACGGGGTGGCCAGTACGTTTCTCCTTTTCTTAAAGATAATTAAAAGTCCATGTCAGTTTAAAAAGATCTCAAGTGCCAAAGTATTCTGTTGCTTCGAAAAGTGATGATGAAAAAGATACTTAATTTGTGAAAAGTCCTCCTACAGAAAAATAAAATTATTACAAACCTATTCGGAAAAATAAAATGCTCCAGAAGGAAATGAAATGACTAATTCACTCGCATTAATGAGAAAAGAAAATGCAACATCACACAATTACAGTATTATCTTGGACGTTTTCTTACAACAGAGTGTTTTAGCACGGTGGTCAAGACACGGGGTTTCTGTTGAGCCTACCCAAACGTCCTTGCAAAGAATTCTGGCAGTACGAAAAGGACTCGCTAATGTGAAAGCTGTAAACTGCATGGTATTCGATTTTGCAGAATACGGAAAACCCGCGAAACGGATTTTTCTGAAACAAACGGAACTGCTGACAATGGAAAATCTGTGAAAATACGAATTTTAAAAAAAAATGGAGCTTTTAAAAACTGGAAATTGGTTAAAAGACGTACAACTACCTGCATTATTGCTATACATTGTTTTCAGGGATTTTCCGTGAATTCACACCACTTATTTCATGCAGTATAGGCATCTGACCACACTGCCGTAGAGAAAGCTTTGTTGTTTGGATTAAGCAGCTCTTTCTTTCTCTTTTCTGCTTTAAGTACATACACAGTGCGTCAAATAATTTTTAAGACTGGCGCTAGATTTCAGCCTACGGTGGCGCCACCAGTGTAATTGCGAATGCGTTATAAACCGTGACCATCTGCTTGCTTTCTGCCAAAAGTACTGCGCAGTTGTTGAAGTAACTCAAACGAAACGGCCGTTCATTAGAGAAGTAAAATTTTTTTCATGTTGGATTATTAAGATGGAATAAAGGGCTGTTATTAAATTTAACGCAGAACTTGGTAAAAGTGCCTCGGAAACGTACCAAATGATGAAACAAGTTTACGGTGAGTTTTGTTTAAGTAGATCAAATGTTTTCCTGTGGCACAAACGTTTTTTGGACGGAAGAAATACGCTAGAAGATGATAAGCATACCGCAAGACCAAGTTCATCTAGGACACCTGAGATTATTGAAAAAGTGCGTGATTTCGTGGCAAACAATCGATGTGCGTCACTAAGAATGATGGAAGAATCTTTAAACATCAACAAAGAAACAATCTGAACCATCCTGCATGAAGATTTGGGCAAAACAAAAGTCTGTGCTAAATTTGTTCCACATACGTTAACCAATGAACAAAAATCAAGAAGAAGTGCACATTGCAGAGACATCATTTCAGCCGCTGAAAATGATCCAAACTTCTTAAAATCGATTGTTACAGGTGATGAAACATGGTGTCTTCAATATGATTCTAAAACAAAGTGAAAAAGTGCAGAATGGAAGTAAATAAACTCACCACTAGCCAAAATAAACAAGAAAGGTTCCATCGAAAATCAAAACAATGCTCATTACAATCTTCGATAGCAAGGGTATTATCCACAAAGAATTTGTTCCAAGTGGACAAACAATTACTGGTGAGTTTTATTTAAATGTTTTCAGGCGTTTGATGGGCAGAATTTTTCACATTCGTCCAGAATATCGGGATGAAAACAGTTGGTGTTTGTTGCACGATAATGCACTCAGCCACACCTCACTTCTTTTTTTCGTAGATTTTTGAAAAAAATAACGTCTGTGTGTTGAATCATCCACCGTATTCGCCTGATTTAGCACCCTGCGACTTTTCTTTCTTCCCAAAACTTCAACTAACGTTAAAAGTGTGTTATTTTGATGATATTTCGACCATACAAAGAGCTTCGACTCGTGCTTTGAAGGTAATTCCGCAAAGTGAACTGGAACAGACATTCGAATCAATATTGAATCGCTGTAACAAGTGTATTGAAGCCGGAAGGACTTATTTTGAATAACAAGCCAAAACAAATTATAATTTCTTGTTTCCATTTCATTTTACAGAACCAGTCTTAAAATTTCTTTGCCACACTGTGTAGGTTTGCAAATATTTCATGAGGATTTGCAAATATTTATACCTCCTCGAACTTTTGTCTCTTTTTCATACAATATTTGTAAATGTTTTTTACTTCCTAAAACTTTTTCTGTCCCCTTTTCATACAATATTTGCAAATGTTTTTAGTTCGTCGAACTTCTGCCCCGTTCCTAACAATATTTGCAAATGTTTTATATTTCCTGGAAGTTCTGTCCCTTTTTCATTAATATTTGCAAATATTTGTACTTCCTTCAACTTCTTCTGTCCCTTTTCATGCAATATTTGAAAATATTTTATACTTCTTCAAACTTCTGTCCCTTTATCATACAACATTTGCAAATGTTTTATACTTCCCTGAACTTCTCTCTCGTTTTTCATACAACATTTGCAAAAGTTTTACACTTCCTCGAATTTTTTCTGCTCTTTTTTCATACAATATTTGCAAATGTTTTATACTTCCTCAAACTTTTGCCCCTTTTACATAAAATATTTGCAAATGTTTTATACTTCCTGGAACTTCTGCTCCTTTTTCATATAACGACAATGTAATAACTTGATGTTTATCACGCGCGCATCATAGTGAAACATTTGCCATGTGTACTCAATTAGATATTTAAAGCTATTTCTACAGACTAAATTCTATGTTTAGCCTGAAAAAAAAATTTAAACTTCCTGTGTTGCTCCCTTTTTGTTTTCTAATATGCTTCAATTAGTATGAAAATTGTCGAAAATGCTTGTTTCACTTTTCCTCTTCTTCAGTCAGCTTTTTATGAAGTGCCAGTTTAATTTTGTTATTAAAAAGCCAGATTTTAGAAAATAATGGGATCAATAAATAATAAAGTCAGTTTTCTTTCTGAGAGCTTTCGAAAACTGCATATTTCCTAACGTTCTTCCTAGCAAGGGTTTTTGACATTCTTTTTTATTCAAATTATTTTCTTACATGCGGTTAATAGAAGCTCTTTAAGATGTCTCATTACCATATAAATGCAACGAGAAATTTGCATTTTTGCGATTTTTACCTGATATATATATTTTTTTCTTTTCCTGCTTCTCGAATGAAGGTTAAAATTAGCAGAAAAATATCAAAGCGAGTGGTTTTTAAAAAATTGAAATGCCAAAACTGATTTTACATCCTAGCAGTTTTTCGAACACAGTCAAAAGTGCTGCCCAACCTTATTGCCTTTTTGAAAATGAATGGATGCCAAAAAATATTCCCGCGTGCTCCAAACGTGATTCGAAATCAGATGAAGGCAGTCTGTCTGAATCAACGTCATTCTCAAATCATGGAGCTGCGTTATTGCAGAAACACATTTGAATTTCTTCATATTTTGTCTTCGTCTTCCTTTCTGTACCACAAAGAGCATTCGCCATATTGAATTACGTCGAAGAAGGAGCATAAGAGTTTCCCATAAATGACGAACGTTACCATGCATAAATTATCGCTGAAATAATTTTTCCATTATTGAATTTAAATATTTGCTTACGAGTACTGAGATTTTTAGAGAAATGAAGGTTTACTGCGGTTTTTAGATTCAATGAAATATGATATACGGATATACTAAGCGAGTGTTCCTGTTTTACTTATGAAACAACTTGAATATATTGCAGTTTCGGAGAATGGTTCACCATGAAAATTCCTGGATATTTACTAGATTTGAAAGCTGTGATCACTTTATTCAAAGAAAAACGATACAAGAAACAAAAGATACGGCACACAACGTATATATATATATACATATATATATCCACTGGGACTGCTATTCAGAGTTAATAAACATAAAGTGGCACCATCGTCAAGGAAAGTACACTATATTGACAAACGTAACCAAACATCTAGAAGAGAAACACAACATAGCATTTATTGACATACATTAGTACGGTGTCGGTCCACTTTTGGTCTTAATGCATGTACTGACCCTTCGAGACATATGCTTTCGACAAGGTTTTGCAACACAGCGATAGGTATCCGCTTCCATTCAGTACATAATGCTACCGCTAACTGTTGTTTAGTAGTAGACCTTGGTTCCAAACTTCTTATACGGAGCTCTAATTCATCCCATAGGCGCTCTATGGGATTAAAATCAGGGCTTTGTGCTGGCCAGTCCACACACGCTACGGAAGTATCGTCAAACTACGACGTAACAGTCCTTGCTTCATGGCTCGGTGCATTATCCTGCTGGTACAAACAAGGCTCGGGTCCATAGTATTACCACAGAGTAGGTAGGGCATAATTGTCCAGAATATCGAGGTACACGTGCTGGGTAACAGGTTTGTCCACGATACCTAATGGGCCGGGACCATACCACGAAAAACACCCCCATACGAGTACACTGCCAGCTCCAAACTTGACCGTAGGAACAGTACACTGTGATAAATAGCGTTCTCCAGGCTGCTGCCATACCCACAGGCAGCCTTCAGTTTGATGGATCGTGTATGTGGATTCATCAGTCCATAGGACCCGTTTCCATTGATCTATGGTCTACGATATATGTTCTTTACACCATGCTAATCTACGAGTAGCATTCCGAGTAGAGATGAAAGTTTTATGAACAGCCGCACGACCACGGTATCCCATGGAATGAAGTTCTCTGCAAATGGTACTTGTACATACCGAGGTTTCAGCATATTTACTCATCTGTACACTGAGATATTGTGCAGTGCTTCGTCGATTAGCTGTAACGACTCTCCTGAGGCTTCGACGTCCCCTATTACTGATTTTCTTTGGTCTGCTGGTAGGTTTTGCTGCTTCAGGCACGCCATGTGTCTTCCACTTATTCAATACACCCAAAACAGTTTACTTGGGCATGTTCAAATGTCTTTCGGTTTTTCTTATGGACAACTCACTAATATAACACCCAATAATCTTTCCTTTCTAAAAGTCAGTTCTCTCCTGCCCCGACATTTGCACTCAACCTCACATTGCGATATGATCGCGGTCAGCTGCAGGCTTGTTGTTATACCGTTTGCAGCTGTACCGAGCATCTTAACAACGCAGCGGATCCTGCATATACGCTATATTGATAAAAGTCACAGGGGTGTCCTGTGACTTTTGTCAATATAGCGTATATGCCGTCCATAGTGCCCCACTGGCGCTTTATGGGATTGATATCAGGGAAGTTCGGAGGCCAGTCGATATGCTGGAATTCTGAACTGTTTTCCTTAAACCATGCATGTACAACACTAGGCCTATGTGGCTGAGCGCATTGTCATCTTGGTAGACACCGTTTGCATTCGGGGAAAAGTGCAACATTGCAGGGTGTTGACAGAGGACTTTCCTCATCTGGTACCAACAGCTCCGCCCACGTTCCTTGCAGCTCCAGCTGACCTGACTGCTGACCTTCATCTTCCATCGGATGAAGACACTCCAAGTACAGTTACTGACATGGACTGCCCTACTGCTAGTGACACTTCTGGCAATCACTCTGACCCTACAACTACCAGCAAGCCTGCTCGACGGGAGTCCTGGAGTGCTCCGCAGACTCCGCTCCCTCCTCGCATCGGTGCTGCAAGAGGTCGTTCTGTTGACTCATCTTCCCGCTCCTCCTCTCAACGTCGTACTTCGCCACGAACAAGTCGACACCCTGCTGTGATTCCAGGTTCTAAGACTCCACCCCCAGTGCTTTCCCTAGATTCTTTTCTCCGATACCTAGCTGAAGCGAAGGCGGATATACCGGTAGGTCCGCTTTCTCTTCATAAAATATATGAAGTATTATGCTCTCATAAACATCCTAGATTCTTTAATCAGTTTGTTGCACGTCATTTGCTTGATCTTCCTACTGTTCTAACCCAAGTTTCTAGTGTGATATCTGTGTATCGAAATCTTGTGCTTTCCTATCCCGATCTCAAATTTAGTGTTGACAGAATGAAGAAGCAAGCGAAGAAAATAACAGATTCCAGCGCACGTGCGTGTCGACCTGGGAAGGACCTACCGATTCAAGGTGGTCACACTTAACTGCAGAGGGTTCTCTGCTTCTCCTAGAAATGCTCTAGTGTATGAGGACTTGGCGCCTCTACACGCAGATCTTCTCTTGCTCCAAGAGACCAATTGCTCTGCTACCACTTTGTTCTCTCGTTGGCGGGCTTGGCCCTACGATTTTCACCATGCTTATCGAGTTGGACGGAATGGTGGCCTTGCACTTGGGATCCATCACCGCCTACTCCCTCTGATTTCGACGCCAGTGATTCGTGCCTTACATGTGGACAACCTCCAGGTCGCTGTCTTTTGCATTGAAAACGTGACCTATCATGTTTTTAACATATATGTCCCCTGTGATGAACGTCTGTTACCTGATCTTCTCTCCACACTCCGTACAGAGCTGTCATGCATCCCACCGTCTGAATATATTCTCATCGGCGGAGATTTCAATTGTACGTTGTTGCCGGCCCTTGACCGCAATTCAACCGTTGGAGAATACCGCAGACAACGTGTATTACAGATTTCCCAGCTAGTTGATGATTTTCAATTGGTTGATGCGTTCCGGCATCTACACCCGTCGGAAATCTCTTTTACCTGGCGCTCTTCCATCCATGGCAGCACTACGGCAGCACGGTTGGATAAATTTTATGTTTCGACTGCTCTTCTCCCGTCGATCGCAGCTGCTTCCCATCATCCTTCCGCCGCTTCAGACCACAGTATTGTCAGTCTGTCGGTGTGTGTTTCGCCTTCACCTTCAAGGACTCAACGAGTATGGACTTTTCCGGACTCGCTCCTGGATGATCAACAATTTTGTGTTGCTGTGCGTGAGTTCCTCCGAAGTCGTCAGCCCCTTCTTGATACTACGTCCGACGCGATGCAACTGTGGCTCAGTGTCAAACATGACTTGGTCCTTTTTGTACGGCGCTACTCCCATGCCTCTCGGAATGAGAGCGATATGAAAATTGCGAATCTACGTGCTCTATTGTCGATGCTCTCTCTTGATGATCCGCAATACCCCGGCTATCTGGCAGATCTCCACGCTTTGCTTCTTCCTCGCGCATCCGATGCAGCCTGCAGGATGCATTTCTTGCATCTCTCCCCTACAGCTGATTCTCACGATTACTTAACCGCCTTGGAATCTCAACATCGTTCTGCTACATCTTTGCGTCATCTTCGCCTCCAGGATGGTTCCATCACTTCGAACCCATCGAAGCTATGCACTTTCACCAGACAGTATTTCATCGCCAAGTACAGTGCGGCAACGCAGTCTTCATCCTCATTAGCTTCTCCTCTTCTCTCCTCTCTTCCTCAGGTCCCCTCTACTTTATCTACTTCTTTACTCTCTCCTTTCTCTCTTCGCGAACTCCGCGAGGCGTTCGCTACTCTCAATCCTCATGCCGCTCCTGGACCTGACGGCCTTCCTCTGTCCTTTTATCGTGCTTTTCTACCGTGCCTTCTGCCTTTTCTGTCTGCGTGTTTCTCGTCTGCTTTTTCCTCTCCTGCGTTACCGCCCGACTTTACTTTGGCACACACCATCCTCCTTCCTAAGAAGGGTGACCTCTTGGATCTTGGAAACTGGCGCCCTATCTCCATCCTAAACACTGACTATAAGTTCTATACAAAACTCTTATCCCGTTGCCTTAATTCTGTTCTCTCTTTCGTTATTTCTCCTGACCAGACATACACTGTGCCTGGTCGGACTACTTCCACTAACGTTTCTCTTCTCCTTCATCTTCACTTCCTCGCTCGTTCTTTTTCTGAACCTCTTGCCTTTCTCAATCTGGATCAAAAGTCCGCTTTTGATAACGTTTCTCATTTTTATCTCTCTGCTGTCCTTTCACAATTTGGCTTTCCTCCTACCTTTTCTTCCGCACTCTTAGCCCTTTATCAGGGCGCCAGTTTCCATGTTCGAGCGGCCACATTTCTAACCGCTCCAATTCCGTTTAAGCGAGGCATCCGGCAAGGATGTCCGCTCTCCGGCCAGCTATTCGCTCTCGCTTTTGAGCCTTTCCTGTTAGCAGCCCGAAGATCACTCCTGGATGTCCTACCGCCGACAGTGGCTAGTACTCGTCATCATCGAATAATTTTCACCGCCTATGCTGATGATGTGACCTTTTGCGTCCGGGATGAATCTCAATTTGATCGCCTGTATTCTGTATATCAACAGTATGTTGCATTATCTGGAGCAGCGCTGAATGCCACTAAAAGTACTGGCTTATGGTGCGGGGCATGGGCTGCCCGCACCGATGCTCCTTGGGGTGCGCAGTGGACAGCCACTACACAGAAGATCCTCGGTGCGTATGTCGGATTGCCCTTGGCTTCTGCATCTGCCACCTGGACTGCTCTTCTTCCCCGGATACAACGGACTGCTGCCTACTGGAGTAAGGCCCGCCCTTTCACATCGTTCCGTCAACGAGCAGCCGTTGTTCGTCGACAACTTATCTCTCTATGCGAATACTCTTGGATGTCGACGGTTGTGCCCGTGTCACAAATGATGACCATCACTCGCCTCTCAACTTCCGTCATCTGGTCTTCACATCACTGGGTTAAACCTGCCACGCTTCATCTGCCAGCCTCTTTGGGTGGCATCCAGCTTCCCGATCCAGCTTTCCTTTATAAAACACATCGCATTATTCATTTCATTCGCCTTGCCACTTCAACTGTTCCGTCCCTTACCACTACCTTGAATGTTCTAGCTTCTTCCCGTGACCCATCTTTCACCTTCCTACTGTTTCTGAAGATGGATGCATACTCTCTTCTCCCGTCCCACCTCCCTCCTGTCCTGCGAGAGGGCCTTTCTCTCTTTCGTTCGCTTCCTCTTCTCCGTTCTTTTCCTTCTTCAACTCTTGATCTCCTAGATGAACCTCTCTTCTTCTCTTCTCTTATTCACCCTCCTAACCTCCCTTACTTTTACTTTCCTCATTGGATCCGCTCTGGTGTGATAACTGTCCGTTCTCTCGTAACTTCTGATCTAACCTGGAGACCTCTTTCTTCCCTGTTTCTATCTCCAACCATTACTCTTGCTAACGAATATCTTCTTCTTCGCACAGCGCTTTGGAGCCTCTTTCCACTCCTCGCTTCACCTGATGGTCTCTTCTCGGTCCCCTCTGCTCCTCTTTCCCTACCGTTCTTTCTCCTCATTCGTAGCTCCCCGGTTCTAGTTACTTCTCTCTCCTCCTCTTCTCTTTATTGGCTTCTTCTTTCCCCTCCCGCACTTCCACTTTCTGTTCATTCTGCTCCTCCTTCTCTTCTCCCCGCCATCTGGACAGCATCTACCTCTGCCCTTTCCTCCCCTCTTGAACTCAATGTCCATTGGCAATTTCTTCACCTTCGTCTCCCCGCCCCATCAGTACTGTTTCGCATGACCCTTCTCACCTCTCCGCAGTGCTCCTTTTGCCCTGAAGTCAGCGACGTCCAACATCAATACCTATTCTGCCCCGTTCTCCTGCCAGTCCTAAACACAGCATTTCGTTTTGCTGATCGAATTTGTGCTCGATCGTTACCATTTCTTGCATATGCTTGGCTACTCCAAACTAAGCATCCACCTACTCACTTGCCTCCTGTGTGCCGTTATATTTTTCTTCTTGTGAAGTTCACTGTCTATGCTTTCCATCTTCAACAACGCTTCCCCGCTCTTATTCCACCTCCTCAGGAGGCAAGTGCTATCATTCGGAGACGCTTCCTAGCACGGTTAACCACTCGCCTCCAAATGGAGCACTCTCGTGCTGCCTCAACAAACACCGATAGCGTTTTTCAATCCACTTGGGCCCAATCGGCTGGGTGGTTCCATATCCACAATTTGCAGTTACATCTCAACCTATAAGTGGGATTTTTGTTGTCGCCCACGTTCACTGTAACAAATCATGTTTTTACGTATTAATTTTGGTGCTTCGCTATTTGTGATTTTTCTGTTTTAATGTGCCATTGAAGATAGCTCACCATGTTTCCCATGTTCTCTTCGATAATGTTGGGTTTTATGTTGTTGTATATAATTCTTCCTTCTGCACAGTTTACTGCCCACGCAATGTCCCCTTCATTATGTTGAATATTTTTTTTAAAATCTTAGTCACTGTGTGTATAATATAATGTAACAAGATGCCCTTCTGAGTACATTTAGCGTTATTTCCCCTTGTCACTGAATACTTCTGTACATATGTTGTAAATTTTGAATGTAGCATCACTGATGCATTTCTGTGAATTAGTACCTAATGTTTAATCTTTAGTATGGTAGTAATGCTTAATTGGAATTTGTGCATAGTATAGAATCATGTCTTGCCCTGTCTACAATACTGTAGGTAAACATTTTCGTTTGTATCGCTCGTGCTTTATTGTCTGCCTCTCCTTCGCCCTACGTGGCGAAATAATTTTTTTTTTTATGATTTTAACAATATTTTGTTTTACGTTTCACTGGAACTTTCCAGCTGATGTATATACCGCTGTATTTATTGGCAGAATTCCATTGTCATGTACATAGAAATGTTATTTTACTGAAGAATAAAGGCAATTTTGAAATGTACAGAGTCATCAACAAATTCACGATACTGGGGTACCAGATACTTTGTTAAACATACACCAGAGGTCCAACTTCCTTCCAGGTAAACATGCACCATACCATACACCCGACTCCTCCAGCCGTTTGCAATGTGGAGACCATGCAGGACGGACCGAGTGCTTCATAATGTTTCCGTCAAATACGTACACAGCCATCCATGAAGTGGGGTATAAGATGCGACTGCTCAGACAAGCACATTTTTTTTCAGACATCCAAAGACCAACCTGCATGATCTTTGCACCAAGCGAGATTTTTGCGCCGATGAGCCTTGGTGAGAAGAGGATGTCACATGGGTCATGTGCTTTTACAGCCCATACCTGCAAACGTTCGAAGCATGTTCATGACAGATGATGTTGCAGGTTGTTTTCCTTTGTATTGGGTAGTCAAAAGAAAGAAAACACTAGGAAACACATGCACTCAACGGTTGATAAGCTTTTACATAAAATGCATATAATCATCATTGTCAACAATTATCAATCCACTGCTGGACGAAGGTCTCCCCAAATTTCCTCCACAGCGGTCTATCTTGTGCCAGTCTCCTCCATGTAACTCCCACATACTTCCGAATTTCATCCACCCATTTCCCACGTGGTCTTCTTCTGGGTCTTTTCCTGTTAATTGGAATCCAATCTAAAATTTCGGCTGTCCATCGATGGTCTGTCCTTCTGGCAGTATGTCCAGGCCATTGCCATTATAGGGATTTAACTCTGATCATGATGTCTTCCACTCTTGTCATTTTTCGGATCCACGAGTTCTTCTTATCTCTCCTGGTTACACCAAGCATGCACCTCTCCATGCATCTTTGAGTTGTATGCAGCCTCTGTATATCTCTTTTAGTTAAGGTCCACGTCCCTGCACCATACGTAAGCACTGGAAGAATGCATTGATCAAACACTTTTCTTTTAAGACATAATGGCATATTGCTCTTGAAAATTATGATGTTTCTTCCAAAAGCTCTCCAGGCAAGTTTTGTACGCCGATTAATTTCTTCATCAATGTGACCCTCACTTGATATCTGCTGTCCAAGATAAACGCACGTGTCTGTTATCTCCAGCTTTTCTCCATCAATCAGTAAATCTTCATTTCTTGTTAAAGTATTGAACATCACTTTTGTCTTCTGAAAGTTCATTTTTAATCCCACTTCTTTACTCTTGTCAGCAAGTTTCTGGATCATACTCTGCAGCTCTGATGGGGTAGTTGCAAAAATGACTACGTCGTCAGCAAAACGAAGGTGGGTTAGATAATCTCCATTAATCTTTATCCCTTTGTTTTCGCAGTTCAGTGATTAAAAAACATTTTCCAGTGTGGCATTAAAGATTTTCGGAGATATGGTGTCACCTTGTCTCAGTCCCTTTCCAATTTTTATGTGTGTTGTATTTTCAAACAGCCGAATCTTTGCACTTGCATTTTCATAGATGTTATTAATAATATTAAAGTACGCATCTTCAATAACGCAGGATTTCAGGGCCATTGTAACTGCTGATGGTTTCACCGAATCAAAGGCTTTTTCATAATCGATAAAAGCCATGCACAATTGAAATTCATATTCCCTCGCTCTTTCAATTAGTTCTCTCAGTACGTGGATATGATCTATTGTGCTGTAGCCACTCCTGAATCCAGCTTGTTCTCTCGGTTGAGCCATGTCCAGTGTTACCTTTAAGTTGTGTGAAAGAACTTTAGTGAAGATTTTATAAACCACTGAGAGGAGGCTGATAGGTCTGTAGTTCCTGAGATCCTCAATGTCACCTTTTTTATTTAGCAGGATCATTGTAGCTTTGTTCCAATCCTCAGGAACCTTCCCTTCATTAAGGCATCGAGTGAAACTTTGAAGAAACAAACACCAAAGAAACAGGTGTGAAGTACGGCATTTCGTAATCGCCCGTAACACCTAGAACATGGCTTTTAAAAGTGGGACGCCCGCCTTTGATGTATGCAGCCATAAAATGTCAAACAACATTTACCTGCTAGATATGAGGCACCTGAATGTCAAGACAGACCACGTACAATACCATTAAGTTGCAAATGTCATATACATACCTCACTCCACGTCAGGGCAATGTGTTGAGAGAAGGCAGTGCTGCAAGCAAAGATGAATCTCGCACCACGAGCAGATAATGACGGCACTGGAACCACAACCAGGGTGTTTCACATGTCACTTACAGCGCAATTGATGTCTAACACATTACGGAACGGAAGGGACGTTTCGTGTAACAGTTATGTAGACGTCTTCCACGCATAGTGAAGCATAAGTTGGTACTGTGGCGCACACAACTGGTTGTATAATTAAGGAATGCAATTTGAAAATGAAGAATCTGTCATGCAGGTTGACGCCATGCACCTCATCAGAACGTATGTACTCTTCCATGCGTCGTGTAAGCAGTTTGTATTGTTGAAAGAAATACACATCAAGGTGCTGGCAGTATTTGGTGGGGTTCATGATTATTGTGTGCACATAGACGTCTCTGTCAACGAAGGCTTTGGCTGGCAAACTAGTGTCGGTTTAAGCAGACCACGAATCTAGTAAGAGAAAGGAAGGTCCTATTAGCTCTGGTTCCATTATCTTACGTATTCGGGACAGAAAGAGGGCTGTGGACATCTTACCACTGATGCTGCAGTCAGATTCTATATTTGGAGGCTGGTTACGTCGTACGTTTTCCGAAACACGTTTGCCAAACTTACCACCCGCTACCTGAAAGCAGATGTACAGCATCTTTGCAAGGCGTCCTGACATGGACATAAGCACCTGAATGGTATAGGAGTGGGTTGTCGATGCAACGGATTGCAGAACAGCTTCAGATGTCTTCTCCTCAGTCAGTGATAGCATCCTGTTTGACGTGAGATCCTATTCAAATCGAGTTTGGTCTGTATTGAACATCATGTCGGCATTAATTGCATTGGCAGTAATGTAGTCCGTAACATCTCGTACAAACTCCAATGCGCTGTTACTTACAGCCGTGTCAAGGGTAACATTCCGCCTGGCGACGAACCTCGTGGTCTTGCTGGATGAGAACTTATAGTGCGTTTGAATTTGTGCAGGAAATATGTGCTGGCTTTAAAATTGGGGATACTTATTGCGTTAGCTGCTTCCTTCGCCAACGTCTTTAAATGCCAGTAGTGAATTGAGAGTCATATGTTAAGCGCATTTTGTAATTTGGTGTACGTATGCTGGCGATTGCGGGCAGTTTTGTGTTCCATCGTACCACCACTCTCAACAGCCGTGTTACTATGCGCCGTACGTTTCCTGGTGATATATTGTATTTACGGGCAGTTGCTACAACGGTTTTCTTTGCGACTTTCACATTGTCATAAACACTGCACGGTTTGTCCGGAAAACTGTTCGTGAATGCTTTTCCGTTTCACTTTGGTGGGTGATGGTTCATAGGAATTCGAACTGCTTGGACCGTTGTGTGCTGGAGTACCCGGTGTATCACTGTGTTCAGATAACGTGTTCAACGTTTCATCACTATCACGCCACAATGTCTGTCCCTCAAACATGTCAGCGCCTCCAATGACATGTTGCACAACTGCTGCCTTGCAATTCGGCTGTCGATGTACGTTGGAGCAGTGTCGTCCGCTTGGCATTTCTGCGTCACCTCGTCCACCAGTATCTGTACTATAGCATGAGGGTTACAAGCCATTTTCCTAAAACACACAACACAATATTTGCATACGTTCGAACTGGCCCGTGCGCTGTCTCACACTACTCACGTTTAACAGTCACAGACGTATACAACGCAGCACACCTTTCATTCATATCACCCAATCACATCACACCCACATTTACATGTTGTTTGACACTTTATGGCTGCATACATTACAGGCGAACGTCCCACTTTTATAAGCCATATTCTAGGTGTTGCGGGCGATTGCAAAATGCAGTACTTCACACCTGTTACTTTGGTGTCGTGCTTGTCCACCACAGAACGTTCAGTGACGATTGTTGTCGGGAGGTCTGATAGTTTCCCTTGTCAGACTGAATATACAAAATACGTAATCCCACACGATAACTCACAGAGGAGTATTGGTTACGGTTAAAGTGACAGTAAGTTGGTTACGGTTAAAGTGACAGTAAGTATGTTACGGTTAAAGTGACAGTAAGTTGGTTACGGTTAAAGTGACTCCCAAATAGCGCCCGAGTATGCTAACCACTACACGACCCAGAACGACCAAGTCTCAGATTTCCGATTAATTTGAATAACATCTTTAAAAAGTAAACATCAGCTGAATGAGCTCTTCAAAATCTTCTCCAAAATCCAGTCAAGTGTTCCACAGATCTATGGTACAATAAAAATTCACAAAGAAGGCCATCTAATAAGACCTATAATAGAAACTAGAAATTCCCCTCTCTCCAACATTAATTGTTATTTACTTACTCACCTCAGACATATGTTCCCTTCTCCTCCCTACCCTCTAAAAAAAATTCCATGCTGCTGAAAGAAAAACTAGACAACTTGCCAGAATTAATTCATCCAGTAATGACAAGCCTGGATATAATATCTATGTATACCAACATTAACCTGAACCTCCTGCTGGAATTCATTCCGGATGACCTGGCGGAAAAATAGTCTTCCATAATCACAATAGAGGAATACTACTTGGCATATATGAACTGCTCCTATTTTCCTTCAAGAATTATTTCTTCCAGTTTGGAAAGAAATATTACAGGCAAACTTCAGGACTTGCAATGGGATCTCCACTAGCATCTCTGCTTGCAAATTATTATGTAAATAAACTAGAGGCAAAAATCCTTGTACAAACTTCAATATTTGCTCTCTATGTAGGATACATAGATGATGTCCTATTTATAGTAGATACTGAGGACCAATCTCTACCCTTTCAAATTCTAGCTGAATTTAACTTGCTAGAAAATACCTTGCAGTACACCCTGGAACTGTAAAAAGACCATAGCATCAATTTCCTTGATTTAAACTTGACCTCAAGAGAGGGGAGAATATTTACTCAGCTTTTTAGAAAACCCACTAACACAGGGAAGATGTTAGACTTCTACTCATTCCACCTTGATTATATTAAATTGAATACGGCGAGACAAATTTTGGAAAAAATTGAATTCCTAGTCCCTTCAGATGCTCTAAAAGATCTTCACAGAGAAGAATGAATTAAAAGAAATATTGGCAGAAAACAATTACCCCTCCACTTACGTTGAGAAATTATGCAGGAAAGTGCCAAAAAAGAAGCAGGAAATAAACAACTTCAAATTCACCAGCAAAATTACGTACCACAAGAGACTTTTCGAAAAACGGAAGAGGATCGGAGCAAAATATAATATCAGGCTTGCTCCAGATGTAAGTAACAAATTAAAGAAATTCCTGCCCGCTTTAAAGCAGAAAGAAGTTGACATCCAATTGCAAGAAGGAGTAATATATTGCATTCCTTGCAACTGCGGACTCAGCTATATAGGAGAAACAGTGAGAAGTATTAAAGTCCGAATGAAGGAACACCAAGCAGCTATTAGGAATATTAATAACAAAACAGGGCTAGACAGACATATACAAGCAAGTGGACACTCCATAAATTGGGACTAAGTAAGGATATACGCCCACCAGTCAAACTTAGTAAAGAGGAAACTAGAAGAAGATATCGAAATAGCAAGAAGAAGAAGTACCACAATTAACGATAATTGCGATTGGACTCTTCCAACTGAGTGGCAGCAACTACTCCAGTGACGTAGTCCTGATGACGAACTAGGCTTTAGTTCGAAAATTTGACCACCAACTTTTTTGAATAAAAAGTCATATTGTACTGTGGAATTAACTTTTTTACGGGTCTCTATAAGACCCGTAAAAAAGTTAATTCCACAGTACAATATGAATAGAGGGGCCATAAATTCATTTACAACTTGAATATAATTGTCATCTTCAAAAAGGGATTGTCATCTTCAAAATTTATGTTGTATGGTGTAATCTGGTATTCCTTTCATGATTCAGAATTTATATTGTTTGCTTT